>JARQOC010000011.1:239656937-240856937 GCA_033576535.1 Allobates femoralis | reverse complement strand
GGATCCTGTTTTTTGCAGAACCCCACGGACAGGAAAAGACCACATCGGAGGTGACCTCCGGATGCCATTTCTGTGTCCAGGTCCGTGATTTTCATGGATCCGGACACAGAAAGCCCAAGCCTGCAAAACACAGGCAAGCCAGGCACTCTAACTCCTGCAATGTATATACATACATTGCGGGAGTGAAGCATGGGTTAAAAATAAAAAAAAAACATCCTCACCCTCTCTGGCATGTGTCCAGCGCCGTCTAGCTGCTTAAGGACCTGGTGGGGCGGGGCTACCGATCAGCTGATCAGTCACATGACTGCATCAGCTGAGTGGTTTAAATTTACCACCCGCCGATTGGGCTCAGTGACTAATCAGCTGATCAGGTAGCACCGCCCCGCCAGGTCCTTAAGCCCCGGGAGCTAGACGGCGCGGAGCACGCGCTGGATAAGTGAGGATATTTTTTTTTTTTAATCCTTTGTGAGTTAATTTCACTTCCCCAATGTATATATATATACATTGCGGAAGTGAAATTACATGGAAACAGAGCGTTTTAGTGTACTGAGCTTGCTCAGATCACTAATATCGGGTCTGGGAAACGACTTGATGTTTTCCCGAACCCGTGCTCCAAAGGCCCCCATGTTATTTGCCGCGGATTGTGTCGGACCCGATTCTGTCCAATTTGGTCCGGTGTGCCCAAAATCAGAGCAGTCTCCGATTTTGGGTACAGCAAAAAATCAGACAGAATCGGATCTGTCACAAATCGGAGGCCTTAAAGGGCAAATCCATGCAGATCCGTTGCCCACAGGGATACATGGGGGCCAAATCTGATCAACGAACAGTCACAGATTGCAAAATATCGGAGTGTGAAACCAGCCTTACGAAGAGTAAACTATTCTGAACTTTTTACCCAATGAAAACTTTAGTTCAAAGTCAAAACTTTGTTCACTATAGCACTTCTTTTTAGATTTTAATCATAGCTTCATACTTTTTAAGGTTGAAGGAAGACTTTAAGTCCATCTAGTTCAACCAATAGCCTAACATGTTGATCCAGAGATTCCTCCTAACGTATAAATGAGCTAATATTGAGAAAAAAAAATCACACTTTCCGCACTCTAATAATACCGGCTGACAGCGCCTGACAAAATCATTCTTCTATTACTGGAATTCATCCACATGGGTCCAAGTCAGATGACCTGAATGAAGAAGACTGAAGATGAGTGATCAGAGGTCCGGGTGGGAAATAATATGGGAACAAGTATTGGGAATACTGAGGAGAAGGGAGTACAAGAGTTTATTGTTTTCACTAGGGATGGGTGAGTATACTCGCTACTATTCGGCACTCGCCGAATAGTAGCGGTATTCGTGTACTCGCTACTCGCCGAGTAAATTAGGATTACTCGGGAGTAGCAAGTATCGAATACTTTTACAGTGTATTAATAGATACACTGCAAAAAACTGTAAAAGAGAGAAAAAGTGGTTAAAAAGTAAAAAAATCGGATACTCACCTTAACCGACGGCTGTACCGGGACCGGCCGATGCACGTCTATTCATGGAACATGACCTTTCACTCTCTCAGCCAATCAGATGGCTGGGAGAGATCTGGCCAATCAGATGCCACCACGTCACAATCACGTGATCGCTAGCAGCCACCTGATTGGCCAGATGGAAAGGTCCTCTCAGGTACTCCGAGGACCTTTCCATCTGGCCAATCAGGTGGCCGCTAGCGATTACGTCATTGTGACGTGGTGGCAACTGATTGGCCAGATCTCTCCCAGCCATCTGATTGGCTGAGAGAGTGAAAGGTCCTTTTCCATGAATAGATATGCATCGGCCTGTCCCGGTACAGCCGTCAGTTAAGGTGAGTATCCACTTTTTCTCTCTTTTACAGGACTTTTGCAGTGTATCTATTGATACACTGCAAAAGTATTCGGAATCGCTATACTCGCAACGAGTAGCGAGTTCCGCTACCTACTCGTTGCGGGTATAGCGATTCCGAATAGTAAGGTATTCGCCCATCACTAGTTTTCACCCAATCTCAACAGATTTAGTTCACACCAAATGTATTGATTGTGAATCAATTCCACCCCACTAATTGAGCAAATCTGTCCTAATTAGTGATGGGCGAGTAGTAAAATATTGGTTAGGATAGCTCTAACCGAATACTTTGACCTGTTTCAGTATTCGGATCTGAGTGAGTTCCCCCTTGGCTTTCATTGGATTTGTTACTCGTTCAAATTATTCGGTTAGAGCTATCAGAACCCAAATATCTTACTACTCACTCATCACTAATTAGGACAGATTTGCTCAATTCTCAATGAAAAGGGAGTTAAAAACAATAAAGTATTCGGCTAGAGCTCTCCAAACCCAAGTATCTTACTACTCGCATACCACTAATTATCACTAGTCCTACTATAACTTTGAGAGTTAATAAACTAAAACTAAACTACCGTATATACTCGCGTATTAGCCGAGTTTTTCAGCCCAAAGATTGGGCTGAAAAGTATCCCCCCTCGGCTTATACGCGAGTCAATACGGCAGCCCCGGCAGCCCCAGCAGCCCCAGCAGCCCCAGTAATCCAGGGCCCCCCCAGCCTTGCTCCGGTAACCTGTAAAGTAAAATATACTTATCACTGTCCCGCTGCCGTCCGCACCCGCATCTGCCGACATCCCGATCCTCCATCTTCATGCGTCTTCTTCCAGTTTCTTCTGTTCGTCACAGGCAATGACGTCATTGCCGGCGCCGAACACAGGAAGTCAGAAGAAGACGCATGAAGATGGAGGATCGGGATGTCGGCAGATGCGGGTGCGGACGGCAGCGGGACAGTGATAAGTATATTTTACTTTACAGGTTACCGAAGCAAGGCTGGGGGGGCCCTGGATTACTGGGGCTGCTGTATACTAACGCTGGGGCTGCTATATACTACCACTGGGGCTGCTGGGGCTGCTATATACTACCACTGGGGCTGCTGGGGCTGCTATATACTACCACTGGGGCTGCTGGGGCTGCTATGTACTACCACTGGGGCTTCTGGGGCTGCTATATACTACCACTGGGGCTGCTGGGGCTGCTATATACTACCACTGGGGCTGCTGGGGCTGCTATATACTACCACTGGGGCTTCTGGGGCTGCTATATACTACCACTGGGGCTGCTGGGGCTGCTATATACTACCACTGGGGCTGCTGGGGATGCTATATACTACCACTGGGGCTGCTGGGGCTGCTATATACTACCACTGGGGCTGCTGGGGATGCTGTATACTACCACTGGGGCTGCTGGGGCTGCTGTATACTACCACTGGGGCTGCTGGGGCTGCTATATACTACCACTGGGGCTGCTGGGGATGCTATATACTACCACTGGGGCTGCTGTATACTACCACTGGGGCTGCTGGGGCTGCTATATACTACCACTGGGGCTGCTGGGGATGCTATATACTACCATTGGGGCTGCTGTATACTACCACTGGGGCTGCTGGGGCTGCTATATACTACCACTGGGGCTGCTGGGGATGCTATATACTACCACTGGGGCTGCTGTATACTACCACTGGGCTGCTGGGGCTGCTATATACTACCACTGGGGAGGCCTGTATACCACTGGGGGGCCCTGTATACCACACTGCTGGGGGCTGTATACCTGTGCTGGGGTCCACCCTCGGCTTATACACGAGTCAATAGGTTTTTCCAGATTTTTGGGGCAAAAGTAGGGGAGTCGGCTTATACACGGGTCGGCTTATACACGAGTATATACGGTAATAAAGTCATAATATTATATCAACACCTGATTTAAAGAAAAATCATATTCCAAAAATGATAAATCTCATTATTTTTCAACATTGATTTGATAGCGAACAGCAGATGCACAAAATGTATAAACCTTCCTCCCAGTACACGTACTCCCCCTCATGTTGAAACTTCACCAATGTTCCATTCTTTTGAAGTCTACATCATCCAACCTTTCCATCGTTTAGCCTTGCGAGTGACAATTGTATTTCACCCTTTGGGCCAGTACCACCAAAATCTTGAGATATTACAATTTTTACACTTGTCACTAAAGTAAAGACAAGACTGACTCTTGCTAATATTCAATTTCTTTGCGTTTTAATATTTCAATTTTTAATTTCTTTTGCTTAGAACTTTCTGTTAAACCATAGAACCCTCGGCATGATTTCCTTCTTCAGCTTTGGGTTGGCAAAGATAATGACGAGAGACTCTGCTGTTGGAAAAGATATAAATATCAACCCGCTCAGAATAATATAAGGGTCTTCAGGGCTGATGGTTTTTGAAAACAGCAACATTTCACTTAGGCAGAAAATGATGGAAATGGTAAGGAAACAGCACATGGTTCTTATGGCATTAATGTGAGCCTGGTCTTTGGTTTGGGATAATCCAGAACCTTTCTGTTTCATGTTCCTTATATGTCTTATAAGTGAAGAGTTGGTCACTATGATAGAGACCAAGATGAGTAAAAATGGCACGTAGCATCCTATAAATGATGTGGTTTGTATGTAAAGGGGCTGAAGATTTAATGACCCACTGATCAATATAGCGTCAATGGTGCTATTGTTTGGAGATTGTACAATGACTTGAACAGTTGCCTTCCAGATGGCGGGAAGACTAATGAAGAAACATCCGGCTGCTGACAGAAGAAGGAGACGCGGTAGATACATTGAGACGTTCCTCTTTGACCAGATGAAGAACGGATGATTGAAGTTAGAGATGGTGACACAGTAATAGACGCAGAGCCAGGCGGTGAGCCAGAAGGTGAAATATGTAAGAGTCAGTGAGAGCACAGTGATTGGGATATAGACCTCCTTCATACACAGTAAAGAGGTAAAGACCGTAGATAATAGAGCCTGTGCCGTGAGCGAACACTGGAGAGCAATGTTAGCCATTCCTATGATAAGGATGATAAGATCAGGAGGATTTAGCCTCTGTCCGGTCTTCAGGCTCTTGACAGTAGCCACCAATATGAAGAAATTCAGAATATATCCCAATCCACTGTCCAAGATGTTGATTACCACAATTATCCATTCTGCAGTCGACATCTCGAGCCTCTTGTGGATGAGTTGTTGTTCACAACGGAAATGTATTGAGTGAATTGAACCAAAAGCTTTTATGTTTGATGTACGAGTTATGCAAAAAAAATGCTTAGCATGAATTTGCTTTTGCAAATCAGAGGTTTGTACGTCATTTCCAACCAAATGATGTAGCAGAAAGACACCAGGCAGCCCAGTGTAATGACATTAGAAATATGGAGGAAATTCATATATAAGAAACAAGTAAAGATAAATAAATAATAGTTTACTAGTTTATCGACATATGCAAGGCGACATTGACCAGAGAATTTGTCAAGAAGATATCAGATCAAGAGTCCATATTTCAAGTTTCCTGTACAAATTAGCAAGGGATATATGATCAGGAAATTGTTATACATGTATCAACTCACACATGGCAATAGGAGAAATAAAGTCTTAACCAGTGAAGCAAAAAACCATTAAAAACCAAAGAGCGGACCTGGTTTCCTAAAAGGCCGTCAAGCGGTTTTACATTCCACCTAACAAATGAAAGGGGAGGTCAATACACACAACTACCTACAATAAGGTACGTGTGCAGAGGTATGTGAATTAAAGAAGCTTTAGCGGTTTTGAGCGGGCGCTTGGAGATAAACCACAGATACAGCTTTTTAGTATTCTCTCTTTACTTGCTCAAATGTGGACTGGTCACTCCTCACAACATGTTTCGGCAGCTGATACTGCCTTCATCAGGTGAACACATCACAAAACACTTCACCGCCCACGTCTTATAAAGATACGGTACATATTTGATACTTGAGTTTTGCAAAATTGTTCACTTTTTTCCATTCAACTTTTCAAATTAGGAGACATAGAAACCAAACCCCGACATGGAGTGTAAAGTGTTGCACTAATGTGCTTAAATATCATTCAGAAAAAATTGATATTTTCCAGTTTGTACACTGGCTACGAAAGTAGACACAAGACTGACTATTCCCAATATTTAATGTCTTACATCTATAACTTTCTGTAAAACCCTAGGACCTTCGCCATGATTTGCTTCTTCAGCTTGGGGTTGGCAAAGATAATGACGAGAGACTCTGATGTAGGAAAAGACATAAATATCAACCCGTTAATAACCGTGTAGTCTACAGGGATGCCGCTTGTTGAAAACATCAAAATTTCACTTATACAAAATATGATGGAGATTGTAAGGAAACCCCACATGGTTCTTATGGCATTAACGTGAGCCTGGTAGTTGGTTTGGGATAATCCGGATTCCTTCTGCCTCATCTTCCGCAGATGTCTCATAAGTGAAGAGTTGGTCATAATGATAGAGACCAAGATAAGTAGAAATGGCATGTAGCATCCCATAATTGCTGCAACTTGTAGGTACAAGGTCTGAAGATTTAATGTCCCACTGTTAACTATAGGGCCAAGGCTGCTATTCACAGCAGATTGGAGAGTGACGTCTACTCTTGTCATCCAGATGGTGGGAAGACCAATGAAGAAACATCCGGCTGCTGACAGTAGAAGAAGACGCGGTAGATACATTGAGATGTTCCTCTTTGACCAGACGAAGAACGGATGATTGAAGTTGGAGATGGAGACACAGTAATAGATGCAGAGCCAGGCGGTGAGCCAGTAGGTGAAGTATGTCAGACTCAGCGTACCCAACATGAGTGGGACAAAGACTTCCTTCATCCCCAGCAAAGAGGTAAAGAATATAGTTAGTACACCCTGGATGCTGATCAAACTATTGAGCATGATGTTTGCCACTCCTATGAGAAGGTGGATGACATCGGGAGGATTTACCTTCTGTCCAGTCTTCAGACTCTTGATACCGGCCACCAAGATGCAGAAATTCAGAATATATCCCATCCCACTGTCCAAGATGCTGATGATCATCACCAGGATCCATCCGGTACTCAACATCACGAACCTCCTGTGGACGAGTCTTTGCTCAAATCAGTAATGTATGGGGTGAAGTTAAAAAATGAGTTATGCAAAAAGTGTTCAGCATGAATTTGTTTTCGCAAATCAGGATGTATGTACCTAATTTCCAACCAAATGATGATGCAGAGTGAACCTAGGCAGAGCAGTGTAATGGTTACACCTAGATCCGTCTATGTGCAACATTCTTTCTTTACTTTTTATAAACCATATTACTCCTCGTGACAATGCTGTGTCCACAGGTTTGTATATTTTTAACTTTCTAAAGTGTATTCTTGATTTCAGCCAACTTAATTGTATCCTCAGAAATGATGAGATTCATAAGTTCAATTGAACACTTGAGTAATATATCATTTCACCTATCAAAAAGTGTATCTGAATAGTAGGTGGTTGGGGTTCTATTGATTGAAGACCCTGCAGTATCATCGTTTGTATACACACATTTTTAATCAATGATGATCCTGCCATGTTTTTGCATCTTGTTTCAGATGTTTTTAGAATGTTGACATGGATCTTTGCAAGTATAAATATCAAGATGGCTGTCAGGATGACTTAGGGTAAAAGGGGAACCGTTGTGCCTGATCTGCCCCTCAATCTAGGGAGCCCTGAAGTCACCCTATCTCAGGGGTACTCCTGATGTTGGAGAGGCCTAAGTCTCCACCTTTGCCCTGCTCCTGTACAGGCCTGAACTGATTCTGACTCCCCCTCCACCCGGGAGCAAGGAAGTATTGAAACCCACAGATAAAGACAGACAGGGGGAACCAAAACACAGGTTCTCAGCAAGGGGTGCATCAAGCTTCCCTGCCACCTGAGCCCTCCAGCAGCTGAAGCGAGGATCGGGGGTGGCTTGGGGGGGTGCTGTCACTCCCCAGCACCGCCGCTCTCCAGGATCGGGGGGGGTTGCTGTCAGTCAGCCGCCCCCCTGCAGCATTTCACCGCTTCTTACCTAGAGATGCTGGCAGCGGCACCAGGCACACAGGAAGACGGTGTGTGGTGTTGGCGCCGCCCCCTTCTCTACTGCCGCTACCCCAGCCTGCCTGCCGCTTGATCCACTGGGCTCACACTGTCCTATGGATGGTGCGGCCCTGCTCTCAGCACTAAAACATAGGGAAAATACAATATGTGATTTGGGAGAAAACTAATTCAAGCAGGGGATAAAAATACACCAAGGACGTTTCCACCACACACCAAACAAGTTACAACTGTAAAATCTTCCAATAAAGAATGTTCCCATCATGTGGTGGAAAAATGATCAAGTTTCCCATTGACTCCATTGAATTCATTATACTCAGGTACTCAAGTTACAGCCACCCAAGCATCCAACTGTGCATTTTGAGGACTGAGCACAAGGGATGAGCGAATGTACTCATTAGTATTTTGGGTTCGCACGGATATTACAATGTTTGGGGTACTCAGTACTCGGCGAGTATTTTGGATTTTACTCATGAAATTCCAGTGTCCCGCCCAGCATGTTTGGTGACAGATTTTCAGCCAATGAACGTACTGGGATTGCTTGCCAGTCATAACAATGCCATATCCTACTTTAATAATGACATTACTGTGATTGTAGGTGTAGAATGACATAAAAAATGATATCCGAATAAGCAATGAGGTCTAGAAGGCAGTAAAAAGCAGAGATGAATGAGAACATGCTCAAACTGCATGGGAACAGCATGCAGACATAATGTAGACGATGTAGTCCGCATGCTGTTCTGTAATACAGCTGTCGTGTGGTTCTCGAGCAATTGAGTTGAACTAATGAATTAGTTCCCATGAGTTCAGAGCTGAGCAACATCGTTTTAGCTGAACTCAGGTGACCCAGGTTGTGACGTCACCCCGCTCACAGCCAGAGCCGAAACTCACTCTGAAACTATCCTGCCGTGAACGAACATCAAAGAGGATCACAGAAGGTTTATGTGGGAGTAATTAACATGGAAATGAGGCATGTGTTTGTGTTTTTTGTTCAAATAAAATGATTTTTCTCTATGTTGTGCATTATTTACTATTTACTTAGAGGCTCCTAATGGCCAGGTATAACATTATGAACCTCGGCTTAGTGCGGGCTGGCATTACATAGCTGACATTAACTCCTTTATTACCTAGTCTGTCACTGCCACAGGGTAGCTGGAAGAGTCAGGTACAGCGCTACAAAATGGCATTTCAATGAATGTGCTATTTTTTGGAAAAAAAATCAGAAAACATTGCTTTGTCATGGCGGGAGGGCTCACATAAGTTGGCCAACTTTTGAGCCATATTTTAAGTATAGCCTATATGGCAGTAATGCCGTTTAAATTTCAAATATTCACATTTTTCTATATATTGTGGTGCACATAACTTTTTGAGAAGTACAAAAAACCCCTTAAAGTTGTGAAAACTCGTTGTCCTACAATAAATTTTTCATGCTTCTCGGAGCCCTTCATCTGGACATTCTCGACTATCTACTGGCAGCATATATTACATATCATGTTGATAGTAAAAAGATCTAAAGAAAGATAAAATAAACAGCTTTCTCTGTGACCGATACCAATAGATAGTGAATATGGGGTTCTCACAAGCACTCCACAAGCTTGTCACACAAATCCACGGCTGCTGCAGCTCCCCAATATCAGATCATGCTGGACAGAGACGGAAAGGGAAAGACACCGCGCTGCCGGAACAGAGGGAGGCTTCAGAGCGTGAAGTATTATTACAAGAGAGTAATTTGTTGCTACGCATTTCAAAGTCAAAAGACTTTGGTGACAGGTACATCGATGACTTGCCGGAAGAAGTCTTTAGACTTTGATACATGTAGCAATAAATCACTTTCTTTTGATAATATTTTATTCTTCGGAGCCTCCCTCTATCCCGGCGTTTTTCCCTTTCCGTCTCCATCCTCCATGATATAGTAACAAAATGGAAGAGATACTTTGCCATTCTCCAAATATCTCTTTGTTGTTAACATGATGGATTTTAGAATTGTTGAACATTCTTGGACACTGACTTTCTATAAGGGACATGACAGCTCTTGAAGCTACGGAAGCTGCACAGTTCTCCTCTTTCTCTTCTTTATGATGTAGAAGCTTTAGAATCATGGATTGAACCAAGTCCGGTGTTGGCGTAGTTATGAAATCCCTCTAGAGAATCTGATATGTTTAGTATTGATTCGCTGATCCTTCATGTGAGCTGTGAATGAGCTTGAAGCCTTGCATTGTATCAGTGATAACAATAGAGATGACTTATTATGATGGAAATCTATAAGGGTATGGGATTACGATCTGGAGGCGCTGCATGTTGGTGCAGCCTCCGAACCTGCAGGGAGACCGTAGCCACCCTGTGCTATTCAGTTCAGGTTGGCTTCTCCCTGCACTCACCCGATGGGAGCATAACATCAACATACTGCAGAGAAGTGTAAGTCCGGCAACCCGCACCACAGGTGAAAATACGCTGCGGAGGAGAGAAGATGGGGTTTCTTCAAATCATCCACTGTGCTGGTAGGGTACAACGTGGTGCTCTGGACACAGCAGCAGCAATATCCAATACACTGCATTTCCTATCACGAGTATGCACCCTAAGTGCTCTAGGCAACTGACTGTAAAGTCTAAACCTGTTTAATCCTTGTTACCTCGGTCACAGACCTTGTTTGCTTGTAAAATGGTGTTATGTAAATGAGGAGTTAAAGCTCAATGGATATTTGCATCGGTCCCATGTTATAATTTACAGCTCTCTCTGAGGGGATACACAAGTCTCAGCTCCTCCATGGCTTCTGCAGGACTTTTCGGCCTCACGGCTGCTGTAATCGTTGAATATGTGGCGGGAATCGTCTTGAACATGCACATTCTGCTCGTCTATATAGGAGACCTGATAAATGGCCTCTCTCTGGGCCCATCCGACATGATTCACTTCACCAAGGCTCTGGTCAATGTCTCTATTCAAGTGCTGATGATTGCACAACATATCTTGCATTCTTTGCCCTGTCTGTATTTTATATATGATGTTTTTGTCTTTTTCATATTTAGTAACTTGTTCGTAGTGGTCTATAATTCTTGGTTGACGGCTTTGCTCTGTGTCTACTACTGCACCAATATCACCGGTTGGGGTGACCGCGGCTTAGCTTGGCTGAAGAGGAGTCTCCAGTCTTATCTGCTTCACGTCCTTCTTGTATCAGGACTTGGCTCCGTTGTCCTATGCTCTTCTGTAATTTGGTTTAGGAGCCCAGAGTCTGCCGGGAACAGCACAGATCAATGCACAACTATCGAAAGAACCTTACTCGTACAAAGAGGCTACCGAGTAATCACCGCCACCCTGGGCTGCTTTTTACCCTTCTGTATAGCTTTTCTCTCCACCACGTTGACCTCATGGTCTCTTCTATCTCACATGCGAAGAATGAAGCAGAATAATACCGGTTCTAAATTGCAAACCCAAATTAACGCCACCAGAACCATGATCCTGTTCCTCCTTAGCGCGGTAGTCAACAATGTGGCGCTCTTCTTTTACTTCAGTGCCGCACCCAGGACCTCCGATGTTGATGCAATCTTAATCTGGTTTGTTTTTATCTCATTCCTGATAACAGAAGCCGTCATCATCATCCAGAGCAGCGTGAAGCTCCGCAAGACTCTTGTAGGGAAGTTCTTTGTTTAAGAACCGGGAGGTCGAGACTTAAGATCTGGGAGGTGATGACATATCAGTAAAGGTTGTAATAAGCTTTATAAGGAAAATTTAAATTGCACATTTTTATTAATATACACAGGAGCATCTCAATGAATGAGAATATCATCAAAATTGACTTTATTTCAGTAATTCAATACATAAAGTGACCACATCTATTATATAGAGTCATTACACACAGAGGATCTATGTCATGTGTATATTTCTGTTAATGTTGATGATTAATGAAAACCCAAAGGTCATTACTTTAATTTTCCTTCTACTTTAATTTATATTAAATGAATATATTGGTCCTTAATCATACATTGATAATTAAGGACCATTATAGGTCTGAAACGCGTAAGTTCTCACATACTTCAATGTAAATCTTATTAAGTAATGAGATTCTTTTTGACTTTTTCCAGTTGTGCCACCTTCATTTGCTTTAATAAGGGAAGACCTAAAAGTCATTAATAAAGACTAATTCACACAATGTATGGTAATGTGGGATATCATTATTTAGACATACCTTAATATTGATTTTATTGTTGTACCAATTAAAACATTTAATTATGTCATGAAATCGAGAAGACCTCCACTCTCATCTTTATATAATGGAATCTATTCTTACAGATATCATTTTTGTATTTAGGTCTGTTATCGACAATGTTTATTTAATATTGTGCAAAATAGTTGTGGCAAAAATGCTACAAAGTAACAACGATTTGATAAATAGAAAAGTTAAAGGGGTTGTCCACTATTGGGACAATCCCTTCTGAATCCACTTGTTCCAGCCTGTAATCACGTCTCATTGTCACGCCACGGACTTGGGAGCATCCGGATACAGTGTGTAACAATGGCCAACAGACTAACGGGTGTCCGGCGCACAACACAAAACTACTGAGGGAGGACAAATACAACAGAGGGCCCTGTTCTTAGGGACGGGGGAAAGGAGACCTCCCGCACTCACTTGCAGCTGTGCCCTGATCCCACTACCGTCCCTATACAGGTTCTTTCACCACTGTCGCCGAACAGAATATCTAGTCCCTCGTTGGCCCTGATGTTAACCCTCAATAGGGAGATGGCCGGTGGGAGCACTAGTCGCAACCGCTGCACTGCATTGGGAGCTTGTAATGTAACGTCTCACTTCCGGGCAGTCAGAAGTTACTGTTACAAGATGGCACCACAGGACCAGAGCAGTGTCAGTAAAAGATGAAGCTATGAAGCCAAGCAGAAAAGCCTTTGTCATAGCTAGCTAGTAGTAGGGGTGAGTAACACATGGGGTTTGGAAAGGACTACAAAGGAGAATGCTTAGGACTCCACACTCAGCTACTGGCAGGTGCAGTTTGTAGTAGCTTGAGACCAACTCACATGCAAGTGTCACCATTAGAGATGAACAGATTTATTTGAGTGCAAATTAATTACAAAAAGGTATATTATTTACAGTGAAGGTTTTTGATGAACTGTACAAGGCTTGCAAATGGTTAAAAAAAACAAAAACAAAATAGAAATACTCACCAAACTCATCCACTATCCCCAAAGCCTTTGTCAGTTCTCTCCTGATGTGCTCATCATTTTCAGTATGTTAAGTTGACTAGACATGAAGACATCCAGCATTCAGACCGACGCTGCTTATGTTGTGATGTCACGATAAGTGGTGAGTGAGTGTAATTGTTACTATTCACTACTCACATGCATAGTAGGGTATTCATGATACTTGTTTCTCGACTGCTCGTGAGTGATGTGTTGACTGTCAATGATCTGGCACATATTGCCGGCTCCCTTCAGTACACAAAGGGCGTCAACCCCTAGTGAGGGCAGATTGAATGTTAGGCTCTTTGGGGGGCACAGCCAGATATATGCAGTGAAAACCCAAAATTCCCACTGTCCCTCAGAAATGCCCGTTTTATTACCGGAGGTGGTTGATCAGAGCTAGGGATGAGCGAGTCTACTCGCTAGGACTCGTTACTCGGCGATTCTTAAGGGACTCGCTGGACTCGGGAATCGGCGAGTCTTTTAGCGAATACTCGCTCAGTAACGAGTCCAATGCAAGTGAATGGCAATCTTAGTTTTGTCATAGTTTACTTTCTCTCACTCGCTAGACTCGCTAGACTCGCTCTATCACATCGCTATATAGCTTGAATCTCCCCAAACAGCAGCGAGTCTACGAGTCCGAATCCTAGCGAGTCTGCGATTCCGAGTCCTGTATTCTCTATTCGGGACTCGCGAATCCAGAATCTTTTATGTTACTAGTCAGCATTGCGTGTTAGGTCAGAAAACTTGTGAAGATAGCCAATCATAGTCAGTAATGGCATAGCAGCTTTGGTTGTGTCAGGACTATGATTGGCTGCTGTCCATCGTGATGCCTATGTCATCTATGACAAGGCAAGGCAGTATATAAGGCTTGCCCCCGCCATTTTGGGCACATTGCTGAGAAGAGCTGACCTAGTGCAGGGAGACTTGGAGCAGATCTAGGGACAGTTAGGCAGTGTAGGAGTCACATATAACCCAAAAGTTCTTTTCAGAACTAACAGGACGCAGTGTAGGAGTCAAGATTCCTCACACATAACCCAAAAGTTCTTTTCAGAACTACCAGGACGGAGGATTGCTGTACAGGACTGTAAGGAAGGGGAGATAGGAGCAGCCTTACAGTGAATCCAGCACCATCCTCAGAGCTTAGTTCACCCAGCTTTCCGCAGAGCTGTAATCCTAAGCTTTTTCTTATTTTTGGCACTAGTCTACCAAATAATTTTGGTGCCATTTTTCCACAAAAAATTTCCTGTGCCAGTGCGTTGCTGTACGGTGTCCTGCCTGCAGCTCGCACGGTACTTGTAAACTTGCACGCAGCCAGCACCGCAGCCTAAGTGTGCCTGGTTCTGCGTACTAAACAATTTTTTCCTGTGCCAGTGCGTAGCTGTACGGTGTCCTGCCTGCAGCTCGCACGGTACTTGTAAACTTGCACGCAGCCAGCACCGCAGCCTAAGTGTGCCTGGTTGTGCGTACTAAACAATTTTTTCCTGTGCCAGTGCGTAGCTGTACGGTGTCCTGCCTGCAGCTCGCACGGTACTTGTAAACTTGCACGCAGCCAGCACCGCAGCCTAAGTGTGCCTGGTTGTGCGTACTAAACAATTTTTTCCTGTGCCAGTGCGTAGCTGTACGGTGTCCTGCCTGCAGCTCGCACGGTACTTGTAAACTTGCACGCAGCCAGCACTGCAGCCTAAGTGTGCCTGGTTCTGCGTACTAAACAATTTTTTCCTGTGCCAGTGCGTAGCTGTACGGTGTCCTGCCTGCAGCTCGCACGGTACTTGTAAACTTGCACGCAGCCAGCACTGCAGCCTAAGTGTGCCTGGTTCTGCGTACTAAACAATTTTTTCCTGTGCCAGTGCGTAGCTGTACGGTGTCCTGCCTGCAGCTCGCACGGTACTTGTAAACTTGCACGCAGCCAGCACCGCAGCCTAAGTGTGCCTGGTTCTGCGTACTAAACAATTTTTTCCTGTGCCAGTGCGTAGCTGTACGGTGTCCTGCCTGCAGCTCGCACGGTACTTGTAAACTTGCACGCAGCCAGCACCGCAGCCTAAGTGTGCCTGGTTCTGCGTACTAAACAATTTTTTCCTGTGCCAGTGCGTAGCTGTACGGTGTCCTGCCTGCAGCTCGCACGGTACTTGTAAACTTGCACGCAGCCAGCACCGCAGCCTAAGTGTGCCTGGTTGTGCGTACTAAACAATTTTTTTCCTGTGCCAGTGCGTAGCTGTACGGTGTCCTGCCTGCAGCTCGCACGGTACTTGTAAACTTGCACGCAGCCAGCACCGCAGCCTAAGTGTGCCTGGTTGTGCGTACTAAACAATTTTTTCCTGTGCCAGTGCGTAGCTGTACGGTGTCCTGCCTGCAGCTCGCACGGTACTTGTAAACTTGCACGCAGCCAGCACTGCAGCCTAAGTGTGCCTGGTTCTGCGTACTAAACAATTTTTTCCTGTGCCAGTGCGTAGCTGTACGGTGTCCTGCCTGCAGCTCGCACGGTACTTGTAAACATGCACGCAGCCAGCACTGCAGCCTAAGTGTGCCTGGTTCTGCGTACTAAACAATTTTTTCCTGTGCCAGTGCGTAGCTGTACGGTGTCCTGCCTGCAGCTCGCACGGTACTTGTAAACTTGCACGCAGCCAGCACCGCAGCCTAAGTGTGCCTGGTTCTGCGTACTAAACAATTTTTTCCTGTGCCAGTGCGTAGCTGTACGGTGTCCTGCCTGCAGCTCGCACGGTACTTGTAAACTTGCACGCAGCCAGCACCGCAGCCTAAGTGTGCCTGGTTCTGCGTACTAAACAATTTTTTCCTGTGCCAGTGCGTAGCTGTACGGTGTCCTGCCTGCAGCTCGCACGGTACTTGTAAACTTGCACGCAGCCAGCACCGCAGCCTAAGTGTGCCTGGTTGTGCGTACTAAACAATTTTTTCCTGTGCCAGTGCGTAGCTGTACGGTGTCCTGCCTGCAGCTCGCACGGTACTTGTAAACTTGCACGCAGCCAGCACCGCAGCCTAAGTGTGCCTGGTTGTGCGTACTAAACAATTTTTTCCTGTGCCAGTGCGTAGCTGTACGGTGTCCTGCCTGCAGCTCGCACGGTACTTGTAAACTTGCACGCAGCCAGCACCGCAGCCTAAGTGTGCCTGGTTCTGCGTACTAAACAATTTTTTCCTGTGCCAGTGCGTAGCTGTACGGTGTCCTGCCTGCAGCTCGCACGGTACTTGTAAACTTGCACGCAGCCAGCACCGCAGCCTAAGTGTGCCTGGTTCTGCGTACTAAACAATTTTTTCCTGTGCCAGTGCGTAGCTGTACGGTGTCCTGCCTGCAGCTCGCACGGTACTTGTAAACTTGCACGCAGCCAGCACCGCAGCCTAAGTGTGCCTGGTTGTGCGTACTAAACAATTTTTTCCTGTGCCAGTGCGTAGCTGTACGGTGTCCTGCCTGCAGCTCGCACGGTACTTGTAAACTTGCACGCAGCCAGCACCGCAGCCTAAGTGTGCCTGGTTCTGCGTACTAAACAATTTTTTCCTGTGCCAGTGCGTAGCTGTACGGTGTCCTGCCTGCAGCTCGCACGGTACTTGTAAACTTGCACGCAGCCAGCACTGCAGCCTAAGTGTGCCTGGTTCTGCGTACTAAACAATTTTTTCCTGTGCCAGTGCGTAGCTGTACGGTGTCCTGCCTGCAGCTCGCACGGTACTTGTAAACTTGCACGCAGCCAGCACCGCAGCCTAAGTGTGCCTGGTTCTGCGTACTAAACAATTTTTTCCTGTGCCAGTGCGTAGCTGTACGGTGTCCTGCCTGCAGCTCGCACGGTACTTGTAAACTTGCACGCAGCCAGCACCGCAGCCTAAGTGTGCCTGGTTCTGCGTACTAAACAATTTTTTCCTGTGCCAGTGCGTAGCTGTACGGTGTCCTGCCTGCAGCTCGCACGGTACCTTCCATCTCTCTAAAAATATCTTAGCCTCTAGTGTGTACCTTTCACGAAATAGTACCTGCTACTTGTTTTACAAGCCCCCAGAAAGCCACCAGAAATTACAAAATGTCACACAAAAAACCAAATCCCAAAAAAAGTCTTGCTAAGGGACAGGGACGAGGTACAGGCATTGGTAGTCGTGGCCAACTATCCACCAGTTCGGGCAGACAGACGAGGATTGATCGATCGTTCCTCCTGTCTAACTTTCCCCGTCAGGAAAGTAAACGAGTATTGAGGCCGGAAGACGAACAGCATCTAACGTCTTGGCTGGCAGACAAGACCTCAACAACAGGTTCTTGCAGCACTCAAGGTTCCTTGAGCACTGTATCTACTGTTGGTACATACCATGCTGGGTCATCTAATCCACAACCTCTTCACAGTTCCTCAGACCAACAGCAGCCCCATGAAAATGTTGACACAGACATGGGTCACTCAGATGACTTATTTGGTACATATAATCCTTTACATGAATCCGGTTTGCCAGACTCCGTAGTAGATGACATACTTGATGAAGAATTGTCCATTCATGGACAAGTTTTAGAGACACCCCGGCCACATGAACGTGTCTTTCAGCAAAGTCTTAGACCGTCTCAGGAGTTGGAGGATGATGATGAGACAGTGACACACTTGTCATCTGGGGAGCAAAATCTATCTTGTTATCGGGAAGATTTAGAAGAGGAAGGGGTTGATGATGAGACAACTGATCCCACGTGGAATATTGCGATGCAGAGCCAGCAGAGCAGCACGGAGGAAGAAAGTGTGTATGTCCCACCAACAAAGGCAGCAAGGACGACTCCTCCCACCAGAACTCAAAGAGTCACCACTGTTGCCCAAAATGTGTCCACTGTGGCTCAAAATTTGTCAACTGGTGGACAAAATGTCTCAAATGTGGGCCTCAGTAATCCCTCAGGGAGTACAGTCAAGCCTAGAGGTCGGTCAGCCACTGTGTGGAAATTTTTTAAAGATGGGCCTTCTCAAGAAAATGTGGTCATCTGTACCATCTGCCATGCAAGGCTCAGCAGAGGCCACGGGAAAGGAAACCAGAGCACCAGCAGTATGCGGAAGCACATGGCTGGTCAGCACCCTATTCAGTGGTCAAAAGTGCAGCCTTCCACAACAGTGTCATCTGACCCAAAGACTGCGACGGTAACTCAGATACGTCCGTCACAATCAAGTGTTGCTGAAGCTGGTCCAGCTCATATGTACTCATCACAAGCAGCGGTTGCAGAGAGACTGAACCCGAGTGCAGACAGTTGTCGGTCAGCAACATCGTTACAGTTATCAGTGACACAGCTGTACGAAAGGAAGCAGAAATACCACTCTTCCCACCCATTAGCCAAAAAAATAAATGCCCAGATAGCTAAGTTGTTAGCAGTCGAGATGTTGCCGTTTAGGCTTGTGGGTACAGACTCTTTCCGTGAGCTTTTGGCTGTGGCAGTACCACGCTACTCGGTTCCAAGCCGCCACTACTTTTCACGTTGTGCCGTCCCCGCGTTACATGAGCATGTCATTAACAACCTCAAGCGTGCCCTCACCAACGCTGTAACCGGGAAAGTACACCTTACTACGGACACGTGGACAAGCAGTTCAGGACAGGGCCGGTACATCTCGCTCACCGCGCATTGGATCAACGTTGTGGAGAGTGTGCCAAACGATGTTAGTGTTACATCAAACATCCTACCCACGCCACGGATAGCTGGCACAACCTCATTCAGGGTCTCTGCATCATCCTATATGTCCACTACCCCATCTTCCGCTTCCTCGACCAATCCTCAATTGCCCTCAACATCACGGCCAAGTTGGGAGGTTTGCTGCAGTGCTTCAGCAAGACGCCAACAGGCTCTGCTGAAGCTGATCTGTTTAGGTCACACACCGCACACTGCAGTAGAGCTGTTGAAAGGTCTGAAGGAACAGACAGATGAGTGGCTATCCCCACTCCAACTCCAGACCGGTCTCGTGGTGAGCGACAATGGTCGTAACCTAGTGGCTGCACTTAAGCTCGGAAACCTTGTGCACGTCCCTTGCATGGCTCACGTGCTGAATCTGGTAGTGCAGAAATTCCTGCGTACATACCCAGAGCTATGTGACCTACTGGAGAAGGTGCGTCGAGTTTGTGCACATTTTCGTCATTCGTCAACAGCGGTTGGAAAACTTTCATTGCTTCAAAAGCAATTGAATTTGCCCAACCACAGACTCATTTGTGACATGCCGACACGATGGAACTCTACATTCCATATGTTATCGAGGATCAATGAGCAGCAGAGGGCAATATCCGAGTATCAGTTGCAACATGCCCGTCAGACCGGCAGTCAGCCACGACATATTAGTACAATGGAGTGGGTGTGGATCGCTGACACATCTGAGGTTCTTGATAATTTTGACTACTGCACAAAACTGGTGAGCGGTGATCAGTCCATCATCAGTGTCACTATACCCATGCTGTGTCTGCTGAAAGAGTCCCTCATTAATCAGAAAAATGAAGCATTGAGAGCCCAGCAGATGGCTATGGAGCCAGATTTAAACAGCGCAGTACCTAGCCAGCAAAGCCAGTATGACCAGGCAACAATGGCTCCTGAGGAGGAACAGGAGCAAGACGATGAAGAGGATTCATTTTTTGTTGGTGCCGATGTCAACCCAGATGGTACTCAGAACCCCAGCTTTGTGTCTGTCCACCATGGGTGGCCTGGAGAGGAGGAGGCGGAGACAGACTTTGCGGATACAATGGGTATTGAACATCGTTCTGAGGACACTGAAGACATGACTCTATGCAGCTTAGGACACATGGCTGACTTCATGTTGACTTGTCTGCTAGAAGACCCACGAGTGATTAACATATTGCACAACGACCTCTACTGGTTGGCCACCTTTCTGGACCCACGTTATAAAGATAAATTCACCTCACTGCTGTTTCAGTCACCACGTGGCTTGACAATTGACTATTTCAAGAGTGTTCTTGTGGAAAATATGCTTCGAATATCACCGTCAGACAACACTCTGCCCATAGTTAGCAACTCTGTGCAACAGCAGCCTTTGGTCGGGGCACAATCATCCACGCTGTCCAGAAGAGATGCTGGAAAGATGTCCGCAAAGTGGGCTATGTTCAATAAGCCATCGAACCTGCAGCGCCATGTTGCTCCAGTAACCATCTCTCGGAGACAGAAACTTACCAACATGGTACAAGAATACTTAAGTGACAGTACCTGCTTCCTGACTGATGCCGCAGTCCCGTTTAATTACTGGGTCTCCAAGCTCCACACTTGGACCGAGCTCTCGTTGTATGCCTTGGAGGTGCTGGCATGCCCTGCAGCTAGTGTGACATCAGAGCGGGTTTTCAGTGCCGCTGGGGGTATCATAACTGATACCAGGACACGTCTTACTCCAGAGAATGCAGACAGGCTTACTCTAATTAAGTTTAATAGGAACTGGATTTCACAAGACTTCTTGAGCCCTGAAGACGACAGTACTCAGAGCTGAAGTGCCACGTTCATCATCAATATGATATAATTAATCATTGTATTATATTGTGTCTTTTTGGTACAAGCAGTATGTCCAAGACCAGTAACGATTTGCGTAACCATGTTCCTGCAACCTGGTAATGAGGCTGCTTCATCTTAAACCAACACTACACCTTAACTTCGGTTTCATTAACCATCACAACACCTTTTCACAAGGAATCAACCTTTATTTTCTGTTAGCAAACATTTAACAGCCCCTTGGGCTAATTTTTGGAAACACCCAGCCTAACAAGCTGATCATGGCCCTTAGGCCTGCATTTACACTAAAAATGCAAAACAGCCCCTTGGGCTAATTTTTGGAAACACCCAGCTTAACAAGCTGATCATGGCCCTTAGGCCTGCATTTATACCCAAAAAGCAAAACAGCCCCTTGGGCTAATTTTTTGAAACACCCAGCCTAACAAGCTGAACATGGCCATTAGGCCTGCATTTATACCCAAAATGCAAAACAGCCCCTTGGGCTAATTTTTGGAAACACCCAGCCTAACAAGCTGAACATGGCCATTAGGCCTGCATTTATACCCAAAATGCAAAACAGCCCCTTGGGCTAATTTTTGGAAACACCCAGCCTAAGAGGCTTATCATGGCCCTTAGGCCTGCATTTACACTTAAAATGCCAAACAGCCCCTTGGGCTAATTTTTGGAAACACCCAGCCTAACAAGCTGAACATGGCCATTAGGCCTGCATTTATACCCAAAATGCAAAACAGCCCCTTGGGCTAATTTTTGGAAACACCCAGCCTAAGAGGCTTATCATGGCCCTTAGGCCTGCATTTACACTAAAAATGCCAAACAGCCCCTTGGGCTAATTTTTGGAAACACCCAGCTTAACAAGCTGATCATGGCCCTTAGGCCTGCATTTATACCCAAAAAGCAAAACAGCCCCTTGGGCTAATTTTTTGAAACACCCAGCCTAACAAGCTGAACATGGCCATTAGGCCTGCATTTATACCCAAAATGCAAAACAGCCCCTTGGGCTAATTTTTGGAAACACCCAGCCTAACAAGCTGAACATGGCCATTAGGCCTGCATTTATACCCAAAATGCAAAACAGCCCCTTGGGCTAATTTTTGGAAACACCCAGCCTAAGAGGCTTATCATGGCCCTTAGGCCTGCATTTACACTTAAAATGCCAAACAGCCCCTTGGGCTAATTTTTGGAAACACCCAGCCTAACAAGCTGAACATGGCCATTAGGCCTGCATTTATACCCAAAATGCAAAACAGCCCCTTGGGCTAATTTTTGGAAACACCCAGCCTAAGAGGCTTATCATGGCCCTTAGGCCTGCATTTACACTAAAAATGCCAAACAGCCCCTTGGGCTAATTTTTGGAAACACCCAGCTTAACAAGCTGATCATGGCCCTTAGGCCTGCATTTATACCCAAAAAGCAAAACAGCCCCTTGGGCTAATTTTTTGAAACACCCAGCCTAACAAGCTGAACATGGCCATTAGGCCTGCATTTATACCCAAAATGCAAAACAGCCCCTTGGGCTAATTTTTGGAAACACCCAGCCTAACAAGCTGAACATGGCCATTAGGCCTGCATTTATACCCAAAATGCAAAACAGCCCCTTGGGCTAATTTTTGGAAACACCCAGCCTAACAAGCTGAACATGGCCATTAGGCCTGCATTTATACCCAAAATGCAAAACAGCCCCTTGGGCTAATTTTTGGAAACACCCAGCCTAACAAGCTGAACATGGCCATTAGGCCTGCATTTACACTAAAAATGCCAAACAGCCCCTTGGGCTAATTTTTGGAAACACCCAGCCTAACAAGCTGAACATGGCCATTAGGCCTGCATTTATACCCAAAATGCAAAACAGCCCCTTGGGCTAATTTTTCCAGGCACCAAGCCTATGCCTCCATCGTGGGCATTGCATGTACTATGCTCCTAGTACAAGCAATTCTATTGTATGGGCCAAGCACCCTGCTTTCTGAAAAAAATGTATATGAAGCCCCTTCAGCTAATTTTTTTAGGCAACAAGCCTATGCTTGCATCGTGGGCATTGCTTGGACTATCATCCTGCTGGAGCCTGGAGAAAGGTCCCACTGTACGCTCTGTAGAAAACGCGTAGACGCGATGTGTAGCAGGTAGATGTCCCAGCCTCTCACATGTGTGTTCCTAGTCTTGTTGCCATAGCGAGGCATTAAGTAACCCCCCAAACACAGGCACTGTTTATTTGTCAGCAACATTTGTCTGTGGAGTCATGATTTTACACTTAGTAACCAAGGTGACTTCATGCTCCATGCGGTCCGTAAAGTACTTGCTAATGATGCTCTCTCTCCCCTGTCCTCCACGCCAAATGTCTCGGGGTAATCCTTGACTCATCCCTCTCCTTCAAGCCCCACCTCTAGTTCCTAACCAAGTCCCTGTCACTCCAACTCAAAAATATTTCAAGAATTTGCTCGTTACTCAACCCTGACACAGCTAAAACACTCATTAATGCCCTCATCATCTCACGCCTTGACTACTGGAACCTCCTTCGCACAGGCCTCCCTGCCAACTCTCTTGCACCTCTCCAATGTATACTAAACTCTGCTGCCCGACTAATCCATCTGTCCTCACGCTACTCACCTGTCTACACCCACTGCCAAGCCCTTCACTGGGTCCCCGCCCCACAGAGAGCTCACTTTAAAACACTCATCATGACATTCAAAGCCTTACACAACCTATCCCCACCATACATCTCCGACATGATCTCCCGATACCATCCCTCACGCTACCTGCGTTCATCCAAAGAACTTCTCCGACACTCCCCCCTCATCTCCTCTTCCCACAACCGCATACAGGATTTCTCCCGGGCATCAACCATGCTCTGTAACTCGCTGCCCCACCTCATCACTCACTCGCCTACCCTGGGAACCTTCAAGAAACACCTAAAGACTCACCTCTTCCGACAGGCCTACAACCTGCCATGACACCCCGCTACACGCCCCACGACCGACACCTTCCCCACCCTATTGTATCCCCACCCACCCCTCGTTGAATGTGAGCCCACGCGTACAGGGTCCTCTCCTGTTGTACCTCTATGACCTTATTGTCTATGTTTATTGTACTTCTCCTTGTGTACCTTATCCTCATGTAAAGCGCCATGGAACCTATCGGTGCTATATAAATAAATAATAATTATAATGATGATGACTTTAAGCCCACCCACAAAACAACCTACACATCCTTTCCCTGAAAAAAGACAGACACAAAGCAGTTTTTGTAAACTGGGTATTATTCCGCCATAATGGTAAAAATGTCAGAAATTTTTTTTTTTTTTTTTTTTTTTTTTTGGTACAACTTAGTAAACAGGAAAATATAAGAAATAATAACAATGAAATTGTGCAATGCACATGAACACAAAATAAAAAAAAAAAAAAAAAGGGGTCTACAGCTGCTGGTAGGTTGCCGCATCCTCCGGCCTTGCCAGTAAAGTGACACCATCACCCTGGTCCTGCAAGAGGTCAAGGGCCCCATGAATGGCCTCCGGCAACCCTTGAGGGTGGATCCTCTGGGCCGGTGTGGGGAAAAATGGTAGGTCCCTGTTAGGTGGCCATTGTGGAATGGTAGGTACAGGCCTCTGTGGTGGCACATGGCTGTCCCGGGGTGTGGGCCTGTCTAGTAGGTTGTAGTGTCTGAGTTGCCACCCCTCCAAAAAATTGAAAACCTCACCTGGGTGGTTTGGTGGGCGACTGGCGTCAAGCACAATCTGTAATGCTGACCTTGCCCGCAGTAGCCTGTGAAATGGAATTTCATCCAGGAATGGTATCAGACTGTGGGCAAAGTCAGCATTACTTTGTGCACGCCGTCTATTAGGTGACCCCGGGATCAGACCATGGCTGGTGTGAGGTGGGCATCCAGGTTCCTCCTCTTGCGGCCGGACATGCCCCAAAGCTGGGGTTGGTGCTGGTGGCGGCGGTGGTGGTGTTGGTGCTGGTGGCGGCGGTGGTGGTGTTGGTTCTGGTGGCGGCGGTGGTGGTGTTGCTGCTGCTGGTGGCGGCGGTGGTGCTGGTGCTGGTGGCGGCGGTGGTGTTGTTGCTGCTGCTGGTGGCGGCGGTGGTGGTGGTGCTGGTGCTGGTGGCGGCGGTGGTGGTGGTGTTGGTGGTGCTGGTGGCGGCGGCGGTGGTGGTGGCGCCGGCCGTGGTGGTGGTGGTGGGTGTTCTCCACGCCGCCTTCTGTTTGGCGGTGGAGGGTTCACAGCACGCCGCCCTCTGTAGTAAGCTTCTCTGTGGGTAAAGTAAAAAAAAATTTGGTGAATGCATTGCATTTGGAAACAAAAACATAGGTCAAACATTAAGTTGCACGCTTTTTAGACTCTGTGTATCTGTGTATTATTAATCAGATATTTGTTATTATTATGAAAGAATAACCAACTGTACATAACATAAAGGAATACGTGACTTTCTTTGCTAATTCCATACTAATACATAATTTTTCACCCCCTGATTAACACCCACCCCCCCCCATCCCATCTAATCTAGACGATCAATAACACCAATGGTTCACATGAAAAAAAAAAAGTCCCCCTGACTTCACTTTTTACTTGACATACTTAATTCACAAAACTTTTAGCTTATATCATCTATATAAAGCAGGGAAGGGGTTGAAAGGTATACAATATATATATATATAATCTATTTATATAATCGGGAGTTTGAAATTCCGGCACTGTAGCCTAATCCCAAACTCCTTAGCGTCACTGCGAGCGGAGACGCGTATGCGCCTTCGCGAGCCGCAGACGCTTAACTCACACAGCCGCTATAGCGTTTTCTCTAGCGGCCTCGCGCCCTCCGCTCACAGCAAGACCTGCGCCCCTCACAGCGCCCAATCCGCCCCGGCATGCTGGCATTTGTACTTCCCCCGTCTGTGCACCCACAGGTCTTAGCAGATCACTGATGCTGACAGCGGGGGGGGGACAACACAGACAATCAAATCAGGAGGAGGTCAGTGTCAGGAGGAGATGACAGACGCCCGCCGGGGCCTGTGACACTGCAGAGGTCACAGCGGGGCTGTGTGTGCGGACAACGGGGAGGCCGGGGGCTACGGACGTACCGGACACGTCCTCTGCTCCTGGAGATGTGCCGCGGTTCCGCGCTCGCAGCGTATCTGACGCTGGAGCCGCGCTCACCACGCCCACACCACGCCCTCTGCCAAACAACCCACACCTCTCACTAACCTCCTGCAGCTAACCACACCCCATGTTTACCTTTGCCATGATGTCATTTAGCTGCGGCCGCTATCTTTAATAAGGTCAGAAATGATGGCAGTAATCGGATCTCTGCTCCCTCTAGCACGCCCCAACACTGTAGCACCATCTATTAACCCTATTCTCATCACCTATATACTCTGCTACCCACTGAGCCGCCTGTATACTCTGCTACCCACAGACCCGCCTGTATACTCTGCTACCCACAGACCCACCTGTATACTCTGCTACCCACAGACCCGCCTGTATACTCTGCTACCTCAGACCCGCCTGTATACTCTGCTACCCACAGACCCGCCTGTATACTCTGCTACCTCAGACCCGCCTGTATACTCTGCTACCTCAGACCCGCCTGTATACTCTGCTACCCACAGACCCGCCTGTATACTCTGCTACCTCAGACCCGCCTGTATACTCTGCTACCCACAGACCCGCCTGTATACTCTGCTACCCACAGACCCGCCTGTATACTCTGCTACCCACAGAGCCGTCTTTATACTCTGCTACCTCAGACCCGCCTGTATACTCTGCTACCCACAGACCCGCCTGTATACTCTGCTACCTCAGACCCGCCTGTATACTCTGCTACCCACAGAGCCACGTGTATACTCTGCTACTCACAGAGCCGTCTTTATACTCTGCTACCTCAGACCCGCCTGTATACTCTGCTACCCACAGAGCCGCCTGTATACTCTGCTACCTCAGACCCGCCTGTATACTCTGCTACCCACAGAGCCACGTGTATACTCTGCTACTCACAGAGCCGTCTTTATACTCTGCTACCTCAGACCCACCTGTATACTCTGCTACCCACAGACCCGCCTGTATACTCTGCTACCCACAGAGCCGTCTTTATACTCTGCTACCTCAGACCCGCCTGTATACTCTGCTACCCACAGACCCGCCTGTATACTCTGCTACCTCAGACCCGCCTGTATACTCTGCTACCCACAGAGCCACGTGTATACTCTGCTACTCACAGAGCCGTCTTTATACTCTGCTACCTCAGACCCGCCTGTATACTCTGCTACCCACAGAGCCGCCTGTATACTCTGCTACCTCAGACCCGCCTGTATACTCTGCTACCCACAGAGCCACGTGTATACTCTGCTACTCACAGAGCCGTCTTTATACTCTGCTACCTCAGACCCACCTGTATACTCTGCTACCCACAGACCCGCCTGTATACTCTGCTACCCACAGACCCGCCTGTATACTCTGCTACCCACAGACCCGCCTGTATACTCTGCTACCCACAGACCCGCCTGTATACTCTGCTACCCACAGAGCCGTCTTTATACTCTGCTACCTCAGACCCGCCTGTATACTCTGCTACCCACAGACCCGCCTGTATACTCTGCTACCTCAGACCCGCCTGTATACTCTGCTACCCACAGAGCCAAAATGGAAACTAATGTATATATTTATAAATAATACTAAATGTACACAACAGTGCTGCAGATACATACCTTGGCATAGCGGCCACCGGGTGAAGGAAGGACAGCCGGTCATAAAAGTGGTAGTGGTTGAGCAATGGAGCGGCTCCCGGTTGTCTCTCTGAGTACTGCCGGTACTGCTTTTTATGCTGGTCCCGGCAGCTCCTCCACCGTTTTTTAAGATGGTCAACTGTGAAATGATTTGAAACCGGCTTTAGAGATGTGTAATATTTGAAAAAACAAAAGTATGTGTACAAATCAACAATAACATTTTATTCATTTTGTGTGTGTAATGTGTATACAAGGCACAGTGACACGACAGTGTGGAACATCATCAACAGCATTACGGACATTGAGCTCACGTGGCCACAATCACAAATGAGGCAGGACACATGTCAACGCATAGAGAATGTAATAGTGCGGGCACCAGACTCTGGTCATTAGTGGTATTTATATACACCCAACCCCTTGGCCGAAAGAGCCAGGAGGATAAGACATTAAACTCATTGTACTGTTGTGACCCCATCCAAATATAGGCAACTATGCGGTGGAGCATGATAACACATTCAGGGTCCTGTATACCCTGCTATGGGGGCCCTGTATTCCCACTGCTGGGGGCCCTGTAAACCCACTGGGCCACTGTCTACCCACTGCTGGGGGCCCTGTATACCCACTGCTGGGGGGGCCTGTACACACACTGAGGGCCCTGTATACAGGGACTGACTGGCACCCTACAGTTTGGGTCGCAACCCTCCCTCACTGGCCCGACACAGGTGAGGACGGGGGGTGGGTGATGACTGGCGGCCGCCTCACAGTCACCGCAGCTCCCGCATTATCCTATGGCTCGCTCCCAGCCGCAGCCTCGCGCTCCTCACAGCCGCTCGCTAACAGTCGCAGCCGCACGCCACTCACAGACGCTCACTCCCGGACGCAGCCGCGTGCTGATGACGTCATCGCGCGGCCAGGAGCTTCCGTTTCCGCCTGCTGCTTCAGGGACATGCGGATTATTCATGCTCCTGCAGCCGCATGACCCGTGGCACCTGGGCCAGTCCGCCCCTGCCTGTATACGACAATATGGGGGCATGTATACCCAGCTGGGGGCCTGTATACTCTGCAGGGGGAGGTGTATACTCTGCTGGGGGGCTGTCTACCAGTGATAGCCGCTGTATACCAGGATGGCGGTGAATATGTTTTCATAGTTTTTCGGGGCAAAAATAGGGGGGTCGGCTTATACACGGGTCGGCTTATACACGAGTATATATACAGTAAATGCAATATATAACGTGTGAACTCATTTAACTTACTTAGATTGCTCTGTTCCTCATGGTCACTCCGATGGAACGCAGGGAACATCTCTTGGGCGATCTCTCTCCAGGCTGTATTAATAAGGGTCGTATCCCCATACTCAGGATCTGTAGGGAGCCATAGAAATGGACGAGCCTCCACAAGTGCAATAAGACGCAGCGTGTTCACCATGCCACGTCCTGCTGCCATGATTGCACTGATGAATGGATCGCTCTGTGTGTGCGCCTGTCAGCGCGACTCGCTTCCTGTTTCCTTAAACCATAGTGTGTGCTGGAGAATCCCTTCCCTCGCATCATCGGCTACAAGCCTCAAAATAAGAGAAAAACCAGCGAGTTTGGACTCGCACACTTTCAGAGACACATCAGCGAGTTGTAAATGTCATTATTCGCTATTACTCGGGTCCCTATTCATTAACATTGGACTCGCTGGACTCGCAACGAGTCCCGAGTCCTTGACTCGGACTCGTTGGGGTCTTGCGATTCCGAGTCTTTTCGGACTCGCTCATCCCTAATCAGAGCCTATCACTGATTGACTAATCGGATGAACACGCAAGTGTTACAAAGTACTCTTAACGAGTATAGTGATTATGAATATTTCGCTACTCACTCATCACTAGTCACAATGTATGCATCCAAAGAATGATCAAGCTTCGGGCATGGACACATTATTATGTCAATAAGTCATGACATTTGCTGCAATGACACGTTCATCATAGAACCAGTTAGTTGGGAATGAAAGCTCAAATAAAAGGCTCTAAAGAGAATGTGCCTGAAGAAAAAAGAAGAGGTGCCGAAGACGTGAGTGTGGGCTGTGTGGACTAGATACTATATCATTTCTGGTCATATATGATATATTTCATAGGTTAAATATTTTATCATTTTGTTTTACATTTTTCATCACTGACTTTCTTCAGTTACAAGACATTTACCGGGAATCAGGAGCTCTTGAAGTTACGGCAGCTGCACAGTTCTCCTCTTCTCCTTCATTACGTTCAATCATGGAATGAACCGAGACATATGTTGTTGCAATTATGCAATCCCTCTAGAGAAGGAGGCCATGATGGCTCAAAATTGAGGAAATTGGTGACTACTGTGATGCCCTGGTGTTACTGATGATGAGCTTCTGACAGTGGCGTAACTACAGCGGTCGCAGCAGTCATGGCTGAGACCTGGCCTGCCCTGTAGGGGGGCCCGTGCTTCCAGCCGCCCGCCGCGACCGTGTGTGTTCGAGGAGAGGAGGGAGGACGGGAAGTGAGTGAAGCCTCACTTCCTGCAGCTGTGCCCACCCCTCCCCTCCTCTTATCGGCGGGGCTGCATGCCGCTGAACACGGAAGTCCAATCACTGTAAGTACTATATACCAGCTATCCACCACCAGCAGCAGCCCCCCATCCCCGCTCATCAACTATGCATTTAGGGCGAACATGCTGCACCGGGGTCCGCAGAGGTCACGTTACGCCACTGGCTTCTGAATTTCATCAGTTGCTATGATGCTTTGGAGGGTGATATAATAAAAATAAAGCGACTTTAGAGACAAGGATTACTCTAGAAGTGGAACCACTTTGTGGGAGGGCAGAAAACAAATTTGGGTTTATTTGCTAGCAAGTCAATGTTTCCACATCAGGTTCATCCGGTAAGTGCCGCCGGTGACGGAACATCTCATTAACATTAATGATGTGTTGCGCCACATAAGGCCATGTGGGATATGTTGCATATCTTTGTTTTGTATCTCATCCTATAGAATTGCATGCAGCATAGTCAATTCCATTGATTGCCGGATGACCGAGAATCTGGATTTTTGGCTAAATCAATAGTATATTGGATCAGTTTAGTATCTAGTCACTAATTAGTGTTGAGTTTTATAACTTTCCTAGGGAACTGAAAGGTGTAAAATGTGAAGCAGTGATTCTATATAAGTTATGATAGATGTTTATTCCATGGTGTCTCGGTCACTGGCTTTGATTGTATAATGTGTATGTAAATGAGAAACTAAAGCTCGATGGACATTTGCATCTCTCCAGTCTTATCATTGCTCGCTTTGATGAGACACACAACTCTCGGCTCCATGGCTTCTGCAGGACTGATCGGTGTGACTGCTGCTGTAATCATTGAATATGTGCTGGAATCTCCTTAAACTTTTACATTCTGTTTATTTATATAGGACACGTAAAAAATGGCCTCTTTCTAGGCCCATCTGATATGATCCACTTCACCAAGGCTCTGGTCAATGTCTCTATGCAAGCGCTGATGATGTTGCAAAATGTTATGCAATTTTGGCCTAGTTTGTTTCTTATACGGAACGTTTTTCTCTTTTTCATCTTTAGTAACTTGTTCTCAGTCGTCTATAATTCTTGGCTGACGGCTTTGCTTTGTGTCTTCTACTGCACCAATATCACCGGTTGGGGTGACCGCGGCTTAGCTTGGCTGAAGAGGAGTCTCCAGTCTAATCTGCTCCACATCCTCGTTGTATCAGGACTTGGCTCAGTTGTTTTATGTTCTCCGGTATTTTGGTTTGATTTCAGTCCGGAGTCTGCCGGGAACAGCACACATCAATCCGCGACTGTCCAAGGAACCTTGATCCCACCTACAATCTACAGAATGATCACTTCCACCCTGGGCTCCATCTTACCCATCTGTATAGTGTTCATCTCCACCACGTTGACCTCATGGTCTCTTATAAATCACATGTGGAGAATGAAGCAGAATAATACTGGTTCTGATTTGCAAACCCAAATTAACGCCACCAGAACCATGATCCTGTTTCTCTTCAGTTCTGTAGTCAACAATGTTGTGATCTTCTTATACTTCATTGTTGTACCCACGGCCTCCGTTATTGAGGTAATGATCATCTGGTTTGTTTTCATATCGTTCCTGTTATCAGAAGCCGTCATCATCATCCAGAGCAGCGTGAAGCTCCGGAAGACTCTTGTAGGGACGTTCTTTGTAAGGACAAGTAGGAACCGGGAGACCGAGACTTAACAGGAGGAGATGATGACATAATTATGAAGGCTGTAACTAGTTTTACAAAGCAACATTTTTGATTAAACTATAGCTTTATTTTATTTTTGGTCATGTCATGCACACTACTCTGACACCGGAAATATGCAGAGGTGCTCACCGCGCATGATGCAGTGTGGATGTCTTACGATCATGCGCGGTGAGCTTCTCTGAAGTCGGGTTGCATACACCTGACGCAGGGCCGCACTGTCCATTGGACAGTGTGAGCCCTTACACCCAGGCGGCAAGCTGGCAGGTGGAGCGGCTTAGTTGAAGGGGGCGGTGCCATATCGATACAGCGTCCCCCTGTCATGGCACCGGCGGCAAGGCGTAGGTAAGACCCGCAGAGCGGCGGCTCTCCACACCACGGATGTCTCTGATAGCACCCAACCCACCCCCCCGGTCCTCACCCGCGGCCGGTCCTCACCGTGTGGCTCAGGCGACAGAGGAACTTGGTGCACCCCTGACCTGACGTTGGAGAAGCTCATTGCCGAGAGGTACGAAGCTGCATGTATGGCTATATATAGCAATGCTGATGTCACTGGTTGCTGTAAAGCATGTTATCACACCCACAGGAGCAGAATAACATGCTTAGTGTGCCAACTAGTCGGGAACTAATGCCCCCTCGACTAGTCAAAGCACTATTATCCATGGAGGTAGGACTGGCACTTTGAAGATCCAAGGTAAAAAATGTATTGCAGGTAAAATACACAAAACGACATAGGCAAAAAAGACATCTTAATATTGGCACAAAGGTAGGGAGACACAAGAAGCAAGGAGGTGAGAGGAAAATGCAATGTGTAAGGTCTGCTATAGCACAGAAAGGCATTGCTATTCTCCTCTTCCCATTTTACAGGGTTTGGTGATATGTCACCAGCAATGAGGAGAAGCAGAGAGAGCATTAGAAGGTGGGATCAGGAGAGGGCAAGAGGTGGCCATGTGTGTCTGAAGATAAATCACTGTATATGGAGGAACAGTTCTGAAGAGAAGGTGAGATGACTACGGAGGAAGGAGGGAGAAATGACAAATTACTTACTAAGTGGGCGGATTAGAGGAGTTAGTAAAACGGAAAGAGTATGGGGTGAATGTGAAAAGAAACAGGAACATTGTTCACAGTGGCTTTATATCCCATTACCTTCCAGTTAATTTCACTCAAATTCTGGTCTAATTCATTTCTTTACACTTATATGAAACACTTATGTGAGACACTGAGCAGACACGTCTGAGAGCAGACCTGTGCCTTGCAATATATACTCATATAAGTGAAATCATCTGTGGATTATAGAGTAGAGGGGAGGGGGCTACACTCTATTAGGCCAGTTACAATCAAAAGCTGAACTGGTGAAATCAAATGGTGGAACACAAGCAAGGGAAACAAAGGGTCATAAAGAGCGGTGTGTGAGGAGGACAGTGGATAGAGAAGTTACAATCATAATAGATTGCAATACTACAGCAAGGAACATACCAGTATAGAGAGATATGTATGAGTGAAAAGAAGTCAGTCAGTGTGAAGGAATATGCTGCAATATTTCAGTAAGGAACATTCCGGTGGGAAGATGGATATGATGATTATCAGGCAGCAGTGATGTGAGATGACCAGCTACATCACATAAATTCTAGTCTAATTCATTTCTTTACACTTGTATGAGACACTTATGTGAGACACTGAGCAGACAAGCTGACAGGTTGATGATCTTTAAGATTGTAGAGCAGTGATCATTTTCTGTGATGGTTATAATAGAGATTATTTATTTCACCTCCATCTAATATGAAGGATAATAGTTTAGATAGAAATGAGCATTGAACATTTTCTTATTTAGTAAATTTTTCCATTATGTCATCAAATCTCGAAAACTTCACAGTCAGTTTTATGTAATTAAATCTTTTCACTTTATTAAAAAAATAATTTACAAATAGTTTAAATGTTTTGTTTTTCCATCTCTTTCTTACCAAACGAACTGAGAGACTCAATTTTTGTATGTAAACCTATGAAACAGAATGTGTGACACTATATATGAGCAGGGCCGTATTTCCCATTAGGCACTCGTAGGCACGTGCCTAGGGCGGGGCCATTCTCATAGGGGGCGGCGTCTCAGCGTGTTCTCTTTTTTTTTTTTTTTTTTTTTTTTTTTTTTTTTTTCCGACTCCGGGCCAGCCGGGTCGCAAGCCCCGCCCCCATACCCCCCCCCCTTCCCTTCATCATCAGGGCCGCCCCCGCCTGCCGCCCCTCCTGCCTTCCCGCCCACCCACCTCAGTGAAGACCCGGAAGAGACGAGGGAGAAGGAGGGGCCTGCAACGGAGGGGAAACTTGAAGTTCCCGCTCTGTTCCCTCCTCTCCCGTGTGCCCAAGTACTGCGCTGATGGCGCCGGCGGCTCTGGCGGCTCTGGCGGCTCCTGCACGGCACCCAGCCGCCCACTCCAGACTCACGGAAACGGGGAAGCAGCCGCCTGGAGGCACTTGGAGGATGGTGCGGCTGGCGCATCACTGTGCTCAGAGGGAGCCCGCCAATGTCTGCAGCCAGCACCAGGTGAGGAAAGTGTGAGGGAACTGTGCAAGGGACAGAGGAGAAGAGGAGAAAGGAGCAGGGGTCCTAGGAGAAGAGGACAGAAACAGGGGGACAGAGGGGCAGAAGGACAGAAACAGGGGGACAGAGAAGAAGAGGACAGAGGGGCAGGGGGCCAGAAACAAGGGGACAGGAGGAGAGGAAAGAGGAGCAGCAGGAGTGACAGAGGAGAGGAGGCCTGGGGTGCAGAAGGACAGAGGAGCAGCAGGAGGGACAGAGGAGAGGAGGACTGGGGTGCAGAAGGATAGCCAAGCAGCAGGAGGGACAGGGGAGAGGAGGACGGGGGTGCAAGAGGAGCAGCAGGAGGGACAGAGGAGAGGAGGACGGGGTGCAAGAGGACAGCCAAGCAGCAGGAGGGAGAGGAGGACGGGGGTGCAAGAGGAGCAGCAGGAGGGACAGAGGAGAGGAGGACGGGGTCCAGGAGGACAGCCAAGCAGCAGGAGGGACAGAGGAGAGGAGGACGGGGTGCAGGAGGACAGCCAAGCAGCAGGAGGGACAGGGGAGAGGAGGACGGGGGTGCAGGAGGGACAGAGGAGGACGGGGGTGCAGGAGGGACAGAGGAGGACGGGGGTTCAGGAGGGACAGAGGAGGACGGGGGTGCAGGAGGGGCAGAGGAGAGCAGGGGGGGTGCAGGAGGACGGGGGTGCAGGAGAACGGGGGTGCAGGAGGGGCAGAGGAGAGCAGGGGGGGTGCAGGAGGGGCAGAGGAGAGCAGGGGGGGTGCAGGAGGGGCAGAGGAGAGCAGGGGGGGTGCAGGAGGGGCAGAGGAGAGCAGGGGGGGGAGTAGGAGGATAGAGGAGCAGCAGGAGGGACAGGAGAGGAGGACGGGGTGCAGGAGGATAGAGGAGCAGCAGGAGGGGCAGAGGAGAGGAGGACGGAGGTGCAGGAGGACAGGAGCAGCATAAGGACTGAGGCTGTGGCTGGCGCTGTGTATGGTGATAATGGCGGCTGTACCGTGTGTCTGCCTCCATGCAGCTGCCGCCACCTTCCTGAGTTTGCAGGGTGTGGCATGCCAGGAGTTGTAGTCCTCCTGCCTGCCTGTCCTATATGATTTCTGGGCAGTGTGTTGGGTGCTGGGTGTTGTTGTTCTTCCAGGTGGGCTCAGTGTTGTCCCGCCGCCCGTCTGTGGTCTGTCTGTCTCTTCTGGGATGTCCTCAGCTCCGTGCTGTGCACAGTGTACCATCATGTCCTCAGCTTCGTGCTGGGCACAGACAGTGTACCGTACACTGTCTGTGCACAGCATAGAGCTGGGGAGATGGTGGTACACAGCACAGAGCTGAGGACATGGTGGTACACTGTGCACAGCACAGAGCTGAGGACATGGTGGTACACTGTGCACAGCACAGAGCTGAGGACATGGTGGTACACTGTGCACAGCACAGAGCTGAGGACATGGTGGTACACTGTGCACAGCACAGAGCTGTGCACAGCACGGAGCTGAGGACATGGTGGTATACTGTATGCACAGCACGGAGCTGAGGACACGGTGGTACACTGTCTCCCGCCGCCTTACAATCGGTCTGTTTCTCATCCAGGAGAGTCGGATGAGTGTCATCGGTTTTTGGTCCATTTGGCAACTGCTGTGCGAGTGGCCAACATTTCTCTCAGATCACATCCGTGTGCAATCTGTTCTTTCCTCAGCAGCTATTACTGTAGAATCATTTACAGGAACATTTTACAGTGTTCTCAGTAACAGAATGATAATGTATCAGTGAAATAAAAACTGATGCCTCTCGGGTGGTCCGTGTGCTGTCAGTGTGCGGTCCGTGATTTTGTCAGACCCATAGACTTGCATTGGTGAGTCTCGGTCGTGAATCGCAGACTGTCGCAGAATGTTGCGACTTTTTTCTCATCCTGAATCTGGCTGAGAAAAAAGCGTCCGACACTCGACAATCTGCTCTCAGAGATTGATTAACATTGGTCCGAGTGCAATGCGATAAAATCACACATTGCACTCATCCAAGTTTCACGCCAGTGTGTCCGTACCCTAATAATAAAATCCATATAGTAATCCTACAATGTCTGGTGGACATGGTACGGGGAGGATTTATGGCTGTTAGTACACTCCATACTTCTTGTTATTAACCAGTTAATGCTCTCTTATCCACCGCACTGCAGTGTCAAAAGAGGACGACAGCGAGGCAGACAGCAACACGGCATCAGAGAGCCCCTGACCTTGAAATACAAGATCCTCTGATCCCGGTATTGTGACATCATCTTAAGAATAATATTTTTTGCACTTATATTACACTATGAACTCCACAGCATTTTACATACATCATCAACACTGTCCCTGTTGGGGCTCACAATTTAAACATCCTGTCAGTAGGTCTCTGGAGTGTGGTTGGACAAACCTTTTATATGTACTACATGATGAAATGTGCGGGTAGAAGCTACACAAAGCTTGGGGGGGAAGACTGCGACTGATGGGAAGATTGTCCGTGACAGGGGGAGGGCCACAATGGGGGGGAGGAGCCGTGACGGGGGGGGGGGGCGGCAGGCCACTGAGAGTGCCTAGGGCAGCAGGAACTCCAAATACGGCCCTGTATATGAGTTCAACTATATTATTGTTTTAGATTACTAAATGCAAAAAAAATAGGTAAAACTGTGTGATAGCAGCTGAATTGTCTAAATTGCAAAGTATAAAGTGTATAAATATGAAAATATGATGAATACTGGGATTGATGAAATTACTGCTGTTTATGCTGTAGTAATGAACATCAACAGATAATATGATGATAATATGCCAATGTTTGGTGGAAATTAAAATATTACACATTTAAATTTATTAATAATTAAAGTATTGTTAAAATTTACAATGAACTACGTCTGTTCCTAAGGTAATGACCGGGGGTAGCAATATGGCCTCCACTACACCTGGTCCGTTACTGAGCATGACTGGGTGTACAAAGATGGCGGCCGCGTCAGTTACTGCGCATGAGCATGGAGAGACGTGTTTTTTAAAAGCCAGCCAATCAGGAGATACCTGGGCTGCCTGCGCTGTGGCTAGTGTCCCCTAGGTGGCGCTCTTTTGAGGACAAAGTTACAGAATGCAGACAAAGGCTTTTATGTTAGTAGATATATATATATTGCTAAGGACCAGTTGAAGTGCCGAACATCACAAAATGGGCCGTCCCTCACACCCAGGGGCGTAACTACAATAGGTGCAGGGGTTGCGATCGCACCCAGGCCCTGCAGCCTAGGGGTCCTCAAAAGTCCCTTTGGCCTATAGAAAAAGACTAATACTATTAAAGATTTCCAATAATTTGGGCCCCGTTGGAGCTTTCTCATCAGGACCCCTGGGCCTGAAGTTGCCCCACTGCTCACACCCCCTCAGTGCACCATTGTAATTGTAACCGGATTGATGGAAAAGAGAGGAGATTAAAAGCACAAAACTGGTAAGTACCCTTCTTGCCTTCTACTATATATATATATATATATATATATATATATATATATATATATCTCAAGTGAAAAAGCATTGAACATTTCACCAATTTTCTAAGTATATTTTAAAGTTACTATTGACCTGAATTTCTCACCAGATGCCAGTAACAACCAATCCAATCCACAAAGGCAAAGAAATCACCATACATGTCCATAAATGATCTGCAATAAAGAGAAATGACAAAGGAAAAAAGTATTGAACACATGAAAAAAAAAACAAGTGCAAAAAGCCTTGGAAAGTCCTAACACCTGCTGAAATCTATTAGTAATTACAAGGCAATTTAACATGTTATGAACGACAAAAAGATGTCTCATTACCAAGGGGCCACACATAAAACATCTCATGATGGGTAAAACCAGTGAGCCGTCTCAAGACCTTCATAACCTTACTGTTGTAAAATATACTGATGTCATTGGTTACAGAAGAATTTCTAAGCTACTGAAGACTCCAATGAGCTCACATACCATTACTGTGAGAATACCCCCAAATCAGAGACTACCTGGACAACGTAGTCTGGAGAAGAATACACATTGACTAAGAGGGTTACATGGTCATTTAGACTTGCTATTAATACAGTTATCTTCCATTAGGGAAAGTCACACAAACTGGAGGCGCAGTACGTACTACCCCTTGGAGCCCTGACTTTTATTGAGTTTCTTAAATTCCGCGGGAACTCACAGAAGTAAAGTCGGTGCTAATGAGTATGCACGATATGATAGATGTTTGTCCTTCCTTGTTTGATTTTATAATGTCGTTATGAAAATGAGTAAGTAAAGCCGGATGGACCTTTGCATCTCTCCAGTCTAATCATTGCTTGCTTTGATGAGACGAACAACTCGCGGCTCCATGGCTTCTGCTGAACTGGTTGGTGTCACTGCTGTAATCATTGAATATGCGGTGGGAATCGTCTTGAACATCTACATCCTGATGGTTTATATAGAAGACCTTAAAAATGGCCTCTCTCTGGGCCCATCTGACATGATTCACTTCACCAAGGCTCTGGTCAATGTCTCTGTACAAGTGCTCAGGATTGTACAAAATATCTTATATTTTTGGCCCTGTCTGTATTTTATATATGACATATTCATCTTTTTCATATTTGGTAACTTATGTTTAGTTGCCTATAATTCTTGGCTGATGGCTTACCGCTGTGTCTACTACTGCGCCAATATCACTAGTTGGGGTGACCGCGGCTTAGCTTGGCTGAAGAGGAGTCTCCAGTCTTATCTGCTCCACATCCTTCTTGTATCAGGACTCGGCTCACTTTTCATGTTCTCCGGTATTTTGGTTTAGGAACCCAAAACCTGCCGGGAACAGCAGACATCAATACACAACTGTCCACGGAACAATACTTCTATATACAACCTACAGAATGATAACTGTCACCCAGAATGATAACATCTTTCAATCTATTTAAGATTGGAGACCTGTGATCATTTTCTGTGAAGGTTATTACAGAGATTATTTTGCAAATATTTTTGAACATTTTATCTTCATATTAATACAAATTTGGAATTATGTCATAAAATTCAAAAAAACTCTGCAGCAATTTTTAATAATTTACAAATATTTATAATGTTTGAAAGCAAAAATTTTAGGACATTTTGCATTGCCTGACTCTGAAGCAAAGAGCTCAGCCTTACTCTAAATCTAAGAGCTCAGCCTTACTCTAAATCTAAGAACTCAGCCTTACTTTGAAACTAAGAGCTCGGCCTTACTCTGAACCTAAGAGCTCAGCCTTACTCTGAACCTAAGAGCTCAGCCTTACTCTGAACCTAAGAGATTGGCCTTACTCTGAACTTAAGCACTCACCTTACGCTGAACCTGAAACTCAGCCTTACTCTGAACCTAGAGCTCAGCCTTAACTCTGAAAACTCAGCCTTACTCTCCAGCCCTTACTCTGAACCTAAGACCGCCTTACTCCAAACCTAAACTCACCTACTCTGAACCTAAGAGCTCCTCCTTACTCTGAACCTAAGAGCTCAGTCTTACTCTGAACCCAAGAGATTGGCCTTACTCTGAACTTAAGCGCTCAGCCTTACTCTGAATCTGAAAACTCAGCCTTACTCTGAACCTAAAGGTACCGTCACACGGGGAGATATCGCCGGCGATGTCGCCGAGATCTTCCTGTTCAGGCGATGTTGAAGTGACATCGCCTGTGCGTCGCCGCGTGTAACGTGGCGACTGAACGGCGATAAATCTCTGTTTCTGAGTTCAGAGATTTCCCAACAGTGTCGGGAAATCAGGCGATGTTGCTTGAGCGATCCGTATGCCTACTGTGACGCGGCGATATCAATGGCACAGGCGATGTCTATGTTCAGGCGATCCATTCTATATGCCACATTGACGGTGAGGTGGTGCTGTGTGACACGGCGATCTGAAAAGCCAACATCGCTTCAAGGTTGTTTCAGGCGATTCCCTGAGGACGGTGCCAGGATTGGGCGCCGAAACGCGTCGGTTTGAAGACTAAAGAAACCTTTAGTTGGAACTTTGTTTCCCTTGTGATTCCTTGGATGACCGGGCAGCGCGGACTGTAGCACACCTGTTGATCCCAGCACTCTTGAAGTACCCACTATCGTGTGGAGGTGGAAGTCCAGCAGCAGCCTACAATACTAAAACCTACGCCTTTATTCCAGTTGTGGGAATCACAACTGGACCAGGTTAGTGCAAACCTGATTACACCTATAAGACCCTAACTTTTACTCTGCCTCTGTTGTCTCCCCTTATATATTTTATATAACATCGCTTCAAGGTTGTTTCAGGCGATTCCGGAATCGCCTGATCGCCCTGGGTTGCCGGTGATATTGCTACGTGTGACGTCTCACGAGCGACGCAGAAGCGAGGTGCGCGTTCATGAGATCGCCGCAACATCGCCGGCGATATCTCCCGGTTTGATGGTACCTTAAGAGCTCAGCCTTACTTTGAACCTAAGAGTGCGACCTTACTCTGAACTTAAGCGCTCAGCCTTACTCTGAACCTAAGAGTGCGACCTTACTCTGAACTTAAGCGCTCAGCCTTACTCTGAACCTAAGAGTGCGACCTTACTCTGAACTTAAGCGCTCAGCCTTACTCTGAACCTGAGAGCTTGGCTCATCATGACATCACTATATGGATATTTGAAGGCAGGACTAGGTCTCAGGCATAGACATGTTATAAGGTCATGAAGTTACATGTACACCTCAATAGAACTCCAACAAAGTTAGGAAGGGGTGGTCAATTACACTGACAATTAACTTCAGAAATCTGAGAGGGTCCAAGTTATTATAAATAAAATAGATTTATTTTTCTACATGGTTCGTGGTCATACCACCACCATTTCTTCGGGACACATCTTGACAAGTATTGAGTTTTATAAATGAGGGAACTCATAGGAGTAATATTTGAGTAACATCAAGCATGATAGATGTTTAGTCCTTGTTATCTCAGTGACTGACCTTGTTTGGTTGTATAATGTGGATATGTAAATTAGTAACTAAAGCTCGATAGATATTTGCATCTCTCCAGTCTTATCATTGCTCGCTTTGATGAGACACACAACTCTCGGCTCCATGGCTTCTGCAGGACTGATCGGTATGACTGCTGCTGTAATCATTGAATATGTGCTGGGAATCTCCTTAAACTCGTACATTCTCCTTATTTACAGAGGAAACTTAAAAAATGGCCTCTCCCTGGGCCCATCTGATATGATTCACTTCACCAAGGCTTTGGTCAATGTCTCTATGCAAGTGCTGATGATTTTACAAAATGTAATATATTTTTCGCCCTTTTTGTTTTTATAGATGAGGTGTTTCTCTTTTTTGCATTTAGTAATTTGTTTGCAGTCGTCTATAATTCTTGGCTGACGGCTTTGCTCTGTGTCTACTACTGCACCAATATCACCGGTTGGGGTGACCGGGAATTAGCTTGGCTGAAGAGGAGCCTCCAGTCTTATCTGCTCCACATCATTCTTGTGTCAGGACTTGGCTCAGTTGCTTTATGTTGTCCAGTATTTTGGTTTGGTTTGGGCCCAGAGTCTGCCGGGAACAGCACACATCAATCCGTAATTGACAATAGAACATTCCTCCTACATACAAACTACAGAATAATATCTGCAACCTTGGGCTCCATCATGCCCTTCTCTACAGCTTTCCTCTCCACCACGATGACCTCATGGTCCCTTATAAGTCACATGTGGAGAATGAAGCAGAATAATACCGGTTCTAACTTGCAAACCCAAATTAACGCCACCAGAACCATGATTCTATTTCTCCTCAGTTCTGTTATTTACAATGTAGCGCTCTTACTCTTACTTCAGTCTTATCTCCAGAGTCTCCGATGTTAAAGCAATAATCATTTGGCTAATTATTATATCCTTCTTGACATCAGAAGCCGTCATCATCATCCAGAGCAGCGTGAAGCTCAGGAAGACTCTTGTAGGGACGTTCTTTGTAAGGGCAATGAGGAACCGGGAGGCCGAGACTTAACTGGAGGTGATGACATAATCATAATGGTTGTAATAAGTTATGCAAAGTAATTGTTAATTTATAGTTTTCTTGATTAATGATTTGTTGATGAAATCTATTCAGTTTCAGCGCTGCCCATAGATCTACTGTAAATGGCTTCAGAACCTCGGACAGCGCACATACTATAGCTACAATAGCTATAGTATGCGCAACTGTCAGAGGAGAGCCACCGGCTTCATTCATAAAAAAAGTACAGCAGCCGCCAGGAGCCGGCTGCTGTAAATAATATATAAAATCATTATCTGCCCACCTGAGTGGCTGGAAGGTCTCTAGGGGAGTGGGCACCCCCTACAGACATTATAGCAGCATTTAATAATAAAATTTACAGTTTTAACACACACAGAACAGAACGGCAGCCGGGATAAGCAAAGTATATGCGGTAACCGGATTGCTCAGGATTACACATCCTGACCAATCCGGTTCCCGTTTGCGGGTCAGAGAACCGCTCCGTAAACTGAAGCCTGCATGATTTTTCACGCAGGCTGCAGAGCCGGAGGTGGAAACCGGATTGCTTGTGAAGCAATCCGGTTTTTATCATAGGCTCCTATGAGGAGCGGTTCCTGATCTGGTTTTGAGCTTTTTAAAAGCTCAAAACCGGATCAGGTTTTTTAAAAAAAAAAAAACGGATGTGTGACCCTAGCCATACTCGGCCAATTTTGCAAGTTTTCCACCTACAAAGAATATCTCTAATTTTACTCATAAGTAACTTCAACTGTAAGAGACAGAATCTAAAATGTTTACTTAATTACTTTTCATTTTATTGCATGAAATAAGTATTTGAAACAAGAGAAAAAGAGAACTTAATATTTGGCACAGGAACATTTGATTGCAATTACAGAGGTCAGATACTTCCTGTGTTTCTTGTTTGCACACACTGCAGCAGGGATTTTTCACCACTCCTCATATAGATCACCACAGCGGGGATTTTGTCCCACTCCTCCACTTCTCCAGATATTTCACATCTCGGGGCTCTGTTGCTGGTTAAGGCTAGGGTCACACTTGCAGATTTTCCATGCGTTTTTGGATACCTGTGTTTTTAAAAACGCATGCAAAAATGCACCCGTAGGCCCCCATGCAAAAAAATGCATGCCCCAATAGCAAAAAACGCATGCCCCAATAGCAAAAACGTATGCCTAAAGTGCCATGCATTTTTGGCATGCATTTTTGCACTTAAGTGAGGAGCTGCCTTCAAAAACGCATGCAAAAACGCATGGTACCATTTAGTACATTTAGACACTTTCAAAAGCGCATGAGTTTCCCATAGGGGCCCATGTTAAAAAAACGCATGCGTTTTTGAAAAAGCACCAAAAAATGCTGCTTGCACCACTTTTTGGTGCTGATTTAAAAACGCATGCAAAAACGCAGGGTGTCATCGAACACCTTAAAAAACTCATGCAGAAATGGAAAAAAGCATGCAGATACTCATGGGTGCCTAAAAAAACGCCTGCCAAGTGTGACCCTAGCCTAACTTTGAGTTTCAGTTCTCTCTAAAGACTTTCTAATGCGTTTTGGTCTGGAGACTGACTAGGCCGCTCCAGGACCTCCCAAGAACTCCTCCTCTACTCCCCCCTTATCTCCTCTTCGCACAACCACATTCAGGATTTCTCCTGGGCATCCCCCATACTCTGGAACTCTCTGCCCCAGCACATCAGACATTCTCCTACCCTGGGAACCTTCAAAGAAGCCTAAAGACCCCCCTCTTCCGCCAAGCCTACAACCTCCTATCATACCCGGTCCACCGCACCGCCTCACGACCAGCACCTCCCCCTCCTACTGTATCCCCACCCGCCCCTCATAGATTGTGAGCCCCCGCGGACAGGATCTTCTCCCCTCTTGTATCTATACGACCAAATTGTCCACATTTATTGTACTTGTCCTTGTCTGCCCTTTTAGCATGTAAAGCACCATGGAATTTAATGGCGCTATAAAAATAATAATAATAATATAACAACCAGCAACGATCCATCTTCAATGCTTTTACTGAGGGTAGAAGGTTGTGGCCAAAATCTTGCAATACATCACCCAATTCAACCTCACTTCAATAAGCTTCAGTCATCCTGTCCCCTTTGCAGAAAATGAACCCCAGTTATGATCTTTCCACCAGCATGCTTTACTGTTGGAATCTTGTTTTCAGGGGTTTTACTCATCCTTCTTACAGTGAGGGAGTTGATACCAAAAAGTTCTATTTTTGTCACATCTGACCACATGACTTTCTCCCATGCCTCCTCTGACCACATGACCTTCTCCCATGCCTCCTCTGACTACATGACCTTCTCCCATGCCTCCTCTGACTACATGACCTTCTCCCATGCCTCCTCTGACCACATGACCTTCTCCCATGCCTCCTCTGACCACATGACCTTCTCCCATGCCTCCTCTGACTACATGACCTTCTCCCATGCCTCCTCTGACCACATGACCTTCTCCCATGCCTCCTCTGACCACATGACCTTCTCCCATGCCTCCTCTGAACACATGACCTCTCCCATGCCTCCTCTGACCACATGACCTTCTCCCATGCCTCATATGATCACATTACCTTCTCCCATGCCTCCTCTGAACACATGACCTCTCCCATGCCTCCTCTGACCACATGACCTTCTCCCATGCCTCCTCTGACCACATGACCTTCTCCCATACCTCCTCTGACCACATGACCTTCTCCCATACCTCCTCTGACCACATGACCTTCTTCCATACCTCCTCTGACCACATGACCTTCTCCCATGCTTCCTCTGGATCATCCAGCTTGTCACATCTTGACCCATACAACCCAACATTGATAGGGTTCTCTTTTGTTTTCCATTTGACTTTTAAACCAGAATATGCAATGATTTATTGCCCATAGAGTAAAGTCTATTTTAAAGCGACTCTGTCAGGTCAAAAATCCATATGTACCTGAAATAATTTTCTAATTTCCTTCTCTAAGCTCTCTCTATTCATGTATTTCTATTATTTATTCTTCCCTCCTATCCAGTGTAAACTTCAAAATAAAAAATTAATTTCTTCTGTCAATCACAATGAGTTCTCTGCTGCACACTCACCAAGGAATGAATATGCATGTATCACTGCACTGCCCTGCCTTCCTCTGGTCTGTATGTTGTGTGACTCATTGCAGACAGAGGAGAAAGGAGGGGTAGGAGGTGTGTGCTCTTATCAGCAGCTCTGACCTCTTCATGTGTATCTGAGGCATGTGTGTAATGTGAGCAGTCTGAGATATGTCTACGTGATTATAAGAACATTTGATCATTTGCTCAGCAGATACACACATTACATGTCTGCAGAAAAAACAATGTTCTTCTAACAGACACCACACAGTGCAGGACAAAACACCTCCCCAGCAGATTGCACAGGATTTTCAGTGACTTCAACACAGAGCACAGAGGGGAGGGACAGAACACCAGCCTGGATAATTAAATAACTTTTACACAAAAGGACTAATGGACTGTGAAAATAATGGAACTGGAATTATGCACCAGCTGCCTGCAGGGTGTGAAGGTGCTTATAGCAAGAGAACTACAAAGGGTACAGTAACAATTTTTACATATTCTTAAAGGTCTGCCCAGACACTATTCAAGGGTACTATTAGCATCATACTGAAAAATGTATGACTCAGTAGCCACCGGCGAGGCAGAGCCTTGGCTGAAGAGCAGCCTGGGGTTGGCAGCGCACACCCCGGCCGACTTCTCAGTGCAACAATTCTAGTCACAATTGCACTCAGTGAAGGCAAAAGCAGACACGGATTCAGCAATGCTTTGTCGCAGTTCCTTACTCATACAGACTCCTGAAACATGGGCATCCAGTTTAAATATTACTTTGTTTGATACTAGTGATGGGCGAATCCTAAATTACTCGGAATCGCTTGACTCTAGCGAGTCCGAGCCCAGGACTCACTACTCGTTGCGAGTCTAGCGAGTCCAATGTTAATGAATGGGGAAGCGAGTAATAGCGAGTAGTGTGAGATTTACAAATCGCAGATGTGTCTCGGAAGCTTCAGCCTGAAGCAATCCTAGTTTTGTCATTTATTTGCATTGGACTCGTTTACTTTGCAACTGTAATCGCTGGGAAACTCGCACAGATAAGAGTCCTGTCTTCTCTGTGTGCTGGCTGCCACAGCTCCAGGGTCCTAGAGCCCGCCTGCTGCCTGATGTAGCAGTGCTGAGATTGTTCTCAGTCTGCTCATTCCCTGTGTACAGACATGAATGTCTGTGCACAGAGATGATGTAGCAGAGCTGAGATTGTTCTCAGTCTGCTCATTCCCTATGTACAGACATGAATGTCTGTGCACAGAGATGATGTAGCAGAGCTGAGATTGTTCTCAGTCTGCTCATTTCCTGTGCATATACATCTATATCTATGCACAGGGATGAGCAGAGAGGACATCGCGTTTTGGACTGCGTCGGACGGAAGAGGATTTTTTTAATTAAAGATGGAGTCCCTAATGGCTTTTTTTTTATTTCTAATAAAAAAATTTCTCTGTGTTGTGTTTTTTTTAAAACAATTTAATAGAAATTCATGGCGGTCATGTCTAATATTGGCGTGACCGCCATAAATTTCGGGCTTAGGGCCAGCTGATAATACAAAGCTGGCCCTAACCTCTATTACCCAGCGTGCCACCACCACCAGGGCCGCTGGAAGAGCGGGGTTCAGCGCCAGAGGATGGCGCTTCAATGAACGCGCCATCTTCTGGGGCGGCTGCGGGCTGCAATTTGCAGCGGGGGGTGCCCAGAAAGCTTGGGCATCCCTGCGCTGCGGATTCCAGCCCCAGCTGCTTAGCTGTACCTGGCTAGACATAGAAATTGCACGGAGCCCCACGCATTTTTTTGACTCCGACTCCGAGACGACTCCGACTCCGAGACGACTCCGACTCCGACTCGACTCCGAGACGACTCCGACTCCGAGACGACTCCGACTCCGACTCCGAGACGACTCCGACTCCGAGATGACTCCGACTCCGACTCCGACACGACTCCGACTCCGAGACGACTCCGACTCCGACTCGACTCCGAGACGACTCCGACTCCGAGACGACTCCGAGACGACTCCGACTCGACTCCGAGACGACTCCGACTCCGATACGACTCCGACTCCGAGACGACTCCGACTCCGAGACGACTCCGACTCCGACTCGACTCCGAGACGACTCCGACTCCGAGACAACTCCGACTCCGAGACGACTCCGACTCCGAGACGACTCTGAGACGACTCCGACTCGACTCCGAGACGACTCCGACTCCGAGACGACTCCGACTCCGAGACGACTCCGACTCCGACTCGACTCCGACTCCGAGACGACTCCGACTCCGAGACGACTCCGACACGACTCCGACTCCGAGACGACTCCGACTCCGAGGCGACTACGACTCCGAGGCGACTACGACTCCGAGGCGACTCCGACTCTGAGGCGACTCCGACTCTGAGGAGACTCCGACTCCGAGACGACTCCGACTCCGAGACGACTCCGACACGACTCCGACTCCGAGGCGACTACGACTCCGAGGCGACTCCGACTCTGAGGCGACTCCGACTCTGAGACTCCGACTCTGAGGAGACTCCGACTCCGAGACGACTCCGACGCGACTCCGACTCTGAGGCGACTCCGACTCTGAGGCGACTCCGACTCTGAGGCGACTCCGACTCTGAGACTCCGACTCTGACTCTGAGACTCTGACTCTGAAATTCATTAAATAATAAAAAAAATGCTGGGGCTCCGCGCAATTTCTATGTCTAGCCAGGTACAGCTAAGCAGCTGGGGCTGGAATCCGCAGCGCAGGGATGCCCAAGCTTTCTGGGCACCCCCCGCTGCAAATTGCAGCCCGCAGCCGCCCCAGAAGATGGCGCGTTCATTGAAGCGCCATCCTCTGGCGCTGAACCCCGCTCTTCCAGCGGCCCTGGTGGCAGTGGCACGCTGGGTAATAAAGGGGTTAATACCAGCTTTGTTATACAAGCTGGTATTAAGCCCGAGATTCTTAATGTCAGGCCACGTTTGACCCAGCCACTAAGAATCTCCAATAAAGGGTTAAAAAAACACAACACAAAGAAAATTTTTTATTTGAAATAAAAAAAAAAGCCATTAGGGACTCCATCTTTAATTAAAAAAATCCTCTTCTGTCTGACGTAGTCCAAAACGCGATGTCCTCTCTGCTACATCCCCTGTGCATAGATAGATGTCTATGCACAGGGAATGAGCAGACTGAGAACAATCTCAGCACTGCTACATCAGGCAGCAGGCGGGCTCTAGGACCCTGGAGCTGGCAGCCTGCACACAGAAAAGACAGCTGGACTCGGCTCGCAATGTAACAGCAGTTATTTGCGAGTTTCCCTGCTATCACTGGCACAGTAGCCGAGTCTAATGCAAACATTGGCAATCCTAGTTTTGTCAGCGTTTCTGACAAAACTAGGATTGATATTGATTTGCATTGGACTCGGCTCGCAAAGAAACAGCAGTTATCTGCGAGTTTCCCTGCTATCACTGGCACAGTAGCCAGTGATTACTCGCACGAGTCTAATGCAAACAATGGCAATCCTAGTTTTGTCAGCGTTTCTGACAAAACTAGGATTGATATTGATTTGCATTGGACTCGTGCGAGTAATCACTGGGAAACTCGCAGAGCACCGAGTCCTGCGAGTCCCTTACTACTCGCCGAGTAACGAGTCCTAGCGAGTAGATTCGCCCATCCCTAGTACTAGTCCCAACTACGGCAATATTAACAACAAGAGGGAAGGGGAGGCAAACAGAGGAAACAACAAAACAACTTCACGCCTGCTGTCACAATCCTATGCAGCAGACAGCTTGTCAACGGTCAGCTTCAGGCACGCCAGGAGTGGAATTCAATCGGCCAGCAACAGATGCTGGAACCATGTGACCAAATAAAGGAGATGGGAATAATGGGAAACTAAGAAGTCTGTTAGCAGCAGAGACTGACATTAACTCCTGCACTGGACAGAAACACATTTAAAATGAGGTCTCAAAAAATGTATGAGATTGCAAAACTCAAGTCTTCAAAGTAAGAGAAACCATCATGACAGTTGGAGTCTACACACCTGGTACCGTTGGAATCAGCTGCTTACCGTGAAGGCCTCCTCGAGGTTAGCGGTAGAGAACCAATGCACTAAGGCTAAAACCAGCAGAGAGCCTGGAACAATGTCCCAACTCTAGTTTCCTCATTACTGGGGTGACCCAGAAGTTACAACCAAATTAATTGTTGGGCTTCACAACACAGCACCCAATCTTTGCCTTGCTTTACACTGGGGGACCGTCCTGCATAATTACACTGCAGACACTACACACCGTGGGTGGCGTCACGACAATCTCTAATCCCCTGTAAATATTCCACTTTTACTTGCCAGGGCCCGGGACACGGTTCGGACCAGGCCCTACATGACATCCCCAGCAGCAACCCAGTCCGGTACCGAGTACCCCGTCCCAGTGGGCTCGACAGCTGCATCCTCCATTATAGAATGATGAACATCATTCATCGTTGGATTTATACTGTAAATGTCTGTGGAGTTCTACAGGAGTACGATTTTGACTAATGAGTGAGTGTTGACGTGCCGTCCATCCTACGTCAGCCATGGATATCTTCTTTGACTAATGGAGTTAAGAAAATGGGTAACTGAAGCTGGAGGACATTTGCATCCATCCAGCCTGATAACTGACCTTCTCACATTCATAGGATACACAACTCTTGGAGCAATGGGTTCAGCGGAAGTGGTCGGTCTCGCAGCTGTGACTATTTTTTATTTGGTGGGAATAGCCTTGAACATCTACATCGTGGTCGTGTATATTGGAAACCTTAGAAGTGGCTTTTCCTTGGGTCCTTCCGATAAAGTCCTTCTCACCAAGGCTCTGCTCAACGTCTCTCTGAATCTCTCAATGCAAACAGAGAATATTATAGTTATTTTTTGGCCCTATATACTTTATAATGATGACGTCTTTCACACCGTTATCATGATCTTAACGTTCTTGATCATTTATAATTTTTGGCTGACGGCTTTGCTCTGTGTCTACTACTGCACCAATATCACCGGTTGGGGTCATGGCGTCTTGGCTTGGCTGAAGAGGAGTCTCCAGTCGTATTTGGTCCACATCCTTCTTGTATCGGGACTTGGCTCATTTGCCATATGTTCTCCAGTATTTTGGTATAGTAACCTAAAGCTTGCGGAGAACAGTACACACTTCATGGTCTTCCGAGGGACATTCATTCGGATGTAACATACAGAATAACCTCTGCCATCCTCGGCTTCTCCTTACCCTTATTTATCGCTCTTGTCTCCACCATGTTGACCTCATGGTCTCTTATAAATCACATGTGGAGAATGAAGCAGAATAATTCTGGTTCTAAGTTACAAACCCAAATGAATGCCACCAGAACCATGATCCTGTTTCTCCTTATCTCTGTTATCTACAATGTCGTGATCATTCTCTTCTTCATCCTGCCACCCAGCGTCTCCGATGCCGTAGTCATAGCCATCTGGTTTATCATTATATCCTACCCGATATCAGAAGCCGTCATCATCATCCAGAGCAGCGAGAAATTTAGGAAAACTATCGGGCATTTATTTAATAAAAACGAACAGGAACAGAGAAGTTAAGATGTAAGTGATAAAAGTTTTATAAAACTTTTTTAGATAGTAAAATATTAAAGTGAACTTGACTCCAGGTTTTTCAGATATCAACTGCAGCCACCACCATTAAAGCCTTATATACAGCATTCTGGAATACCGTATATAAGTCCTCTGACCGGATCTGTAAACCATAAGTAATAGTTTTCATTATACTCACCGGTGGAGCCGTCTGGTCCAATATGTGTCACTGGTCTTGATATGACACCTCCTTCCTTCTTGTGGTTATCGTCTAGCTGGTCATCAACAAAGTCTCCTTCATTGTGCTTCTGGGCTCACGGACATCTTTGTTCTCTGCCGGAGTCAGAGCAAAGTCTTGTAATGCACTGGAGCAGGTAAAAGTCAAAGAATGCCCGTGCATGACTTTCCTTGTGCCTGCACATTACAATACTTTGCTCTGCTCTCAGCAGGATAGAGCGAAGTGTGTGAGTGCAGGAACACAATGAAGGCCAATGAGTGGATGGTGTAGGACACATCATTCACACGAAGAAGGATGACAATCACGGGGCAGCACGGTGGCTCAAGTGGTTAGCACTGCAGCCCTTGCAGCACTGAGGTCCCGAGGTCCTATGACTATATCGACAGGAGATACAAAAGCTGTTTGTCAACCAAAAGTTGAAAGACAGCGGGTTTCGCTTGGTGCGGGGACAATGGAACTATCAGTCCCAGTTCGGCATCTCATGTCCTGTAAGACTGTGGACGGAAGAAGGACGATAATTACATCGTTAACGTGCCTAGGTGAATAATACAACTCAATACCTCAGATTTTTACAACTTCCATGAAAGGATAAACTGATCATGGACAAGCTACGTGCTATTCTTCATTCTAATAAGAGTTGTATGCAAAGCTGATAATCCAAGAGAACGCCTAACCAAATGATATGCATCTACTCGCACAAGTAACAACTTTACCCTGACTTACAAGCCATTGTCAGTGGAAATCTCAGGAGAATCAGCATCATGGACCCTCGTGCTCTGTTAGGAGTAAAGCTATTGACTAATATGACTGCCGGACTGCTTGGACTTGTCCTAAACTCATGGATTGTTCATGTTAATGCCGAAGACTGGAGAAGAGGCTTCCACCTAAGTGTGCCCGATCAGATCCTCACGTCTATGGGTCTCATCAATATTGCATTACAAGTTGTGCTCTGTTTCGACATGACCTGCATTCAGACCAAATCCTACTCTTCATACAACCAGATTCATCTCAGCTGTATCGGAATTATGATCTTTCTCGTGTCCAGCAGTGTATGGCTCACCGCTTGGCTTTCCATCTACTACTGCCTGAAAATTGTTCATTTCACCGGTGGCATCTTTTTAGTTTGTAAAATGAGGATTTCACAATTTTTACCAAAGCTTCCGGTGGTTTCCACCGCTGCTTCGTTCATTTTGTCTCTTTTATCGTTTTGGAACATTTATGACTTAACACATGTAGAAACTATAGGAAATTCTACCCTCAATTCTACTATGGAACAACACTCCATAACTATATCGCTTCCGTATGAGGTAGCAGCCTTTCTGGAGTGTGTTTTACCTCTCGTTTTAACTATTACCCCTATAGGAATGACGTTGAGGTCACTTTGGAGACACGTGAAGAAGATGAGGTTGAGTAGAGCAGACTCTCGTCAATTTCAGTCTCAGGTCCATGTCCGAGCTGCCAGGACCATGGTGCTCCTAGTGTCCCTTCATACGGTTCTGCTTGTAGCTTCAATTTATACACTTTCAAAAACATTCAACTATTCTACGTTTTTGATGTTCTTTTGTTGGTATTTTAACATTTTCTACCCCTCGGCGCAAGCCCTCGTCATAATAACAGGCAACTCAAAACTGAGAAAAGCTTTACGCTCCTGGATGGCCAAACATTGATACCGGAATGGATCTTCATCAAGCAACATAGACTTTACCATTTAGTAAAAGTCAACAGATTTCTTGGATTTTAATTTTGGCATGCTTGAACCGTATATATGAGATGAGGCATAATCTAATCTGAAGAAGGAATGATGTTCATAGTTGGATGATTTGGTCAAGTGGAAAATACTCCACCTCCGAGAATTTTGAGACTTGTTGTCATGCAACTGTTATGGTGGGTTTACACGCTCCAACGTCGGTCTGATATTGGATCCGACAGCACAGATTTACAAGATCGCATCGGAGATTTAGACAGCGCGATATCGGCATACAACGTCTCTACGATGTCTACGCCCCCTTGTACGGCCGACCCAGGAACGACCATTTAACATGGGAGAGAATAGGGGACGTTGTACTGCACATCGTACTTGGGCGTTTACACAGCCCGATCCGGCTCCAACCTCCATCCAATATCGGGCGGTTGGAGAGCACGCTCATTCGATCCCCGATATCGGTTTAACATCGTTCGTGCATCGTATTGGACATTCACACCATACAACGCATGAACGATATCGGGTCCAATGCACGAATCACGTGACTTTTGGTCGGAGTTGGACGCCGATATCGGGAAGTGTAAACCCACCATTAGCAGCCACCCGTCTAAAGCAACACAAGAAAATAGTCACCGGCCAGACTATCTACTAGATCTTTCAAAAACATTCAACTTTTCTACCTTTTTGATGTTCTTTTGTTGGTATTTTACCCTTTTCTACCCCACGGCACAAGCCCTTGTTATGATAACCAGGCAACTCAAAACTGAGAAACGCTTTACACTCCAGGACGAACCCGGAATGGACCCTCATCAAACAATGTAAACTTTACAACTTAGAAAAGTTATATTTTAATTTTGGCATGCTTATAATATATATGAGATATACAGTATAATGGAATCTGAATAAGCAAAGAAGTTAATGGTTGGATGATTTGGTCAAGCGGAAAATATTGCATCTCCGAGAGTTTCGAGAGTTGACGTCATGCAACTGTTGGAAGCTATTGGTCTAAAAGCAACACAATGAAATAGTCACCAACCTGACTATCCACTAGTTGTTGTTTTAGTCTTATGGAAATTTCTATTTTACTTTTACCATTTATTACATTTTAAAGAAATTTAAAAAAAAAGGATTTTGGCTAAGTAATCACCGGTCTCCATGGAACAGAAAAGATACTTTTGTTACATTGATCTACAGAGCATTTTTCTTATCTAGTTATTTGGTCTTTGAGTAGTTACAAGTGATGAGCGAGCACTACCATGATTGGGTACTCAGTCCTCATAACGAGCAGTTGATGCTCGGATGGGCAAGACTAAAGTACCTGAGTGTAATGGAAGTCAATGAGAAACTCAATTATTTTTGTGGTAGAGTTCCCGAAGAAATGTTCAAGTTCCCCTTTGACTTCCATTATACATGAGTACATGAGTCACGTCCATCTGAGCATAAAATGCTTGTTATGAGTACTTATCACCCAAGCATGCAGCTCATCACTAGTAGCTATTCATAGTCAATATTGACTGGGTTTTCTGCATGAGAACAGATGTTGGACATTTTATTCAAAAACGATACCGTGTTTCCCCAAAAATAAGATGTACTATAGAGGTTTGCTACGCTGCTGAATATAAGGCGGCTCCCAAAAGTAAGACATACCAATTTTCTATAGGGAAGCATGCCAGAGGACCAGGGCATGCAGTGTGACTCATCCCGTAGCCTGTTGTTGTCCTGTATTTATTCCGCCACTGCTCTCAGCTTCCTTTCTCAGCTGCCGTAGATATATGTTAAGCCACCAGCCAATCAGTGGCCAGAAGCTAACATCGGCGGGCTTCTGATTGGCTGGCGACTGCTGACTTCTAATTGGCTTACATCTATGGCAGCTACGGAAAAGAGCTCATAGCGGCACCCAGAATTCCATACAGTGTGCACCGTGGAGGATCGGTAAGAAAAGGGGTGTGTGAGTATGTGAAGGTTTCAAGGAGATGATGGGATACCGTATTGAGGCAGCAAGAGGATGATGGGGGCTGCAAGGTTATTATGGGGATACCGTATTGGGGTATTGGGGCTGCAAGGGGATGATGGGGCTGCAAGGGGATGATGGGGATACCATACTGGGGGCTTCAAGGGGATGATGGAGATATTAGGGGCTGCAAAGGGATAATGGTGATACCGTATGGTATTGGAGGCTGCAAGTGGATGATAGGGGCTGGAATAAGACATTCCCTGAAAATAAGATGTAGCACATCTTTGGGAGCAAAAATTAGTATAAGACACTTTCTTATTTTTGGAGAAACAGGATACTTTTATTTTTTACAATCAATATTTCATGTTGCTGTGTAATTGGCCAATAGTTTTTTAATTGTTGAGGCGTAAAAAATACCTGAAAATCTACAGAAAAAAATTATTAAAAGGTCTTATTTTTTTAAGCCAGTCCATTGTACAAACCCCTGACTAGAATGCAAATTAGAAGTGGATGCAAATCAGGAGATGACATGGCGGTAAGAAAAATAACAAGGGAAACCTAATCATCTGCTTTGTGTTGAGCTTCCCGAGCCATAAAAGCCACAACTGCTCGGCACAACCCACTTGTCGTAACCATTTTAGGTGAAAGCTGGTGGAAACGAGGATCATGGAGAGTTTGGCATTTTCAATAGTGAACTTGGTGATTGGTGTGGCCTCCGGAGTCCTCGGGTCGGCTGTAACTCATGGATCGTGTACGTTAACCTGAAGGACTGGGGACGAGGTCTTCACCTGACTCTACCGGATCAGATTCTTAGTTTTATGGCTCTGATAAATGTTGTGATGCAGATTCTACTATGTGTAGATGTTTTTTCCCTTGCAACAGCATTATTTGCCAAAGATAACCCGATTCATCTGAAAATTATAGACGTCTTAATATTTTTTATTTCCTGTAACATCTGGCTGACGGCTTGGCTCTCCGTCTACTACTACATGAGAATTGTCCGCTTCTCGGGAGGTCTCCTGTTGGCTTTGAAGATGAAGATATCTAAACTCCTCCCAAAGCTCATGGTTGTGTCCACCATCGAATCTTTCTTCATTGCTCTTCCATCGTTTTGGAACGTATACGCCAAAAAAGAAACCATTGGAAATGCAACAATCCGTTCTAGTGATGAGAATAGCGTTCTTGTCATATCGCCTCCCTATCTCATAACGACGTGCTTAGGGTGTGGTGTACCCCTCATGTTGACGCTGATTCCTATAGGACTGACTCTGAGCTCGCTGTGGAGACACGTGAAGAGGATGAAGACAAACAAAGCCATCTCTTCTCGTCTTCAGACCCAGGCTCACATCACAGCGGTCAGGACCATGGTGCTCCTGGTGACTGCTCACACCGGATTTGAAGCCATTACAATCTATGTTTTGATGCGATCATTGAACTTCGTTGATGTTTTAACGATCTTTTTGGGTTATTTTATAGTTTTGTACCCGGCAATTCAAGCTTTTGTTATGATAACCGGTAACTCGAAATTGAAACAGGCCAGCAAAGGTCTGGTGAGGTGTGGGACATCTTGTACCATGAACCCAAAGTTCTCAGGAATCACATACAGTAAGGAATAAATGACTTATATACAGTTATACAAAGTTAATAAACAAGTGTTTACATGTGATCTGTAGCAAATATTCATATACTGGAATAAATTGATGAAAACTAACCAGAGTGCACGGGATCATTGGTGCAGCTAGGGTATGACAGAAGCTGCTTATTATGCTCTTATCATGCTTCGGTATCCGGTCTGGTGAGCCTGAGGGTTGAGGTTGGCTTCCCTATATACTTAGTTTGCTCTTTTTCTTGATGTTTATCACTTGTTACTTTTGCTTTAGTCTTATTAGGCTATCCGGTGTTTCCAACACCTTTCGGGTGTGGCTATTTATACCTTCCCTTTCTGGTCTTTTCTGCTGGTGATATTCTGATGTGGATCCTGCTCGGAGCTCCGACCATACTACCATTTGTTATCTCAGTCAGTGGAGACCCTGCTTCTTGCTCCTTCTTGTAGTTAGGGAGTAGAGGGCATTCCCTTATTGCAGTAAGCACATTTTATTTCTACTTATATTCATGGTTTGTTTTAACTCACTATAGGGATCTTCTTCTATCTCAGGAATCCTTCCCTAGTTAAGTTTATTAAACTCTGCACTTTCCCCCCATTCTTTCTGAGGTAGGAGAAACGCTAACCGACCTTTCAGGTAGCCAGGTCCAAGCCGTCTCCTCTCACTCTGTGTTTAGGTCTATACCATCTCGCGCATGGGCCGCAAGGGACTGCGGGGTCAGGGGCTTTAGTCTATACAGGGACTGGCTGTATCAGCTGAATTTTTTTAGTGTTAGACCAAAGTTACCATGTGAATTGCTATGCAATCATAACAACTCTGTAGTCTACTAACCCTAAACTATAATTAACAGATGGACCAGAAAAGGTTTGCAAATACTAAACATCACCGTCACTTCACCTGTCACTTGTCCCTGCCATAACAGCTTCCCTCTGCTCCTCTGCTTGCTCAGTCTCCAGTCTTTTCTGGACTCTTTGCCAGGACCTATGGCATAGCTGAGCATTGAGAATTGGGCAACACATGTCCATCTGGATGTTATAATATGTATCGATGCCTAAGGGGCGCCAGGGGCGGACTGGCCCAGATGCCAGGGTGGCACCAGGGGCGGACGCTAGGGGCGGCACAGATGCCAGGGTGGCGGTTGCCCCCCGGGCCGGTGGTACAGTCCCAGTTCAGGGCCGCTCACATCAGGTAGAGCGGCCGCCAGGTGGCGCATTACAGCTGCGGTGGCCGCACAAAATTCAGGGGCTGCTGGACCAGGGACCAGAGAGTAGGAAGCCCGGAAGGTGAGATACACCAAGGCCCCCCCCGCTCCTAAAATCGCCGCTAGCACCCCCCCCACCCCCCCGCTCCTCAACTAAGGCTGAGCAAGGTGGACTGCCACCCTGGTTAGCAGCAGCCAGCCAACCCCTGATGGAAGCCACCGATGGAGGGTGAGAAGAAGACCAGATCCGCAGTAGGTAGCCTAGGGAGTAGAGATGCGTAAACCCCTGGAGGTTCAGGTATGGGGGGGGGGGTTGCATATTAGAGACCCGAACATGACCCCAAACGTCAACACTAGTCAGTGATTGGCTGGTCAGCTCATCTCCCACATACAGCCAGTCATAAGTGTAACATTTCTGAAGGCGGTAGAGATATTTTTGGTTTCAGTTAGACAAGACGTTATGGACAATTGCTCAGCTTTTAGGTCCTCTATATTCATAAGCTTGTTAGATCCCCCCCCACCATTGATTGGTAGTAGCGATGAGCGATCACTAGAATGTTGGAGTGCTTGGCACTCGAAACAAGCGGGTCAGATGCTTGGACGAGCTAAATTGGAGTACTGAGTATAATGGAATTCAACGGGGAACCCTCCTGTTAGGTCTTCCAGAAAAACAGTGGAGTTTCCCATTGACTTCTATTATACTCTTGAGTTGAGCTCGGCCAAGCATCCGACCTGCTCGTTTCGAGTTTTCAGCCTATGCACAGTATACACTGATACCTGTGGGGTTATACAGAGCTCAGTATTTAGAGAACTACTACATCCGCAGTAGATAAAACCCCTATTTTATCAAAACTGTAGCAAGCAGCCCAGTAAGTGACATATCACTAAAATCAGGGTCTCTGCCTCTACGTCATCAGAATAACTGGAAAAGTGAATCAACAACATTCTACTCATCTTCAGTAAACAAAATTAAATGGACAATCCGGTAAGTGGTGACCGGAGCTCACATTGGACTGAAAATATATTGTCCCTAGTGATGGGCGAATCCTAAATTACTCGGAATCGCTTGACTCTAGCGAGTCCGAGCCCAGGACTCGCTACTCGTTGCGAGTCTAGCGTGTCCAATGTTAATGAATGAGGAAGCGAATAATAGCGAGTAGTGTGAGATTTACAAATCGCAGATGTGTCTCGGAAGCTTCAGCCTGAAGCAATCCTAGTTTTGCCATTTATTTGCATTGGACTCATTTACTTTGCAACTGTAATCGCTGGGAAACTCGCACAGATAAGAGTCCTGTCTGCTCTGTGCTGGCTGCCACAGCTCCAGGGTCCTAGAGCCCGCCTGCTGCCTGATGTAGCAGAGCTGAGATTGTTCTCAGTCTGCTCATTCCCTGTGCATAGACATCTATATCTATGCACAGGGGATGTAGCAGAGAGGACATCGCGTTTTGGACTGCGTCGGACGGAAGAGGATTTTTTTAATTAAAGATGGAGTCCCTAATGGCTTTTTTTTTTATTTCTAATAAAAAATTTTCTCTGTGTTGTGTTTCTTTTAAAACAATTTAATAGAAATTCATGGCGGTCATGTCTAATATTGGCGTGACCGCCATAAATTTCGGGCTTAGGGCCAGCTGATAATACAAAGCTGGCCCTAACCTCTTTATTACCCAGCGTGCCACCGCCACCAGGGCCGCTGGAAGAGCGGGGTTCAGCGCCAGAGGATGGCGCTTCAATGAACGCGCCATCTTCTGGGGCGGCTGCGGGCTGCAATTTGCAGCGGGGGGTGCCCAGAAAGCTTGGGCATCCCTGCGCTGCGGATTCCAGCCCCCAGCTGCTTAGCTGTACCTGGCTAGACATAGAAATTGCGTGGAGCCCCACGCATTTTTTTTTAATTATTTCATGAAATTCTGAGATTCTGACTCTGACTCTGAGACTCTGACTCTGAGACTCTGACTCTGAGACTCTGACTCTGAGACTCTGAGACTCTGACTCTGAGACTCTGACTCTGAGACTCTGACTCTGAGACTCTGAGACTCTGACTCTGAGACTCTGACTCTGAGACTCTGACTCTGAGACTCTGAGACTCTGACTCTGAGACTCTGAGACTCTGACTCTGAGACTCTGAGACTCTGAGACTCTGACTCTGAGACTCTGACTCTGAGACTCTGACTCTGACTCTGAGACTCTGAGACTCTGACTCTGAGACTCTGACTCTGACTCTGAGACTCTGACTCTGAGACTCTGACTCTGACTCTGAGACTCTGAGACTCTGACTCTGAGACTCTGACTCTGACTCTGAAACTCTGACTCTGACTCTGAGACTCTGACTCTGACTCTGAGACTCTGACTCTGACTCTGAGACTCTGAGACTCTGACTCTGAGACTCTGACTCTGAGACTCTGACTCTGAGACTCTGAGACTCTGACTCTGAGACTCTGACTCTGAGACTCTGACTCTGACTCTGAGACTCTGAGACTCTGACTCTGAGACTCTGAGTCTGACTCTGAGATTCTGACTCTGACTCTGAGACTCTGAGACTCTGACTCTGAGACTCTGACATTCATGAAATAATAAAAAAAAATGCGTGGGGCTCCGCGCAATTTCTATGTCTAGCCAGGTACAGCTAATCAGCTGGGTGCTGGAATCCGCAGCGCAGGGATGCCCAAGCTTTCTGGGCACCCCCCGCTGCAAATTGCAGCCCGCAGCCGCCCCAGAAGATGGCGCGTTCATTGAAGCGCCATCCTCTGGCGCTAAAGCCCGCTCTTCCAGCGGCCCTGGTGGCGGTGGCACGCTGGGTAATAAAGGGGTTAATACCAGCTTTGTTATACAAGCTGGTATTAAGCCCGAGATTCTTAATGTCAGGCCACGTTTGACCCAGCCACTAAGAATCTCCAATAAAGGGTTAACACTGCTTGCTCCAGTGAGTGTACCTGAGCACAGGGATGCTTGCTCCAGTGAGTGTACCTGAGCACAGCGATGCTCACTCCAGTGAGTGTAACCGAGCACAGCGATGCTTGCTCCAGTGAATGTACCCGAGCACAGCGATGCTTGCTCCCGTGAGTGTACCCAAGCATAGTGATACAGCATAGCAATAGTTTGCCTATGCAAAACACTTAAACTCCGAACCTGAACGCTCAAAATGTTCTGTAAAGTCTGTGTTTGGTTTGGACTCTGAACGTTAAGGTCCGGTTCGCTGTTCTCTACAGGTGGTGACTTTCCATGACTTTGGTCATCCAGATGTAGAGCGGCTCATGAGCGGCTTCCAGTTCGTAGCTCTCATCTTACCCTTAATGCATTTATTGCTGCAGGATCTACATTGTAACGTAATACTCAGGTATTTGCATTGATGATTTCCATTCTAAGTGCAGATACTTGTATACATTATGTTACCTATAGCTTGGACCTTTCATCTCTATAGTGAGACACAGTTGTCCTCTTGGCCCGAGCCTTGGCTTCGCAGATCACCGAGTCTTCACCGTCCAGCCCTGACATCAGCCCTGACATCAGCCCTGACTCGTCTGGTCTAACACCGGCTCTGAGTAACATCATCAGAACCCAATAACTATTCATATAGTATGATTATATATTAGAGTATTATCATATAGTATGACTGATAGGATGGAAGGTCTCTACCGTCCTGTATATAATAATCATCATTCATCACAATGATGTAACTGGAAATGTGTGGGCTCCATTGCAAAGTCTACACACGGCTCCCAACTATCAGGGGTCTTTCACAGTATTAGGCCTCATTCACACTGAGCGTTTCTTCTCCATTTGTTGTTGATCCGTTATTGGGGCAGTTTCTGCACCAAAAATGGATCCACTTTGTTTGCAAAAAAGCATCGCAGACACATGCTCCATTTGTGTTGTTTATTGCTCAGTTTGCAGAAGACAAAGATACACAGAAAGACAGAGACACGCACACTTTCTTACCCTCCCCAGTGATCCCACGGTAAGCCCTGACAATGTCTTCTATTCAGGCACCGGGCGGACCTGGGAGTAGTATGATACTGCTTGGTCAGAGCCTTGGTCATGTGACGCTCAGCCTGAGTCATGTGGCTGGGTCCTGTCAGTACTGTACCCGCAGGTCCTGCTGATGCCTGGAAGGAAGAAATCAGCTTTACATCATTCCATTCAAGGATAAGCATGGTGCTTGGTGATGTACGGCTGCACAGAACACTTCTCCCCCAGAGTCCAGTGCTGACAGCTTTACACCGCCCTATCCAATGCTCAGCATTGTGCTTGGTGATGTACAGCTGCACAAAACACGTCTCCTTCAGAGCCCAGAGCTGGCACCTTTACACCGCTCCATCTCACACTTGGCAATGGTGAGGTATGGCTGCAACTGCTCAGCATTGTGCTTGGTAATGTACGGCTGAAGCTACTTGGCATTGTGCTTGGTGATATATAGCTGCAGCTGCTGGGCATTGTGGTTGGTGATGTATGGCTGCAGCTGCTCAGCATTGTGCTTGGTGATGTACAGCTGCAGCTGCTTGGCATTGTGCTTGGTGACATATGGCTGCAGCTGCTCAGCATTGTGCTTGGTGATATACGGCTGCAGCTCATCACAGCCTCCATATTATATATACAGCACAGCCTCCATATTATATATACTACACAGCACCGGCCTCCATATACCCCAGCACAGTCTCCATATACATCAGCAAAGCCTACATATATCTCAGCAGCAGCCTCCATGTACCCCAGCAACAGCCTCCATATACCCCAGCATATCCTCCATAAAGCTCAGCACAGCCTCTATATACCTCAGCACAGCCTCCATATACAGTCAACACAGCTCCCATATACAGCCAGAACAGCCTCAAAAACACCTCAGCACAGCCTCCATATACAGTCGGGCACAGCCTCCATATACAGCCAGCACAGCCTCCATATACCCCAGCACAGCTCCATTTACCCCAGCACAGCTGCCATATATCCCAGCACAGCCTTCATATATAGTCAGCACAGCCTCTATATAACCCAGCACAACCTCCATTTACAGCCAGCACAGCTTCAATATACTCCAGTACAGCCTCCATATACCCCATCACAGCCTCCATTTACCCCAGCACAGCATCTATATACCCCAGCACAGCCTCATTTACAGCCAGACCAGCCTCCATATACACCAGCACAGCCTCCATTTACAGCCAGCACAGCCTCCATTTACCCAGCACAGCCTCCATATACACCCAGAACAGCATCTATATACACCAGCACAGCCTCCATTTACAGCACAGCACAACCTCCATATACCTCAGCAGCAGCCTCCATGTACCCAGCACAGCCGCCCTAAACCCACTACAGCCTCCATATACCACTAGCACAGCCGCCGTAAACCCCAGTATAGCCTCCATATACCCCAGCACAGCCTCCATTGACTCCAGCACAGCCTTCATTTACTCCAGAACAGCCTCCATATACCCCAGCACAGCCTCCATATACCCCAGCACAGCCTCTATTTACAGCCTGCACAGCCTCCATATAAACCAGCACAGCCTCCATATACAGCCAGCACAGCCTTCATACACCCCATCAGAGCCTCCATTTACAGCCAGCACAGCTTCCAGATACACCCGGGTACAGCCTCCATATACACCCAGCACAGCCTTTATATACCCCAGCACAGCCTCCATATACACACTGCACAGCTTCCATGGTACATATAATCCCCAATCAAAACATAGAAGAACAGGGGCACCAATGCTGACAGCTTATTGAAGAAAACACTATGGAGCGACCGGTGTGCGGCCAGGTGGTGCTCGTCACTAGGCAACATACAATATAGTCTTGAAAGAAGGGAGACGGCACTCACCGGTCGTTGCTGTGCTTTTATTCAGGGTGCAATATTCACATGGTGCAGGAGGGGGGTGTATAGCTGAGGTGACAATGGCACCTTTTCGCGCAGCGTGCGCTTCCACGGGTCACAAGCTTGTGACCGTGGAAGCGCACGCTGCACGAAACGGTGCCGTCGTCACTCAGCTATACACCCCCCTCCCTGCACCATGAGACATATAATCCCCCATCCTGGTGATCATACTCACCTTCCTCCACTCCCTGGGGCTGTGTCCTCTTCAGAGGCTTCCCCACCAATCCTTATCGCAGCAGCTCCCGAGACTGTGGAGCTTCCTCCTCCTTCCTGCAGGCTGCACCAGTGTGATGAGGCCACAGGGTGATGACCTCATCCACTGCTGCAGTTGGCAAAGGAGGAAGCTCCACTGCTCCTTGGACCCAGCACATCTGCATCGCATGCAAATAAGCCATGTGCACTGGCAGCGCAGTGGAGCACTCAACTGCTTGTTGAGGCTGCCTAATGTGCCCCTTGTTCACAGGGCTGTCTGTCCCTAATGTGCCCCTTGTTCACAGGGCTGTCTGTCCCTAATGGGCCCCTGGCTGTCAGGGCTGTGCCTGTTCCTGATAGCTAGTGGCCCCCCCCAGCTGTGAAGGGCCCCAGCACTTGCCCGGGTATGCCGGGTGCTGATGCTGGCCCTGCCTATACACCACGAGTGAGGAGCTGGAACTTATACACCAATATAGTTATAAAGAGGCTGGATATTATATACTGGGATCTGGGCGGTGCGAGGCCAGATATACACCAGGGGGCAATGCAAAATAATGAGGAACCTGAATGCTACAGTTCTCTATACTATTATTAGAGGCTCCTCACACTTATACATTTGTTTCCTGCTTTCATCATATGATTATTCTATTCTTACATCATCCACATGGTTCTATCCATTTGTCTTCTACAATAGTGAATAAAGCCCATGATAATGGGTCGTGCAGGTTCCTCATACACGGTCATCTCTTATTTCTCATCACCTGATACATTTACTGGAAATCAAATGGAATCATCGAAAGTGAAACAAACTGAAGAACACCATGAGCGTGAATTCCTGACACACCCGGTGACTGCCCGTCCTCAATACACTGCTTCATAGCTATCATACACCGTCATGTAACCACATCCTCCCAGGTGGATCACTGTGACCTTTCTCCGGTAGGTTAAGATCTAATTCAATGGGGCTGCAGGCACCTGTGGGGGCACACACTTTTGCACTTCTTTCCCTGATTCGCGTGGTCAGTTTGCAACTTGGTGCGTTTTTGGTCTGCAATTCGAAAATCGTCACCACCCCATCCGGACCAATGTAGGTAGAATTAAAATAGGCCTCTATGGTACCCAGAATCTTGGGGACTACGGATCCTGCTGGATCCAGACCCCTAATCCAGGTTTTGGGTTTGCACATGCCAGAATGCAGTGTAAATGACAAGTCCCTTAGGGGGTGCGTCATGTAGAACTGGATACCGTAAAAAACAGGTACACTACCAGGTGCAATGGGATGCTCCCGCACCGGTATTATCACTGATCCGTGAGCCAAGATGCATACAGCTGCATCATTGCAGGGAGTGCTGCTTTTATGATGCCAGCAAACCGCCAAGTTTTCCTATGCAAAGCCGCTTCAGGAAAAAGCCGTCAATCTGGAGGATGTGCGTTAGTTATTGCATTTTTCTGTACTTGAAGTCTATAACCGGAAGGAACACGCTGTACTTCTTTTAACCACTTCACATTTTTGTAATCCTGAATCAGATAAATGAAGTGACAAAACACTGCGCACGTGCACAGCATTGTCATTTTGACGTTGCTGTGCACATTTCTGGCTCTTTTCTCTTGATAAAGAGTTCTTAGAGAATGGCGTGCACACTCTCTGGTTTGTTTCAGGTGCCAGTAGAGGGTTCGCAAGGGTTCAATTGTATGAGATGAACACTGCCCACACGCACAGCATTGTCATTTTGACATTGCTGTGCACATTTCTGGCTCTTTTCTCTTGATAAAGAGTTCTTAGAGAATGACGTGCACACTCTCTGGTTTGTTTCAGGTGCCAGTGGAGGGTTCGCAAAGGTTCAATTGTATGAGATAAACACTGCCCACGCGCACAGCATTGTCATTTTGACGTTGCTGTGCACATTTCTGGCTCTTTTCTCTTGATAAAGAGTTCTTGGAGAATGGCATGAACACTCTCTGGTTTGCTTCAGGTGCCAGTGGAGGGTTCGCAAGGGCCCAAGTTCAATTGTATGAGATAAACACTGCCCAAACGCACAGCATTGTCATTTTGATGTTGCTGTGCACATTTCTGGCTTTTTTCTCTTGATAAGGAGTTCTTAGAGAATGGCGTGCACACTCTCTGGTTTGTTTCAGGTGCCAGAGGAGGGTTCGCAAGGGTTCAATTGTATGAGATAAACACTGCCCACATGCACAGCTTTGTCATTTTGACGTTGCTGTGCACATTTCTGTATCTCCTTTGTGGCGCTTTCTCTTGACAAAGACGCTAAGGCGCTGTAAGCACATAGCAAAAAGGCCTGTTACTTAAAGTGGTTTTCAAGTGCAAAACAAATGTTTTACATACTCAAAGAAGCCTGAGTGAACTTATCCTAAGGCTACGAAACTTCTATTTTTGGACACCGCCTGGAGTGTTGTATGTGTCACCCAAGAGATGCAGCATTGACAACTTACAAAAAAGTTTTATAGAAGAGCAAGTTTGTAGAAATTTGAAGAAGTGGACTTTTTCCCCAAAATGTGCAAATCAAAAGTAATATGATGAATCTAAAACGGACGTGTGTAACACTTGGAGGTCTCCCGGGACTGAATCTGTCCTGTTTCCAGCTTGTTGGCATAAACACGGCCGTAGTAATATCAAAATGTGTATACGGAATAATGCCTTGTAAATGTAGGTCCGTGTGCAACACGACTCGTGTAGCGCCGTCACGTTGGTAGTTCATTTACTGCACTATGGCTCTCGTGTGTAATTTCTCGTCTGTTTCAGTTAATATCTTCTTGTGAATACATATATCTTTGTTGATTATTATAATTTTGCTCTTTTTAATAGATTTTCCTTATCTACCTGACATTATGGACATATATGTGATTCGTAACATTGTATGTTTCTTGGTTAATTAGTCTTTATACGTAAGGTACCGTCACACGCCTCCATATCGCCGGCAATTTCGTTGGCCATTCCCGAATACGGCGATGTGGAAACCACATCACCAGTGCGATTCTACAGCACAAAATCGCTGGTGGTGCATCGCCTGATTGCCCTGCACTGCAGTGAAATCAGGCGATATCCACCAGGACAGCAGAGCTGCAGAGCATTGCACCCCAGGACAGCAGAGCACTGCACCCCAGGACAGTAGAGCTGCAGAGCATTGCACTGCAGGACAGCAGAGCTGCAGAGCATTGCACCCCAGGACAGATCTGCAGAGCATTGCACTGCAGGACAACAGAGCTGCAGAGCATTGCACCTCAGGACAGCAGAGCTGTAGAGCATTGCACCCCAGGACTGTAGAGCTGCAGATCATTGCACCCCAAGGCCAGGACAGCAGAGCTGCAGAGTATTGCACCCCAGGACAGCAGAGCTGCAGAGCATTGCACCCCAGGATTGTAGAGCTGCAGAGCATTGCACCCCAAGGCCAGGACAGCAGAGCTGCAGAGCATTGCACCCCAGGACAGCAGAGCTGATCATTGCACCCCAAGGCCAGGACAGCAGAGCTGCAGAGTATTGCACCCCAGGACAGCAGAGCTGCAGAGCATTGCACCCCAGGACAGTAGATCTGCAGAGCATTGCACTGCAGGACAACAGAGCTGCAGAGTATTGCACCACAGGACAGAAGAGCTGTAGAGCATTGCACCCCAGGGCTGTAGAGCTGCAGATCATTGCACCCCAAGGCCAGGACAGCAGAGCTGCAGAGTATTGCACCCCAGGACAGCAGAGCTGCAGAGCATTGCACCCCAAGGCCAGGACAGCAGAGCTGCAGAGTATTGCACCCAAGGACAGTAGAGCTGCAGAGCATTGCACCCCAAGGCCAGGACAGCAGAGCTGCAGAGTATTGCACCCCAGGACAGCAGAGCTGCAGAGCATTGCACCCCAAGGCCAGGACAGCAGAGCTGCAGAGCATTGCACCCCAGGACAGCAGAGCTGATCATTGCACTCCAAGGCCAGGACAGCAGAGCTGCAGAGTATTGCACCCCAGGACTGTAGAGCTGCAGATCATTGCACCCCAGGACAGCAGAGCTGCAGAGTATTGCACCTCAGGACTGAAGAGCTGCAGAGCATTGTATCTCGGGGGACCCCTTCCCTGAATGCAGCAGACATGCTGCATTCAGTGCTGCATTTAGATTGCCATGCACCAGAGAGGTGACAGGACCTCTTTAAATGAATAAATAAGAGCATCATTGGACAATTTTATACCCCGACAGCAAGACAATCACAAACACAATCAAAATCACAAACTAAACACAACAAAAAAATGTATTAATCCAATCAAAAAATCTTGCAGAATGGAAAAGTCAATAACAGAATGACATGAAAACACTAAAAACAGAATCAAACAAAAGATAGATAGAGGATAGATAGATAGATAGATAGATAGATGATAGATAGATATAGATAGATATAGATAGATAGATATAGATAGATATAGATAGATAGATATAGATAGATATAGATAGATAGAATAGATAGATATAGATAGATATAGATAGATAGATATAGATAGATATAGATAGATATAGATAGATAGATAGATAGATAGATAGATAGATAGATTAATAGATAGATATAGATAGATAGATATGCGAAAAAATGACAGCAGCACTCCAACAATCTTCAATAGCCTTTAATCGGCCTACAGGGCGACCCGCGACGTTTCAGCCACCACGTGGCTTTTGTCTAGTGGTGGCTGAAAGTCGCGGGTCGCCCTGTAGGCGATTAAAGGCTATTGAAGATTTGTTGGATGTGCTGTCATTTTTTCGCATATATTTACAAGGAGTGGCTTGTTGGACAGATTTGCACCGGTTTTTGGTGCTGCTCAAAGTTTCAATTAGATAGATAGATAGATAGATGGATTAATAGATAGATATAGATAGATATAGTAATAGATAGATAGATAATAGATAGATAGAGATAGATAGATAGATAGAATAGATAGATAGATAGATAGATAGATAGATAGATATAGATAGATAGATATAGATAATAGATAGATATAGATAGATAGAAAGATAGATAGATATAGATATAGATAGATAGATAGATAGATAGATAGATAGATAGATAGATAGATAGATAGATAGATTTTGAGTGAGTAGAATATTACACAATTTGTCAGAACTTGTTGATTAGTCTCAATATTCTATTTTTTAATTTTGGGTTTCCGGTAATTAACATTAAAGCGTCAGCTGTGGGGTTGATCAGGACCAAGAAGTTGAAGATTTCCTCCAATATGAAGCCTAGCCTCAAGGAAAATATTAAAAAGCCACTGGTGGCAACATACAAAGAGACATTGAGGAGTGTCTGCAGGACCATGACCCTGACTGCCCGTACATGACCCTTGACCTGAGGACTGGAGGTGACCTCAGATCTGTTCCTCTCGATCCTCCAAATGTGTTTCATGAGAGACGTCACACTGAGTCCAATACAGGTGAGAGTCACAAGAAGAGGAACCTTGCAACAGAGCAGCAGATTGACAACCGCATACGGAGACCTTAAGTCAAATTGGTATCTGGTCTCATTATGGATTGCAATGTTTTCTACCATCCAGTTCATAGGCAGATTAATGAGAAAATATCACAACTAATGATACGCTTAGTATCCGCACAATGGAAGAGGAGAAGCGGCTCCTCCACCAGCTGAAGTGACGATGAGGGCAGTTCACCAGCTTAAAGCAATAATAGCTGGAAAGCCAAGCGGTATTCCAGAAATGGAGATACGTCAGGACCAGAGAGCACATGCAGATATGCAGGAGGTACAGCTGAACATGTGGATGGTCAACGAAGAAGGACAATATGATGATGAGGACGGAGAACATCTGCATGGTCAGTTTGGTCAAAGCAATGGAGAGAAAGATGTGATCACTTGGGTTGAAACGTTGTCTCCTCCTCCAGGTTCCATAGTAGACGGAGATGATCATGGAATTTAGAGCGGTTCCCGGAATAAATGTGATGACCGTCAGGACGAGTTTCCATAAACCTTTAGACTGGATCATGTCTGAGATGGTCTGGTCAGTGGTAGAGTCAGCTCACATCTGCTGGGACTGACATCTATACATAGTCTAGAAAAGCAAATGAGAGCCCTATCCGATATCTGAGGAAGCCTCACGAAAGATCATAAGCAAATCAGTGTCCTGTAATCAGATCACCAGAAGGTGGAGTCAGGACAAGAGAAAGGACTGAGCATGTAGATCTGTATATACCTAACAGAGGAACCCCAGGCTCTGTGAGCAGGAGAACGGAGAGTTTCTATCAGACTTTATTCACTTCCAACCTTGATGAGTTTTTTAAATGGAATCTGCTTCAGGAAACACAGTTTTGTCAAGAGCATTGCAATACTCCCTACTGAAAGTGCGGCTACCGGGAGAAAATAACTTATTCCAGTCATTGGGCCATGCATGTGGTTATAGTCACCGCTCGCTACACTGTAAGCCCACTGTGATGAACCACCCTACACAGCCCCACTCTGACATCGCCAATATGTTGAGGGTCACGTGATAGAGTCCCACCACTACCGCCAACATGTGACGTTCCATATCCCTTGGGGGAATGTACAGTCAGCTTGGTTCAGTTTTGCACAGATACCCCTGTCCACATGGAACACAGGGAGTGAGAGAAGGTGATCCACACAACCTCCGGCTTGACACCACACTCGATCATAACTCTGACAGACTGGGACACCCTTTTCACTAACTCCAGTCATAGAGTGCTTCCAGCCCAGTAGAGCTGCCACCACGTACTGGTCCCTTAATGGGTTTTACTGGGTCAGAAAGCAGCCCTGGTAATGTCATGTTAAACCAAGAATATGGAGGTGTAAATGTGTGGATTGAGATAAAAGAGCAACCCCGGATTGAGTTATATATTTAATCACCTTAAGGACACACTAGACTAAAACACTATTTACATGATGAATTTACAGATATGATCGTCAGATGTGCAAATACAGGTAGGAGTACAACAAGTAGAAGCAGACATACATAAGTCAGTTACCAGTTTCCTTAGTTCCGGCAGGCAATGTGGAGCTAGGGGCTTCTGTTACTTCCAGCATGATATACTGCTTAATTTCCCCACAGAAGAACCACTAAAGAATATGGTGGGTACTTTTGAACCCCTTATTTGACTAAACCCTTGAAGACCTCATGCTGGGGCTGTCTGTGGGATGGGCTCATAGATACACAGAATTATAGAACCCCAGCCTTCTACATAACTTCACCCCTGGGTGTCCCACGTAAGAGATATTACAGTCATCTTTCCTATTATTAATTTACCTGTATTGAAATAGGAAACATGATGTTGTGCAGCTGCCAGATATTAATTTGCGGCCGATAGGCACATCGCACGGTTAAGGAAAAATATGTAGTATGTTCATTTGATATCCTGAGGCTGAAAATGTGCCTGTCGTATTTGTGCGAGCTGTGCACACCACAATATTTATAATTTTCCACTGGTGCTGAACAGTCTGAAAAGTTGCTTTAATCAACTTTTGGGGAAATGTATATGTTTGCCCCTGTGTACACACAGTCCAGGTTTTGTGTTTTGACTAATAAACCTTCGTGCTATAATTACTTTGCTCTGGCCGGGGATCGTTAGCTACAATGAAGACTTCTTCCTCTACTTGATTAACTTTCTCACCTCTCCATTTATAATAGATCCTATGTTTTCAGTGTGTTGGCGAATGGATGACTATACGGATGTAGAGATATCTTATGAAGTTTTAATTAGTCATGGCAACGCCTCGGCGCTTTCATTGACAGCAGCTCCTGAAAGGAAGCTTTTTAGCTATACCATAAAGTTGAAAATGTATCATTTCTGTCTGATTACTTTCTTATAGAAAACTAAAAATGTACAGGAATCATCCGAGAAGCCAAATAGTAGAAAAAGCAGGTCAAAGAAAACAACTAGATAGAAAAATTGTATATAGCGGTCTGTGGAGTGCTTAGGAAGCTTAGGAAGACCTGTCTTCCTCAGGTGTACCCAGCACTACAGCTGGTGAAACGCATTGTGGTGTTCAGAGTATCTAATTAAAGGTTTGTTAATACTCTCTAAACCTTTATCCCCCTCTTTCTAAGCACTCCACAGACTGCTACATACAATTTTTCTATCTATTATACACCTCCTTTTGGGAGAGCGGCTGGAGTAGCTTGAAACAACGTACTCCGCTCCTGGCTTGAGGACCTGTGGTGACGTGAGTGATCACATGCCTCGGAACAGCATGTGACCGGATCACCTGACTGGAACATCGAGAACCAGAAAGCACATGGACGCTAGTGGTGCCCGGACCTCTCTGCACCTCAACGCTACACACCGGAGTTGTGCAAGGGTGCACAACCCCCTGAGGTGATTGGGCACCGTCCCACCACACTATATACCCCCACTAGACCAGGTCCGGCTCATGGGCTCAGGGGCGGACCTACCGTAGTGCAGCTGGTTCAGCTGCACCAGGGCCCCGACCGGCTAGGGGGCCCCTCAGGCCTGCAGGGGGGCCCCCAGCCGACCCCCGTAACCAGATGACAGAGGAGAGGAGAGTCAGGCAAGGGAAGCAGGAAGCTTCCTACTTCCTTTGCCTGATCCCACCCCTCCTCTCCTCTGCCCCTCTGCCGCCCCGGCTCCCAGGGATGCGCGGCTCAGCAGGTATGAGAGCTCAGCCGCAGCACTACTAAACGCCGCCGCACGTCGTCGCTGGCACCCCCACCCCCCCGGTCCTCACTGACGACCGGCAGCACCCCCCCTTCCCGCTCCTCCCACGGCTGCACCAGGGCCCCCTGGGGTCAAGGTCCGCCACTGCATGGGCTCATGGGCGCTTTTCTCTTTATGTTTCCTCAAACAAAACCAGACTGAACGTATCAGATCTAAGTGTTCATAGTCTACTGGATTGATGATCTTGGTAAAAGAAAAATGTATTTAATATTTTTTTATAGAATTTAAAACAGAGAATTCTAAAGGAAGGACGACTCTTTATTCTTAAAGTCGGATTCTGGGATCTTTAGGTTTGTGTCTGTCACAGTAATTTAATTTATAAGTACACGAAAAACAAAACACTTCAGCATCGAGGGTCGGAGAAAGGTTCCCGTAAATCTCCCATGTTTCCTGTAAGTGTCTTTTCTACCATTTGTTTGTGGTTTATTATAGCAGATGTTTCTGTGAAACAAAACTACACTTCCGGCCCTTCCACTCAGTAGGTAGAAATCACAAGAAGGGCGAGAAGCTCTGGAGATCATTTACGAGGTGCAGGCTCCCGATACTGATTAATGGAGACAATGATAGAAGTCAACGAAAGTCAAAAGTCTTCCTTTGGTGGAAACCATAAAGTTTTATTCTGTTACAGTAAAATGTTTGTACCGTGTTAGCCAGTAGATAGATACATATTAAAGTCTGAGAGTCCTCAGGGGTTTATATCTTTTAATGGCGAACTGAAAAGATGGTAAGAAATAGCGGCTTTGAAGACAACTCAGGTCTCTTCTTCAGGCTGGTTAAGACGAAATCAGATGTAATGACATATACTGTAATGACGTATACTGAATATACAGAATATGCCGAATAAGAGGAAAACTGGTGTAATATCCTACGATATAATAGCCTTATCGTGTCTGTCTCTCTGTAACGGAAATCCTGTGTCGCTGATTGGTTGGTGACGGAAAGTGGTGGAGCTGTGGAGCAGGGCCAGTGTTAGCACCCGGCATACCCGCCTAAATGCCAGGGCCCAGGCGTGACTGAGGGGCTCACCGTCGCCTGCCCGCCTGCATTGGAGGTCAGCGGCGATGCAGCGCCGGTCATCTCCTGGCTGCTCAGGCACACTTGGCGACGCTCCAAAGATCCCGACAACGATATGACCTGTAGGTATCTCTGGAGCGTCGCCAAGTGTGCCGCACGGAGGTCAGCGGCGACGCAGCCGGGAGACCTCACTGGCGCTAGCGATGTCGTTCAGTGTGACATGCAGCACCAACCAGGCCCCCGCTCTGAGATCGCTGATCGTGGCGATCAGTAAGGTGCCGTCACTCTTGGCGACGCTCAACAACAATACGACTTATAGGTATCGCTTATAGGGATAGAAAATGCAGAGGACTTGGAGCTTTAGTACGTCTATATGATGTCCCTACAGCAGGGGTGGGGAACTTCAGGCCTCAAGGGCCGTCAACAGGTCATTCAGGATTTCCTTAGCATTGCACAGGGGTTGGAATCGTTACCAGTGCAGATGATTAAATTACCACCTGTGCAATACTAAGGAAATCCTGAATGACCTGTGTGCGTTCCTTGAGGTGTGGAGTTTCCCACCCCTGCCCTACATGGACAGTCTTATGGTGCAGTGTAAGGATATATTGAGAATTGGGAAGAGTATAGGAAAATAACATGTAACGCTGCTGATAGAGGCGCCAGCTCCAAGTGTGTAGTACATAATGTCAGCTCATAAGCTAGAAGTGCAAGCAAAGCATATCTACACTATTTCAGCCATATGTATCATGTAGGATACATTTTGTATATAGTCTATATACTCTTGGCTAAAAATACCCCCTATACCCCTGTTTGTGTTTACAGCTCCTATACAGACCTAACGCCCACATAAGTCTACACTCAAGTCCGGAGGAGTCTGACTCCACATTCCGGTTTACTACTTTTGCAATGATATTAATTTCTGCATGACGGCTGCTCTCTGAATACTAAGTTGTGCAATTGTGAATATACAAGAATGTAGACTAGCATTATAACTAAGAAGATATATAGAAAAATGAGAAACTTAGCATGTAAAGATGGCCATATCTATATCCACCCAGTAGCCACGTTATGTTATGTTTACCTTTGCACCTATACACATTGCACATTGGAAAGTTCTCTTGTTTAGATTATGGGGGGATCACACCTTCTGCCGTGCACCCCTCCACCATTAGCCTTGGGTATTATTGTTCTCTGTTAGCAGGTTCCTACTCGCCCATTCAAATGGAGGTTTTTAAACCCAGAGTGAGACAGAGAGTGCAGGTTCCCAGTAAGGAGACGCCTCATTGTGGCTACTGAGTGGATATGTACGTGGTCACCTTTGGCTAAGTGTCTCATTTTTCTATATATTTTCTTAGCTATATTGCTAGTCTATATTTTTGTATACTCATTATTGCATAACTTAGTATTCAGAGTGCAACTGTCTTTTCTGTCATATTATGTAATGTCCAGCTTTGCACCTGTACACATTGCACATTAGGGAGTGGCAACGTTTTTCTCTTGTTCTTGATTAATTTCTACCAGAACATTCAGAAATGTATACAAGTGCTTCAAAAGAAGAGAGTCTGACTAAAGGATCTGACCACACAGTTTGTAGTCTGTTATCATGGACACACAACGGTCTATATTGGAGCTGTGAATATAAATCTGTAGAAGTTAAAATGGTTTAAGTAGCTAAGTAGTAATTTTTATAAACTGTCAAATATACTTCATAAGTGAAATCTGGAAGAAAAGCTTTCAATTCCTCCGACAAGGTGTCCCCACTAGGTTGTTCCTGAACCTGACATATGCTCATTCTCAATGAGATCTATCTTGAAGGTCCACACACTGAACATTGCCATATAATCAGATAGGGGTTATTATAGACATCTGGAAGAAAACCTTTCAATACCTTCCACAAGGTGTCCCCACTAGGTTGTTTCTGAACCTGACACAGGCCTTGTTCACACATACCAATGCGTTTTTTTAGCCCTCAGTTTTTCTAAGTGTGCCAAATAGTGGTTCTGAATGTTTTTGAGAAGTTTTTGGACTTAGTCATTTTTTCATTAAAAACGCATATGCGTTAACACAGGTGCATATATGTGGCATGCATTAATGCATGCGTTTCCCATAGAGCCCCATGTTAAAGAAACACATGCATTTTTTCAACAACCCATGCGTTTTTTACAGCACCCAAAAAACGCTGCATGCTGTGAACATAAATCTGTAGAAGTTGAAATGGTTTAAGTAGAAAAGAAACTTCAAGTGTAAATTTTTATTTAATAATAATGTAGAGCATTATAATGCAGATTTTAATAAAACTGTCAAATATACTTCATAAGTGAAATCTGGAAGAAAATCTTTTAATTCCTCCGACAAGGTGTCCCCACTAGATTGTTCCTGAACCTGACATATGCTCATTCTCAATCAGATCCATCTTCAAGGTCCACGCACTGAATATGGCCATATAACCAGATAAGGGTTATTATAGAAATCTGGAAGAAAACCTTTCAAAAATCTTCCATAAGATGTCCCCACTACGCTTTTCCTGAACCTGATATATGCTCATTCTTAATGAGATCCATCTTCAAGCTCCATGCACTGAGCATAGCCATATAACCAGATAAGAGTTATTATAGAAATCGGGAAGAAAACCTTTCAAAAATTGTCCATACGTTGTCCCCCCTAGGCTGATTCTAAACCTCACATATAAGTGTGGGGAGCAGGGCCTAGACAGAGTTACTGGGTACAGAAGATTAGTGTATATGCAGGTTACCTCTGACAAAGCACACTCCAGGCTGTCAGCACAAAACTGCTGCGATCTTCTCTCCTTTGCATTCAGATTACTCTGCTGCATGCTACAGCTGTGGCCTCCATACACCTCCTCACTCATAACATAGAGCAGCCAATGTAAATTTAAGAGATAATATCACAGCAACTGTGTGCTGACAGCCTTTGGCATCCTTTGCCTGAGGTAATCTAATTCACTAATCAGCTGTGGATGCTGTGTAGGCACCGCCCCCACCCTTATATGGTCACATGGCCGTATTAAGTGTGTGGAGCTTGAAGACGGATCTCACTGAGAATGAGCATATGTCAGGTTCAAGAAGAGCCTAGTGGGGACATCTTGTGGAAGATTTTGGAAAAGTTTTCTTCCAGATTTTACTTATGAAGTATATTAGACAGTTTATTATATTCACTTGCTCTACATTATTATTAAATAAAAATGTAAAGATTAATTTCCTTTCAAATTTATTGTAGAGTGCATCCACCTTCTGTCTTTTTCGGCGTGTTCATCTCTCTGGCCCTCGCTTCCTCTCGGAGTTTTCTCTCCACTTCCTCTCCCTTCTTTCTCATTTCTCTTTCATACACAAAGTTCAGCACAAATTGTTTCCTCTTCTCTCTTTCATCCTCCGGGGAGGACATTCTCTCCATCCGGTATTCAATGTCTCTAATGACCTCGATGTAGAGCTTCAGAACATCTTCATGTTTTCCTCTTGTCTTCAGATGATCCTCAGGGGTGAAGTTCTCCAGAGCGAAGATCCTCTCCACATCCATGTCCTCAAACTTGGCCCGGACGTCTCTGAGATTAGAGTGGGTCTTATGGGTGAGAACGACCACAGGGCATATTCCTGCAAGAGAAGAAAAGATCTCCTGAATTGTAATGAAATGTGAAGTTCTATGACCTGCAGAAAAGATCTAGACACCAAATATATAATAACAAAATGATCAGAATTTCCATCCACGGTCATTTCTCTGCTTCGTTTTGGATGTAAAAATCATAAACAAAAAAACACACAAAAAATGAGAAGAATTGAAAATGTAAAACTTTACCTTTAAAACTTGAAAAGACATTAAAGGGGTTGTCAGGGCTTTTGTATAATTTATATGTGTATCTAAGCTGCAAAATGCTGACAGTTTGTAATTTACACTTTGTCAGTATTTTGCATTGTTCCCTAGATATCACTATTCTGCATCTGGAGGGGTAACTCAGCCCTCAACCAGAGGAGTGTTTGTTTATGAACCTGGGAATAAACATCACTACTTTTCGTTTACACCCAGTTTCCTACAAGCACCCCCCCAGTCTCCTAGAATAACGTCCCCCACAGTTTCCTAGAAGAACATACTCCTCAGTTTCCTACAAGCACCCCCCCCAGTCTCCTAGAATAACGTCCCCCACAGTTTCCTAGAAGAACATACTCCTCAGTTTCCTACAAGCATGACCCCAGTCTCCTAGAAGAACGTCCCCCTCAGTTTCCTACAAGCACGCCCCCCAGTCTCCTAGAATAACGTTCCCCTCAGTTTCCTAGAAGCACACCCCCCCAGTCTCCTAGAAGAACGTCCCCCTCAGTTTCCTACAAGCATGCCCCCTAGTCTCCTAGAAGAACTCCCCCCTCAGTTTCCTACAAGCACGCCCCCCAGTCTCCTAGAAGAACGTCTCACTCAGTTTACTACAAGCACGCCCCCCAGTCTCCTAGAAGAACGTCTCCCTCAGTTTACTACAAGCACGCCCTCCCAGTTTCCTAGAAGAACGTCCCTCTCAGTTTCCTACAAGCACGCCCCCCAGTCTCCTAGAAGAATGTCTCCCTCAGTTTCCTACAAGCACGCCCTCCCAGTTTCCTAGAAGAACGTCCCTCTCAGTTTACTAGAAGCACGCCCCCCAGTCTCCTAGAAGAACGTCCCTCTCATGTTACTAGAAGCACGCCCCCCAGTCTCCTAGAAGAACGTCCCCCTCAGTTTACCAGAAGCACGCCCCCCAGTCTCCTAGAAGAACGTCTCCCTCAGTTTACTACAAGCACGCCCTCCCAGTTTCCTAGAAGAACGTCCCTCTCAGTTTCCTACAAGCACGCCCCCTAGTCTCCTAGAAGAACGTCCCCCTCAGTTTCCTAGAAGCACGCCCCCCAGTCTCCTATAAGAATGTCTCCCTCAGTTTCCTACAAGCACGCCCTCCCAGTTTCCTAGAAGAACGTCCCTCTCAGTTTACTAGAAGCACGCCCCCCAGTCTCCTAGAAGAACGTCCCTCTCATGTTACTAGAAGCACGCCCCCAGTCTCCTAGAAGAACGTCCCTCTCAGTTTACTAGAAGCACGCCCCCCAGTCTCCTAGAAGAACGTCCCCCTCAGTTTCCAACAGGCACGCCCCCCAGTGTCCTAGAAAAACACCCCCCTCAGTTTCCTACAGGCACACTCCCCAGTCTCCTAGAATAACATCCCCCTTAGTTTCCTAGAAGCACGCCCCCCCAGGCTCCTAGAAGAACGTTCCCCTCAGCATCCTACAAGCACGCCCTCCCTCAGTTTCCTACAAGCATGCCCCAGCCTCCTACAAACATGCCCCCAATCTCATCATGCCCGGCCACCCCAGTCTCCTACAAACATGCCCCAGTCTCCTACAAGCATGCCCCCCCAGTCTCCTAGAAGTGCATCCCCCCTCAGTTTCCTACAAGCACACTTCAATCTCCTACAAACACGCCCCCCCCCTTCAGTCTCAGCATGCTCAGCCACCCCACACTGCAACAAATCTGCCCCTCCACCAGTTTCCAATACGACCAACCACTCCTATTCATCTTTCGAAACTCTGAATTGCACTGCTGTCTACAACACTTTGTTGAATCCACATCTGTGTGAAGGAGATGACCGCTGAGTGCACTGTGCTGTGGTGTGTGTGCTCTCACCTCCTTCCCAGTACCCACACTATCTCTGATAAAATCCTCACTGCCACAGCACAGAGCAGTCATCTCTTTCACAGAGGGGCAGATTCGGCACAGTGTTGCAGGGAAGAAGGTGAATGCTCAGTGCAGTGCTGTGGTTCACTCTGCTTATCAGAGGGGCTGGAGCGGCTGTGAGGATCTCAATGGGAAAGAAGGTGAGCACACAACTCATCACAGTGCACTCAGCGCTTATCTCCTTCACACAGTTGTGGATTCGGCACAGTGTTGCAGACAGGAGATGAGAACATTTTAGAGAAGATGCAAAAGAAAATGTCAACTTTTTGTATGCCAGCTGTACCGTTACCTGTTAGGTTTCTGGCTGTGGTCAACAGCTCCTTTGCCTCCAGAGCTTCATCATCAGAGAGTCCTTTTTTTACACTGTAATCACGAAAAAATGTTAACCTGATGTTTACAAATAAAAAATCCTACACTATTAAAATCATTAACTTTCAGTCTTATTACCAAATCACAATGAGGTCTAAAAATATACCTATATAGCTATTAATTTTTGTAAATATAAGTAATGTAAGAAGAGGCTGCTCACATTGCCATCCACTCTGTCTATCTGAGCAAATGCTGGAGATTCCAGGCGTGCTGAGGTAAGAAGAGGCTGCTCACACTGCCATCCACTCTGTCTATCTGATCTAATCTATTGTAGATTTTAAACTCTTATGAGCAGGGCCGTCATTATTTTGCTTTAATTATTGCATTTTTTTTATAATGCGTTACTTATGACTATTTGTATATGAACTATATAAATAAAGATTAATGTTGTTAGTATTATTATTATTATCTAATTCTGGAGATACCAGGGTATTGAGGTAAGAAGAGACTGCACACCTGGCTGTCCACCCTGATTATCTGATCTAATACTGGAGATTTCAGGAGGTGCTAAGGTAACAAACGGCTGCTCACACTGATGTCCTCCATGTCCATTTAATCTAACACTGGAGATTTCAGGGGGGCTGAGGTAAGAAGAGGATGCTCAAATTGCTGTCCACCCTATATGATGTAATACTGGGGATACCAGGAGTGCTGAGGTAAGAAGAGGCTGCTCACACTGCTGTCCTCCCTGTCCATTTGATCTAATACTGAAGATTTCAGGGGGGTTGAGGTAAGAAAAAGATGCTCAAAATGCTGTCCACCCTATATGACTTCATACTAGAAATACCAGTGGATGATGAGGTAAGAAGAGGCTGCTGACACTGCTGTCCTCCTAGTCTATCTGATCTTATACTGAATATAACAGAGATGCTGGAGTAAGAAGAAGCTGTTCACACTGGCATCCTCCCTGTCTATCTGATCTGATACTGGAAATAACAGAGGTATTGAGGTAAGAAGGGGCTGCTAACACTGCTGTTCTCCCTGTCTATTTGATGTAATACTGGAAATAAGAGAGGTGCTGAGGTAAGAAGGGGCTGCTCACACTGCTTTTCTCCCTGTCTATCTGATCGTATACTGGAAATAACAGAGGTACTGAGGTAATAAGGAGCTGCTCACACTGCTTTTCTCCCTGTCTATTTGATGTTATACTGGAAATAACAGAGGTACTGAGGTAAGAAGTTGCTGCTCACACTGTTGTCCTCCCTGCCTATCTGATCTTATACTAAATATAACAAAGATGCTGGGGTAAGAAGAAGCTGCTCACACTGTAATCCTCCCTGGCTATCTGATCTTATACTGGAAATAAAAGAGGTATTGAGGTAAGAAGGGGCTGTGAACACTGCTGTTCTTCCTGTCTATTTGATGTTATACTGGAAATAACAGAGGTACTGAGGTAAGAAGGGGCTGCTCACACTGCTGTCCTCACTGTTTATCTGATCTTATACTGGAAATAACAGAGGTACTGAGGCAAGAAGGGGCTGCTCACACTGCTTTTCTCCTGTCTATCTGATCTTATACTGGAAATAATAGAGGAACTGAGGTAAGACGGTGCTGCTCACACTGTTGTTCTCCCAATCTATCTGATCTTGCACTGGAAATAACGGAGAAACAAAAAAATGTTTCTGCTCTCCGTCAAATGCAGTATCTGGCTCTGGGTGTTAGCTTCAGGACAGTGCTTGGTTAAGTTCAGCTTTGGTAATCAAAAAGGGATAAGATCCGGCAGCAGATTCCAAATTAGAGCTCAGTGAGGATCAAAATTTCATTTTTATTAGAACTTCTTTAAGACCATAGTGATAAAAATATGCATCCTGGGATTGTACGCGTTTCGAATGAGAACGTTCCCAATCATAACCGTATCTCAGGCTTACAAAGTGCAAAGTTAACTTAAACACATAAAGAGGAAAAGGAAACAACGAGGTAATTAATTATTTAGATGAGACAATTCTGTAAATCTGCAAATAAATAAAACATTCAAATATAAGAAATGTGATTCAAGTAGAATATTACAATAACTCAGTAACAATCCGTTCTATACATTTCCTTATTTAATGTATTGGAGTTTGCACCGTGCATTTCAGGGCTCCCAGGACAAATCAATATCATATTGCCATGTGTCAGGGCATTGACCAATAAATCAATATGTCTGGTGGAATACGGCAGCGAGGTGTTTAACCTTTCATTCTCCCTACTTCAATTTTCTGAGATGATGACCTTTGGGTTTTCATTAATCATCAACATTAACAGAAAAAAACACATGAAATAATATATGTGAGATCGTGTCTATGTCTACACAACAAATCTATAGAAACTGCACATTCATGAACTGTACACATGTAGTGTATGTCATTACTTGCACGCAGTGCAGACTCCAACACATTGGCTGCACTATTTACCCATTAGAACTAGAATCCCTGACCATATTTATGATGCTGTAAACTCCAGCACCAGGAATGTGTCTGGAGCATCTCAGCGTTTTCTTCTTGTTTATACAGGCTGTCTTAAGCCCTTTCAGGTCCGTGCTATGGAAGAAATCTCTGTTCACAACCAAGGCAGAGACAGAGAAAAGACAGAGAAGGATGGATTTTTAAATTTAATACTTGATATCCACTGGGTTAAAAGTGTAACCGCCGTTGAAATGATTATTTACTAATAATGTAGAAAAAGAGATTTTAATAATTTTTCAGATATACTTCATTAGAAAATTCTGGTTGAAAACCATTCATAACCCTTCCACTGCACTGTGTGTGAAGCAGACACATGTTCATTCTCAGTGAGATCCGTCTTCACACTGAATACGGCCATATAACCATATAAGGTAAAGGGGGTGTGGCCTGCACTCCTGACTGCAGCTGGTGAGGAAACAATGTATCAGATTACAACACAGTTGCTAAGCAACGTCAGAATGTCAGGATCACTGCAAACTCCTCGTTCCTTGGCACAAGCTTCTGATCTGTCATCTGGCTCCACACAGCTCAGTCACAATCTCTGTTAACCACTTGTCTGCTGGCTTTCCCACACAGCTCAGGATCTCTCTTGCCCTTTCTCTGCTGGCACATCACACTGCTCTCTATCAGCTGTGCTCTCAGGAGGTGTGACAGCAATGCATTATGGCAGGTGAGGGAAGCTATGGATGTACACACAGTGCTGGCAGACACTGAGGGATGCTGACCACGCTCACACAGTCGTAAAGTGCAGTTTTTACAAAATGTGGGAAAATAAGACATATGGCATAAAAAAAGCATTATCTTATCTGCTATATATAATATAACGTATTGTTTCTGAATTATGGCAATATTCTCCTTGAATCATAATTAATACATTTGAATGTTTTAGTCATTAGCGGATCTACAGAATTGTCTCATCTAAATAATTAATAACCTCGTCATTTTTTCTATGTAACTTTGTACTTTGCAAGCCTGAGATACGGTTATGATTAAGAACGTTCCTGTTCAAAACAATCCCAGGATGTATATTTTTATCACTATGATTTTAATGAGGTTCTAATAAACATGAAATTTTAATCTTCACTGAACTCTAGTTTGGACGTCTCTGCTGCTTGATCTTCACCTTATGGAAATAACAGAGATGCTGGGTTAAGAAGAGGCTGCTCACACTGCCGCCCACCATGTCTATCTGATCTTATACTGGAAATAATACAGATACTGAGGTAAGAAGAGGCTGCTCAAGATACTGTCATCCTTCTCTATCTGATCTTATACTGGAAGTAACAAAGGTTCTGAGGAAAGAAGAGGCTGCTCACACTGCTGTCCTCACTGTCTATCGCAACTAATACTGGGGCAACATAGGTGCTGAGGTAAGAAAAGATTGTTCACACTGCTGTCCACCATGTCTATATGATCTTATACTGGAAATAACAGAGGTACTGAGTTAAGAAGAGGCTGCTCAACTACTGTCCTCCTCGTCTATCTGATCTTATACTAGAAATAACAGTGGTTCTGAGGTAAGAGGAGGCTGCTCACACTGCTGTCCTCCCTATCTATCGCAACTAATACTGAGGGCAACACAGCTGCTGAGGTAAGAAGAGACTGCTCACACTGCTGTCCACCTTGTTTATGTTATCTGATGCTGGAGATTCCAGGGAAACTGAGGTAAGAAGAGGCTGCACACACTGCTGTCCTCCCTGTCTATCTGATCATTCTCAAATGTAATGATAAATATAATATCTATTCAGCTGACCTGTAGACAAATATGGGGTAGATGAAATCCGATGACTGCACGTATCGCTCCGCCTGCACGATTCTGTCCACCAGTCCCATGCCTTTACTCCAATCCACTGCTTTATTGAGCGGCAACAAATTACCTGAAAAATGAAAAACTGTTTGAATGGAGAAAAATAAAAAGAAGAAGGAGGAAAGAACAAAAACATTTCATAACGTGAAGCAGGATCAGTCTTGGACATTGGGACAATATCCTGAGGTCCAGGTCAACAGTAGATATCTGCATTGAATGTGTAATCATCTCCCAGGACTAAAGAGGACATGATCCATCTGCTGCAAAATGACTAAGGGTGGAAATACACAGTCTGAGAGGCTTGTGAGATGCTTGCACGAGTCTCACATGACTCACCCGGGACAGCTGCCGGCTCTCTGGACGGCATAATGTCAGCTAATGTGTTTCTATGCAGTTGACGCACTCCCATTCAGAGCGTTACAGCCATGCTGGGTGAGTCATGGGAGGCTCGTGTGAGGTTCTTGCATGCCTATTGGACAGTGTGTTTCCACCCTTAGAGTTAAGCTTCACCAGTACTGGAGCTATCAAACTGTTTGCCATTACAAAATAGTAAAAATGTCCCTGCCCCATTTTATAGTTTGCAGAAAATGACATCAGCCAGAGATTGGGCTTTGGATACAAGGCAGCGGCTTGTAACTATCACATCACATGATCTAGCACAGCCAATCAGGATAATCGCAGTCAGTATAAAAGACCAGGGCAGGGAAAGCAGCGGCTTTACAGTGTAGGCAGGGGCGGACCTACCGTGGTGCAGCTGGTTCAGCTGCACCAGGGCCCCGACTGGGTAGGGGGCCCCTCAAGCATCAGTAGGGGCCCCCGTGATCCTGTGTCAGAGGAGAGGAGGGTACTTCCTGCTTCCCTTGGCTGTTCCCGCCCCTCCTCTCCTCTGTGAAGCCCCGGCTCCCAGACCTTCACCCCCCCAACCCTCGCCTAGAGCTGCACCAGGGCCCGCCGGGATGAAGGTCCGCCACTGAGTGTAGGGATAGGAGATCAGAGTGCACAGCTCATTCCACAAAGGGAGAACATGTGGCTTAATCTGATGGTGGAGAACTATTTCAGCCGTCTAAATATTCACGTGACACATATGGAGGTGCTGATGTGCCAAAGCTATGGCCCACCCCTGCCATTAGGTGAGAGGAGCATCATCACTCTTATGGGGTTACCTTGGGCAAATAACACCAGATGGGCTGGACCAGCCCGCAAAACCTTTATCCGTAATGGCATCCTCCGGACACTGATGTAGCCCCTGACTCCGATATCTATACTGGTAGGATGCCGGCAACTTCCCGTGTGCCGCCATGGGCCAGAAGAGGAGATGGAGGCTGTGGTGAATGAGGAACCAAGATGAAGTGGCTCAAGACTCAGGGGGGTCCTTATACTGTGCCCCACATCTTACTAAGTTTTGGGGACTACGGTCACCATATTGGTGTACGTGGGGGGCTATGGGACGTTATACTGTATATAGGGGGTATGGGGGATCAGACTGCATATATACAGCATATAGGGAGGGAACTATGGGACACACCAAAGATGGAGATGGATAGAGATCTAGAAAACGAATATTTACCTAATTGTGCAAATATTTCCCCGGTCTCGTACTCGTTCATGACGGAGCAGCCCCGGTTGTCCACCAGAGTGAGGGCGTCGGTGAGCTCGTAGGTGATCCTCTCCGTGGTGTTACCGCCTTGTTTATCTTCCACGTCGGCGTACATCTTGTACTCGGTATCGTCCAGGACGTACTTACACGTGTTGATGAAGGACGATTTCCCGTGACCCAAATAACCAAAGAGCTGGAGGAGAACCCGGGAGAAGCCCTTATTGTTACAGTCCGATAGGCTGAAGGCCTTGATGGAGGCGGTCATTTCAGGAATGCTCTGCATGGTTCTCACCGGGAGATGCTCAGGGTCTCGATACACAAAGGAGAAGTGAAGGAAACAAGTCCTGAATGTGTTTATCAGAGGAGGAAAGTGAAAGTGAAATTAGGTATCAGACATTTACAAGAAACGGTAGATTGTGCACGTCAGGGGCCTCACCCTACATGAGGGATCACTGTCTCCTGGGTTATATGGCATTACTTATATGTAAAGACGTACCTCAACATTCTCCAGATTAACCATTAGAGTGCTGCTTCTGAATAGATTATTACAAGGAACATGGGTAGTGCAAGGTTCATAAACCGAATCTAATGGGGCTATATAAATAAACAATAATAATAATAATAATAAAGAGCAGGGGCCAAAACCCCAAGGAATATGTCTCCCGCCCGCCAGTAAAAATAAAGCTGGGCCGGACAGTCATGGCTGATGAGGCACCCCAGTTGTTCCGGCACATGCCCTTGCCGGCTCCTCGGTGCAAAGGTTCAGTCTACATTGTCCTTTCGAGGACTATTGTACAGTTATATTCACACAGTGGAATGTGCTGGTCCTTCTCTGTTGCCTTCTCTCCGGAACCTCTGACCAAGTTAAGGACACATTGGGTCATTCCCCTTCTCCTAACATGTCTTGATTCTGCCATGTCCCTGGCAATCTGACTAGATAGGCAAAGGTCTTCGTACCCAAGAAAACCACCACCAGAGAACCATCAGCACCTGGGAGCCCAAGGATGCCCAGCTAGGGGCCCAGCTAGATAAGATAAGATAAGATAAGATAAACTTTATTGATCCCGGAGGAAATTACAGTATTACAGCAGCATAACAAAGATCAAGAACATTACACACTTTACAAAATAAGTCTCCATGGACAGCAGATGCCCAGCTAGGGGCCCAGCTAGATAAGATAAGATAAGATAAGATAAGATAAGATAAAATAAGATAAACTTTATTGATCCCGGAGGAAATTACAGTATTACAGCAGCATAACAAAGATCAAGAACATTACACACTTTACAAAATAAGTCTCTATGGACAGCAGATGCCCAGCTAGGGGCCCAGCTAGATAAGATAAGATAAGATAAAATAAGATAAACTTTATTGATCCCGGAGGAAATTACAGTATTACAGCAGCATAACAAAGATCAAGAACATTACACACTTTATGCCCAGCTAGAGGTCCAGGTATTTGCATGATTCTGAAAAATTATTGCTCCCTCTTTATTTACCTTATCTGTGCGGCCTCCGGCCTTTATTTATTGAGGTTCTGCAGCCAATTGTCACTAATGTCATGGCGGCAAAGAATATCAGGTAACTCCTACTAAAATTCTGTTTTCTCATGAAAATCGCTGCTTTTAATGATACATGTCTCATCCAGGGGTCACTAAGTGTCCCCGCTTGTTGGATTGGCACATTTTTCATCTGTGCCATGTTTTGCCCTTGAAAACCTGACGTCACCAGTGGTTTAGGCCATGCCATGGTTTTGTATAGACTGGAGCAGGGTGATATTGTGCGCTGGAGTCCTTCATGCCAGGAGAGATGTAGGTCCTTATCTGTTAACCTGTCTAAAGCCGCACCGACCTTTGACCTTGCGCTTTCAGAGATTTTGCAGATGTATTTTCTGTGTCCGAATCTGAACATTACCCCACACAGGGACTATGATTGCCCCATGGATTTAGCACCTAATTCCCGTCTTTCCAAGGATAAAATTAGGTTTCTTTCTGGTTCAGAACATCAAGCCATGAAATAGTATGTAGCAGACAGTCTGCCAAAATGGTTTATTAGACCGTCCGCCTCACCCATAGGCGCCAGACTGATATCTGAGAGCGCTAAACCAGGGAAGGGTTTTCACACCTTGGGCCATTGCCTATGTCTCGACACTTTTCCTATCCTTTGTTATAGTTTACAGCAATCTTCCCTCTGATTCCTCAAGAGGAAAGACAGACAACTCAACAGCCTTTCAGGTAGGCAGGTCTGGGTTGTGGTTTTCTAGTTTTGTAGCTAGGGATATTCCAGCCTGTGCAGGAGCCACTAGACACAGTGCTGCTAGGGATACCAGTCTGTACAGGAACCAGTTGGGGCAGGTGCAGTTGCTGGGAGATTTGATTTATTTACCCTCTTACCCTTGTTACAATACTCATGTGCATAACACATTGAACTGCTCAGCCACCACAAAGGTGTATCCAGCTCCGGTGCTTCGTTTGACTGTTCATGTTGTGCTGTAAGACTCCATTTAATGATCATTTCCTTAAGACAAGATTCAGGTTCTTTATCTAGACTGGTTATTCTGTTTGCAGAAAATTGGCTGCTGGTTATGAGATAACCATATATTGGGGATACAGAGTTTAAGGGCTCCTGAAGTCATCTGTGGATCATTGTCCAAGTACAGGCGGCAAAGCACAGGCTGACCACTTCACCTCCTGACCCAAACTTGACAGTGTCATGTATGTCATGTATGCTCGAAACGAGTATGACAGTCAGTATGTAAGACAGTATTTCAGTCAGTGCGTTTCACATACAATGATATAATGAGGGTCCTGAAATGCAAAAATTGTAACCTCTTTAAAGAATAAACTAGAGTAATCCTAATGTATCAGTGTATTCTGCCATTGTACTCTTTAATGGAAGGACAATGTAATCTATGGTTGTTTTATTGGAGATATTGAGACTACTGTACTGTATATACACAACAAAGGAGACTCTGAGACTGCTGTATAGATTACATCATACAGGAGACACTGAAACTGCTATATAGATTACATAGAAGACATTGAGACTGCTGTATATACATCATACAGGAGCCACTGTGACTGCTGTAAAGATCACATAGGAGACACTGAGACTTCTGTATAGATCACATAGGAGACACTGAGACTGTTGTATATACATCATACAAGAGACACAGTGGCCTTGTTCACACATATCAGCTTTTTTGACCATCTCTGCGTTTTTTGGGCTGTTAAAAAAAACGTAGAAGTGTTAACGCAGGGTGCATTTGAGTGTACATGCGTTTTTCAGTTCCACTTGCGTTTTTTTCCCCCAGTCCAAAAAACACTGCATGCAGCGTTTTTTGGGTGCTGGAAAAAAATGCAGGGGTTGTTCCCAAAAACGCATGCGTTTTCTTTAACATGGGGCCCTGTGGGAAACGCATGCGTTAACGCAGGACACATATAGGCACCTGCATTAACGCAGGACACATATAGGCACATGCGTTAACGCAGGACACATATAGGCACATGCGTTAACGCAGGACACATATAGGCACATGCGTTAACGCTAGCGTTTTTAAAAGGCACATAAAGGCACCCTGCTTTAACGCTAGCGTTTTTGCCTGCGTTTTTGGTGAAAAAATGACTAAGTCCAAAAACGTTTCTAATCCTTTCAGACACACAAGGGACATTTTTTGGCACTCTTAGAAAAACGCATGTGGTTTTTGGAGTGCTAAAAAAAACGCAAATTGTGTGTGAACAAGGCCAGTGACTGCTGTAAAGATCCCATAGGAAACACTGAGACTGCTGTATAGATCACATAGGAGACACTCAGACTGTTGTATATACATATTATAGGATACACTGACAATGCTATTATATACATCACATAGGAGACAATCACACTTATGGCTTAATTTGTGGCTACACAAACTTGTCAACTTTCATTGTATCTTCCTATATTTAGAGCTGGTTCCCTTTGATGATTTGTGTGATGTTAGCTGATGTTGATGATACCACTTGCATTTGCTGCAGCATATGTATCACCGGAGTCCTGGGGCTGCCACTACTCTCTTCATCGGTGCGACTGAAGCGTTGAGTATAACCACAAAGTGTGTCCTGGCACTGGCCAGCATCAGGATGTACAGTAATACTTAATTGCATTCACCATCATGTTCAGTAGTGAACGATGCATGCGCATCTCCGTAGTTTGAAGAAGAATTAAAGGGCCAGCGGCTGGTAAAACTCAGTGGGCGGCCCAAGCACTATGGTCCCTGGGGATCTGCCTGGGGCTGGAGAAAAGAACATTTAGGTGGGTCCCACCGGCCGGAGGTTCCCCATCCCTGATCTAAGGTATCAGACTCAGACTACACAGGATCTGTTTGTAGTCTGTTACCAAGGAGATGCATAATTCTACCTAGGGCTGTAAACACAACACAGTAGGACACATGACATGACGGCTGATTACACAATACATGAAGGTGATCTTTTAACCCTTTATTTACTGTACAGCACATGTCTTTTCCGGCTCTTTCGGCGTGTTCGCCTCTCTGGCCCTCGCTTCCTCTCGGAGTTTTCGCTCCACTTCCTCTCCCTTCTTTCTCATTTCTCTTTCATACACAAACTTCAGCACAAATTGTTTCCTCTTCTCTCTTTCATCCTCCGGGGAGGACATTCTCTCCATCCGGTATTCAATGTCTCTAATGACCTCGATGTAGAGCTTCAGAACATCTTCATGTTTTCCTCTTGTCTTCAGATGATCCTCAGGGTGAAGTTCTCCAGAGCGAAGATCCTCTCCACATCCATGTCCTCAAACTTGGCCCGGACGTCTCTGAGATTATGGTGGGTCTTATGGGTGAGAACGACCACAGGGCATATTCCTGCAAGAGAAGACAAGATCTCCTGAGCATGTACTGAGGAGTGAAAGGGACTGTCCAGGACAACCCCTACTGACTCCACTTGTTCCCCCCATTAATAATAACTTATAAAAACTGATTGCTAGTTCTGTGGTCCATCCACAAATGAACATTTCAGCATGTAAAAACTGATGTGCGCTGACTTCAGGCTCAAACACAGTTGCTCAAACCGGTCAGGGATGATGGTCTATGCCCTAGACTGAACCGCAGGGTTTGGAGATGCTGCTGCCGGCACGGAAGGGGGTGTCAGTACACTGCGGCTGTGAAGGGGGATCAGGCACTGCGGAGAGCCGTTGTCCCAAAATTGTTAAGTCTCTCAAGGTGTCGAACTCTGCGCCTGGATTCTGTATGGACCACCAGCTCGCTTGCTTCCTATCCTCAGATAGTCTAAGTCCTACAATAAATTGTCCAATTAACGCTTTGTTCTCGTCCCTGATACCATCAGGATCAACTTGTTTTAACAGTCTCAATGCTTCTTGCAAGCGCAGTGAATAATCAAGGACACTTTCTTGTGCCCCTTGGTTACAACGATAGAATGACAGTCTTAGTTCAGCTTCAGTATGGCACTCAAAGACCCGGGTTAATTGAGCGAATATCTGTTCCACAGATTCCTGAGTTTCTCTAGAGTAGTTTCGGCTCTGCAGTTCAGCTCCGCCCGTTAACTGTCCCACAATAACTGAAGCTCTCTGCTTACCGGTCATAGCGTACATGTCCAGCGCCTGGCATATCTTCCTCTGGAATGTCTCTAAGGTACTGGGTGCACCGCTGTACTTAGGTAACCAGGTCGCATTCGGAACGTAAGGCATGGATATCAACATAATCGGAGCGGGTTGTTGTAACATACCTCCGGCCTGTTGCTGTCCATCAAGAGGTGCATTCAGCGGTGCCGCTTGGTTTACTAGTGGGGGTGCCGCGTTGTGGGAATCCGGGTTACTCATCCTCGCTCCCCCTTAGTTAAGCGCGGCCAGTCCTTTCGATTTTAAACAGAAGTGTCGGTCTTGCGGTGAGGAGTGAGGCACCACGGGAGTTTCCGGTTCCTGCTGCGTACAGAGGAAGTCGTCAGAGCATGGGGGCGGGGCCTATCTTCGCGCCCTCTGCCTAGGAACGCCCCTTCTTTTCCTGCCTTTTGCGCAGCAATGGAGGTTCAAATACACAGTTCGGTATATACAGTCATTAAAACAGCACACAATACCCGTTAGGGAACGGGCCTGCTCGTATTCTGTTCGTGATGTCAAATTCTGACTCACCGTGGCCAGGGGGGTCTTCACAGGGCAGGCGCATCGTTGTCCTCTTGTCACGGAACCGCGCCTGTGGCTGTGGGAGCCCGGTGGTACAGATCAAAGTAAAGATGTCGTTGGTAAACAGATTAGGGGTTAATATTCTTCGTGACACCAACTGTGAGGGTTCCGGTAACGATACCGGCGCTGCTGAGGCCTCCGGGGGATGGGATGCAGCAAGATGGGACGCTCCCCACAGGACGAGCAGCAGTCCCTGGGGCCAGAAGCTGCGCAAGATGTTCTGAGGCAGCTTAGGGATGCTGCGCGCTAGGTCCAGGAGTAACACACAACCACACAAAGTCTCTTTTGGTACCTTTACTGGGTGGTAGACAGGTACACTCGGACCAGGTTCGTGAAGTTGACACTTCGAAGTTTCACAGCAGCAGTTTGTAGGCTTCCTTCTCTACTAGTTTAGTCCTGGTGAGGCCGGGTGGACGTAGAATCCAGCCGGGCCGGTTGTACGTTCATTAGAACGGGATTCACCTGGTGTATCAGCACAGAGGGCACTGTTAAAGGGTTGAAGTTCTAGAGTTCTTCTCCCGGGCTCTCGTGGGCAAGTGCTTCAGGTGTACACGGGCTAGACTCCCTGTGTCAGATGCTGGTTCTCTGTGGCGGTGTAGCAGCGCTCATAGCTTCGGTTCCAGTAACCGGATGATGAGGGAAGAGTCAGGATAACTCTGTTTTCCCTGAGAGGTGTTCTCCTTCTTCCTCTGACCCCAATTGCAAGGGTCCCTCACTTGCTAGGTGGCTGATTGGGCCTAGTGTGTCCCTCATAAGATGGAGGTTACACACTACCTGCAGCTCGTCTAGAGTCTGCACACTCTGAAGTTTCTCCCTCCAAGACCCTATTTATAGGGGGAACTGGCTCAAAGTCACCAGTGGAGCTCCCCCTAAAGGCCTGGGGTGAAACAGGTGTCTAGGTGTTGTAAAGTGGTGGTGAGTACTGCTGCTGTTCCACTCCATTTGTGTCCCAAGGGTTTTTGTGGTGCCCAACAGGTGCCAGGGTGCCACAATCAATCAACAAGTTTTGGTGCACAGAGGTGGGTCTGTACTCTCGTCTTCGGCTCCTGCCCCGGCCTCTCCGCTGTCTCTGGTGTCTGTATCTGCTGCTGTTTGAATGTTTGCACCGGTGCCGTCCTCATCACAGGTAGCACTTGTGCAGATTGATCTCCTGACGGTCTTCATTAAAATGATGTCATTGGCATCGTCTGAGCAGATTGAGATCTTGGCTCAATGATAATCTTATGGGGCCGTCACACGCGTCAATATCGTGTGCACGATCACTGCTGCACGTGACGTTGCAGCAATATTGACGCGTGTGACAGGGCGCATCAACCAGCGATAAATCGCTGGTTGATGGTCGTCAGGTTTTAGAACCTTTTCTAAAACATGACGAAGGTCGCCCGGTGGACACGCAGCATCGCTGCGTGTGACACCGGGATATGCGATCAGCCAGGGTAAACTTCGGGTAACTAGGCAGCGTGCGCTGCCTAGATACCCGATGTATACCTTAGTTACCAGCCTTCTCCGCTCACCGGCTGGTATCTAAGGTACACAGCGGGGGTAACTAGGGACCCTAGTTACCAGCTGTGTACCTTAGATACCAGCCGGTGAGCGGAGAAGGCTGGTAACTAAGGTATACATCGGGTATCTAGGCAGTGCGCGCTGCCTAGTTACCCGCAGTTTACCCTGGATACCAACCTGGATGAACCTGACAGCCCCGGATCGGATCAGCACACAGAACCGGAGGGCTAATATGCCGCCACTGATGACTCAGGACCACGGCTGGCAGGGAGCTAGCCGCAGTCCTGAAACAACAGCGGCGTATAGCCGCAGGGGTCCGGGCGAATCCGGGGCAATCCGGGAATTGCCAATTAGAGGAGATATTCTCCTCTCGGACGCAGCGTTTTTGTGTCCGTGGGAGAATACTTAATTCTCCCGGATTGTCCCAGACGGATAGAAACCGGATGGCAGAGAGCTGCCATCCGGCTTCTATCCGGCCCCATAGGCTACTATGGGGCCAAAATCCAGTCCAGGGCTGTCCGGTTTACATGGACAGCCTCGGATCGGATGTAACCCGCAGTGTGAAGCCAGCCTTAGATCTAAATTGTCACGATCTACCCATGGCCTTTGTCTTTTACTAGGTTGTTTGTGTAGACTGTCGGTCTGGGCAGGCTCTGTAATGCAACTCAAGACCCGTGACCCTGGCAGTGTCATATTAAAAAGCGGGGGGGTGTTAGGGAAAGTCTTAGGGAAAAGGGCTATTCATGACGCCACCTGCGGTATGCAGCCAGGGCGGTCACCGCTGCTTCAGACCCATGGGGAACAATGACTGGCAGCTTGGATGGTGCCGGCGGAGCATAGTCTCCAGGGCAATGGTTCTCCCGTCTCATACATCAGCATTTGGTCACTCGGTCAGCAGTACCCCCTGTGTCATGGGCGGACTTTGCGGCCGTTGGTCGCAGCAAATAAAAGTCTCACACACCACAGCTGCAGTTCCGTTACTTTTACTCAGGTGTTAAACAAGGCTGCCGGGTACGCTTTCTGCCAGTCTCCGGTACAGCACTTTCTCCAGAGTCGGGTTAGTGCAGTCAAGCCACAGTTGGTGCCCTTTCTGTCTCTAGGCGTCTCAGTCTCTGGTGGTTTGTCTCTCTAAGCATTCTAAGGAGTAGTTCTCATCTGAGGCAAGCAGGTTGTCGCTTTGCCCCCCAGGCTCTCGACACTCTCTGCAGCACAGAGTTCAAGTACCGGTAGCTACAAATGCTTAGTTTTGTCCTGGGCGCCATCAGGTTCCTCTCCCAGGCACTGCTCTCTAGTTTGGCCACTTTCCCCAAGATGTGTTGGGTGTTCGGCCACAGGTCCCATTAGCAGTCTGAAGCATCCGGGTTTACGGCTCGGGCTTGAAGGATCCACACTGTCTGCAGGGTCGGGTCCCTGTCTCCACCAACCCCTCTGTCTCATCAGATTCGGGCGAACGGGGCTCATTGTCTCTTCTGCACCCCAAGGGCTTCTCTCTCTGCCGGTCAGTTTCTCCCTCCCGTGGTGGCATTGCTTCAGCCTACGGGAGTCGACACCACTCTACACCTCTACACTCCCGACTACCACTCCTCTTCAGTTGACGTTACTCCTCCAGTCTCCTTCTACCGACTCTCTCTTTTACTACTTTGTACTGTCCCCCTTTGTTAACTTGGGTCCTCCCACCGTCCCAGGGACCTGTCACTGTCTGTGTGTGTTGGGCTCAACTGCACCATCCCAGCATCTGGAGAACAGGGGCACTACAGTCCCTAACCGCGGGATTGCAGTACCTCTGGTGGAGGCCACCCCCGAGCACCGATAGCGGATTACTTGCAGCGCCATGATGGCTAAGCCTTTACTTTAACATTTACTTTTATTACTTCAACTCTTAATGCTGAAGTCTGTGATCATCAGGGTCAGTTTAGGAATCCCCCCCCTATGGTTGATTCTTGGAGACACTCGGAATCTTGAAGTCTTGAAAATTCTAGAGTGAAACCGAGAACAAAAGTCACATGATGTCATGAAAGGGAAAGTGAAATCAGGTTTATTGTTATCTCCTGGACTTACTGGAAACTGCAGGTTTTATCATAGGAGATTATATAAATGGTTCCCGGCAGTAGATAGCACTGTCCTAATCTGTAGCTTATGACCCAAATAAAGGGCCATTACTCCAGATCAGTGTCAATGATTGATTTGCAGTATTCCTGATACATCATAGTTCACTGCAGATATACAGTGTTGGCCAAAAGTATTGACCCCCCTGCAATTCTGTCACATAATCCTCAGTGTCTTCCTGCAATGATTGCAATCACAAATTCTTTGCTATTATTATCTTCATTTCATTTGTCTTCAATGAAAAAACACAAAAGAGAATGAAGCAAAAAGCAAAACATTGATCATTTCACACAAAACTCCAAAAATGGGCCGGACAAAAGTATTGGCACCCTCAGCCTAATACTTGGTTGCACAACCTTTAGCCAAAATAACTGCGATCAACCGCTTCCGGTAACCATCAATGAGTTTCTTACAATGCTCTGCTGGAATTTTACACCATTCTTCTTTGGCAAACTGCTCCAGGTCCCTGATATGTGAAGGCGCCTTCTCCAAACTGCCATTTTTAGATCTCTCCACAGGTGTCTATGGGATTCAGGTCTGGACTCATTGCTGCCACCTTAGAAGTCTCCAGTGCTTTCTCTCACACCATTTTCTAGAGCTTTTTGAAGTGTGTTTTGGGTCATTGTCCTGCTGGAAGACCCATGACCTCTGAGGGAGACCCAGCTTTCTCACACTGGGCCCTACATTATGCTGCACAATGTGTTGGTAGTCTTCAGACTTCATAATGCCATGCACACGGTCAAGCAGTCCAGTGCCAGAGGCAGCAAAGCAACCCCAAAACATCAGGGAGCCTCCGCCATGTTTGACTGTAGGGACCGTGTTCTTTTCTTTGAATGCCTCTTTTTTTCTCCTGTAAACTCTATGTTGATGCCTTTGCCCATAAATCTCTACTTTTGTCTCATCTGACCAGAGAACATTCTTCCAAAACGTTGTAGGCTTTCTCAGGTAAGTTTTGGCAAACTCCAGCCTGGCTTTTTTATGTCTCGGGGTAAGAAGTGGGGTCTTCCTGGGTCTCCTACCATACAGTCCCTTTTCATTCAGACACCGACGGATAGTACGGGTTGACACTGTTGTATCCTCGGACTGCAGGGCAGCTTGAACTTGTTTGGATGTTAGTCGAGGTTCCTTATCCACCATCCGCACAATCATGTCTTGAATTCTCTCGTCAATTTTTCTTTTCCGTCCACATCTAGGGAGGTTAGCCACAGTGCCATGGGCTTTACACTTCTTGATGACACTGCACACGGTAGACACAGGAACATTCAGGTCTTTGGAGATGGACTTGTAGCCTTGAGATTGCTCATGCTTCCTCACTATTTGGTTTCTCATGTCCTCAGACAGTTCTTTGGTCTTCTTTCTTTTCTCCATGCTCAATGTGGTACACACAAGGACACAGGACAGAGGTTGAGTCAACTTTAATCCATGTCAACTGGCTGCAAGTGTGATTTAGTTATTGCCAACACCTGTTAGGTGCCACAGGTAAGTTACAGGTGCTGTTAATTACACAAATTAGAGAAGCATCACATGATTTTTCAATGGCACTAAATGGTACATACGTTTTTGCATGCGTTTTTGCATGTGTTTCTGCATGTGTTTCAAGGGTCCCCCACACCTATCAGCAAAAATGCATGCAAAAACGCAGGCTGCCAAAAAGCACCTTAAGAAACGCATGCCAAGTGTGACCCTAGCCTTAGAAGCCATGGAGGCAGTCACTGTGGCTGGAGTGAAATTGATTGACTGGAGCCATTCCATCCCCCCTGCCCCTCTCTGCTGCTTCTGCTGTGCAGGCTCTGCCCTCCTCCTCTCCTCCTCTCCTGCTCTCACAGCAGATGCAAATCATTTGTCCTGATGTCCGCTCCAGATTCCTGCCCTGACACAGCATAAACAGCACAGCAGGAGGTGGCACACAGAGGCAGTGGGGGATGGAATGGCCACAGTCAATCAAGCTCCCTCCAGCCGTAGTGACTTCCTCCATGGCTTCTAACTGTACGTTTTACAAAGGCTATATCTCGGGGTACACAGCACACAGACACATGGGACACCCCTTCCCTGAATGCAGCAGACATGCTGCATTTAGTTTGCCATGCAGCAGGGGGGTGACAGATCCTCTTTGAGGCTACAAATCCACCTCCACAGATCTTGGTTTTCCTTTGTCCTCAGTGAGCAACACAATCAAGAAGTTTACAACCAATGGAACTGTAGTTAATCTCCCTGGATGTGGACAGCTGAAAAATATTGATAAAAGGTTACAACGCAGAATAGTCCAGATGTTGGATAAACCACAATCAAGTTCCAGAGAAATTCAAGCCATCCTGAAGGCTCAGGGGCATTAGTATCCATGCCAGCTATCCGTCCACATATGAATGATATTAAACATTTTTGGGGAGATCCTGGAGGACACATTACTGACTCAGAGGCTAATAAAAGCCAAAATGTACGTAACCAAAATCCTTCTGGGGAAGCGTCTTGCAGACAGATGAGACAAGATACAGTTTGTTGGTAAAGCGAATCATTCTACTGTTTACTGAAAACAGAATGAGACAGACAAAGAAAAGAGCACAGGACCTACAGTCACATATGGGAGAGGTCAGAGAAAAGAGCACAGGATCTACAGTCACATATGGGGGAGGTCAGAGAAAAGAGCACAGGGACTACAGTCACACAAGAGGGAGGTCAGAGAAAAGAGCTCAGCACCTACAGTCACATATGGGAGAGGTCAGAGAAAAGAGCACACGACCTACAGTCACATATGGGGGAGGTCTGAGAAAAGAGCACAGGACCTACAGTCACATATGGGAGAGGTCAGAGAAAAGAGCACACGACCTACAGTCACATATGGGGGAGGTCAGAGAAAAGAGCACAGGACCTACAGTCACATATGGGGGAGGTCAGAGAAAAGAGCACAGGGCCTACAGTCACATATGGGGGAGGTCAGAAAAGAGCACAGGGACTACAGTCACATATGGGGGAGGTCAGAGAAAAGAGCACAGGGACTATAGTCACATATGGGGGAGGTCAGAGAAAAGAGCACAGGACCTACAGTCATATATGGGGGAGGGCAGAGTAAAGAGCACAGGACCTACAGTCACATATGGGGGAGGTCAGAGAGAAGAGCACAGGATCTATTGTCACATATGGGGGAGGTCAGAGACAAGAGCACAGGACCTACAGTCACATATGGGGGAGGTCAGAGAAAAGAGCACAGGATCTATAGTCACATATGGGGGAGGTCAGAGAAAAGAGCACAGGATCTATAGTCACATATGGGGGCGGTCAGAGAAAAGGGCACAGGACCTACAAGCTTACCCATAATGCATTGCATAGCCAATCATGAGTGACTTAAGGTCAGAGGTCAGTGATGACTGATGACCAACAACACGGTCAAGGAGGAAATCCTTCTTACATTTTATGGGGAATGTCAATAAGAGAAGTGTAAAAGCAAAAAGGTCTGGTACCCTGCTATCCAGTTGAAAAAAGATTGATTCTTCTCAGTGGGAGAAACAAAATAATAATCTTGTAGTTGTGATACCTTTTACTGGCAACAAAAATATAATAAACAATGTTACAAAGCGAGCTCTCGAGACTGCTTACCTGTCTTCATCAGGCCGGGTATAACAATGTATGTGAAGAAACACATATATATATATACACAACCAGAGCAGAGTTTTTCTACCGCCGCTGCTCTGGTTGTGTATATATTTGTGTTTCTTCAGATTCTTTGTTATACCCGGCCTGATGAAGAGAGGTAAGCAGTCTCGAGAGCTCGCTTTGTAACACCATTACTTTATTTTTAATGGCTAACAAAAATAAAGTAATTGATACGCAATGCGAGCTCTCGAGACTGCTTACCTGTCTTTATCAGGCATGGTATATGAAGAGACGTAAGCAGTCTCGAGAGCTCACTTTGAAACCTCATTTATTTTATTTTTGCCACCATTAAATGGTATCACAACTACAAGATAGAATAAACCACCTTTTGATATTATTTCTATAGCTTTTTGCTATTTTGTTTTCCTCCAGCAGCGCAGAGATTAAACATATCGTTCTCTGGTTCAATGTGAATCCAATTAATTTGTTTTAGACTCTCCGAAATACATACAAAAAACACATTTTATAGACAATAAGGATAGTGGTTAATACTACTTGGTCACCCCTGGGCAGTGGGGTACTCGGAACCGAGCGGTTAAACAGTTCTGGGGAGTCACAGGGGTCGAGACCCGGTTCCGTGACCCTGGGTTCAACTGAAAAGGGGAAGTTCTGGCTTGGATAGGCGAGTTGGTGAAAATAGGGAAGGTTATTCGTGACGCCACCTGTGGTTTGTGGCTAGAGATGGCCACTGTTGCTGCAGAACCTCCGAGGATGATGGATGGGCAGCTGGGATGGAGCAGCTCCCCACAGGTAGAGCGGATCCCCGGGGAAGTGGATATGGTGAGGGTGTAGGGTGCAGGATGGCGGGAGCAAAGCAACAGACAGACTCACGGTTTGTTAGTTCCGCAGTCCTTTTACTGGAGCACTGTTATTCCGACAGGTGTCCTTGCTTGAGAGTAACTTGGGGTTCTCCTCACCCAACAGGTGCTGAGGCCTCCTTACTGCACCTTGTTGGTAGGTCCCTGCTGCTGCTTAAGCTGAGCTTCTGGCCCTCGCTCTCTCCTGCTTGGTGCCGGTATGGCAGGCAACTTGAGTCCTTCTCTAGCCACATGTCTCAAGTGGCTGTCCCTAAGCTCTTTACGCTGCTTTGCCTTTGGGAACAGTGTGGCTGGGGAACTTGGAATCCCCCACCTTCTGGTATTGGCTGCCGGGTCGTTAGGCCCTGCACAGCCTCGGACTCCGGTGTTCGTTTCTGTGGCGCTACTCCTCTGGGGTGAGCTCGACACCGCTGCGCTCCCCAGGCTTTCCTCCACTTCCTCAGACCTTGGGTCCTTCATACTAGACTGCGCTGTCCTGGGACGAGCTTAGCGCAGCTTCTAGTCCATAGGATGTCTTCCACAGTCCTTCTAGGAACTGAACTGCCTAACTCCGCCCCAGACCAGAATTTATAGTGTAGCTGACCCTGAACCCGGTTTTAGAGCGCCCTCTTCAGGCCTGGAGGCAGAAAGGTGTTGTGTGCATTGGGTTCTGCCTGGTGTGAAGACCTTCTGTTGCTCTCAAGCGTGACACTACCACTTGGACCCTGGGGTGCCACACTACAAATACTCTGAAATTACTATAAAATGAATATGAAAGACTAATGTAAAGAATAAATAAACATTTAACAAGGCATTCATTTTTCTAAACACTCTTTTTGGCATATGGAAGACGTCGAGGAGGGGAGAGGAGTGCACATATTATTATTGGGAAGGGGAATCACATGGGTCATTAGCAGCTATGAATGTGTATAAACCAATGAAAACCAAGGCATATTTTTAATGAAAAAAATCAATGAAAACCAAAACCAAAGATCCAATATAATAGTTGTGTTGTTAAATGTAAGAGGGAAGTGAAATCGAGGAAATGGTGAGACCTGGAGGAAGAAGTGCAGAAATAGGCAGGAATGTGGATACATTGTTACTGCTGTACACTTCTATTGTTTCCTAAGTATTTATACAAAATGTAACTATTAGTAACGTATCAAAAAAGTGACCTAAGTAGCCGAGACCTCACGCCCCGCACACCGATATTGCCAAATCACTGGCTGGACCGGTTCCTGCAACCTCGGCTTGTGTCCTCAACTCAACGCCCAGTTTATTGTTTGGAGTCACAGTTATCAGTGTAAACTGAGAACACAGAATAACCTTTGTCACGACTTCTCTTACATGAAACTCGTATCACCATCTAAGGCTGCCTTCACACTTGCAGATGCATCTGCAGCGTTTTGCAGATGCATCTGCAAGCATCAGCATGCAGACCGCGGCCCCTATGTTTATAATGGTGCGCACCGCGGTCTGCAGATGCTTGCAGACCTCCGCGCGCACCCATTCACTCCTATATGTGATCTGTGCGCAGGCGGATGCCTGCGTACAGATCACACACTCCCGCCCGCACCATGGACGCAACATCTCGCGTGCGCACCATTATAAACATAGGGGCCGCGGTCTGCATGCTGATGCTTGCAGATGCATCTGCAAAACGCTGCGGATGCATCTGCAAGTATGAAGGCAGCCTAACTCCCAGTCTTACGTTAACCCAATGATCTCAAGGTGTCTTTAGACCAAGGTGCACCAGTAGTATCTAAATGACCACCCTATGTGAGGCACAATGTGGTGCATAATAATCATAAGCGGTGGACAACCTGGTTATCTAATGATATTTATAGGTGTGGACCCGGCTGATGCAGTGCGTTGTTGTAGGAGAAGAGTTTACTTTTTAGTGAGCAGAAATTGCTTTAGATACAGAATTTATGTTGTACTAGATGGCAGCCCGATTCTAAAGAATCGGGTAGTCTAGAATCCATATATAGTTTATTTAGTAATAGTTAGGGGAGTGCGGTGAAATTAATTGTGTGTATAGAGGTGGCTCAGTGGTTAGCACTGCGCGGTGGCTCAGTGGTTAGTACTGCGTGCGGTGGCTCAGTGGTTAGCAGTGAGTGCGCTGGCTCAGTGGTTAGCAGTGAGTGCGCTGGCTCAGTGGTTAGCAGTGAGTGCGGTGGCGCAGTGGTTAGCAGTGAGTGCGGTGGCGCTGTGGTTAGCAGTGAGTGCGGTGGCTCAGTGGGTAGCAGTGAGTGCGGTGGCTCAGTGGTTAGCAGTGAGTGCAGTGGCTCAGTGGTTAGCAGTGAGTGCAGTGGCTCAGTGGTTAGCAGTGAGTGGGGTGGCTCAGTGGTTAGCAGTGAGTTCGGTGAGATTGGTCAGCGCAGCGGCGTGAGCAGAGTGGTCAGCGCAGCGGCGTGGGCAGAGTGGTCAGCGCAGCGCCGTGGGCAGAGTGGTCAGCGCAGCTCCGTGGGCAGAGTGGTCAGTGCAGCGCCGTGGGCAGAGTGGTCAGTGCAGCGCCGTGGGCAGAGTGGTCAGCGCAGCGCCGTGGGCAGAGTGGTAAGCACACACATACACTCCCTATACTTACCACCGACCCTGCGTCTTCCCCGCCGCCTGGATCCTGAGTCGACATGTCGCCGCCCCCGGACGACTGGATCCAATATGTTGTCCGGGTAGTTTTGCGAGACATCTTGGACGCTATATTGGATCCAGTAGTTTGGGGGCAGCGACATGTCGACTGAGGATCCAGGCAGCGGACGCAGGGCCGGTGGTAAGTATAGCGGACTGTGTGTGTGTGTGTATGTGTGTGTGTGTACAAAGTTGAGGGAAGTGTAGACAAAGTGACAGAAGTGCGTACATACACACATATACACACATACTGTACATTGCATATGGAGGGGTGAGGAGAGCGGAGGCTGGAGGGCAGAGGACAGGGAGAGGAGAGCGGAGGCTGGAGGGCAGAGGAGGGCGGAGGCTGGAGGGCAGAGGCCAGGGCAGAGGAGGCTGGAGGGCAGAGGCCAGGGCAGAGAAGGCTGGAGGGCAGAGGCCAGGGAAGAGGAGGCTGGAGGGCAGAGGCCAGGGCAGAGGAGGCTGGAGGGCAGAGGCCAGGGCAGAGGAGGCTGGAGGGCAGAGGAGGCTGGAGGGCAGAGGCCAGGGCAGAGGAGGCTGGAGGGCAGAGGCCAGGGCAGAGGAGGCTGGAGGGCAGAGGCCAGGGCAGAGGAGGCTGGTTGGCAGAGTGGAGGGCAGAGGAGGCTGGAGGGCAGAGGCCAGGGCAGAGGAGGCTGGTTGGCAGAGGCCAGGGCAGAGTGGAGGGCAGAGGAGGCTGGAGGGCAGAGGCCAGGGCAGAGGAGACTGGAGGGCAGAGGCCAGGGCAGAGGGCAGGGCAGAGGAGGCTGGAGGGCAGAGGCCAGGGCAGAGGAGGCTGGAGGGCAGAGGCCAGGGCAGAGGAGGCTGGAGGGCAGAGGCCAGGGCAGAGGAGGCTGGTTGGCAGAGGCCAGGGCAGAGTGGAGGGCAGAGGAGGCTGGAGGGCAGAGGCCAGGGCAGAGGAGGCTGGTTGGCAGAGGCCAGGGTAGAGTGGAGGGCAGAGGAGGCTGGAGGGCAGAGGCCAGGGCAGAGGAGGCTGGAGGGCAGAGGCCAGGGCAGAGGAGGCGGGAGGGCAGAGGAGGCTGGAGGGCAGAGGCCAGGGCAGAGGAGGCTGGAGGGCAGAGGCCAGGGCAGAGGAGGCTGGAGGGCAGAGGCCAGGGCAGAGGAGGCTGGAGGGCAGAGGCCAGGGCAGAGGAGGCTGGAGGGCAGAGGCCAGGGCAGAGGAGGCTGGAGGGCAGAGGCCAGGGCAGAGGAGGCTGGAGGGCAGAGGCCAGGGCAGAGGAGGCTGGAGGGCAGAGGCCAGGGCAGAGGAGGCTGGAGGGCAGAGGCCAGGGCAGAGGAGGCTGGAAGGCAGAGGCCAGGGCAGAGGAGGCTGGAGGGCAGAGGCCAGGGCAGAGGAGGCTGGTTGGCAGAGGCCAGGGCAGAGTGGAGGGCAGAGGAGGCTGGAGGGCAGAGGCCAGGGCAGAGGAGGCTGGTTGGCAGAGGCCAGGGCAGAGTGGAGGGCAGAGGAGGCTGGAGGGCAGAGGCCAGGGCAGAGGAGGCTGGAGGGCAGAGGCCAGGGCAGAGGCCAGGGCAGAGGAGGCTGGAGGGCAGAGGCCGCTGGAGGGCAGAGGGCAGGGCAGAGGAGGCTGGAGGGCAGAGGCCAGGGCAGAGGAGGCTGGAGGGCAGAGGCCAGGGCAGAGGAGGCTGGAGGGCAGAGGCCAGGGCAGAGGAGGCTGGAGGGCAGAGGCCAGGGCAGAGGAGGCTGGAGGGCAGAGGCCAGGGCAGAGGGCAGAGGAGGCTGGAGGGCAGAGGCCAGGGCAGAGGAGGCTGGAGGGCAGAGGCCAGGGCAGAGGAGGCTAGAGGGCAGAGGCCAGGGCAGAGGAGGCTGGAGGGCAGAGGCCAGGGCAGAGGAGGCTGGTTGGCAGAGGCCAGGGCAGAGTGGAGGGCAGAGGAGGCTGGAGGGCAGAGGCCAGGGCAGAGGAGGCTGGTTGGCAGAGGCCAGGGCAGAGGAGGCTGGAGGGCAGAGGCCAGGGCAGAGGAGGCTGGAGGGCAGAGGCCAGGGCAGAGGCCAGGGCAGAGGAGGCTGGAGGGCAGAGGCCAGGGCAGAGGAGGCTGGAGGGCAGAGGCCAGGGCAGAGGAGGCTGGAGGGCAGAGGCCAGGGCAGAGGAGGCTGGAGGGCAGAGGCCAGGGCAGAGGAGGCTGGAGGGCAGAGGCCAGGGCAGAGGAGGCTGGAGGGCAGAGGCCAGGGCAGAGGAGGCTGGAGGTCAGAGGGCAGGGCAGAGGAGGCTGGAGGGCAGAGGCCAGGGCAGAGGAGGCTGGTTGGCAGAGGCCAGGGCAGAGGAGGCTGGAGGGCAGAGGGCAGGGCATAGGAGGCTGGAGGGCAGAGGCCAGGGCAGAGGAGGCTGGAGGGCAGAGGCCAGGGCAGAGGAGGCTGGAGGGCAGAGGCCAGGGCAGAGGAGGCTGGAGGGCAGAGGCCAGGGCAGAGGAGGCTGGAGGGCAGAGGCCAGGGCAGAGGAGGCTGGAGGGCAGAGGGGAGGGCAGAGGAGGCTGGAGGGCAGAGGCCAGGGCAGAGGAGGCTGGAGGGCAGAGGCCAGGGCAGAGGAGGCTGGAGGGCAGAGGCCAGGGCAGAGGGGAGGGCAGAGGAGGCTGGAGGGCAGAGGCCAGGGCAGAGGAGGTTGGAGGGCAGAGGCCAGGGCAGAGGAGGCTGGAGGGCAGAGGCCAGGGCAGAGGAGGCTGGAGGGCAGAGGCCAGGGCAGAGGAGGCTGGAGGGCAGAGGCCAGGGCAGAGGAGGCTGGAGGGCAGAGGCCAGGGCAGAGGAGGCTGGAGGGCAGAGGCCAGGGCAGAGGAGGCTGGAGGGCAGAGGCCAGGGCAGAGGAGGCTGGAGGGCAGAGGCCAGGGCAGAGGGCAGAGGAGGCTGGAGGGCAGAGGCCAGGGCAGAGGAGGCTGGAGGGCAGAGGCCAGGGCAGAGGAGGCTAGAGGGCAGAGGCCAGGGCAGAGGAGGCTGGAGGGCAGAGGCCAGGGCAGAGGAGGCTGGTTGGCAGAGGCCAGGGCAGAGTGGAGGGCAGAGGAGGCTGGAGGGCAGAGGCCAGGGCAGAGGAGGCTGGTTGGCAGAGGCCAGGGCAGAGGAGGCTGGAGGGCAGAGGCCAGGCAGAGGAGGCTGGAGGGCAGAGGCCAGGGCAGAGGAGGCTGGAGGTCAGAGGCCAGGGCAGAGGAGACTGGAGGGCAGAGGCCAGGGCAGAGGAGGCTGGAGGGCAGAGGCCAGGGCAGAGGAGGCTGGAGGGCAGAGGCCAGGGCAGAGGAGACTGGAGGGCAGAGGCCAGGGCAGAGGGCAGGGCAGAGGAGGCTGGAGGGCAGAGGCCAGGGCAGAGGAGGCTCCATTATAAACATAGGGGCCGCGGTCTGCATGCAGATGCTTGCAGATGCATCTGCAAAACGCTGCAGATGCATCTGCAAGTCTGAAGGCAGCCTAACCATGGTTCTGTTTCCTGTAAAGCCAAAGGAAGGCTGATGTTATGTTATCAGAGGTGTGCTTTATGAGAGGATGAATAAACCAACTGAATTTTTAAACAAATAAACATTCCTGTGTCTACCCCGTGAAGGAAGAAGACTGAACCAATTTACCTCATTTGGTGCTAGAGTGCGGGCAGTGTACCAGGAAGCACGTGGGAGAAATGAAGCTGGAAGTTGAAAAATAGGGGGTAATCCACACTGATCAATTTTTAATTATTTCTTTTTAGCTAAATACAAGGCTAAAACTCCCTTTAGTGCAACATGAAAGGCACTAAAGGGTGCAAGTTTACAATATAGGGGGGACGACAACATTATATAGCTGTTTTCACCTAGCTATAAATCTATCTCTACTTTCCATCCATCTATCTATCTGTCATGTATTCTCTCTATGTATCTATCCATACATCCACTTGAACAGTTGAAACTTCAAGTAATCTTCAAAATCTTAAAATCGTAAAAGATTTTAAAACTTAGCAGTCTGCAACCACCACCGGAGGGGCACCTCTATTACATGCGCGAATCCTGGCGCTTTGCCCCAGTGGCTCTCTGGCTGCCCTGGTGCACTGGCAAGTAGATTAGGGTATTTGGAGTTGATGCCAGCTGGGTAATGTCAGCTGACATCAAGCCCAGAGGTTAGTAATGCTCTGGCGTCGATCAGATACTTGCTATTCTTAACCAAGTCTGTAAGGACACAAATAACCACAGCAATGAATATTTTATTTGAAAATTAACTCCCCAATAAATTCCTCATTCACCATTTTTTTTTAGTAAAATCCATTTTATAAAAGTCTTCCATTCCACCCAACCCAAAAAAAGCATGTAAAAAATAATTTGGGAAAAAAATTAAACCCAAATATACCCTGAAGTATTCCCAGCATATGGGGGGAGGGGGGCAAGGAAATCAATGACTGTCTCCCACATATGGTAGAACAGCAGGCATTGCATGGCTCCTGGCAGTGTGACAAGCCATGACTTCCCTGAGGTTGTGTCAGGTTACACAGCGGGTATCATGCAGCAGGTAATCCTACTGTGTGACCTGAGATAACCTCAAAGGTGTAAGCGCTTGTAACACTAGCTGTCTCGCGAAATATAGCGGGTATATCTCACCGTATTGTGAGACAGCGTGTGTGAGGAGCGGTGATGTCAGGGAGTGTAGTGTAGTTCAAACTTGCAGGATAGCCCCTGTGTGACCCCTCGAGTCTGAAGTGCAGTAATCTTTGTGACAGCACCTCTTGTCACACTGTCACCAATGACTGCTCTAACAACATATGGGGGATGCTTTCTGTGAATGTGACCCCCATATCCTAATAAGAGGGTCTAGGGAGAGGTAAAGTTGTGGTGGAAGGGCTCAAGGATTCCTCTTGCCTCCTGGATTCCTCCACAGAGGCTTCAAGGGCAATGGTGGCAAACTACAGTCATCAAGATCTGAAAACAGTTCATGTGTTTAGGATTTCCTTAGCTTTGCACATGTGGTGATTTCAGCACCTTGGCAATGCTAAGTAATTCCTGAAAACAGGCACGGTTTGTGGCCCTTAGGACTGGAGTTGCCCAGCTCTGTTCTACAGGAGTGTGTGCATTTTCATATCTCACACCTTCAGGCCAGAGGCCTGCGGCTTGTACTCCAGCACCTGTAGGAGTGTATCAAAGCATCTTTTACTTTGCACAAACAGTCCAGCACACAATGAGGTGCATCCATATAAATTGCCCACCCAGGTGTATCCATATAAATGGCCCACCCAATAGAACACAAACACATTGCCTTTTACGGCTCTTTTAATGCCATTGTCCTTTTTAGCGTGCGATGAGAGCCAGAGTTTCACCTTCTAGATCTCAGACCTGGAATCGGATTTGATCCTTTTCGTTACTTAATTCTGTGAGTCCAGAAAATGCAAGAACTGCAGCGGCCAAAGTTAGTTCGAGTCTATAGGAAAGGAAAAATAATCAGCTCACCTGGTGGAGCACGATCCGAGCACTCGAGAAACCGAGAGCTCAAAAAAAGGATCAGCGCTCGAGAAGACCATAGAAAATGTGAAAAGGCTTTATTGATCCATAAGAACAATTGCTGGAGTTTATATTTTGTGCTGCAGGTCAGAGGTCCCCAACGCCAGGCCTCGAGAGCCCCCAACAGGTCATGTTTTCAGGATTTCCTCAGCATTGCACAGGGGTTGGAATTATCACCTGTGAAATACTAAGGAAATCCTGAAGACCTGACCTGTGTGCAGCCCTGAGGACAGCAGTTAGGCTGCCTTCACATTTGTGTTTGCAAGCGCAGTGTACTGAACGCAGCCAAACGCTTGCGCACTGCATTCCTATGTTTAACATGGGAGCGCATGTGCCTGCGTTTGGCTGCGTTCGGTTGCGTACGCGATTGCATAATTTGTGCGCCCTCCTCCCGCAGTCAGAATGCAGCCTGTTGCATTTTTTGTGCGTTCGCGGGCGTTTGTTCTATCTGCAAGCGCACAAACCATGCATTGAAGTCAATGGATCCGCAGTGTCCTCCGCATGACAGCGCAGGAGAACGCTGCGGATCTCATTGAAATCTCTCCCGGTGGCCACCGGTGATCAGCTAGAGCCGCCGCTGCTCTCCCGCCGGTGTCAGCGCGGGAGATTTGAAGATACAGCTGATCTGACAGCTGTTTAAATCTCACGCTCCGACACCGAATGGGTGAGGTCGGCACGGGAGATTTGAAGCAGCGATCAGCTGTTTCTTATCTCCTGCACCAATACACCGGCGGGATATCAGCTGTGGCAGGGAGGAGCAGATCTCCACCACTGATCTCCTCCTCCCGGCCGCCCCAGAGACAGCTGATTGGCTGGCCAGGGACCATACTAATGTGAACGCATGCGGAGATTCTCCGCTGTGTTCACATCAGTAGGGGCTGCGTTTGCACTGCGTATGCGTCTGCGTGCCCTCCGCATGCAGACACGAATGCAAATGTGAAGGCAGCCTTAGGGATCTCTGCTGCAGGTAAGGCTACTTTCACATACCGATTTTTAGGGAGCCGATGCTGTCCGATATAAATCGGACAGCATCGGCTCCCTTCTGATGCCTGGAATCGGGTGCCAAATAGGCACCCGATTCCGGCATAAAATCGGCGCCGGGCTGCAAAAAAAGAAAAAAAAAAAGAAGTTTATTTTCACCTCTCCCCGAGCCCCCGCCGTCAACCGCCATCTTCCTCTAGGTTCCCGGTGGCTCCCGCAGGCTGCCGGTGTCAGCAGAGGTGTACCTCTGCTGTACACAGGACCTGCGATGATGTTACAGTCACGTGACCGCGGGTTCACCATGGTGAACCCGCGGTCACATGACTGTGACATCACCGCAGGTCCTGAACAGCAGAGGTACACCTCTGCTGACACCGGCAGCCTGCGGGAGCCACCGGGAACCTAGAGGAAGATGGCGGAAGACGGCGGGGGCTCGGGGAGAGGTGAGAATAAACTTTTTTTTTTTTTCTTTTTAACCCTTGTGCTCCCAGGAGCAGTTTTACTGTACTGAGCATGCTCAGTACAGTAAAATGGGGTCCGAGGAGACATCAGATGTTTCCTCGGACCCTTCTCCATAGGGCCCCATGTTAGGGATCGGGTCATATCGGATGTGCACTAAATGCCATCCGATTTGGTCCAATCCGAGTCTGTCAGATTTTGTAATCGGATGAAAAAATCGTTGCAGGCAACGATTTTTTTCTCCTGAAAAAAATCGGCCAAAATCGGGCAGAATCGGATCAGACCAAATCGGATGGCATTTAGTGCACATCCGATTCGGTCCGATCCCCATAGGGATGCATGGGGTCCGAAAATCGGTCCGATGCTGTCCGATTTTTTTCGGACAGCATCGGAAATGCAAACATTGTAGTGTGAAAGCAGCCTAAGGGTGCTTTCACACTGCGTTTTTCTGCAATCCGACGCTGTCCGTTGAAAATCGGACAGAATCGGATCCGATTTTGGCCCCATGTTATCCTATGGGCACAGATCGGATCGGATTTGCCCTTAATGGCATCCGATTTTTATCGGATCCGATTCTGTCCGATTTTTTGCAGCAGCCAAAATCGCAGACTGCTGCGATTTTGAGTCCGCTGCAAAAATCGGATCAAATTGGATCCGATTTAAATAACATGGAGTCTATGGGGATCGGATGGATGAAAAATCGGATCCGATATCTGATCCGATATCAGATCCGATTTTGTTTACTGGGCATGCTCAATTCAGACTGAGACCTCTCACAGACATCCCAAAGACTTTCCAAACACCTCCCACAGTCCCTGCAAGCACCATCTTGAAGGTGTGGGTGCTGTTGGATGCTGATGCTGCTGTGACAGAGCCAGGATCACGGTGAGTGCTGTGTGTATGGGTGTTGCAGAGCTGTATGGAGGACTGTGGGTGTGTAGTGTGCAGGGACTGTGGCTGTCAGGCCATGTCTTGGTACGGGGTCCAGCAGTGCGTATGGGGTCCAGCGGTGCGTATGGGATCCAGCGGTGCGTATAGGGTCCAGCAGTGCGTATGGTGGCCAGGGCTGCATACTGGGTCCAGTGGTGCGTATGGGGTCCAGCGGTGCGTTTGGGATCCAGCGGTGCGTATGGTGGCCAGGGCTGCATACTGGGTCCAGCGGTGTGTATGGGGTACAGTGGTGCGTATGGTGGCCACCATATGGTGTATGGTGACACAACATATATACACATACCTTAGCGTGACCATCAGCCGCTCTTGGGGGGTAATAGCTCTCTGATATGTGGTATCCTGCCTCGTGATGTGGCTTCGAACTCAATCCAACAACTCATCAAAGCTTGACGCAGTCATCCGCATGTAGTTTTTGAATTTATCCGGATCAGCATGCAGCTCTGGGTATAAACGGGCAAACACTCCAGTGCTGTCTCTATAAAAATTTATCGGGTGTTGCCAAAAACGACGCGGTTGATGCCTTTTTCTCTTGCGTTCTTCCTCACATGCAATAGCGAATGCACGTACATGCTCATATCTAATATTAAGGTTCTCGCAGAACTTATCATGTGTCATCGCCATTTTCCACATAGTATGTAGTGAATGAAGGGAATATTCTATGTATACACACCCACTAGGAGGAGTGACATTTAAAATGGATCCGATAAAAAAAACGCGTCAAATTGGATGACATCGGATGAAATCGGTCCGATTTTTTATCGGATCTGTCGAACGGATCCGATAAAAAATCGGATCGCTGTCATCCGATTTGAAGCATCCGTGACTGTCCGTCGAGTCCTTCAAAATATCTGATCCCAACGGAAGGCAGAAAAACGCAGTGTGAAAGCACCCTAAGATGTGTAACTGAACCTCTGACTCCGGTTCTCATCTCACCAGCAGGAAAGAATAACAGGAAATATTATCCACAAAGTCAAACATTTGCACGCCCAACATTCCAAACAACATCAACTCCTTCCTGACCAATGTCAGACTTGACCTTTCATTTTCTGTTTCTCTTTTTCCTCCAAGAGCCAACACTTACCGTATATACTCGCGTATAAGCCGAGTTTTTCAGCCCAAAAATTGGGCTGAAAAGTACCCCCCTCGGCTTATACGCGAGTCAGTGCTGTATACCGATGTATACATCGGTATACAGCAGCCCCCGCATCCCCAGTAATGCAGGGCCCCCCCAGGGTCTCTCCGGTCACCTGTAAAGCAAGCTATACTTATCAGTGTCCCGCTCGCACCCGCCGCTGCCGACATCCACGATCCTCCATCTTCATGCGACTCCTCTTCCTGTTTCTGTGCGCGTCGCCGGCAATGACGTCATTCCCGGCGACGCGCACAGGAAACAGGAAGAGGAGTCGCATGAAGATGGAGGATCGCGGATGTCGGCAGCGGCGGGTGCGAGCGGGACACTGATAAGTATAGCTTGCTTTACAGGTGACCGGAGAGACGCTGGGGGGGGCCTGCATTACTGGGGCTGCCTGTATACTACCGCTGGGGCTGCTATATACCTCTGGGGCACTGTATACTACCACTGGGGCTGCTATATACCTCTGGGGCCCTGTATACTACCACTGGGGCTGCTATATACCTCTGGGGCACTGTATACTACCACTGGGGCTGCTATATACCTCTGGGGCACTGTATACTACCACTGGGGCTGCTATATACCTCTGGGGCCCTGTATACTACCACTGGGGCTGCTATATACCTCTGGGGCACTGTATACTACCACTGGGGCTGCTATATACCTCTGGGGCACTGTATACTACCACTGGGGCTGCTATATACCTCTGGGGCCCTGTATACTACCACTGGGGCTGCTATATACCTCTGGGGCACTGTATACTACCACTGGGGCTGCTATATACCTCTGGGGCCCTGTATACTACCACTGGGGCTGCTATATACCTCTGGGGCACTGTATACTACCACTGGGGCTGCTATATACCTCTGGGGCACTGTATACTACCACTGGGGCTGCTATATACCTCTGGGGCCCTGTATACTACCACTGGGGCTGCTATATACCTCTGGGGCACTGTATACTACCACTGGGGCTGCTATATACCTCTGGGGCACTGTATACTACCACTGGGGCTGCTATATACCTCTGGGGCCCTGTATACTACCACTGGGGCTGCTATATACCTCTGGGGCACTGTATACTACCACTGGGGCTGCTATATACCTCTGGGGCACTGTATACTACCACTGGGGCTGCTATATACCTCTGGGGCACTGTATACTACCACTGGGGCTGCTATATACCTCTGGGGCACTGTATACTACCACTGGGGCTGCTATATACCTCTGGGGCCCTGTATACTACCACTGGGGCTGCTATATACCTCTGGGGCACTGTATACTACCACTGGGGCTGCTATATACCTCTGGGGCACTGTATACTACCACTGGGGCTGCTATATACCTCTGGGGCCCTGTATACTACCACTGGGGCTGCTATATACCTCTGGGGCACTGTATACTACCACTGGGGCTGCTATATACCTCTGGGGCCCTGTATACTACCACTGGGGCTGCTATATACCTCTGGGGCACTGTATACTACCACTGGGGCTGCTATATACCTCTGGGGCCCTGTATACTACCACTGGGGCTGCTATATACCTCTGGGGCACTGTATACTACCACTGGGGCTGCTATATACCTCTGGGGCCCTGTATACTACCACTGGGGCTGTATATACTACCACTGGGGCTGTATAAACCACTGGGGCTGTATATACTACTGGGGCTGCGTGTATACTACCACTGGGGCTGCTGTATCTACCTCTGGGACTGGTGTATACCACACTGCTGGGGGCTGTATACTTGTGCTAGGGTCCACCCTCGGCTTATACACGAGTCAATAGATTTTCCCAGGTTTTGGGGGCAAAAGTAGGGGGGTCGGCTTATACACGGGTCGGCTTATACACGAGTATATACGGTATTCATTTTAATTAAATAAACTTCCAACTGAGGTGAGAATAGATGGAATTCTGCTTTTATTATTTGGGTTCTTATTTTCCTGTCCCCTAGTTCACATCTACAAGTGTTTGCAATCCGATCGCATGCATTTTTGTGATGCGTTTTTGTCAAGTTATATAATGCGCTTAGCAAACATTATATCCATTTTTGATTTGTGTTTTTAATTCATTGCAGTCAGAAATTGTAATGTCAGATCTGGAGAGGAGAAAGAGAGAGAGAGAGAGGAGAGTGAAAGAAACAGAGAAAGAATGGGAGAGAGAGAGAAAGAAAGGGAGAAAGAGAGAGAAAGAGGGAGGGGGAGAGAGAGAGAATGAGAGAGGGGGGAGAGAGGGAGAGAAAAATCCTTAAAGAGGACCTGTCACCCCCCCCCCCCCGAAAGATTTCAATCTAAAGGCAGCACTGAATGCAGCATGTATGCTGCATTCAGGCAAGGGGTCCCCCAAGTGTTTCTGATGTCTAAATCATGAAATACAGCCTTATAAAAAGTGTACAACTGAGTCAGGAGGGCATTTTCAGATCCACAGGAGTCAGCTACTTCCCAGGGGCTATTCCTGCCCCCTGCTTCTATATTCCTCCCTCCTTCCTGTCCTCGCTGCCTCCTTGATGCCTGTCATTTCTCCTCACTCTGCGCCTGCGTCTCCTTGAAGGGGCCGTCACACGGAACGATATCTTGCCCGATATCGTTTAAGCGATCTCCTTTTTGATCGCTTAAGCGATATCGGGCAAGATATCGTTGCATGTAATCAAGCGATTTACGATGGTAAATCGCTTGATCGTGACATCGCTGATCTGAGGTTCGGTTCTCAGATCTAGCGATGAACGATGCAACGATCTGCATCATCGTGGTGTATGACACCACGATGATCCATCTCCCAGCGACCGCGCCTATGCTGGGAGATGGTAACTATGGTACACGTCGGGTAACTAAGCGACGCGCGGCGCCTAGTTACCCGATGTGTACCATAGTAACGAGCGAGATCGCTGCTCCACATCGCTGGTGAGTCTGTCTGTAGGTACCGTCACACGGGGAGATATCGCCGGCGATGTTGCCGGCAACCGAGGGGCGTGGTCAGGTTGCGGCGACATCGCCGGCGAATTGCCGCGTGTGACAGGGCGATAATCAGGCGATGAATCGCCTGAGTCACATCGCCAGGTTTCCCAACAATGTTGGGAAACCTGGCGATGTTGCTCAGGCGATTCTGCCTGATCGCCCTGTGTAACGCGGCAACCCGCAATGTTACGGGCGATTCCGCCTATCTACAACATTGCGGGTTATCGCTTGCTGGGTTGCTGGGCGACCCAGCGAGCGATAGCCGCGGCAACTAGCCGGCGACATCGCCGGTAAGTTGCTCAGTGTGACAGCTCCCCGGCGATGTTGTCAGGGATGCGCGCTCCCGCGATCCCCGGCAACATCGCCGGCGATATGTCCCTGTGTGACGGTACCTTGTGTGACAGCTCACCAGCGATGTGAGCGATATTGTAAGCGATTGCGCGTGCACGTGATCGCTTACAATATCGCTAAAGATATCTCACTGTGTGACGGCCGCCTGAGAGATTTTTAACATGGATTGAAATAAACTTTGAAGACTTTTCATTTGGCATCCAGTATCTTTATACTGTCCTTCTCTATTTTTTGCATATACAAAACTAAAATTATTAAGATAATGTAGATGTCACCTGCAGTCCTATGTAACACCACAGATAACACAGTGATATCTCTGAGTACAGATAATGTAGTAGATGTCACCTGCAGTCCTATGTAACACCACAGATAACAGTGATATCTCTGAGTACAGATAATGTAGTAGATGTCACCTGCAGTCCTATGTAACACCACAGATAACACAGTGATATCTCTGAGTACAGATAATGTAGTAGATGTCACCTGCAGTCCTATGTAACACCACAGATAACACAGTGATATCTCTGAGTACAGATAATGTAGATGTCACCTGCAGTCCTATGTAACACCACAGATAACACAGTGATATCTCTGAGTACAGATAATGTAGTAGATGTCACCTGCAGTCCTATGTAACACCACAGATAACACAGTGATATCTCTGAGTACAGATAATGTAGTAGATGTCACCTGCAGTCCTATGTAACACCACAGATAACAGTGATATCTCTGAGTACAGATAATGTAGTAGATGTCACCTGCAGTCCTATGTAACACCACAGATAACACAGTGATATCTCTGAGTACAGATAATGTAGTAGATGTCACCTGCAGTCCTATGTAACACCACAGATAACACAGTGATATCTCTGAGTACAGATAATGTAGATGTCACCTGCAGTCCTATGTAACACCACAGATAACACAGTGATATCTCTGAGTACAGATAATGTAGTAGATGTCACCTGCAGTCCTATGTAACACCACAGATAACACAGTGATATCTCTGAGTACAGATAATGTAGTAGATGTCACCTGCAGTCCTATGTAACACCACAGATAACAGTGATATCTCTGAGTACAGATAATGTAGTAGATGTCACCTGCAGTCCTATGTAACACCACAGATAACACAGTGATATCTCTGAGTACAGATAATGTAGTAGATGTCACCTGCAGTCCTATGTAACACCACAGATAACACAGTGATATCTCTGAGTACAGATAATGTAGATGTCACCTGCAGTCCTATGTAACACCACAGATAACACAGTGATATCTCTGAGTACAGATAATGTAGTAGATGTCACCTGCAGTCCTATGTAACACCACAGATAACACAGTGATATCTCTGAGTACAGATAATGTAGTAGATGTCACCTGCAGTCCTATGTAACACCACAGATAACAGTGATATCTCTGAGTACAGATAATGTAGTAGATGTCACCTGCAGTCCTATGTAACACCACAGATAACACAGTGATATCTCTGAGTACAGATAATGTAGTAGATGTCACCTGCAGTCCTATGTAACACCACAGATAACACAGTGATATCTCTGAGTACAGATAATGTAGATGTCACCTGCAGTCCTATGTAACACCACAGATAACACAGTGATATCTCTGAGTACAGATAATGTAGTAGATGTCACCTGCAGTCCTATGTAACACCACAGATAACACAGTGATATCTCTGAGTACAGATAATGTAGTAGATGTCACCTGCAGTCCTATGTAACACCACAGATAACAGTGATATCTCTGAGTACAGATAATGTAGTAGATGTCACCTGCAGTCCTATGTAACACCACAGATAACACAGTGATATCTCTGAGTACAGATAATGTAGTAGATGTCACCTGCAGTCCTATGTAACACCACAGATAACACAGTGATATCTCTGAGTACAGATAATGTAGATGTCACCTGCAGTCCTATGTAACACCACAGATAACACAGTGATATCTCTGAGTACAGATAATGTAGTAGATGTCACCTGCAGTCCTATGTAACACCACAGATAACACAGTGATATCTCTGAGTACAGATAATGTAGTAGATGTCACCTGCAGTCCTATGTAACACCACAGATAACACAGTGATATCTCTGAGTACAGATAATGTAGATGTCACCTGCAGTCCTATGTAACACCACAGATAACACAGTGATATCTCTGAGTACAGATAATGTAGTAGATGTCACCTGCAGTCCTATGTAACACCACAGATAACACAGTGATATCTCTGAGTACAGATAATGTAGTAGATGTCACCTGCAGTCCTATGTAACACCACAGATAACACAGTGCTATCTCTGAGTACAGATAATGTAGTAGATGTCACCTGCAGTCCTATGTAACACCACAGATAACACAGTGATATCTCTGAGTACAGATAATGTAGTAGATGTCACCTGCAGTCCTTGTAACACCACAGATAACACAGTGCTATCTCTGAGTACAGATAATGTAGTAGATGTCACCTGCAGTCCTATGTAACACCACAGATAACACAGTGATATCTCTGAGTACAGATAATGTAGTAGATGTCACCTGCAGTCCTTGTAACACCACAGATAACACAGTGATATCTCTGAGTACAGATAATGTAGTAGATGTCACCTGCAGTCCTATGTAACACCACAGATAACACAGTGATATCTCTGAGTACAGATAATGTAGTAGATGTCACCTGCAGTCCTATGTAACACCACAGATAACACAGTGATATCTCTGAGTACAGTAATGTGAGATGTCACCTGCAGTCCTATGTAACACCACAGATAACACAGTGATATCTCCTGAGTACAGATAATGTAGTAGATGTCTCATGCAGTCCTATGTAACACCACAGATAACACAGTGATATCTCTGAGTACAGATAATGTAGTAGATGTCACCTGCAGTCCTTGTAACACCACAGATAACACAGTGTATCTCTGAGTACAGATAATGTAGTAGATGTCACCTGCAGTCCTATGTAACACCACAGATAACACAGTGATATCTCTGAGTACAGATAATGTAGTAGATGTCACCTGCAGTCCTATGTAACACCACAGATAACACAGTGATATCTCTGAGTACAGATAATGTAGTAGATGTCACCTGCAGTCCTATGTAACACCACAGATAACACAGTGATATCTCTGAGTACAGATAATGTAGTAGATGTCACCTGCAGTCCTATGTAACACCACAGATAACACAGTGATATCTCTGAGTACAGATAATGTAGTAGATGTCACCTGCAGTCCTATGTAACACCACAGATAACACAGTGATATCTCTGAGTACAGATAATGTAGTAGATGTCACCTGCAGTCCTATGTAACACCACAGATAACACAGTGATATCTCTGAGTACAGATAATGTAGTAGATGTCACCTGCAGTCCTATGTAACACCACAGATAACACAGTGATATCTCTGAGTACAGATAATGTAGTAGATGTCACCTGCAGTCCTATGTAACACCACAGATAACACAGTGATATCTCTGAGTACAGATAATGTAGTAGATGTCACCTGCAGTCCTATGTAACACCACAGATAACACAGTGATATCTCTGAGTACAGATAATGTAGTAGATGTCCTGCAGTCCTATGTAACACCACAGATAACACAGTGATATCTCTGAGTACAGATAATGTAGTAGATGTCACCTGCAGTCCTATGTAACACCACAGATAACACAGTGTATCTCTGAGTACAGATAATGTAGTAGATGTCACCTGCAGTCCTATGTAACACCACAGATAACACAGTGATATCTCTGAGTACAGATAATGTAGTAGATGTCACCTGCAGTCCTATGTAACACCACAGATAACACAGTGATATCTCTGAGTACAGATAATGTAGTAGATGTCACCTGCAGTCCTATGTAACACCACAGATAACACAGTGATATCTCTGAGTACAGATAATGTAGTAGATGTCACCTGCAGTCCTATGTAACACCACAGATAACACAGTGATATCTCTGAGTACAGATAATGTATGATGTCACCTGCAGTCCTATGTAACACCACAGATAACACAGTGATATCTCTGAGTACAGATAATGTAGTAGATGTCACCTGCAGTCCTATGTAACACCACAGATAACACAGTGATATCTCTGAGTACAGATAATGTAGTAGATGTCACCTGCAGTCCTATGTAACACCACAGATAACACAGTGATATCTCTGAGTACAGATAATGTAGTAGATGTCACCTGCAGTCCTATGTAACACCACAGATAAACAGTGATATCTCTGAGTACAGATAATGTAGTAGATGTCACCTGCAGTCCTATGTAACACCACAGATAACACAGTGATATCTGAGTACAGATAATGTAGTAGATGTCACCTGCAGTCCTATGTAACACCACAGATAACACAGTGATATCTCAGTACAGATAATGTAGTAGATGTCACCTGCAGTCCTATGTAACACCACAGATAACACAGTGATATCTCTGAGTACAGATAATGTAGTAGATGTCACCTGCAGTCCTATGTAACACCACAGATAACACAGTGATATCTCTGAGTACAGATAATGTAGTAGATGTCACCTGCAGTCCTATGTAACACCACAGATAACACAGTGATATCTCTGAGTACAGATAATGTAGTAGATGTCACCTGCAGTCCTATGTAACACCACAGATAACACAGTGATATCTCTGAGTACAGATAATGTAGTAGATGTCACCTGCAGTCCTATGTAACACCACAGATAACACAGTGATATCTCTGAGTACAGATAATGTAGTAGATGTCACCTGCAGTCCTATGTAACACCACAGATAACACAGTGATATTTCTGAGGAGAGATAATGTAGTAGATGTCACCTATATATAGTTAAATAACATACAGTGGGTGCAGAAAGTATTCAGACCCCTTTACATTTTTCACTCTTTATTTTATTGCAGCCATTTGACAATTCAATAAAGTTCATTTTTTCTCAGTAATGTCGCTCTGCCCCATCTCACATGGCCATAAGTATTCAGCCCCTTTGCTCAGTATTGATGATAAGTATTCAGCCCCTTTGCTCAGTATTGATGATAAGTATTCAGCCCCTTTGCTCAGTATTGATGATAAGTATTCAGCCCCTTTGCTCAGACTCTCATATGTAAGTCACATGCTGTCCATTTTCTTGTGATCCTCCTTGAGATGGTTCTACTCCATCATCGGAGTCCAGCTGTGTTTAATTAAACTGATAGGACTTGATTTGGAAAGGCACACACCTGTCTAAATAAGACCTCACAGCTCACAGTGCATGTCACACCAAATGAGAATCATGAGGTCAAAGGAACTGCCCAGGGAGCTCAGAGACAGAATTATGGGAAGGTACAGATCTGGTCAAGGTTACAAAAGAATTTCTGCAGTACTAAAGGATCCTAAGAGCACAGTGGCTCCATAATACTTAAATGGCAGAAGTTTGTGACCAGCAGGAGTCTTCCTAGACCGGGCCGTCCAGCCAAACTGAGCAATGGTGGGAGAAGAGCCTTGGTGAGAGGTAAAGAAGATCCCCAGGATCCCTGTGTCTGAGCTCCAGAGAAACAGGAGGGAGATGGGAGATAGTTCTGCAAAGTCACCTATCACTGCAGCCTCCAGCAGTCGGCCTTTATGGCAGAGTGGCCTGACGGAAGCCTCTCCTCAGTGCAAGACATAGGAAAGCCACATAGAGAAAACACATGAAGGATCCCAGACTATGAGGAATAAGATCCTCTGCTCTGATGAGATGAAGGTAGAACTTTCTGATGATAATTGTAAGCGGTGGAGAAAACCAGGCACCGCTCATCACCTGCCCAACACAATCCCAACAGTGAGACATGGTGGAGGCAGCATCATGCTATGGGGGGGGGGGGGTTCAGCTGCAGGGACAGGATGGACTGGTGGCAGCATCATGCTATGGGGGGTTCAGCTGCAGGGACAGGACGACTGGTGGTGGCATCATGATATGAGGGGTTCAGCTGCAGGACAGGAGACTGTGCAGCTCATGCTATGGGGTCAGGCAGGGACAGAACTGGTGGCAGCATCATGCTATGGGGGGTTCAGCTGCAGGGACAGGACGACTGGTTGGCAGATCTGTAAAGGGGTTCAGCATGCAGGATAGGACGATGGTTACAATGAAGGAACATGATCGTGGCAAGTCGAATCTGGATGAAACCTCCTCCAGATCTCTGACCTCAGACTGGGCTGAAGCTTCACCTTCCTATAGACAATGACCCTAAGCCACAGCTACAATAACACCGGAGCGGCTTCACCACATCTCTGTGCCCATTCCTGACCGGAGCCACAGCCCGGACCTAAACCCAATGGAGCATCTCTGGAGACCGGACAATGGCTCCACCAATGTCACCATCCAACCTGACGGCACTGGAGAGGATCTGCAAGAAGAATGAGAGGATCCCCAGATCCAGGGGGGAAAACTGCATCATTCACAAGAAGACTCATGGCTGTACGAGCTCCAAAGGTGCAAATACTCAATACTGAGCAAAGGGGCTGAATACTTATCATCAATACTGAGCAAAGGGGCTGAATACTTATCATCAATACTGAGCAAAGGGGCTGAATACTTATCATCAATACTGAGCAAAGGGGCTGAATACTTATCATCAATATTGAGCAAAGGGGCTGAATACTTATCATCAAAACTGAGCAAAGGGGCTGAATACTTATCATCAATACTGAGCAAAGGGGCTGAATACTTATCATCAATACTGAGCAAAGGGGCTGAATACTTATCATCAATATTGAGCAAAGGGGCTGAATACTTATCATCAATACTGAGCAAAGGGGCTGAATACTTATCATCAATACTGAGCAAAGGGGCTGAATACTTATCATCAATACTGTGCAAAGGGGCTGAATACTTATCATCAATACTGAGCAAAGGGGCTGAATACTTATCACCAATACTGAGCAAAGGGGCTGAATACTTATCATCAATACTGAGCAAAGGGGCTGAATACTTATCATCAACACTGAGCAAAGGGGCTGAATACTTATCAATACTGAGCAAAGGGGCTGAATACTTATCATCAATACTGAGCAAAGGGGCTGAATACTTATCACCAATACTGAGCAAATGGGCTGAATACTTATCACCAATACTGAGCAAAGGGGCTGAATACTTATCATCAACACTGAGCAAAGGGGCTGAATACTTATCACCAATACTGAGCAAAGGGGCTGAATACTTATCATCAATATTGAGCAAAGGGGCTGAATACTTATCATCAATACTGAGCAAAGGGGCTGAATACTTATCATCAACACTGAGCAAAGGGGCTGAATACTTATCATCAATACTGAGCAAAGGGGCTGAATACTTATCACCACGGGAGATTTCAGTTTTTCTTTTTTAATACATTTGCAAACATTTCTATATTTCTGTTTCTTCAGTGTAGATGGGGCAGAGTGTAGATTAATGGGGAAAAAATTAACTTTATTGAATTTACCAAATGGCTGCAATAAAACAAGGTGAAAAATGTAAAGGGTGTGAATACTTTCTGTACCCGCTGTATATTTGTTACCTTCAGATTTCGTCACCAACAAGTAATTATAAAATATTCCAGAGCTGACACCGCCTCTTCTCATGACAAAAACTGAAAGTGAAAGCAATTATATTAAAAGAATCATCTTCGTCAATAAGCAACACATTCCGGCAAAGAAATCGTACGGTAGGTAACTGCTACAGTATCATTTATTTTGTCATGTACAATACATTATTCTGTATATATACACTGCACAGCACCACTTCTCCTGTCCTGTATACTGGGTGTAATCCTCAGTATCTGTATTATTATGTATATATATACACTGCACAGTACCACTTCTCCTGTCCTGTATACTGGGTGTAATCCTCAGTATCTGTATTATTCTGTATATATACACTGCACAGTACCACTTCTCCTGTCCTGTATACTGGGTGTAATCCTCAGTATCTGTATTATTCTGTATATATACACTGCACAGTACCACTTCTCCTGTCCTGTATACTGGGTGTAATCCTCAGTATCTGTATTATTCTGTATATATACACTGCACAGTACCACTTCTCCTGTCCTGTATACTGGGTGTAATCCTCAGTATCTGTATTATTCTGTATATATACACTGCACAGTACCACTTCTCCTGTCCTGTATACTGGGTGTAATCCTCAGTATCTGTATTATTCTGTATATATACACTGCACAGCACCACTTCTCCTGTCCTGTATACTGGGTGTAATCCTCAGTATCTGTATTATTCTGTATATATACACTGCACAGTGCCACTTCTCCTGTCCTGTATACTGGGTGTAATCCTCAGTATCTGTATTATTCTGTATATATACACTGCACAGTACCACTTCTCCTGTCCTGTATACTGGGTGTAATCCTCAGTATCAGTATTATTCTGTATATATACACTTCACAGCACCACTTCTCCTGTCCTGTATACTGGGTGTAATCCTCAGTATCTGTATTATTCTGTATATATACACTGCACAGTACCACTTCTCCTGTCCTGTATACTGGGTGTAATCCTCAGTATCTGTATTATTCTGTATATATACACTGCACAGTACCACTTCTCCTGTCCTGTATACTGGGTGTAATCCTCAGTATCTGTATTATTCTGTATATATACACTGCACAGTACCACTTCTCCTGTCCTGTATACTGGGTGTAATCCTCAGTATCTGTATTATTCTGTATATATACACTGCACAGTACCACTTCTCCTGTCCTGTATACTGGGTGTAATCCTCAGTATCTGTATTATTCTGTATATACACACTTCACAGCACCACTTCTCCTGTCCTGTATACTGGGTGTAATCCTCAGTATCTGTATTATTCTGTATATATACACTGCACAGTACCACCTCTCCTGTCCTGTATACTGGGTGTAATCCTCAGTATCTGTATTATTCTGTATATATACACTGCACAGTACCACTTCTCCTGTCCTGTATACTAGGTGTAATCCTCAGTATCTGTATTATTCTGTATATATACACTGCACAGTACCACTTCTCCTGTCCTGTATACTGGGTGTAATCGTCAGTATCTGTATTATTCTGTATATATACACTGCACAGTACCACTTCTCCTGTCCTGTATACTGGGTGTAATCCTCAGTATCTGTATTATTCTGTATATATACACTGCACAGTACCACTTCTCCTGTCCTGTATACTGGGTGTAATCCTCAGTATCTGTATTATTCTGTATATATACACTGCACAGTACCACTTCTCCTGTCCTGTATACTGGGTGTAATCCTCAGTATCTGTATTATTCTGTATATATACACTGCACAGTACCACTTCTCCTGTCCTGTATACTGGGTGTAATCCTCAGTATCTGTATTATTCTGTATATATACACTGCACAGTACCACTTCTCCTGTCCTGTATACTGGGTATAATCCTCAGTATCTGTATTATTCTGTATATATACACTGCACAGTACCACTTCTCCTGTCCTGTATACTGGGTGTAATCCTCAGTATCTGTATTATTCTGTATATATGCACTGCACAGTACCACTTCTCCTGTCCTGTATACTGGGTGTAATCCTCAGTATCTGTATTATTCTGTATATATACACTGCACAGTAACACCTCTCCTGTCCTGTATACTGGGTGTAATCGTCAGTATCTGTATTATTCTGTATATATACACTGCACAGTACCACTTCTCCTGTCCTGTATACTGGGTGTAATCCTCAGTATCTGTATTATTCTGTATATATACACTGCACAGTACCACTTCTCCTGTCCTGTATACTGGGTGTAATCCTCAGTATCTGTATTATTCTGTATGTGTATATATGTATGTGTAATATATATATATTATAAATACCGGAGCGATTTGTGACGTCCGGTCATTGTGCCCAGAGGTACACCCGCTCAGGGTGACCCAAGATGGCGGCCGTAGGCGGGAGCCGGGACTCATAGAGCCCGCTACGCTTACGGCCGCCCCTAACACACACACACACACCCACACACACAGTCGGCTATACTTACCACCTCTCCTCCGTCTTTTCCGCCGCCGACATGTCGCCGCCCCTGGAGAACTGGATCCAATATGGCGTCCGGGAACTCTCACGAGACTTCCCGGACGCCATATTGGATCCAGAGCTCCAGGGGCGGCGACATGGCGGCGGAGGAAGATACAGCTGGATCGCGCCGCTGGAGCCCGCACAGGTGAGAAGAAAAAATACTTAGCTAATTTTAACCCCTGCCGTCTGAAGGAGAGGAAGGGGAGAGGGGAGCACCGGGGCATGCAAGGGGGAGAGCAGCACTCTCCTCAGTCCTCTGCCCCCTCCGTCCTCTGCCCCCTCCGTCCTCTGCCCCCTCCAGCCTGTGCCCCCTCCGTCCTCTGCCCCCTCCGTCCTCTGCCCCCTCCGTCCTCTGCCCCTCCGTCCTCTGCCCCTCCGCCTGTGCCCCGTCGACATGTCGCCGCCCGCCCCTGAACTACTGGATCCAATATAGCGTCCAAGATGTCTCGCCAAACTACCCGCACGACATATTGGATCCAGTCATCCGGGGGCGGCGACATGTCGACTCAGGATCCAGGCGGCGGGGAAGACGCAGGGTCGGTGGTAAGTATAGCGGAGTGTGTGTATGTGTTTGTGTGTATGTGTGTGCTGACCACTCTGCCCACGGCGCTGCGCTGACCAATCTCACCGCACTCACTGCTAACCACTGAGCCACCGCACTCACTGCTAACCACTGAGCCACCGCACTCACTGCTAACCACTGAGCCACCGCACTCACTGCTAACCACTGAGCCACCGCACTCACTGCTAACCACTGAGCCACCGCACTCACTGCTAACCACTGAGCCACCGCACTCACTGCTAACCACTGAGCCACCGCACTCACTGCTAACCACTGAGCCACCGCACCCACTGCTAACCACTGAGCCACCGCACCCACTGCTAACCACTGAGCCACCGCACCCACTGCTAACCACTGAGCCACCGCACTCACTGCTAACCACTGAGCCACCGTATACTCTGCTACCCACTGAGCCACCGCACTCACTGCTAACCACTGAGCCACCGTATACTCTGCTACCCACTGAGCCACCTGTATACACACAATTTATTTCACCGCATTCCCCTAACTATTAGTAAATAAACTATATATGGATTCTAGACTACCCGATTCTTTAGAATCGGGCCGCCATCTAGTGTGTGTATATATGTATATGTGTGTATATATATATATATATATATATATATATATATTATATATATATTGTGGTGCAGCGGTTGACTGCCCCACAGGTGTTGGTGCTGGGACTTGCAGTTCCAGGGCTCTGGTACAGCATTAGATGTGTTGGGGCTGTAGGTTGGAAGCCAGGGGAGCAGCTGTCTAACCTGGATCCTCCTGTGGGTGTGACAGAACACAGATATGCAGACTTCCTCTTAGTCACAGGGGCTGTGAGGTCATGAAAGGTCCTCTCACCACAGGAGAGGAAAGATCCTGGGAATAGGGTGGTGGTTTCCCAGCATTCGCAATAACTGAGGAGGCATTTCCCAGTTAAAGACTGTAGCCAGCAATCCCTTTGGTGGACTAAAGGTCAGTGTTTGCTGTTATGGACTAATCAGGTGTCTGTTCCAGTCAGAGGGGACAGCCTGACATAGTGTACCTGTCCTGTTCTTGAATGCCCTGTATACTGTGTGCAGTTTATGAGGATATATAATAAACTGCTGGACTTTGTTTTACTTGAAGACCCAGTTGTTGCACAGTTTTCTGCGACCAAGCAGTTCTCTGGGAGGTTTCATGAGCCTAATGAGCGGCCAAGCAGTCCCCTAGGTGTGTGTGTACGCCACATGTGGTGGAGAATGCGGGCACTGTAGCAGCCTTGTTGCTGGGAGCAACGGATGAGGCCTACAAGCTCGGTTGCTGGGGGCAACAACACAGGTGAACGTGTCTGGATTGTGGCAGCGGTGCAGCCTGGTTGCTAGAGGCAACCACACAACAAGCTGGGATACAAGCATCTGGCTGGTGGCTCGGCGGGGTCACAAAGTTTGTCACCGCTCTCTACCCAGGTGCACGTGCGAAGAGTCAAGCGACTGGCTGTGAGACGTGGGCTATGCTTGGTGAGCAGTAATACACCACAGGCTGGAGATCCTGGTTGTACGGGCGGTACAACCAGGAAAGGTTAGTGTAAACCTAACCCCCCTTCCTCCCCTTTGACCATCGGGTATTACCCATTGGAGGGCCCTCCTGTTTTTGTCTCGTTGCAGCTAGAGATGCCTGACAGCATGGAGGAGCTCCTGGAACACTTGCTGCAGAGCCAGCAGCGCCAACAGCCTATTTTAGGGTGTCCCCAGAAAGGATCCCCTATAGACTGGGTTGCCCAAAGGGGGGTGGTGTCCCAAAAGGGGGAGGTATCCCTGAAGGGGGTAATGGCCCAAAAGGGGGCGGGGTTACAAAAAGCTGTAGTTGCCCAAAAGCGGACGGAGCATCCCGAATCCCAAGGAGAGGCGCAGACAGGTTGTTCCCATGAACATATGTACTATAAGTGTCCAGTCTGCCTTATGGACTACCCACCTGGGGAGGGTCCGCGCAGATGTTCCGTGGAAGTGAATGCGGAAGTTGTGACTGGTCTTGTAGACTCTGGGAGCCTAGTGACCCTAGTGAGGGCAACGCCTGATATCTACCTGATGCCCGGAAGGAAGATCAAAGTCACCTGCATTCATGGGGACACTAAAGACTATCCGGTGTTCAGGGTGGTCCTTGAGACAACCAAGGTCATGGCCAGCCATGATGTGGGTGTAGTCCCAGGCTTAGTGTGTCCCATCATAATAGGCCGGGACTCCAAATTGTTTTCTGGTTTGTGGGAACAAGGGTCCGGGTCTGGCTGTTACGGCCAGAACCCGAACAGTCCTAAGGGGCGCTGTCACAGCAGGATGCTAAAGAAGTTACCTGTGAATTATACTTAGGTGATACCGTGCCAGTACATCATAAGGTTGACAGTCCAGAGGTAGGGGCGACCAACCCACCCTGTAGGAAACCCCAATGTAGAGACATGACAGACCCAGAAAGACACGACCCGGTGACTGTTACAGTGGGAGTAACCCCGGAAAAGAGAGCTGGTCCCAAGTTAGCTAGTGACGTGTTGTTCTACGATACCAGGAGAGTGCCTATGACTCGCAGGGCGAATGTAACTCAGGGATGACGGACAAAGAATGCAGTAAGGAGGGGCCAAGCCAGGGCCCAAGACCCTTCCGTCACCGCAAAAATAAAGGGAAAAACAAAGCTGTACCTGTTGCTCCGTCTGAAAGCGTGATGACAGTAGAGAACACATCTTGTGCATCTGTTACCGGACTGCATTCTCTCTCAGATTTGGAGGACATCCAGAAGGAAGCGGGGATGATGTTACCCATGGGGGTTTCTGGTGTAGTGACAGCCTGCACAGAGGACGAGAAGAAGGAACCAGCCAAAACGATGGAAGGGGCGTGGTCTCAAGGACCTGAACAGGTAACCGGTGGTCAGTCTGCAGGTCGCCTCACAGAAATGGACAGTGATAGGTCCAAGAGAGTAGACGACTCCCAAGACCTGGGGAGTGAAGAGGGGGTAGGTCCAGAGACCTCTGACGGTATTGTTGATGCCCAGGAGAGGGCGGAAGATGGGGCTGCCAATGCCCATGAACTGTATGACGTGGCAGAGGTCACAAGTGAAGAATCGGAGACCCCTGGACAGGCCCGAGAAGATGTGCCAGGGGTGCTACCAGACCCCAAGAGGGGGTTAGAAGAGTAAGAGGCGAAGTGAATATATCCTCGGATGTGGTGGGCTTGCTTGGTCCGGTGGATATCGGAGCCAAGATGAGGGATCTCCAGGAGATGCTCCAGACCCACTTAAAGGAGGAGAAGCTGTGGAGACAAGCTGTTGAGTCTCGAATGGGTGCTCTGGAGACGGAGAAGAGTACGAGAAGTCTCATAGAAGGGGAGCAGTTAATGCAGGAAGAGCTGCGAAGGCGAGCTGCTGAAAGGCGAGTAGCGGAGCTAGAGGACGAAGTCGCAGAGCTCAAAGGTCGTCTGGCAGTATACCAGACGAGGAACATGGTCACCTTGGAGAAGGTAGAGCGTCCAGTGTTCCTCCTGGGTGAACGCACTGAAGAAGCCGTAAACCAGTCGGGCCTTAGTTTTAAGCCGGGTGAGCCTGTAAGAACTTGCAGTAAGACCGAATCGTCTCTCTACAAGTGTTTCGTGGAGGTACCCGAAGACCTGAGAGAAGAATGCTCCAGGGAAGGCGTGCACCAAGACTTTAAGAAGGCCGTGGGAGCCTGTACAGTGTACGTGGCCCCAGAAGCTAAACAGCTGGTGGTCCTATCCACAACAGAGGGCACAGCAAAGAAGGTGGCACTTCTGAGCGACATACACTGGCGATGTATTCGCACAAAGCGGAGTGTGCGGGAGAAGACAGAAGAAACTGTCAGAACACTGCAGCTGGTGAGGAAAGCTCAAAGTCTGCGGGAAGAGATCATCCGGGTGCCATATGCTCTGATACAAAAGCTCATTGGGAGAAAAGGCAAGGTCATGCAAACCATGGTGAAGAAGTCTGGGGTAATGAAAGTCAGTTGTCCACATAATCACCAGGACTGGATACCCGAAGCAGATGGCACGGTGTCGCTCTTTGCTAGAGGTACGGAAGACACTCTGGGAAATCTACAGATGCTGATAGAGTACCGTTTGGCTCACCTGCGAGAAGTGGAAAGGCTGAAGCTTGCAAAATGGAGAGCTGAGAGTCAGCGACATGTGAGCCCCGAAAAGTGGCAGCCATCTGGGAATGGTGGAGCTCGGCCACGAAAGAGACCTCCGAACACCAGATTAGCCACGGCAGAAGCTAGAGCCAGAAGCCTTACAGGGAGTAATAGGTCTCCAGTGGTGACGGATGATGTAGATAATCGCCAGTGGGGAGACCTCCATAGACATCCTAAGAGTAGTGGATGTAGTCAGGGTAGGGGAATTCCATCCTCCAGTGTCTCTAGTCTGACAGGCCCACTCAAACGACCTGATAGGGTACGTGGTAGGACAGAGTCAGGCCTGACCTTGGATGCCGATGCACATGACTCTCCCTACAATATTGACTGCTGGAGGCGGGGTGGGCCTGACGTACAGTCAACTCTGACGAGTGACCTGTCCATGCCCGATGGTGACGACCGCACCAAGACACAGTCAGTGACGCTGACGGGTGGTCGGTCCCGGAGGGAGCGGCAAAGGTGGCTATCTCCTGTTCCGGGAACTGAGAGGTACGCCCGACAGATGATGGGCTCCTGTGTGGCTGTGGGTTGTGCTGCCCCTGGGTTTCGTTTGTTCAATCCTGCTGGTTTGAACATGAGGGGGGGGAATATGTGGTGCAGCGGTTGACTGCCCCACAGGTGTTGGTGCTGGGACTTGCTGTTCCAGGGCTCTGGTACGGCATTAGATGTGTTGGGGCTGTAGGTTGGAAGCCAGGGGAGCAGCTGTCTAACCTGGATCCTCCTGTGGGTGTGACAGAACACAGATATGCAGACTTCCTCTTAGTCACATGGGCTGTGAGGTCATGAAAGGTCCTATCACCACAGGAGAGGAAAGATCCTGGGAATAGGGTGGTGGTTTCCCAGCATTCGCAATAACTGAGGAGGCATTTCCCAGTTAAAGACTGTAGCCAGCAATCCCTTTGGTGGACTAAAGGTCAGTGTTTGCTGTTATGGACTAATCAGGTGTCTGTTCCAGTCAGAGGGGACAGCCTGACATAGTGTACCTGTCCTGTTCTTGGATGCCCTGTATACTGTGTGCAGTTTATGAGGATATATAATAAACTGCTGGACTTTGTTTTACTTGAAGACCCAGTTGTTGCACAGTTTTCTGCGACCAAGCAGTTCTCTGGGAGGTTTCATGAGCCTAATGAGCGGCCAAGCAGTCCCTAGGTGTGTGTGTACGCCACAATATATATATTATATACACTGCACAGTACCACTTCTCCTGTCCTGTATACTGGGTATAATCCTCAGTATCTGTATTATTCTGTATACACTGCACAGTACCACTTCTCCTGTCCCGTATACTGGGTGTAATCCTCAGTATCTGTATTATTCTGTATATATATACTGCACAGTACCACTTCTCCTGTCCTGTATACTGGGTGTAATCCTCAGTATCTGTATTATTCTGTATATATACACTGCACAGTACCACTTCTCCTGTCCTGTATACTGGGTGTAATCCTCAGTATCTGTATTATTCTGTATATATACACTGCACAGTACCACTTCTCCTGTCCTGTATACTGGGTGTAATCCTCAGTATCTGTATTATTCTGTATATACACTGCACAGTACCACTTCTCCTGTCCTGTACACTGGGTATAATCCTCAGTATCTGTATTATTCTGTATACACTGCACAGTACCACTTCTCCTGTCCTGTATACTGGGTGTAATCCTCAGTATCTGTATTATTCTGTATATATACACTGCACAGTACCACTTCTCCTGTCCTGTATACTGGGTGTACTCCTCGGTATCTGTATTATTCTGTATATACACTGCACAGTACCACTTCTCCTGTCCTGTACACTGGGTGTAATCCTCAGGATCGGTATTATTCTGTATATATACACTGCACAGTACCACTTCTCCTGTCCTGTATACTGGGTGTAATCCTCAGTATCTGTATTATTCTGTATATATACACTGCACAGTACCACTTCTCCTGTCCTGTATACTGGGTGTAATCCTCAGTATCTGTATTATTCTGTATATATACACTGCACAGTACCACTTCACCTGTCCTGTACACTGGGTGTAATCTTCAGAAAAACAAGATGCCAGCACAGCCGGAAATTGCAAAAAAATTTATATGTGTATCTATACCTGTTAATGCCATACTGTACAAAAATAGAGACATTTAGCAGGAAATTGCAGCATTGAATCTCCTGAGCTACTCCCCCAAGCGTCAAGGAATGTCTCCTTTGGAGTAGTCCTAACTCTACGTATTTTTATATTTCTGATGTGTCCTATAGACAGCATAATACAGTGTAAAGAGGACCATTTAAAGCAAACACTCACCCATACATGTCAGGCATTGCTTCCCATGCTGCCAGGAGGCCTGGTGGATGAAGAGCAACTGAGGCACAGAGACCTGCAGCTTGCACCACAGGTGTCTGGGCTATATCACTGTTTAAACCCCACCAGGCCATCATGTCCTTATGGGTAAAGCATGTCAAGTCTGGGTGAATGAAGCTGATATGAAAAAAACTTGAAGGCTGGAGGAGGCAGCTGCATGTGAACAGCTACCAAAAATAATGTAGTCAAATGCAGATGGCAACAGGCAATTTCTAGAGTGCACGGCAAGTGGTGGTTAACCACTTAAACCAAACCAGAGAAAAACAAGATGCCAGCACAGCCGGAAATTGCAAAAAAATATATATATGTGTATCTACACCTGTTAATGCCATACTGCACAAAAATAGAGACATTTAGCAGGAGATTGCAGCATTGAATCTCCTGAGCTACTCCCCCAAGCATCAAGGAATGTCTCCGTTGGAGTAGTCCTAACTCTACATATTTTTATAATTCTGATGTGTCCTGTAGACAGCATAATACAGTGTAAAGAGGACCATTTAATGCAAACACTCACCCACACATGTCAGACACTTCTCCTGTCCTGTATACTGGGTGTAATCCTCAGTATCTGTATTATTCTGTATATATACACTGCACAGTACCACTTCTCCTGTCCTGCATACTGGGTGTAATCCTCAGTATCTGTATTATTCTGTATATATACACTGCACAGTACCACTTCTCCTGTCCTGTATACTGAGTGTACTCCTCAGTATCTGTATTATTCTGTATATATACACTGCACAGTACCAATTCTCCTGTCCTGTATACTGGGTGTAATCCTCAGTATCTGTATTATTCTGTATATATACACTGCACAGTACCACTTCTCCTGTCCTGTATACTGGGTGTAATCCTCAGTATCTGTATTATACTGTATATATACACTGCACAGTACCACTTCTCCTGTCCTGTATACTGGGAGTACTCCTCATTATCTGTATTATTCTGTATATATACACTGCACAGTACCACTTCTCCTGTCCTGTATACTGGGTGTAATCCTCAGTATCTGTATTATTCTGTATATATACACTGCACAGTACCACCTCTCCTGTCCTGTATACTGGGTGTAATCCTCAGTATCTGTATTATTCTGTATATATACGCTGCACAGTACCACTTCTCCTGTCCTGTATACTGGGTGTAATCCTCAGTATCTGTATTATTCTGTATATATACACTGCACAGTACCACTTCTCCTGTCCTGTATACTGGGTGTAATCCTCAGTATCTGTATTATACTGTATATATACACTGCACAGTACCACTTCTCCTGTCCTGTATACTGGGTGTAATCCTCAGTATCTGTATTATTCTGTATATATACACTGCACAGTACCACTTCTCCTGTCCTGTATACTGGGTGTAATCCTCAGTATCTGTATTATTCTGTATATATACACTGCACAGCACCACTTCTCCTGTCCTGTATACTGGGTGTAATCCTCAGTATCTGTATTATTCTGTATATATACACTGCACAGTACCACTTCTCCTGTCCTGTATACTGGGTGTAATCCTCAGTAAATGTATTATTCTGTATATATACACTGCACAGTACCACTTCTCCTGTCCTGTATACTGGGTGTAATCCTCAGTATCTGTATTATTCTGTATATATACACTGCACAGTACCACTTCTCCTGTCCTGTATACTGGGTGTAATCCTCAGTATCTGTATTATTCTGTATATATACACTGCACAGTACCACTTCTCCTGTCCTGTATACTGGGTGTAATCCTCAGGATCTGTATTATTCTGTGTATATACACTGCGCAGGATAACTTCTCCTGTCCTGTATACTGGGTGTAATCCTCAGAGAAAACAGGGGGAGCCAGCACAGCCAAAAATTGCTGACAAAATAAATGTGTAAGTACACCTGTCACTACCATACTGCATACAAATAAAGACATTTTGCAAAAGATTACCGAAATAATCTTTTGAGCCACTCTCCCACGTCAAGGAATGTCTCAGAGTGGTCCTACTCTACATATTTTTAAATTTTTGATGTGTCCGTAGACCGCATAATATAATATAAAATAAAGAGGACCATATAAAGCTAACACTCACTTATACAAGTCAGACAATGCTTCCCAAGGTGCCAGGTGGGTCAGTAAATGAAGAGCAACTGAGGCCCCCACACCTGCGGCCTCCACCACAAGTGTTTACTACTCCAACTGAGACATTCCTTGACGTTTGGAGGAGTAGCTCAGGAGTTTCAATGCTGCAATCTCCTGCTAAATGTCTCTATTTTTGTGCAGTATGGCATTAACAGCTGTAGATACACATTATATATTTTTTGCAATTTCCGGCTGTGCTGGCATCTTGTTTTTCCCTGGGTGTAATCCTCAGTATCTGTATTATTCTGTATATAGTGAGGTAGCACCCGGGGAACCCGCTTGCATAACGACAAGAACACGTGTTTATAAGGTAACCAATGTCTACCCGTTTATTTTTCACATATAATAACATAACCCGGGTAGCATGTTTGACACATATCACATTGATTATAAACACCATACATAAATACACAATACATTTACATATAACATTACATAACACTTATATTGTACATAACATCTTATAGTTATCCGGGACCTTTAACCACCTCTCTGTCCCCATTGGAGCTCTAACAACCGCTCCCGTGGTGGCTACGGCCTCCGGCCTATCTACATTTCACATACATTTAACAATACATCAGTTACCATATATCAACGGGCCCTATGGGTCCCAATGGCGGAACCAGCTGCCTGGCTTTATTTCCCCAGCTTCATACTACCTCGGCGTCAGGACTCCAGCTTGACCGGGTTCTTACACACAGTATGTGATCCATCCTATAAGCCACCATGGACCACACGCGTCCTTTCACACGCTCACAGCCCATCATATACACATCCATGGACTGTGGCTCCTCTGGGTTCAGAACAGGGATTGGCAAACCTTAGTACCCGGGAAAAACATCCGTTACCTACTAGGAGCCCTATTAACCCCGGCATCTGACCTCTAGTACATACATACATTCCGGTTCATCAGGTCCTTTAACTGAGAACTCTGACTCGGACCCAAAGGCGGTCTATGCCCGCCTGGCACACTACATAAAATCGCCTCCCAAACGGCTACATACATTCTGGTTCATCAGGACCTTTAACTGACTACTCTGACTCTGTCCCAAGGGCGGTCTATGCCCGCCTGGCACACTTCATGCATCTGCCCCTATAGGGCTACATTCACTCGCTGGGTCTTTTAAAAAAGCCATACAATACTGATATGGTTCAACAGGTCCTTCACTGGACCTAATGGCGTCTACGCACGCCTAGCATGATTTATACACAAGGTGCACAGTTCACACAATCATTCAGGAACTGCTTTTCTTACCGGGCACGGATCCGGGTCTTGCTACCTGTGTCACAGGTTCCACCAGGCATCCCCACGGGCTCCTTTCCCGGACGTGTTTCACCCCACGTCCGGACCAGTAACCACCAGGTTCAGCCATGGCTTCCCCATCCAGGTGCTGCCACGACCCCGGACCTAGGCACCGGCATGGAGCTAGCATGCTCCCATTATTCCATGCACACAGATGGTGGGTTTACACGCCGCGATATCGGCGTCCAACTCCGACCCAACTCCGACAAAAAGTCACGTGGGTCGCGAGTTGGACCCGATATCGTGTGCGCGTTGTACGGTTTGAGCGTACAACGCGATCCTGGAACGATGCCAAAACGATATCGGAGTTGAATAGCAGAGCTATTCAACTCCCCGATATCGCAAGGCCGTTGTAGCAGGATCGCTGCGTGTGACAGCCCAACTCCGATGCGTACTCGCACCTCACCCATTAACTCCCATGTTAAATGGTCGTTACTGGGTTGGTGGGCGTACACATCGGAGGGACGTTGTTTCCCGATATCGCAGCGTGTAAACTGGTGATGCGATATCGGGAAAGGGGCTGAAAAAATGCACGCTCCCGCGGCGTTGTCTCCGATATCGCAGCGATATCAGGACGTGTAACCCCACCAAGAGCCTTGCACTACTCTGCACTCAGGCTGGTCATGATCCTAGAATGATCTCTCAGCAGGATCTCAGCTTCAATCTCTCTGTCTCTCAGCTGGCAGGCTCTATATCGTGCCTGCCACTCCCACTCTGACTCATCCAGCTGGGCTGCTATTATTCAGGACACACCCACCTGGGCTGTCAGCAATCAGCACCCATTACTTTCCTCAAGCCTCACTGATCTCATGAGCCACTCACAGCCGCTCACTAGGCTCATGATTGTTACAGCTTTATAGCACACCCTATCACATTTAACTCCTTGTGTTCCGGATAGGTTCACACAGCGTCATCCACTATAAAACCAGCCAGTGTGAACAGGATCCTACCCTGATCCTGCATGTGATGCGCCCCGGCCATGGGGACCATGCCGGCGGTACCTCACAATATACACTGCAGAGTGCCACTTCTGTCTTGTCACTCTTTTCTTCTCATGTTTCTCTTGTCAGTCAGTTTTTCAATCGTTACATTTATAGATGGATCATCCAACTTGTCTGATTGAAAATACTGAAGATGGAAAATTTCAGGTTAATGCTGAAGCCATTGACATCTTGTCCAAAATCTGCCAGCCGGTGGTGGTGGTCGCCATTGTTGGCCCCTATCGGACAGGGAAATCCTACCTGATGAACAAGCTGGCCGGATCCCAGAAAGGTGAGCCCGGATTGGATCGGTGATGGATTTATAGATGGAGCAGAGTTATTGCGGTCACTGTGTGGTCTCACTATCTCATCTCTGCCACCTTTGACTGTATCTGTTGGTCTTGTAGGTTTTGTTTTAGGATCAACTGTACAAGCTGCGACCAAGGGCATCTGGATGCGATGTCTCCCTGATCCCATCAAGGAAGGTCACACTCTGGTCATGCTGGATACGGAGGGTCTGGGAGATGTGGAGAAGGTCAGTCAATACCATGAAGGTAATATGTCTCCATCTCATTGTAGTGCCCAGGTCCCATGTTCTCTTGGGTAACAAGGCCGGTTAGAGGACTTGTCAGTCCCTTATGGTTCACTATATACAGATCTATATGACACATGAGATTACAAGAGATGCCTACAGAATAGCAAAAGCAAAGTCATTCTTGATTTCTCAGCTCTGATGGAGTTTTCTAATGTTGTTGTTAATGTAACCCACTCTGGTAATATTCTGATGTGACAGGAAGACGAGATGAACGACTTGCGGATCTTCTGCCTGGCCGTCCTGCTGAGCAGCGCCCTGGTCTACAACAGCAAAGGCGTCATTAATGAGGAAGCCATCAAGAAGCTGCAGTATCCTTAATGGAGAAGGAAAATAGATATTATTTTCAATTTCTTTAAGTGTGGAATAGTGATGGGTGAACCCGAACTGTAAAGTCCGGGGTCCGTACTGAACACCTAGTTATCGGGCACAGACAGTGGCGTAGCGTGGGGGGGGGGGGGGGCATCCGCCCCTGGCAGCAGGTATGTGAGGGCGGCAATGTGGCAGCTACTGCCATGGGACCCGCGGCCGCCGCCCGCAGTATATAATAAAGCAGTGCAGCACGCCGGCCGCTGTCTGCTTTCAAATCTCCAGCCCCCGCAGCTCTGCTCTGCACAGAGAGGGCGGTGATGTCATCAGTGAGCGTACCGCCGTGCAGAGCGCGGGACACATGCTGGGAGAGACTGGAGCTACGACGAGGAGGTGAGGTGAGCTGCGAGGAGAGCGGAGGAGTGAAGAGCTGGAAGGAGAGAAGGGGTGAGAGGAGAGCAGAGGAGCTGAGCTGAGAGGAGAGATCGGAGGAGCTGAGCGGAGAGGAGATCGGAGGAGCTGAGCGGAGAGGAGATCGGAGGAGCTGAGCGGAGAGGAGAGAGGAGAGCAGAGGAGCTGAGCTGAGAGGAGATAAGATCGGAGGAGCTAAGCTGAGAGGAGAGCAGAGGAGCTGAGAGGAGAGCAGAGGAGCTGAGCTGAGAGGAGATGAGATCGGAGGAGCTGAGCAGAGAGGAGAGAGGAGAGCAGAGGAGCTGAGCTGGGAGGAGAGCAGAGGAGCTGAGCTGAGAGGAGAGCAGAGGAGCTGAGCTGGGAGGAGAGCAGAGGAGCTGAGCTGAGAGGAGAGCAGAGGAGCTGAGCTGAGAGGAGAGCAGAGGAGCTGAGCTGGGAGGAGAGCAGAGGAGCTGAGCTGGGAGGAGAGCAGAGGAGCTGAGCTGGGAGGAGAGCAGAGGAGCTGAGCTGAGAGGAGAGCAGAGGAGCTGAGCTGAGAGGAGAGCAGAGGAGCTGAGCTGAGAGGAGAGCAGAGGAGCTGAGCTGAGAGGAGAGCAGAGGAGCTGAGCTGGGAGGAGAGCAGAGGAGCTGAGCTGGGAGGAGAGCAGAGGAGCTGAGCTGGGAGGAGAGCAGAGGAGCTGAGCTGGGAGGAGAGCAGAGGAGCTGAGCTGGGAGGAGAGCAGAGGAGCTGAGCTGGGAGGAGAGCAGAGGAGCTGAGCTGGGAGGAGAGCAGAGGAGCTGAGCTGGGAGGAGAGCAGAGGAGCTGAGCTGGGAGGAGAGCAGAGGAGCTGAGCTGGGAGGAGAGCAGAGGAGCTGAGCTGGGAGGAGAGCAGAGGAGCTGAGCTGGGAGGAGAGCAGAGGAGCTGAGCTGGGAGGAGAGCAGAGGAGCTGAGCTGGGAGGAGAGCAGAGGAGCTGAGCTGGGAGGAGAGCAGAGGAGCTGAGCTGGAGGAGAGCAGAGGAGCTGAGCTGAGAGGAGAGCAGAGGAGCTGAGCTGAGAGGAGAGCAGAGTAGCTAGAGGCACTTGATCCAAGGAAATCTGCATTATTACCACGGTTATCTGTGGGAGTGCAGTCCCTGCGGCAGCTGCTTTTTATCGCTATTTAACCAGTTGTGGGTCTCCCAACTGGACAAGGTGAGCAATTCCACATCGCATGCTGACAATATTTAATTAAGATAAGACCCTATTTGCGCATTCTTATTTTTACAGAATTTCTGGCTCTGTACCTCGACTTTCAGTGTCCCTGGTGGCACCACATGGCGCACAGCCATAAGTGAGTGAGAGAAGCGCTCACTTACAGCAGTGATTATGGTGACATTATAGTGTTCATGGGTCATTTGAATTCATTCCTGATGCAGCTCAGGGGTGAAATTAGATGACCTTTCCCATAGCAGACTGTCAATGTGAACTTGCTATTGCTGCAAATAGATGTGGGTGTCCACTCGCAGAGCGATGAAGCAGAGCTGAACATGTTCCCTGTGGATTACGTCAAGGGGAGTTTTTTTTGTTAAAGGGATCCCGTCGCCTCCAGAACGCCTCCTAAGCTACCAAAACATGTCCCTGCAGCATCCCGTCACTAATCTCACAATTCTTTTGTCTCCTAAAAGCATCCTGTGAAAGTGCATAAAAATGTTTTAATACTCACTCATTAGTGATTATAATTAGCAGGGGCTATATTCTTTAGTCACCAGGGCGGGCTGTTTTGCAGCCTCCAGGATCCACCCTCTCTCTGTCTGTGTGCTCTGCTTGTGCAGGCTTTGCCCTCCTCCCTCTCTATCACTCACAGAATGCAAATCATTAGTCCTGCCTTCAGCTCCACATCACAGCAGAAGCTGCACAGAGAGAGGGTGGATCCTGGAGGCTGCAAAACACGCCCACCCTGGTGACTAAAGAATATAGCCCCTGCTAATTATAATCACTAATGAGTGAGTATTAAAACGTTTTTATCCACTTTCACAGGATGCTTTTAGGAGACAAAAGGAGTGAGAGATTTAGTAATGGATGCTGCAGGGACATGTTTTGATAGCTTAGGAGGTGTTTTGGAGGTGACAGGATCGCTTTATAGATGGGAAACAGGGTTGTCTTGTCTTTTTATATCTATTAAAATGTTTTTTCTTTTTTTTTTTTTACCGTTTACTAGAAATTCATGGTGGCTTGGTCTAATATTTGCCTGACATCATGAATTTCAGGCTTAGTGACAGCTGAAAATACAAAGCTGGCATTAACCCCTTTATTACCCAGTGTGCCACCACCTTCAGGGCTGCTAGAAGAGCCAGACTAAAGGACCTGACAAAGGCGCTATGAAAGAATTCACCATTGTCCGAGGCAGCTGCAGGCTGCGATTTTTAGTTTGGGAGGCCCAGAACACTTTGACCTTAACCATGCTGAGAATCCCAGACCCCAGCTGCCTGAGTTTTACCTTTGCTGATGATCAAAAATAGGGTAAAGCCCACACATTTTTTTCTATTATTTTTTTTAATAATTAAAAAAAAATAATTGGCTTTCCTGTATTTTTATTGCCAGGCAGCAGGGGGTGGCAACCTGTAGCTGTCCACTTTATCTGCACTGAGAATCATGTGCACCATGCAACGCTACACATTTTTCAATTGTTTATTTTTACAGTACTATGTCGTCAGTCAATGGGTGAGGAGCACAACAGCCAATCACAGACGCTGTCACAGAGAATGGGCATCTGTGATTGGCTATTTGAGTAACCTGAAACCAGCCCATACAGTTTAGCTTCTAGAATGTATGGGCAGTTTCCAGACTACTCCAACAGCCAATCGCAGCTGCCCATTCTCTGTGACAGCGTCTGTGATTGGCTGTTGTGCTCCTCACCCATTGACTGACGACATAGTACTGTAAAAATAAATAAACAATTGAAAAATGTTGCAGTGGTCACTGTACATTCAATACACATCAAATGTTCGTCACTTGATTTATTCATCCTTAATTAATTTCTGCAGTTATGTGAGTGACATGTCCGAGCTGATTAAAGTAAGATCTAAAGACGATGATGATGCAGATGATGATGCAGATGATGATGCAGATGATGATGCAGATGATGATGCAGATGATGATGCAGATGATGATGCAGATGATGATGATGCAGATGATGATGATGAAGATGATGATGCAGATGATGATGGTGAAGATGATGATGATGAAGACGACGACGATGATGAAGCCGAGTACTCCAGACACTTCCCCATCTTCATATGGGCGGTCAGAGACGTCACTTTAAAACTAGAGTTAAATGGGCAGCCGATCACCGAAGACGAATACTTGGAAAATGCCCTCATTTTGAAGAAAGGTAAGAAACCCATCAAACAGCACTGTGCAGGAAAAGAAAGGGACCACATTAAGGACCGCAGGTAGGGTAGTAATTGGGCAACAGCTCCATAAGTATCATAATGTCGTCAGTGAAGCTGATGAATTCTACATTTATCAAATATGCAAATTGCCTCTTCAAAGAGGAAGAGGACTTGAACTCCAGAACAACCTATTGGAAGTAGCAATTATAAAAGTCAATATTGACCCTTTTAACGAACCTTCTCGCATGACCAAGGATAAAAGCCAAACCAGAATCTCTATTTGCAGACACGGTGTTCCAGAGTGTTTGCCCCTCGTCAGTGCAAAGTATGAGATCTGATTTTGAAGAGACAGCTTGCATATTACATTTCCCAGAAGAGTTTCTGTCTCCTTATACAGTTGTGTTCACAAGTTTACACACTCCGGCAGACTTTTTTGCTTTCTTGGCCTTTTTTCAGAAAATATGAATGATAACACATTGGGCCGCATCTGCAGTTTGTTTGCATTTGCTTGTGTTTGCGTTTCTATTCCTTTTTGCTCCCATTGATTTTTAATGGAAAGCGCATGCGCAGTAATGACTTTCTTCTGGAGACTCGACCATGCAGCCCATTTTTCTTCCAGTCCCTCCTTATTGTGCATTGTGAATCATCCACACCGCTAGTGTTCAGTGATCTGGATTGCAGCTGATGTTATTTGTGGGTTTTTCTTGCATCCTGAACAATTTTCCTGGCAGTTGTGGGTGATATTTTTGTTGGTACCTGATCGTGGTTTGGTTCTTACAGAGCCCCTGATTTTCCATTTGTTGATCACAGTGTGAACACTGCTGACTGCATCATCAATCCCTTGGATATCCATTTTGTATCCCTTTCCTGTTTTAGGCTAGGTCACACTTGCCTGTGTTTTTGAGCTGCGTTTTTGCTGTTAGGTCTCGAGCAGCCTTAAAAAACGCATGCTACCATTTAGTGCCATGCGTTTTTGCATGCGTTTCCCATAGGGCCCCATGTTAAAAAAAATGCATGCGTTTTTGAAAAAGCACCAAAAAATGCAGCATGATGCATTTTTTTGGTGCTGAGCCAAAAATGCATCCAAAAAAACGCATGGCCCTTTAGACATGCATTTTTGGCATGGGGGCCTATGGATGTGTTTTTCCATGAGTTTTTCACAAGACATGGAAAAAAATGCAAGTGTGACCCTAGCCTTATACAGTTCAATTATCTTTTTCCATAGATCCGTTGACAATTTTTTTTTTTTTTTGCTTTCCCCATCACTCACAATCCAGAAATGTCAGTGTCTGGATGAAAGATGCAAGAGCAGGGGCGGACCGGCCGAGGTGGCAGGGGGGCAAGTGCCCCCCAGGCTGGTGATATTGACCTCTTCCAGGGCCGCCCCCATACAGAAATGGGCTTTGCATAGCAGCCCGTGTCGCACTGTGGTAAGTGAGCTGCTAATCACATGCCCCCCCCTACTCACCTCGGACTCACTGCTACCACCCCCCCCCACCCCATCCTCACCTTGGGCTCACTGCTAGCAGCCCCCAACCTTCCTCCCCCCCCCCCATGCTCCTCAACTCGGGCTGGGAGGACAGCTCTGCCTCCCGGAATTAGAAACGCCAGCCCGCCCCCTGTGCAAGAGTCTGTCTGGATCCAGAAACTCACTCAGCTTTTGTACACACATTGATTACAAACAAACAGGTGACAGGTGAGGATGTTACCTTTATTAGCCATTCACACCCATTGTGTCACTCTTCAGCAGGCCACAATCACCAGGGGATGGGAACTTGTGAGCACAACTGTATACTGCAGTGTCCCTCTCCATAAGGAGAAACGTTATAGGGCAGATCCACAGTCATCAAATTTATTTAGTTTTCAAAATTTCCAGAATGTAGTTCATTTGTTGTTAAAAGAGTTTAGATCCAATCTGGGCACATTTACTTTTCAGTTTGATTAATGTAAATTGAATTTCTCTCCTGACTTGGAGTGAATCTGCCGAGCTAAAAACCCCATTTGAAAGCAATGAATGCGGATAGGTCCTGCTGCTGGTAAATAACTGAACGATACTGAAGAATCAAGTGCAGCTCATCTTCATTGCATTGCAAAGTCACACCGACGTCTTCCTCAGGAAACCACAAGATGGTGCGAACAGCGGCTTCATGTGGGGGTCAAATAGTTTAACCCCTTCATGACCTTGGAATTTTTCATTTTCATTTTGTTTTTTGCTCCCCTGCTTCCAAGAGCCATAACGTTTTTATTTTTCCGTCAATATAGACACATGACTGGCTTGGTTTTTTGCGGGACGAGTTGTACTTTCATATGCAATCATTTATTTTACCATATAGTGTACAGGAAATTGCAAAAAAATTCAAAATGCAGTGAAATTGCAAAAAAAGTGCAATGACACGTTTGTTTTTTGGGTATTTTAGTCGCCATGTTCACTATATGGTAAAACCGACGGACGGGTGATGCCTCGGTCGGTACGAGTTCGTAACACCAACATGTATACCTTTACTGGTATCTAGGTGTGAAAAAAAATTCAGAAGTTTTAAAAAAAACAAAAATTGACTTTTTGCTCCATGTTCTGCGACCCATAGCGTTCTCATTTTTCGGGATCTGGGCTGTGTGACGGCTTATTTTTTGCGTCTTGAGATAACGTTTCTAATAATACCATTTTGGGGTGGATCCCAGTTTTGATCGCCCGTTATTGCATTTTATAGCAATGTTGCGGCGACCAAAAAAAATGAATTTTGGCGTTTGGACCATTTTTTCCATTACGGAGTTTATGGCTCTCATTAACGGATTTAATATGATGATAGATCGGGGATTATGAACGCGGCAATACCAAACGTGTATATTTTTTTTTATTTTAATACTGTTATTGTGATTGGGGGAAAAAGGTGGGTGATTTGAACTTTTATATATTTTTTTTTTTTCACAGGTTTTTAAAAACTTTATTTATCATTGATTCTTATTTTTACACTGCCTCTTTAAGAGGCTCCCTGCTGCACAGTCCAATCGCTTCTGGAGATACAGATGGGCTGTAAGAGGGGAGTGGGAGCACCCTAGCTGCTGGACAGAACACAAGGGGTTAAGCTGCGGGCATCCTGCTTCTCATCCCTCCCCCCCCGCACGCTCCCCACACAGACTGAAGGGCCGGAAGCCATAGGGGGGGTGGCGAAATCTTGTGCAACACACCGGAGAAGGCGTTACTGGGTACCGGGATGAGGGGGAAGCTGTGGCCGCCTGCTTCTCATCCCCCCCACACTGCTCCAGGTGGGTAGAGGTGGCCAGGGCGAGCGGCAGGCTAGCGCTAAGCGCCAGCGTTAAGCTTCATGCCAGCATGGAGCTCGGCGGCTGAGGCCTCCACAGCGCCGCAACTTTAGTGATTGGTCCAGGCCGGCTGACCTGGTCCAATCAGCGACTCGGGATTTCTGTTACAGAAAGAAAGACGCGATAAGGCGTTTATGTAGTACGCTAGCTGTGAGCCGGATTCTAAAGAATCGGGAGTCTAGAATCTGTATATAATTTTTTTAAGAGTTGCAAATAATAGACTTAAACAGCAGATATATGACTAAGTAGGCGATGTAGGCAGAACTGTGAGGGTAGCAATATAGTGGAGGTGTAGAAAGAGTTAATGTCCGACTAACAGAACTATAACTGAGTAGGAACTTATAATGATATCAAAAATGTTATTGAAGGAGTTAATGTCCCACAACAGACTCAGCGCTGTAAATTATATCCAAAATGGTGTTCAAGGGGTTAATGTAGCAGTGGCAGTAGTTATAAACACTACCAAATATGCAGTTAATGCTGAACTGGTATATAATGGGTTAATTTCGCAGTGTGATTACAACTATACACTGTGTAATAGAAAGAACAACAATAATGGAATATAAGGGGTTAATGTTTCTACTGGGAGTAGTAATAGAGACTACAAAGTATGGAGTTAAGGGAGAAATGGTATAGAAGGGGTTAACTTAGTAGTGACAGTACAACTACACACTGTGTTATAGAAATTACAGATAAAACGGAATGTAAGGGGTTAATGTTGCTACTGTCATGAGTACAATGAGAGAAGCGCCTCACTGGCCATTGAGATACATGGAGGACTTGGAGTTTCAAATTTAGCGCTGTAAGTGAGGCGCGAAGCTTATTGGTCGGTGTGTGCTGGCGCTGACCAATGAGCATAGCGCCTCACTTACAGTGGTAAATGTGAAACTCAAAGTCCTCCGTGTATCTGAATAGGAAGTGAGGCGCGAAGCTCATTGGTCGCTGTGTGCTGGCGCCGACCAATGAGCTTCGCGCCTCACTTTCAGCGGTAAATTTGAAGCTCAAAGTCCTCCATGTATCTCAATGGGAAGTGAGGCGCTATTCTTATTGGTCGGCGCAAGCACACAGCGACCAATGAGCTTCGCGCCTCCCCTCCTATTGAGATACATGGAGGACTTTGAGTTTCAAATTTACCGCTGTAAGTGAGGCGCTATGCTCATTGGTCGCTGTGTGCTGGCGCCAACCAATGAGCATAGCGCCTCACTTACAGCGGTAAATTTGAAACTCAAAGTCCTCCATGTATCTCAATGGGAAGTGAGGCGCGAAGCTCATTGGTCGCTGTGTGCTGGCGCCGACCAATGAGCATAGCGCCTCACTTCCCATTGAGATACATAGCGGTCTTTAGAGCTATGCATGGCCGGGCCCTTGGTTCTATTTTCGGCCACGGCGCTCGACTCTCGTCGGTCGTTGCCGGGGCGGGAGACTCGCAATGGCCGCTGCGCGGCCATTGCTGGCGCCCCTGCAACGGCTCGCAATGCCCGCTGCGTGGGCGCTGCGCGCCCACGGACACGACGGTAGAAGCGCCGAAACTTACGGAAGTGCGTTAGGGCAATTATATATTAGATGATTCATTCTCTCTCTCCATTGGAGAGTACAGGTGACAGTTACCATGTCTATCTATTGAAGTTGCCCATTGTGTGATGGCTTATTTTTTGCGTCTTAGCTGACATTTCTAATCATACCATTTTTGGGTGGATCCGCTGTTTTGATCGCCCGTTATTGCATTTTATACCAATGTTGCGGGGACCAAAAAAATGTAAATTTGATGTTTGGACCTTTTTTTCTATTCCGCAGTTTACGGCTCTCATTAATTGATTTTATATTTTGATAGATCAGATTTTTCTGAACGCGGCGATACCAAATTTGTGTATTTTTTAAAAAATTTTTAATAGTTTTATTTTGAATGGGGGTGAGGGAGGTGAACTTTTTTTTTTCGTGTTTGTAAAAACTTTATTTTTTAATTCATTCTTTATTTTACACAGCCCCATAGGGCACCACACTGCTGCATAGTCTGATCGATTGTGACAGATCCCGATGAGCTGCCCCACATTGGGATCTGTCACAAATGCTCACGGTGAGTTGGCAGCATTTGCTAACCACTCACAGGAAGCGACCAATGATAGCTTATGGGGTCTCGGCAGGACCCCAGGCTATCATGTGAGCACCGGAGATCTTGCGATGACATCGCGGGATCTCTGGTGCAGGAAGGGAACAGATTGAGCCCCGCCGCGGAAATTTTAGATCCCGCTGTCAGTGAATGACAGCCTGGAGGGCGTGGCAATCTTTTAATTCCTGTGTTCTCTTCTCCAGCATTGACCATGATGGGGTGTGCTGGGGGGCAGGTGGTCGCGGAGAATGCTCCTAATGTAGGAGCCCCTGTGACTCCCCCAAGGCTGTCCAGCTGCAGAGTATGATGTGGAACGGTCACCTCAATCCCAGGCAGCTTTGGGAAGGCTGCTAATGCTTGACTTTACTAAACGAGGAATACCCTAAGAACGGCCTGTTGTTGGGTTGCTGATATAGCGCCCCTGCGGTCTGGACGCTACAAGGGGTACTACACCCACTCAACGGGTGTAGTATCTCTGTTCTTCGAAAACGGGATGGTAACGCTGATACACTTACACACACACACCTGGTCCCTGGGACGGTTGGGTGGGAAAAAGCTCAGTTAGTCAGATGGAGGGTAGAAAAGGTGGTGGGTGGAAAGTTAGAGGAGCAGAGCGTAGTAAGAGAGAGAAGTGCAGAGCACTCGTAGAGCACAGGAGAAGGGCCTGGAGGACGTGAGGGGCAGAGAGCTCGTCCAGGGTTCCAAAACACTAGACTACAGGAGGTACAGAGGGAGCCCTAGGGGCACGGATGGAGGCAGAAAAGACCAACGTGTGCCCGAAACCTGGTTTAATGGAAGGGCTGGTTAAGAACCAGGGAACCAGCCCTGAATGTGGAGAGGGGGATCCAGAGGTCACCAGGTCTAGAGGAGCTTGGCTGAACCCCAGCACATCCGCTCAGAAGGCAGCTGTACTAGTGCCAGGGAGCAGGTACCGTTCACCCAAGAAGGCTCATGGCTGCTGGATTGGGGCTCTGTGGCCGGAGGCGCTAGAAGGCGTGAGGTGGGAAATTAGCGCTGAAAGAGAAACCAACAGAAAGAACATAAGGAGGTGTCTTGGATGAGCTATCCCAGTTCTGGAGAACTTACTGGACAGTTACTTGGCAAAGGACTGCACCCGGTGGTGTGGCTCAAGAAAAGCGAAGTAAACCGGGTTTGGAACTCAGAGACTGTGTGACACTTTTCATTCTGCCGACTGCCGAGACACCTCCTGTAATAATCCTGTGTCCGCTATTGCTGCAACCTACACCGAATGCCCTGGGGGAACCGCTAACCCGTGGGGACGTTAACATCACAGCTGCAGTCCCATCATCCACATTGCGCATCGGCTCATTAGCCTAAAACCACAGGTGGCATCACGATCCTAATCCCTATCCCAAATTCCCAGAATTCCTTTAACAACTTACTGCCAGGGCCACGGAACCGGGTCTCGACTCGTGTGACTCCCCAAAAGGACTGGTGTCCGGTTCTGAGTACCCCATGGCCCTGGGTCTGTCTATGAAGGCAGGCAATGATGGGCAGCTATGAAGGGGCCGAGCTATGTGTGGACATACAGTCAATAAGGATTTTTCTGGTGAATAACTGTAAGGTGGGGGGTTAAAATTTCCCCTCAAAACATAGTGGTAGACAGTCTCTGAGTCAAATGAGCTATGGGTGGAAGATTTGGGGATTGTAGATGCAACGGTGCGGATTCCTTTAGTGGACATCACTCACACACTACACTATGCTTTATAAATTAGATGTATATTCATATATGTGTGTTTGAGGCTTATTATACTCTGTGCTACTAAATATTGTTATTATTATTATTATTATTATTATTGTAAAGTTTGTTTTTTCTTCTCACTCCTTGTGTGATGGATTGTTTCTGCAAACAGGTCCTTTGATACGGCCTGCAAAGAATGGTTTACAACCCACAGGCCAAGGCCAGTCCTCACATGCTGCAAACAGTGCATATTGTCAGGATTTCCTTGGCATTGCACAAGGTGCTGAAATCATGACACTCGAGGGAGGATTTTTCGGTCGTTCCATTGACCAGCCCCCTTCTCACTAAGCCCCCCCCCCCCTTTTTCCCATTAAATGCAACAATGACACAATACTGCTAGTGACTTTGGTTAACAAATTGGCCACAGCAGCCTTTATTGCCTGTTGTTACATAAACGGGTACACCGTCCAACTGGCGTCCCAACTTAAACAATAGGCACACCCTCAATCACCATGGGTAGACCCAGTCCAGAAGCCTCCAAAAACCTTGTCCCTGGCCGCAACAACACCGACCCCAGGGACGAGGTAATTGGTTACCTACAACCAATACCCCACCACCTTGCATATTCCCATGCATGCAAGGTACCTTCAGCCGAAGCCACTCTAACTTCCAAGTGGCTCACCTCCCCACTTCGACTGTATATTCCCTGCCTCTGGACCAGACCTACCCCTGCTGCTGCGACAACAACCAATGCAACCCCACTCACATTAGCAGGCTCGCACACGTCATCATCACACACCCTCGCACATATCCCAAAACAGGGAGGGCGGGCGGGAAACTATTCTGTCTCCCACCGGAAACTGGAGTGAAAGGAGCTTCTTTCCTACTCTCCCTATAGCTCCCTTCTAACTCCCCCTCTTCCTCTCTTAACCAAACCCCCCACCAATTAGATCTTTTCGCCTTTTATGAATTAACCCATCCTGTAACCACTATTCACTCCCTTCCTCCCCGTCTGTCATGGGGCCTGTCCACCCTATGTCCTGCTTCACCACTGTGGGTGATGAAATCACCACCTGTACAATGCTAAGGAACCCATAAAAACTTTAACTGTTTTCAGACCTTGAGGACTTGTAGTTGGCCACCCCTGCCCTAGAAGTCTTTGTGGAAGTAGCCAGGGGGTAAGAGGAATTCTTGAGCCCTTTCACCACAACTATGGCTCACCGTGGACCCTCTTAGGTCCTGTGCCCATGGTGCGTTGTTTGATGCATTTTTTTTAATACAGATTTTGAGACTCTTCATCACAACTTGCATGTCTATCCTGAGGCCAACAAAGTCTATGACAGGTCGGAAGTGCTGTGCGCATGTTGCTTTTTTTCATTGCATATGTGTTTAGATGTAAATTGGCACAGCACTTCTGAAGCCTCATAGACATCTCAAAATCTGTTCAAAAGAAGCATCAAAGAATGCACAGTGGGCACCGGGCCTTACAATATGGCGGAAAGCATCCTCTATATGCTGTGAGAGCAGGCACTGGTGAGTGTGACAAACGGTGTCCATCACAAACATTACTGCACTTCAGACTCGAGGGGTCACACAGGAGCTATCCCGCAACATTGAATTGCGCTGACCTCCCTGACATCATAACTCCTCAAACATGGAGTCTCACAATACCAGCGAGATATATCCGCTATGCTTCACACACTATCGCAGCTCTCACTAGACCGCTAGTGTTACGAGCGCTGACACCACAGAGGTTATGGGGTTCTCCTGAGCAGCGGCGTACCTAGGTTTGATGGCGCCCGGGTCAGCGATCTATCATGGCGCCCCCCCCCTTCCACCCAAAGCAGGTGAGGACCGGGGGGGGGGGGTGCTGTCAGTTTTCAGCCCCGTCGCCCCTGCTGCATCCGTGGTCGAGGACCGGGCTGCATTACCTGACGATTCCGGGATGCTGCTTGAGTACAAAGGTGGCCGCCGAGACATATCCGGTGACGACACGAAGGGCGGTACCATTGCTCCTGGCCAGCAGGGGGTATTATAGATAGGAGCTCAGTGTGCGGCGGGTGCAGACTCCTCCGGAAGTGCCTCCAGAAGTGGCCGACCACTCGGGCCCCACATACTATCTGTGCCTATCACGCACTGTGATATACACACCGAGCGGGGGAAAGGGGGGTGCCGCCGGCGCCCCCCCGCTGAGTAGCGCCCGGGGCAAAAAGTCCAGCTGCACCCCCCTAGATACGCCCCTGCTCCTGAGGAAGAAGTCAGGGTCACTTTGAAACTCATCAAAAATAACCTACTATTGATTCCTCTCCATTATTTTCAAGAATTATTTACTAGCAGCAAAAGACCACTTCATTTTGCGTTGCCAAGGTTGGACACTCCAACATCTGGAACATTTGTCGTCAGCGTGACACACAGGGGAATCATCTCTGGCTACTGTATATTCCCCGAATATGACACTTATGGTCAATGTCCATCTTGTAGGATGAAGATTCCACTTTCAGCATTGATTGGTGTCATCTTTGTAAATGAGTCTGGGGCCAGACATGACGATATAGATAGAGCAGTGGAATAAAATTGATGGTGATGGAGATATTCTTTGTCTATTCTTGTGTCTTGAAAAGCTAAAAATAATAATCCGGAAAGCATGAAGAGGATCGAGAAGCGCAACAAGTGCAGGGACTGCATCCGCATGTACTTCAAGAGTCGTAAGTGCTTCATGTTTGACCTTCCAACTGGGGATAAGGAGGTTCTGCAGAACATGGACGAGGTGTCTGAGGATCAACTGAGTCCTGCGTTTATGGCCAAGACCAATATATTCTGTGACTACATTTATAACAATGCTGATGTCAAGTACATGGATGATGTGCACAAAGTAACGGGGAGAAGTGAGTATTATCCAGTGATAATTGCCCTGAGATCATGTGTGGATGTAAGTCCTTGATATGTTTGTAACATGTCTCTCATTCTCAGCTCTCGCCAACTTGGCCACCAAGTACACCGACGCCATAACTTCCTCTAATGCCGCCTGCATGGAGGACGTGGTAGCCGATATATCAGTGGCGGAAAACACAGCAGCGGTGAAGGAGGCAACACAACACTATGAGAATGAGATGAAAGCCAAAGTCAACTTTCCCACCGAGACTCAAGACCAGATCATAAAGCAAAGTGAAGAGTGTGAGAAGGAGGCGCTGGACATATTCATGAAGAGATCCTTCAAGGACACTGATCAGCAGTTCAATACTCAATATGTGGTGAGTTGCTGTAAAATATTAAGGCCCAAGAATAAAAACTTGGGTATAAAAGTTGGTAACAGACTTGTATTGTCGGGGTCGTTGTGACAATACACTCCTTCACCAGTCATTCCAAATTAAACTAAGAGCATGGGGGTACCCAAGTAAGAATGAGTCAGACAAGGTATTCTGGTTCAATCTCATTGCATGCTCAGCCACGGTCACAGCAACAGCAACTGAACTTTATTTCCGGGTACACAGCATTTTATAGTCTAAAAGATAAGCATGTAAATGTCCATGGCAGGGTGGGAGTTAGGTGGGATTAAGGTGGGATTAGATGGGGGTTAGGTGGGGTTAGGCTAATACATCTATCTCTGTTAGTAATAATTAGTCCTTTGTCTTCTCTGTTGAGTCCATCCTTCTTGACACGGTGCCATCTCTGGGCTCCTGGCATGTAGGACATCTCAGATTTCTCCTGATACTCCATGACACAGGCGTCCAAGGACATCTTATCTCCTCAGTTCTCATCCATCCCAACACAACAGTATCTTCTTTTCAGCAGGCAGATATATCTATTGGATGCTAGGTTAAGGGAAAAACCTTTTGTTTCTCATCTAGAGCATTAGTAAAAATATATAATATAAAAGTGTATATAGAAAATATAAGTCAGTGGAAAAGCGTCCCCAACAGTATGAGGAGTAAAGATGATGAAACCTGTTTGATTTGCGATTCCTTTTCAACTTGTTGATTAGCTCATTGTACACTAGGGGACAAAACACAAGGTGATTCCCAAGGACAATGTGCTGTTGGTCCGCACTGCCACAGAAAAACACGTAGTCAAAGGCTTCAAGTTATAACACCTTTATTGGATCCATCTGACACGTTTCAGAGCTATGCTCCTTCATCAGGGAGTGTATCAGGTATCCCAGGCTCTGAAACGTGCCGGATGGATCCAATAAAGGTGTTATAACTTGAAGCCTTCGACTACGTGTTTTTCTGTGGCAGCGCGGACCAACAGTACATTGTCCTTGGGAATCTCTATATTGTTGACCACATTGCACATGGAAGTGTGGGTCCAGCAGCAGCCACTATTTTATGCCTACTATACTGATTGTGTGTTACACAAGTTTACAAGGTGAGCAGTGTCCAACATGGTTTCAAAACCGCCTAACCTTGAAACGATAAGACCCTATTTGCGCATGCTTTCTTTACAGTGTTAACTTGACACTTACTTCAGGGCAGCCGGGCACCAGCGAGTCGACACAGAGCTCTCCTCTCCCTTCTCTCAGGGGCACGCTGTGTTTCTCCTCACAGCTCTGCTGGATTTCCTGTCCCAGGGTGCACTTCCAGGTTAGAGATAGCGTTACACAGAACATTCATCCAGAGAATGGCAGCAGCTCACCGGGCAGGTTTCAGCAGTGTTTCTTTATTGTTTATTCCATAAAAACAGGCAGTTTTTCAGGGGTAGTGGAGGGAGGATGGGGGTTGCAACAACGGGCCGTTTCGCCTGGTCTTGTGCTTCGACAGGTCACAATCTTTACAGTGTTATTGATTTGAAAACACAAGGTGAAGCCTTCTCGACTTATAAACACTTGCATAAGAGCATAAGATCGAAAACTGTTGCAGACTATTCCATTGGAAATAATTCCACGTAGTTCTTATTACTCTACTTTGTTCAATTACAAATCCGCACTGTAAGAGAAGCCGTACATGGCAGTCAGGCAGCTTGTAATGGAGCTTCTATAGGCCGTCTGTAACCAAATTAATTTTACTTTGCGAGTCCTTGAGGGACCCCGGTTATCATCCTTTAGCCCCTCTACATTAATCTGGATTATGCAGAACCCATTACAAAATGGGGTTTATTAAGCCTGGAAGAAAAGGAAGATACAAAAAAAGCAAATTCCAGACACAAAGTTTGTGACCTCGGGGTGGGATACCTTCCTGCTCTACGATTATTGTAAATGTCCACGCATAATTTTTATTTCCTTCGTCAAAATGACTGAATTATTCAGGGGTAAAATATATTTACTGAGTAGAAGATCTGTGACTTGGTATTTATGTATCTACAGAAAACCATGGAGGAAAAGAAATGAGTTTTTCAGGATGAATGACGCGGCGTCTCGTAATCATTGTGAGAAATTGATCGAAAAACTTTCCAAAGATCTGAAGGATTCAGTAGCACAAGGGTCGTACTCAACATTGGGCGGATACCAGAAGTTTAAAGAGGAAATGGAGCGTATCGAAGAAAGATACAAGAATGAGCCGGGAAAGGGCACAAAGGTGGGCGAGGGATCACCGGGCATTAGGACGTTGTAACGAGATCGTGGTCATGGGAGGTGACCAGTTTCCCCTTTTCTAATTAATCTTTAGGCTAATGAAGTTCTTAAGGAGTTTCAGGAGCGGCAGAAGCTGATCGGCAACAGCATCATGATGAGCGATAACGCACTGAATAATCAGCAAAAGAAGGCAGAAGGTGAGTGGCCATAGTGCAAAGACGGGACCGGGGAATGACCCGGCAGTGACAGCTCACAGAACAGGTTGTAGTTCATACAGCAGGTGAATCCTATGGTTTGGGTGCTGAGGTGACTCAGTCTAGATACTAAGCTGTAATACACAGATTTCTGAATACAACACAGATGTAGCCACACAATCGGGGAACCCTACAGACATGACCAGCAGTGGTGCCACATCTCCAAACTCACTGCCAGTTATGCCAAGAAAGAGCTTCAAATTTTTGTTAGTTTGGAAATTATATGTGAAATTGTTGAGAGTTCTGTGGACTATAATTAAACGACACTAATTTCTACTCCAACAGAAAGAAGGGGAACAAAAGCGCAATAGTGTCTTATCCTTTTTTTACAATAGGCAATTTGCTGACCATGTAAGGTTGTGAGACCCACAACCGGTGTAAACACGTGTTGCAGCTGCTGCTGGACCCACACTCCACACAATTGCTGTGGCTGAAGATATAATCCTAAAGGGACGGTGCTTCTTGATCCGTGCACGCTGCATAAAATGAACCGAATCGAAATTTCAATAGATAAAATATATGGTGCCTTTATTCTCAACACATTTCCGAGTGCGTCTGTGGAGCCCTCTGGGACGGGGTACTCGGTACCAGACCGGGGTATCACAGGGGGTATCATGGCAGTCCTTGGTCCGTACTGTGTCCCGAGCCCACAACAAAGGTTGGGGAGTATTTACAGGGGATATTGTCGTGACGCCACCCACGGGTTGTGGTCACTGCTGCAGAGCCTCCGGGGATGATGTTTGGCAGCCGGTGATGTAACGGCTCTTCGCGGGTAGTGATAGTAATAGTCTATGATTGATGCTATGGATGGTGCAGGATAGGGGTAGTAGTAGAGATGCTGAGAGTTTGTGAGGAAGAGTAGGGCTTGCATGCAAGGATCACACAGACTCACGGTTTTGTAGTTTTCCAAGTCTTTACTGCGGATGTTGTTCAGTAGATCTTGTCCATGGAGTCTGTACCGGGGCCGGGTTGCTCCCACCCTGTCCGGGTCCTCAGCTTCCCACTTGTGCACTGTGTGTGTGGCCCTGCTGCTTCTTTAGCTAGGCTGCCGGCCCTGTCTCTCCTCACAGGTACCCACTTGCTAGGCAACTTTAGTCTTTTCCGCGTGTTTCTGACCCCGCCGTGTTGCTTCGCTAAGGTACAGTGTAGATCTATAACCTCCACTATTCCGGTGTTTACTGTGCTGCTCGTTTCAGTTACAGTTTCCGATCCGGTATCCGGTCTCTACGCTCCTCCGGGGCGAGTTATGAGGTAACTCAATCTCACAGATGTGTTCCTCTGTTTCTTGTAACTCCTCTCCTCAGACTCTGGCTAGGCCTGGAATAGAGTAGCAGACTGTGGAGAAGCCTAAGGCAGCTCCTTTACAAAACGGTCTTTCTTCCTCAGTTCTCCCAGGAACTGAACTACTCACTCCCTCTCTACACCAGAATATATAGGGGAGCTGCTTTAGCACCCCCTTCTGGCCTAGAGGCGCTAGTGCAGTGTTCAATGTTGTGTGGGATGTTAACCCTGGTGTTGTTATTGTGACTTATTAGCCCCTGGGGTGCCATATTCCCCATTAGTGAAAGACAGTACTCCGGGACTGTAGAAAAACAAACAAACAGTTAATATATCAAACAATTAAATATTTACAAAGCTTTAAAAATAAAAATACAAAAATCACTAAAATGCTCAAAAAGAGTCCAAAGTTCAAAATAGCAGTCTTTCCGGGGGATCAGTCTATTGCCTCCGGGCTGATATTTACAAGTAAGTCTATACCACAACCAGTTCCGTGGTAGATTGGTCCGTAAATAAATAAAAATGAAGAAAAGGAGTTCAAGAATATTTAAGTAGTTCATACAAGACAGTTTCAGTAGGTACTGGGCTTTTAACGTTGCTAACTATTAACACATACGGGTATCTCTGGTTACAAGTGCAGTAGGCCTCTAGGCCCTCGGGTCACTGCATAAGAGGCCAAGTTGTAACTTTCCGTGGCTGCCACCTAACACCAAGCTATCCTCACCCTTTCTATACACTTTACACAGTAACGGGTTCAATTTACTTTTACACAAACATATTTACATTTCACATTTGATTTCACATTTCAATCTCTGTACCTAGCCATTATCTGACCTTGGGTACTATGCTGTGTTTTGTGTAAAATGGGTATACTGGATGTATATAGTATATTGGTGTGGGTGGACGTGTTCCTACTTGGTGTGTCTGGTACTATTGCAGATGGAGATCTGACAGTAGGACTGGCAAGCTCACTGGGACCAGGAAATGGTTCTTCCTCTTCAAGCTTGACTTCCAGCTCATCAGCTCTTGGGACTTCTGGTTGTACGGGTTCTGGTGTTGGTTCAACCATTGGAGGGAAAGCAATCATGGGGACTACAACTGCTCCGTAGTAATTTGGCCATGTTTTAGGGAAATCTCCTAATACGGTATGGAAAACTTCATCTACTTCTTTGACAGGTTGGACCTGTACGGGTACCGTTACTTCTGGTGTCTTCAGGGTTTCAGGACATGGTTTGAGCTAGTCTCTTGACACAACTGCTGATGTTCTTCCTTTTGTCTTTGCTAATTAGACACATTTTAGCATTGTCTAAATTGGATGGTAAGACTGTGGTCTCCCACTGATTATCCAATTTGTTGGTGCGTCTCTTTCTCTTGAAAACTTGCTCACCAGGTTGTAATGGAGTTGCTTGAGCACGTTGGTTAAAGGTTCCCTCTTGTCTCGCTCTAGCTTGCTGAAGATTTTTTTCTACGCACTCTTGTACTTGGCGATACTGCTGTTGATGTAGGGTATCCCAATTGGATTCGTCAACTTCTGTGTCTGGCTTCATGATTCCCATATCTAAATCAATTGGTACCTATATCGCAAAAACGACAGCAGCACTCCAGTCCAAGGTCTTTAGATGCCTTTAATCAGGCCCACAGGGCGACCACGCGACGTTTCAGTCACCAAGTGACTTTTGTCTAGCAACTAGTCTCAGCCCCCATGCCTCTTTTTAAAACCACAACATTTACATAATAAATGTGCTTCAATTACACTCATTATACAGTTTTACACGTTATACTTTCAACATGAAAACCCTCCAGTGTCTAACATTAATCCATACAATATTGATCTATATTATTATGGAAATACATCCTAATACAGTGAACCTAAATCACTTATTTCAATGGTAATTACCTTAAACATTAATTGATTGGTTCCTCCTCCCAGGTGGTGTGAAGACCGTCTTCATAGCAGCCCCCCATGAGTTTCTATTGCTCCTGCTATGCTTACACATCGCTCCATGCCGTCCGGGGCCGTCGCGCCGGAAGTGACGTCATTCCACCTGCGTCTAGCTTCCCTGTTGCTATGGAGCACAGGAAACACCGCGGACGCCATCTTGGTACACTCTGCGCATGCGCAGTGTATCCAAACACGCTTTGAACAGCGCCCAGACCCCATATACTTTAATTCACATCTTTTTAAACTACAATCTACTGAGAAACAGTGATTATATTATAATATTATGATTATAATCAAACTTTGCTTATTGCCAGGGTGTTCCAGGGGCATACATCCTGGTCCCCTCACCCGGACAGGGGTATCACGGCAGTCCTTGGTCCGGACCATATACCGAGCCCACAATAAAGGTTGGGGAGTATTTACAGGGGATATTGTCATGACGCCACCCAAGGGTTGTGGTCAGGGTGACCACCGCTGCTGCAGAACCTCCGGGGATGATGTTTGGCAGCCGGTGATGTAATGGCTCTCCGCGGGTAGAGCTTGGTTCCACTATTCCGGTGTTTACTGTACTGCTTGTTTCAGTCACAGTTTCAGATCTGGTATCCGGTCTCTGCGCACCCGAACACACACACACCACAAAGAGACACACACAACACAGAGACACACACACACGCACACCCCATGGACACACACACACACCCTATAGTGACACATGCACTCACCCCACTGGGACACACACAACACAGAGACACACACACACACCACACAGATTCCCCCCACAGGGACACACACACCACAAAGAAAGACACACAACACAGAGACACACACACACCACACAGACCCCCCCCACAGGGACACACACACATACACACCCTATTGGGACACATGCACTCACCCCACAGGGACACACACACCCCAGAGACACACACACACCCCAGGGACACACACACCACACAGACAGACACAGATGTGCACAAATCACCTCACATAACTCACCTCATACGTGTGCTATCTTTAATTTCCAAACATAAACATCTGATTAAAAACAGCCAATGTGCAACACATGTGTCATATAGGGAATTAAGGCAGATGTCAGTCACATGAGCTGTCTATTATGTGTATGTGTGAGGTAACATATACCGCCGGCCGGGGGGAGGGTTTACTGTTGGCTGGAGATTTATCAGGCTGCCTATAGCAACCAATCACAGCTCAGCTTCTATTTTCCTACAGGTCATTAATATGACATATTCAAATTCTATTTTGTTATAGCTAACAGCAGTTATTTATTAACCCGGGCGTAGCCGGGTACTACAGCTAGTTCAATACTCATGACCATAGATACATAAATGTCCTTGTGCAGTGGCGTAACTACCGGCATAGCAGCCGTAGCGGTCGCTTTGGGGCCCGGCGCTTGTGGGGGGCCCGGACCCAGCGCCGCTACGCAGCCGCTGTTATACCGGCAGCTGCGCCTGCGATACATACAGGGGCGGACTGGCCCGGCGGGCCCCGACACTTTGGGGCCACGCCCACTAAGTCCCGTTCCCATACCCCCCTGGGTGCTGTAGGGGGGGCCCGGACGGAAAGGGGGGGCCCATTGGTCCCCTGAGCGCCCCCACATGTCATACAAGGGGGCCCCTGACTGCTGCCCCCCACACGCTATCCTCGGGGCCCCCTGACCGCTGCCTCCATTACTGCTGCGTCCCCCCGGCCGCTCTCCATTACCGGCGGGCAGTTGCGCTGATCTGCCTGTCATGTGGGCTGTAGCCGGCGCCGCTCTATTTCCTGTATCGCCGGCTACAGCGTCACACTACATGACAGGCTGTGGCTGCGATCAGCGCGACTGCCTGCTGCAGGTAATGGAGAGCGGGGGGCCTGTATATACCCACCAGGGGCCTGTATACCACCACCAGGGGCTCTGTATACTACCACCAGGGGCCTGTATATACCCACCAGGGGCTCTGTATACTACCACCAGGGGCCTGTATATACCACCACCAGGGGCCTGTATATACCACCAGGGGCTCTGTATACTACCACCAGGGGCCTGTATATACCCACCAGGGGCCTGTATATACCCACCAGGGGCCTGTATACCACCACCAGAGGCTCTGTATACTACCACCAGGTGCCTGTATATACCACCACCAGGGGCTCTGTATACTACCACCAGGGGCCTGTATATACCACCACCAGGGGCCTGTATATACCACCACCAGGGGCCTGTATATACCACCACCAGGGGCTCTGTATACTACCACCAGGGGCTCTGTATATACCACCACCAGGGGCCTGTATATACCACCACCAGGGGCCTGTATACCACCACCAGGGGCCTGTATACCACCACCAGGGGCTCTGTATATACTACCACCAGGGGCCTGTATATACCCACCAGGGGCTCTGTATACTACCACCAGGGGCCTGTATATACCACCACCAGGGGCTCTGTATACTACCACCAGGGGCCTGTATACCACCACCAGGGGCTCTGTATACTACCACCAGGGGCCTGTATATACCACCACCAGGGGCCTGTATATACCACCACCAGGGGCTCTGTATATACCACCACCAGGGTCTCTGTATATACCACCACCAGGGGCCTGTATATACCACCACCAGGGGCCTGTATATACCACCACCAGGGGCCTGTATATACCACCACCAGGGGCCTGTATATACCACCACCAGGGGCCTGTATATACCACCACCAGGGGCCCTGTAAACCACCACCAGGGGCCCTGTATACCACCACCAGGGGCCCTGTATACCACCACTGGGGCCTGTATATACCACCACTGCGGAGGCTGCTGTAATACTGCTGGGGCCTGTATATACCACTGAGGAGGCTGCTGTATACCACTGGGGCTGCTGTAATACTGCTGGGGCCTGTATATACCACTGGAGAGGCTGCGGTATACCACTGGGGCTGCTGTATATACTGCTGGGGCCTGTAAGGGGATGTGTCTTGAAGGGGTGTGTCTTGGAGGGGGGGCGTGTCTTGGAGGGGGCGTGTCATTGGGGGGCGTGTCTTGGAGGGGGCCCCGTTCAAATGTTTGCTATGGGGCCCTGCCAGTTCTAGTTACGCCCCTGTCCTTGTGTTGTTGGAAGGCTGATGGATCATCAAACTCATATACGGACACTTGTCTCCCGATCAGACACATCACAGCCTCTCATCAGTCATTATTTCTTTTCTTTATTTTTTACCAATTAGAAGAGAAAATGATTAAAGAAAAAGAGGAGCTACAACAAAAAATAGAAGGAGATCAACGAATGGAGGAGGATAAAAAGACGAAGCATCAAATGAAGATCCTGGAGAAGAACTTCAGAGAAGCTTTAGAAAAGGAGAAAAGCCAGAGGCTCCTAATGCAGGAAAAGCTCCAGACGGTCATAACGAGCAAGGAAAGAGTAAGTCATGTAACATCACACTTATGTCCAGGAGTAACTGAGCACGTAAATGTCACAGAGCGCAGCACTTAGTGCACACCCCATACCAGCTCCTGAACACGCATGTGACGGTTGTTGGCTGATCCAACCACTGAGAACCCATTATGTGGTTTACACGTTGCGATATCGGCGTCCAACTCCGACCAAAAGTCACGTGGTTCGTGCGTTGGAGCCGATATCGTTCCTGCGTTGTACGGTGTGAACATCCATACGATGCAGGAATGATGGCAAACCGATATCGGGGGTCGAATGAGCGTGCTACTCAACGCCGATATCGGTTGGAGCCGGATCGCCCTGTGTGACAGCCCAACTCCGATGTTACGTGCAACGTCACCCATTCACTCCCATGTTAAAATGGTCATTCCTGGGTCGGGGGGCGTAGACATCGTAGGGACGTTGTATCCCGATATCACACGTGTAAACCGCCGATGCGATTCTGGGAAAACCGGGCACAAAATGCGCGCTCCCGCGCGTTGTATACGATATCTGCACGATATCGCGACGTGTAAACCCACCATTACTCTTGTGTATATTCAGTGTGGACCTTCATGGGCATGCATTTTATTTGCTGGATCTATTGAGATGCCACATGATACATCTTATTTTTATATACAGTATCTACGTTGTACATCCCTATAGGCGGCTCCTCCGCCGGCTCAGCTTCTCTTCATGTAGGATGATGTAGAGTAAATATCATCTTGGAAATACTATTTTTCCAAAATTTCTGGATATCCTGTCAGTGCCCTCCTCATATTCGTTCCTGTTTTCTTCTTGTCTTCCCAGGAGCTGGACATGTACAAGGCTCAGGGGTATGAAGGACACGCCATGATGTACCAGAAACAGATCGATCGCTTCAAAATAAAGCATGATGCATTAGGCTTCCTCAAATATATAGCTATCATAATAGCTGCACTCATCGCCATCGTTATGGCTATTGTCTCACCAAGAAACGCCGGTACGGCTTTTTCCATCGTTTTTGCTTTGGCTCAAGAATTTCTAGGTTGACCTGTGGCTGTGGACTCTGAGTGTATCATGGCGATGTAATAACACACATTACAAGATATAAGACAGAGTTGCAGATATTACTATATTATTACATAAATTCATTATTTCTATTAAAGTGAATTGAGCTGAGCTGTAATACCAGACTCAGCCACATGGATGGTGTGGCGCTGTTTGGGTGTTAAAGTAAACATGTTTTTCTAATTCTGTAAAACCCCATTAATATTATAAGGCATAACCTGAGTTTTAAGGGCCCTGAGCTATCATTTGCTTTGTACTGTCCTTTTATGTGGTGTCACGTGTTGACTGCTCCCGCAGTCCATGTGAAATGCTCTGCTGTAGTTTAAATGGGAGTAATTTTCTTTGGCATATTAAGAGTTAAAGTGGAGATGCTGCTGTATTGCTCTGCAGGTGGGGAGTCACAGGGCTGGTTGAGGAGCAGGGAAAGGGTGGTGGACCAGACCTCCTCACCATCAAGGTACCTCTGGGTACAGGGTCAGCTAGGGATCCCAGTCTATAGGGTAAGACTAGGTACCCAGTTTACCTTACCTGTTATTTACATGCTGCTTCCATTTCCTCATCTGTTATACCACTTTCATAACATGTGGAAGACGAAACTCCTCAAGTCTTAGGTTGTAGAGCGCAGGGTTAATCCATACAAGATGTAAATGATGAAAAAAAAAATAAAATTTCCGTTCTTCTTATGTATTTGGCTTCAGATTTTTATTTTATTCAAATACAATTTATTAAAGTAATAAAATAAATACAAATATGAATATTCAGACAGGACCACAGGAATCAGCCTTAAATCAATCTGTGATAGGTCCTATTTTATCATCACATTTATGACATCTATTAGAAACATGGCTTCATCAGAATTTAAAATGAAACCAAGCTAGCACTCTAAAACTACATCTGACCCCTGCTATGATTCCCTAGTGTGGACAGGTAATTGTACTGGTTTATCTGCTGTAAAGACTGCACAAATTCTAGATTCAGTGTATTCAAGAGGCTGAGAGGTGACACTTCCGTCATCAATAGACGGTTATTGTGCAGCTTGGACGTGACTGTGCCGAGGTACTGAAGAACATCGCTAGAATCCAGCCTTTTCTCACCCTGGCAAAAAATAAAAAACCTTACCATGGCCCAGATCCTCTCCCGCCTTGATTATTGTATTTCTTTATTAATTGGCCTCTCCCTCTCACTAGACTCTCCCCTCTCCAGTCCATCTTTAATAAAGCAGCCAGGATCACCTATCTGGCCAATCGTTGCTCGGATGCCTCCCCTCTGTGCCAGTCATTGCACTGGCTGTCCATATATTATAGGATCCGCTCTGTGCCAGTCATTGCACTGGCTGCCCATACATTAGAGGATAAGCTCTGTGCCAGTCATTGCACTGGCTGCCCATACACTATAGAATCTGCTCTGTGCCAGTCATTGCACTGGCTGCCCATACATTAGAGGATCAGCTCTGTGCCAGTCATTGCACTGGCTGTCTACACACTATAGTATCTGCTCTGTGCCAGTCATTGCACTGGCTACCCATACATTATAGGATCTTCTCTGTGCCAGTCATTGCACTGGCTGCCCATACACTATAGAATCTGCTCTGTGCCAGTCATTGCACTGGCTGCCCATACACTATAGAATCTGCTCTGTGCCAGTCATTGCACTGGCTGTCCATATATTATAGGATCCGCTCTGTGCCAGTCATTGCACTGGCTGCCCATACATTAGAGGATAAGCTCTGTGCCAGTCATTGCACTGGCTGCCCATACACTATAGAATCTGCTCTGTGCCAGTCATTGCACTGGCTGCCCATACATTAGAGGATCAGCTCTGTGCCAGTCATTGCACTGGCTGTCTACACACTATAGTATCTGCTCTGTGCCAGTCATTGCACTGGCTACCCATACATTATAGGATCTTCTCTGTGCCAGTCATTGCACTGGCTGCCCATACATTATAGCATCCGTTCTGTGCCAGTCATTGCACTGGCTGCCCATACACTATAGAATCTGCTCTGTGCCAGTCATTGCACTGGCTGCCCATACATTATAGGATCAGCTCTGTGCCAGTCATTGCACTGGCTGCCCATACATTATAGGATCCACTCTGTGTCAGTCATTGCACTGGCTAACTACACACTATAGTATCTGCTCTGTGCCAGTCATTGCACTGGCTGCCCATACACTATAGGATCCGCTCTGTGCCAGTCATTGCACTGGCTGCCATACATTATAGGATCCACTCTGTGTCAGTCATTGCACTGGCTGCCTATACATTATAGGATCCGCTCTGTGCCAGTCATTGCACTGGCTACCCATACATTATAGGATCTTCTCTGTGCCAGTCATTGCACTGGCTGCCCATACATTATAGCATCCGTTCTGTGCCAGTCATTGCACTGGCTGCCCATACACTATAGCATCTGTTCTGTGCCAGTCATTGCACTGGCTGCCCATACATTATAGCATCCGTTCCGTGCCAGTCATTGCATCGGCTGCCCATACATTATAGGATCCAATTCAAATTGCTTGTTTTCACCTGTAAAGCCTCCACAGCGCAACACCTCCCTACCTCTCCACCCTCATCTCTGTATCACCCCACCCGTCCTCTTCACAGCGCAGCACCTCCCTACCTCTCCACCCTCATCTCTGTATCACCCCACCCGTCCTCTTCACAGTGCAGCACCTCCCTACTGTCATGGCAATAAATAGTTATAATTTATATAAGTTTATTGAAGTCATTCAGAAATCTTCCAACAGCATGTTTATATAAATCCTTGCACTTTCCTCTAGTTATCTCTTCTCCTTCTTCTTCTTCTTCCTCCCCTCCTCTGGAATTTCTCTGTCTCAGATTCTATATAATGTTTTGATTTAGATGTAGCAGTGCTGAAGCTCTTGTTAAGATGTTCCCGTACCGAATGTACTAACCAAGGCTAAACTGAATTGCTAACTAACACACGAAAATGATTGAATGTTCTCTTCAGAATAAAATGTAACACCCTTTTAATATCCTTTTAAGGAGCTGTATAAAACTGGCTACCCCACACTTAATAAAGGTCTTTGTCATTAAGCTCTACTTTGACTTGTTGTCAGTGTGGTTCTTACTGGTGGTGTGCACACACTCAGACAAAGCATCAATTTGGCGGCAGACACTTAAGAGGACAGCCCACCCGAAAGGTGTGAAGGCCTCCCATGACACTACCTCTCCACCCTCATCTCTGTATCACCCCACCCGTCCTCTTCACAGTGCAGCACCTCCCTACCTCTCCACCCACATCTTTGTATCACCCCACCCGTCCTCTTCACAGTGCAGCAGCTCCCTACCTCTCAACCCTAATCTCTATCACACCCCACCCGTTCTCTTCACAGTGCAGCAGCTCCCTACCTCTCCACCCTCATCTCTGTCTATCACCCCACCCGTCCTCTTCACAGTGCAGCAGCTCCCTACCTCTCCACCCTCATCTTTGTATCACCCCACCCGTCCTCTTCACAGTGCAGCAGCTCCCTACCTCTCCACTCTCATCTCTGTATCACCCCACCCGTTCTCTTCGCTCAGGAAGTGATATTAGACTAACATCTGAACTAATCCGAACCTCCCACTCCCGGCTCTAAGACTTCTCCCGAGCTGCACCAACTTGGAATGCTCTACCCCAATAAATTAGGACTATCCACAATTTACATAGTTTCAGACGCTCCCTAAAAACACATCTATTTAGGGCGTCCTATCATGCTCCCTAGTCAAAGTCACTTAGACATAGCCTATTGGTTCCGCCAACCCAAAAGAATGGCTGGTGATGACTCATGCATCTCTTATCTATTCTCCATTCCCTCAAGATGTGTGAGCCATCATTGTAAATAAGCCCCTGAACTTTGTGTCACCCCCTCCTCATTGTAGATTGTAAGCTTTTATTGTATTTTCTGACAATTGTTACTTATGACTGTTTGAATATGAATCTCTGAATTGTAAAGCGCTGCGGAATATGTTGCCGCTATATAAAGATTATTATTATTATTATATTCCATGCATAGAATCAGGTGCATATATACAATACGTTCAATGTGAAAGTGACGAAGATAGGCCTAGAACTAGCGAAAGCTGCCACCGTCTCGTCCATCAATCATGAGTCAACCTCTATAACACAGAGAGGCGCTGAAACATTTTACAACAAAAAATTAATGTAAAAAAGTTTGGAAAGTCACAAAAGTTTTGCACATCGTGAAGTTGTATAAAAATGTTCCACTTTCCCCAGTTGTGGAGACGTCTGCAGAGATTGGGTGTGATGGACCATGATGAACCCGGCTCAGCAAATTCATGACGCCATAAATCCCACTCATGCCCTTGACTGGTAGGGCGCGTTCACACTGATCATTGTGTATGGCAGAATTTTATATTCCTTCTTCAAGACAATCTCAGTCATATGATTTTATTTCTGCAACACCCACCCTTACTACTGCCGGTACATCGGTTTCAGAACAAAACTTTCTAAGTGCCCCCATGAGCCAAGAAATAGATTTCCTTTTTTTTCAATCTTCCACATTAGGCTGGAACTTGTAGTCCACCTCTGTATAAATACAGACGATCTTGTCTAACCCACAGCAGTCTCAGGACTTCTAATAACTTTGCTCCACCAGTTATTATTAATAGTATTCATTATTATAGTACCATTTATTCCATGGCGCTTTACATATGAAAAGGGGCGACATAGACAAGTATAATAATTATGAACAATACAAGGCACAGACAGGTACAGAAGGAGAGAGGACCCTGCCCATGAGGGATCACAGTCTACAAGGGATGGGTGAGGATACAGCATGAGAGGAGAGAGGACCCTGCCCATGAGGGATCACAGTCTACAAGGGATGGGTGAGGATACAGCATGAGAGGAGAGAGGACCCTGCCCATGAGGGATCACAGTCTGCAAGGGATGGGTGAAGATATAGCAGGGAGGAGAGAGGACTCTGCCCACAAGAGCTCACAGTCTACAAGGGATGGGTGAGGATACAGTAGGTGAGGAGAGAGGACCCTGCCCACGAGAGCTCACAGTCTACAAGGGATGGGTGAGGATACAGTAGGTGAGGAGAGAGGACCCTGCCCATGAGGGATCACAGTCTACAAGGGATGGGTGAAGATATAGCAGGGAGGAGAGAGGAGCCTGTCCGCAAGGGCTCACAGTCTACAAGAGATGGGTGAGGATACAGCAGGGGAGGAGAGAGGACCCTGCCCACGAGGGCTCACAGTCTACAAGAGATGGGTGAGGATACATTAGGTGAAGAGAGAGGACCCTGACCAGCGATCAGTTCACAATGTGGCAGCGATCCACATCGTTGGTCGGATCGTTACCACATCGCAGCGTGTAATGAGACCTTAAGTTGTGCTTATTTCTAGGGACTAGATATGAGCCCGATGCTATCGCATCAAGTGGGCAGTGACATCATAATCGGGGTGGGCTCTATTGCGCTGGGGGCAGCAGATGTCACTCCCCCCTGTGCTGCTTTGGCTCTACCCCCTGTGCTCGCTCTCTGCCCCCCTGCCTGTGCTCCCTCTCATGTGGCGGCAGCAGATTGTGGCATGAGAAACTGGCCTTGTTCAGTGGACTGCGGGTTGAGTGGAGTGAGAGCAGGCTGAGCGGGCAGGGTGAGTGCGGGGGCAGGGTGAGTGTGGGGACCGGGTGAGTACAGGGTGAGTGCGCAGGCAGAATGAGAGCAGGGGCAGAGTGAGAGCAGGGTGGGTGCAGGGTGAGTGAGCGAGGCCAGGGTGTGTGAGCGAGGCCAGGGTGTGTGAGTGAGGCCAGGGTGTTTGAGCGACACCAGGGTGTTTGAGCGAGGCCAGGGTGAGTGAGCGAGGCCAGGGTGTGTGAGCGAGACCAGGTGTGTGAGCGAGACCAGGGTGTGTGAGCGAGGCCAGGGTGAGTGAGCGAGGCCAGGGTGTGTGAGCAAGGCCACGGTGTGTGAACGAGGCCAGTGTGTGTGAGCAAGGCCAGAGTGTGAGTGAGAGTGTGTGCAGCGTGAGTGCGAGTGCAGGGTGAGTATGTGATTGTGTGCAGGGTGAGTGTGAGTGTGCATGCAGGGTGAGTGTGAGAGTGCAGGGTGAGTGTGAGACTGCGTGCAAGGTGAGAATGAGTGTAGGGTGAGTGTGGGAGTGCATGCAGGGTGAGTGTGAAACTGTGTGAAGGGTGAGTGTGAGCATGAGTGTAGGGTGAGTGTGGGAGTGCATGCAGGGTGAGTGTGAGAGTGAGTGCAGGGTGAGTGTGAGAGTGCATGCAGGGTGAGTGTGAGAGTGCATGCAGGGTGAGTGTGAGAGTGCGTGCAGGGTGAGTGTGTGCAGGGTGAGTGTGATAGTGTGTGGAGGGTGAGTGAGAGGGAGTGCAGGGTGAATGTGAAAGTGAGTGCTGGGTGAGTGTGAGAGTGCATGCAGGGTGAGTGTGAGAGTGTGTGCAGGGTGAGTGTGATAGTGTGTGGAGGGTGAGTGAGAGGGAGTGCAGGGTGAATGTGAAAGTGAGTGCTGGGTGAGTGTGAGAGTGCATGCAGGGTGAGTGTAAGAGTGAGTACAGGTTGAGTGGGAGTGCAGGGTGAATGTGAGAGTGCATGCAGGGTGTGTGAGAGTGCATGCAGGATGAGTGTGAGAGTATGTGCAGGGTGAGAGTAAGAGTGCGTGCAGGGTGAGTGTGAGAGTGAGTGCAGGGTGAGAGTAAGAGTGCGTGCAGGGTGAGTGTGAGAGTGAGTGCAGGGTGAGTGTGAGAGTGCGTGCAGGGTGAGTGTGAGAGTGAGTGCAGGGTGAGTGTGAGAGTGAGTGCAGGGTGAGTGTGAGAGTGCATGCAGGGTGAGTGTGAGAGTGAGTGCAGGGGGAATGTGAGAGTGCATGCAGAGTGAGTGTGAGAGTGAGTGCAGGGTGAGTGTGAGAGTTTTCTTGCCCACTTGGACTTTCCAACACAAGTATTGTTGCTCTTTGGTCATTGTTTCTTTATTCTGGTTTTTTTTTTCTTTTCTCCATTTTGGGAAGTTTTTATAAAACAAATAAAGTAAATAGAGAAAATAAATATGTAAGAAAAAAGATTGTATTATCATGTTATGTAAACAATACTCTTGCTGGCTGTTACCTCATCAAGAAGGATGAGCAAGGTGCAGGCTTTGTCCTCTAGAGAACCCTCCCCTGGATTTGTGATTGCATTAAGCTACGAGAACGGAATGTTGAGATTGTCACAGTTTAATACAATCACGAATCCATCTTGACAGAGAAGGTTTAAGTCTTTCTTCTCTTGATACTTCCCGGTACGAAGCACTGGTGGGTTTTCATCCCTTCTGAAGTTCCGAGTTCTCACGAGATCGACTCCTAGACATATAAAATGTCAAGGGTGGAGAGAGTCTCTTCCTGAGATGATGTTGCTTCAGGGACATAAACCTGAACACAGTTCATCTAAGGGCTGGCTCATACTGGCGTGAAACTCGGACAACTGCAATGCGACCATAAGTCGGACCATAACTAAGACAAGAGTCGTCCGACTCTCAGATCCGTGAATCGCAGCGTTTTTGCACTCGCCAGTGTGTCCGTACCCTAATCCAGATTTCCTGGTATTTCAGTCTGCAGGGAGGGGAGATGAAGCATTACATTGACCCTATCCTGTGTAAATACGGTGTAGAGTTCTTTAAAGGGCAAAGCCTGTAGCTGGCTTATCCTTCTAGATGAGGTAACAGCCAGCAGGCGTATCATTTTTGGCTACTTTCATATTTGTGTTTATGTTTATACGAATGTGTCACACTTGCCACAATATTGCATTTTGCCTAATGCATTTGTATAGGAGTTCCAAACGATAACGGTGACTTGTGTTTTCATCGCTATCCAGCACTTCCGGCTTGTCTTAAAACCACATTTACTGGCAGTTTTTGTCTGGTGACGGAAGTGCCGGATTTGCCGGATCGTGATGAAAATGCAAGTCGCCGCACATGTCCTGGACTCCAATACAAATGCATTAGCCCGAACGCAATGTGGCCACATCTGGTTTTTGCAAAAGAAGGCGGAGTTCTGCCGGATTTGCAAAAAAATGTGAAGTGAGAGTAAAAGTAAAAACCTGAAATCCAAAAGTTCAGGATTGCCTGATCTGCTGGAAGTGAAACTAAACGCAGATCTGAAAACCTGACCCCTAAAAATCAGCCCCCAGCCTATTTATTCCTGTCCCTGCACTTCCAGTAATGCATTGCAGGCATCCCTTTGTGTAACAAAAGGATATTTGTAAAGTATGTAAAAGTGGCTTCTCAGCGACGCCTGCAGATCACCCAGATGGGTGTGCTAAGTCAGTGTAAGCTCCCTCGCCCCCTCCATGGGCAGTATAGGCTGTATGACGCAAATAGCATCATATCCATATCATAGGACTTTGCATTGCGCATGCGCGAGTTTTCTCTACGGCAGCTAGTCTGGGATTAGCTGCCGTAGAGAAAACTTGCGCATGCGCAATGCAAAGTCCTATGATATGGATATGATGCGATTTGCGTCATACAGCCTATACTGCCCATGGAGGGGGGGGCGAGGGAGCTTACACTGCCTTAGCACACCCATCTGGGTGATCTGCAGGCGGCGCTGAGAAGCCACAGGGAACGCCCTGCACTGAGAAGCCGCAGAAAGCAAGGTAATAAAAGCACTTTTACATACTTTACAAATACCCTTTTTTTTACACAAAGGGATGCCTACAATACATTCCTGGAGGTGCAGGGACAGGTATAAATGGTCTGGGGGCTGATGTTTAGGGGTCAGGTTCCCTGTAAGGGTTAGGAAGCTCCCATAAGGTGACAAGAACATTCTAAGCTCCCACTTACACAACTAATGCAGCCTCAAGAAGAAGAAGAAGGCGACAGTAACGAGGAAGGAAACATTTATTCACTTTTCTATTGATATAAATATGTCAAATTCTAAATGACCAGAAATAATAACAAGGAAAAATAAAACTTGATCAAAAAGACAAAAATGTAAGTAAAATAAATGTGGGATGTGAATCCGACCCTAGAGGTCACGACCTATAGAAGGACGGACGCCACCGTCTCTCCTACTGCATGGTCCCTGCTTTCTGCATAAGAAAACTCAGCCATTCCTGACGTTGGCTCTGGAATTGTGATATGTTGGTTATGTGGAAGTTGACAGATTCCAGGATCTCGTAGAGGATCTTCAGGATCCTGCGGTGTTTACTCGGGACGGAGATTCTATCGGAGAGGACGTAGTTTTCTAAGCAGTGAACGTTCTCCATTCCCATTCCAGAAAACGTGTCCTTCAGCGGAGACTCCTCCAGCACGCTCCTGCTTTTGGTTAGGATAACAAAGGGCAGGATTCCTGGAAATAGGAAGCAAAAGATTACTACTATTATTACTGCTACTGCTGTAAGGGGGTCAAGAGTTAATGATCTTCCTCCCTTTAAAGAGAATCTGTCCAGTCAAAAATCCATATGTAACTAATATAATTTTCTAATTCCTCTGGTGAAGTTCTCTCTATTCATGTATTTCTTTTATTTATAAACTGCAAATAAAGAGATTCATTCCACCTGTCAATCACAGTGAGTGATCACTTACTTCTCTGCTGCCCCCTCCCCAGGGAATGAATATTCATGTAGTGACATCACTGCCTGCTCTGCAGCTCTGACAGCTTCATCTGAGACATGTGTATCTGAGGCATGTGTGTAGTGTGTGCTGTCTGAGAGATTTCTGTGTGTTTATGTGAAGATTTGTTCATTTGCTCAGCAGATACAGACATTACATGTATGCAGGAAACAAATGTTCAAATATGCATATTTTTCACTTAATAAGACGCGCCTGATTATAAGACGCACCCCAAATTTGGCGAAGAAAAAGAGAAAAAAATAATTTTAATGTTAAATGGGGTCGGTCTTATGATGCAAATGCCCATCTTACAATTAGTATATATGTCCCTCATCCTGGTATTTATGATCCCCCATCCTGGAACATGGCTCCACCATCGTGGTATATATATCCCCCTTCCTGGTGTGTATATATATATTTCTCCATTCTGATACATAGCCCCTCCGTTCTGGTATATACAACCTCCCATCCTGGAACATGGCCCCACCATCCTGGTATATATATCCCCCATCCTGGTGTGTATATATATAATATATATATATATCTCCATTCTGATACATAGCCCCTCCGTCCTGGTATATACAACCTCCCATCCTGGTACATGACCCCCCATCCTGGTATATGTATCTGCCATCCTGATGTATATACATATCCCCTATCCTGTTACATAGCCCCCCTTGGACCCACCATGGATTACTAAGGGGGGCTGCAGTCATGGAGTGGGGGTGACAGAGGCAAGTTTCATGGGTCCACAGAGAGTCGCCTGATTTCAGAGATTTTCAGAGGCGGGCAGCGCACCGCCATGGATCTACTGTAACTGCTTACAGGACCTTGGACAGCGGCACAAACTATACATACATTACGTACAGTATCTGCTCTACTGTCAGGAGCCGCGGCTTCATTCAGAAAATTGTACAAAGCCGACAATAGCCGGCTTACTGTAATGGGTTATTAACCCCTGACATACCCACAGGAGTGGGCAGCATGTCTCTAGGGGGGGTGGGCACCCCTAGAGACATGTTGCCCACAACTATTATTAATATTTCGTCTTTTATTATACAGTTAACACTTTGTTCATCCCTGCGGCAGCAGGGATGAACAAAGTCCACAGTAACCGCACTGTTTAGGATTACACATCCGGAGCAGGACAAATGGTGACAAAGGAGTCTAGTGGGGACAGAGCAGCCTAAAAGGATGACAAAGCTGACTGTGAACAGAAGGGTCTGAAGGGTGGAGATAGAGGAGTGTGGATGAGCACAAGAGTCTAGAGAGAGGATACAGAGGGGGATGGAAGAGACAGAGAACCCTGAAAGGGACAGAAGAATATAGAGGAAGCAGAGAAGTCTGGAGGAGACAAATGAGGCTGGAGAAGTATAAAGGGAGGAGATTGAGGGTTATGGAGAAGAAAGAGGAATCTATAGGGGACAGAGGAGTCTACAAGGGTTAAGGGAATCTAAAGGTACCGTCACAAGATGGCTGGCAATTACCGAATTTGGCGATATGGAAACCATATCGCCAGTGCGTCGTGGCGTGTGACAGGGCAATTCTAGAGAAATTGCGAGAAATTGCTGGTGACGCATCGCCTGATTTCCCAGCACTGCTGAAAAATCAGGTGATAGCGAGCTGGCGATTTGAGTTGATCGTGCCATGTGACAGGGCGAAAGCGACGTAGAAAGCGATCCTGAAATCAATCCCGTAGGCGTGCCCGGCCACTGTTTATTCCTTGCCGGCGATTGCTGGGTGATACTGCGTTCCGATTGGCTGGCCGTGTACGAGTCGCTTTATTTGATGACCTGTGCCTTCACGCAAGGCTGACCAGTGGGAACGCAGTTCCGTCCACCAATCGCAGTGATAGGAGTGCGGTGAAACACTCTAGCACGCCCCTATCAAAACAGTATGGCCACATCGCTGCTATGATTGTGACGTGTGACGCAGCGATGTGTGAAGGGAAGATCGCTTCCGGTCTTCTGCAGGTGATTTCCGGAACGCAGGATCGCCAAAGATCGCTACGTGTGACAGCTCCAGAGCGGTCTGAAAAAAGTTCCTGATAAATGCGCGCTCACGTCAAATCACTGGCGATATGGAAGCGAGATCGTGGCGTGTGACGGTACCTTAAAGGACAGAGAGCATTTTGAAAGAGGGACAAAGCAGTATCGAGGACATGGACAAAGAACGGTGGAGAAGACAGAGGAGCCTGGCAGCAGCTAACAGAGGCACGCGGAAAGCATGAATGCATGGCCAAGCTGGGGTTTTCTGGTTGGTGGAATCAGAAGTTGGTTGAATTACCTTGTTTGGCCAACAGTTATGGTATTCCTATGAGTATTTCTGGTCAAACATCTTACTAATAATTAAAGTATAATAAAACCTACAATTTTGGACCTGGAGGTCCAAGGAGTGAACAATCAAATATAACTACCTACAAACAGGGGCATAATCAACTCTTATACACTAATAAGAAGGAGAGAGCCTCTGAGCCAATCCAAATGCTATAAAGTTTTTATTAATTAGAAAATGAAAGAAAAATTTTTTACACAACATATATAATTGGTGATAGAAACGACAAAAAGGCAAAAAACCCCATTAAAAACAGATCTGATCACCATGTAAGAAAGGGGGCACTCAAAGTACTGACTCACCAACAGCATCCCATTGGAAAACTAAAGATCGGGTCCCTTTTGTTCTTCCCTATGGGTCAAAGGATGTTTTGACATGCCTATTCTATTCTTTTTCCCTGGCAGGCAGGAGGATTTTATCCTATAAACATGGCTTTTGCTTGATCTCACTGCCGGCCTGGGTTTCCATAGCAACGGCAAGCTTTGAGGCTGCGCGCTCTCGGCGCATGCGCAGTGCGCCGTGTCGCGGTCTCTGGCCTTGCGCGTTGCCGTGGTGACGCGGCAGATGACGTTGTTCCTCCGCCGCGTCACTTCCGGTGCGCGCTTGGTCGGGGTCTTGTGACGCGGCTCCCATCATGCCTGGAGAGCGCCGTTTTAGTGCTCGCAGCTGTCTGAGACCTTTTTTGATTCCTGTCTATCAAGCGCTTTTGCACAATCAGGATCGGTCTCTCTTTCCCTGGGCGGGACTTCCGGGGTATTTTGGCCGGTCTTATGTTATGCGGCAGGCTATTGGTACTGCTTAATCACTGACCCAATTCACCTGTGTGGGGACTATTTAGGGGAACAGACTACCATTATCTGATAGCCTCCTGACGAAGCCTGGACGGGAGAAACACGTGTTGAGGCGGGGGGTGCTTGATCTACTGGCTCACTATGTCTCAAGGTAACTGGCTAAATCAATAATGTAACTTTGACTTCAATGTGCTTGTGGTCCCCTTATTTGAGGGTTCTAATGTGAATTACACATGCAATATACTTTTGTGATTTTCTGGTCCTTGTAGTACTACCTTATACCATTGTGATGGTTCTGATACTTACTTAGTTAATTCAGCTTTCCACATTGGTTTTCCAATGGGATGCTGTTGGTGAGTCAGTACTTTGAGTGGCCCCTTTCTTACATGGTGATCAGATCTGTTTTTAATGGGGTTTTTTGCCTTTTTGTCGTTTCTATCACCAATTATATATGTTGTGTAAAAAATTTTTCTTTCATTTTCTAATTAATAAAAACTTTATAGCATTTGGATTGGCTCAGAGGCTCTCTCCTTCTTATTAGTGTATAAGAGTTGATTATGCCCCTGTTTGTAGGTAGTTATTTTTGTTTTAATAATGAAAGTGTATGAGTGCTGAAAATTCATTGTTGAGCAACAAAGTAAAAAAAAAACATTAGGTGAAATTAAACCGGGTCAGACTGGCTGGCAGGAGAAGCGGGGAATCCTCCGGTGGGCCCCAGCAGTAGTTAGCACAATACACTTGTTTCACTATGTAGAGATAAAGGAATCATCTCATCCTTCATTTTACAAACTACCCAGCATATAATTATGTAGAAGCATAGGTAAATTTGTGAATGTAATATTGCTATGTAGTTGATCAGTGGCCTCCAGAGTCAATGCTACTGGTGGGCCCTTGCTGCCCCGTCTGACACTGAACATACAGTAAAATTATAATTACTTACCTGTGAGTTTTTGGGCTTGTTTCAGGAATTCGCTGATGTTCCTGTGATCCTCACCCGTGAGGTTTTGTTGTGAGCTGTAATGACAAATCAACAAAAATGTTGAAAATGTTAACATCAATGAATAAATGGTGATTTCCAGAAAAAAAGGCTTTTATGGCTAAACTTGAGATGCATCATCCACTTAATTATTACCCAAGAGTGAAGCCTCACAATGGATTAAACCCCAACATTTAGTAAGACGTGTGGAGTAATCATTGATGGAACTTTACCAAAACCTTCCCTACTCCGGTCTGACTGGAGTAAGCACATTCATTGATGGCACAAAGCTCTCAATAACTGGCTGCACCTTTGGGCTGTTGGGCCCTACAAATAAGCAGAAGGAAAGTTCTGCCCTAATTTACATCACTTTCTCATGTAGACGGGGGTCCATATGTTGACTAGTGATGGGCTTCCTCTCATCCACTATCCCTCGTATTTTTTATTATTTTTTTCGAATGCAAAAACAGAAATTATTTAAAAATTACATCAATATTTTCCCTTCTCATCTTTTGCATGGATCCCTGGTGACGTTTAGGGTTGGATTTCCCCATATCTCGTCTATAAAAAGACATGAGGTCACAGCCCTGGTCTCCTTGTCTACCTAGGAGGTGGGGAATCCTGTCACGTTCCTTGGAAGCACACGCCGTGGCCAGCGGTCATCAAGTGTTTCCCGTCAGCCGATGGTTACGTCACGCGCCAGTCATGGGACAGGGTGGGCAGGGATATTGTGTGGCAGTGCGGCGTCTCTTCCATAGGCTAGGAGTAACCACCTTTCCTTTGACCTTCTTTGCTTGATTTGATTTTCTATAGAGTTGCTCTGGGTCCGGTGTCCGTGACCTGAGTCCTGTGAACCTTCTACAACCTGTAGGTCATCATCATGTCATGCATGAACAGTGCCGTAACGTGATAGCACCATGGAGGCCTACTAATCAGAAAAGGCAACACTTGGAGGTTCACGGACCTCTGGTTCGGCGTCATTGGCCTACAGAAATCTCTACTGCCCAATCCTTCATTTCAGTTGTTGAGGATGGAGAGACATGAAATGTTTTTATAGGGTTAAAAATATCACAACTTTTCCCTAAAATATATAAATTGTGACTTAGAGATGTCATGTCGTCTGTTATACACAAGATGGCGCCCACGTTCCATAAATACACCTGAGACCTAAGCCAACCCATTAAGGGAGGAATTTAGATATTAGAATAATTTGATAAGAATTGACCAATTAGGAGATGATCACTTTGTAGAAGGTTCTAGAATACTAACACCCCTTTGCTTTCTGTATAAAAATGTGTGTTTTAATAAACGCTTGCGCAGTGCTTATTCTCATGGGCTTGGGCAAGAGCAAGACTTGGAACGGATTCTGTGTCCGTCTCATTACTTGCGACGTGCACGCTTGCCTGTATGATTAGGAGTGGTTGGCGGACTGGAGAGACTGAACTGGACCCACAACACACTGATACCTGTAAACCAGGACCGGCACGATCACATCGGTGGAGCCGGACGCTATTCTTTGTGTCACCAGATTGAAACGATTGTTTTGGCTCCTGTCCCAGGACACAACCTCATTCAGAGGCACACAGTTACCTGAAAGTAGGAAAACAAAGACAAGGATCTTTTAGAAAGATAAGGTCTACAATTACAATTCATTGAGTTTCGCAGTTGTTAGTGTTAGGCCAGGGTCACACTTGCATTTTTGATCCAGTTACTGGATCCATTTTTGACATGTGGAAATGTGCAAAAATGCATCCGCAAAAAAACGCACTGCTTAAGTGCAATCCGTTTAGCGCATGCGTTTTTGAGCTGTGCAGTAAAAATCATGCATGCAATGTTTTTTTGGTGCATTTTCAAAAACGCATGCGTTTTTTTAACATGGGTCCCTATGGGAAACGCATCCATTAACGCAACCTTCCAAAAAACGGATCCATTAATGGATCCAGTAAATGGATGCAGGCTCCCAAGTGTGACCCTACCGTTAATTTTGGCATTTTGCAGTTCTGATGTATTGCATTTATGCTCATGCGCATCCACAATGCTCGTATCATGGCACATATCCATCTATAACGCTGTGTATTTAGAATAGGAATAATACTTGCCACCATTCCTAAGTAGATCATTGTGCTTGCAAAAAATTGTGCAACCCTAAAGGTACCGTCACACGCCATGATACCGCCTGCGATATCGCTGTTAAGTCCCGAATTTCGCGATGTCTAGACCACATCGCCTGTGCGTAGTGGCGTGTGACTGGAGCAATCCGGTTACCGCATTGCAGTTAGCAAAACCGCTCCAAAAACTGCAGCCTGCATGATTTTTAGCGCAGGCTGCAGATCCGGAGCCGGTAACCAGATTGCATGTAGAGCAATCCGGTTACCATAATGGGCTCCTAGTGGGAGCGTTTCTTAGCGATAGTGGAGAACATGAATCTATACACCTCTCCCTATAATATGTAGCATATTGAGTCTCAAATACACAATATTGTATAGCTGGAATATATATATGATATGCAAATGTAACCCTAGCCTAAAGGACTGATTATTCAGTAGGTCCAAAAGGGGGCAGAGCCTAGGTTAGAGCAGGAGACTTAAGTGACAGTGTGAGCTTTGAGTCAGTCAGCATCAGAGACAGTGCTGGGAAGGCAGTGAGACAGGACGTGCCTGACAGCCCTCTGACAGGAGGGATCACCCATCTCCAGGAGAGTGACCCGGGACAGATAGGGGACGAACCAGCACCGGTTGGGCTGGCTGGTAACGTCTGGGGTAACATCGGCAACACAGAAGCCGAGGCGGTCAGTGGTCCATCCCTGATCATAAACCAACAGAGCCGCAAGCCCTTAATCACCAGTTAGCCGTAGGCGCCTCAAGATGGTACCTCACTCCTCAGGCCCATAATTGGTCCAAGACTACGAGGGTAACGGTCCAGATTCCGGTGGCGGGAGAGAGAGTGCGTTCCTGCTGCTCCAGTCCGTACCGGTCAAGGATAACCCGGTGCCTCATCGTACAAGACGACTGGCCAGTCAGGGAGAGCTCGGCAAAGGTGGTGAAAGACAGAGAGGAAGGTAGAATAGAGACCCCAAAAGTTAATATAAAAAGAACATCTAGAGACACCATAGGGGTACCCTGAACCGACAACTAGTACCCATTAAACCAGACTGTACCGTGTATTCAATAACTCTGCCGGTACCAGTAAAGTGGAGTTGAAGTTGAGTCGGTGTCTGTCTTTCTTCCCGCCGGTGCCCGGAGTGCCTCAGCATTGTCAGAGGGGTAAGAACAACTACCCCCCTCATCCTCTCATGCCCTGAGGAAAAGCTCCACCTGTGGGGAGCTGTACACACTGAGCTGCACCCATCATCACCTCAGTGGCCGGCCTGCAGCGCCGGTATCCAAATTACTGGGATCCACAGGTGGCGTCACGTACTTTTTAATTCCTTGTAAATATTTCCCCCAACCAAACAAATGACAGCCAGGGCACGGAACCGGAACCCGACCACCCGTGAGTCCCCGTCACATCCATCAAATCCATCCCGGTGTCCGAGTACCCCTTTCTCTGTGCTCATCAAATACACACACATGGGGACAAGGCCCAGGAGAAGCTGGAGGCTGCGCCCGGTGCAGCATTGTGCCGCTTGTAAGAGGCACTCGTAAACTCCACCCACTGCAAGGAGGAACTGAGATGATTGGTGGATAATAGCGGTAGATCATCAACAGCAGCTGCCGGGTGGAGTTCAGCAATGAACTTACAGAGTTGAGCGTAAACTTCCCATTCTTGAGCGGAGTCCATCTTAGAAAGGCCTCTGTTGTCGACAATGGTAATGCTGTTGGTGAGCTTGTACCCCCTCCGGTCCATGGTCTTCCCTCCATGGGATGTGGCCTCCCCTGCATAGTCATGGAAGCCATCACTGCTCATGGTGAACAGGCAGGAGTTTACGAAGGACGACTTCCCGTGACCGGCAAAACCGAAGAGCTGGATGAGAATGTGATTGAAGGGCCCCTGAGGGAGCCGGTAGCTCTGTATATACTGACGTGAGTTGTTTAATATCGGTTGCATTAGTCACTTTGAAGATCTTGGGTTTTGCAGCTGATGGAAGATGGAAAAGGAAAAATTAATGGGATGAAAGCAAATGTCTTTGTGATGTGAGATTACCTAGAATGTGGACGGAAGTGGGGTCCAGAATTCACCATCTAGAGAGTGAGAGGCAGAAGACGTTTGTAGGAGATTTTAGATGAACGGTTCCTCACCTGACATCTCTTGGTCATTCTTTAAGACGCCTTGTTCTATAGGTTCTAGTAACTTCAATAAGTCTTGGAGGATGTCATCAGCCTTTTTTAACAGAAGGAAGAATTGTTAGCTTAAATTGTTACAGGTACAAAACAATTTGAAAACATAAAATCTCATTAAAGAGAAGCATCTAATTTATGCTTAGTGTGGGGTCTGCTGGGGTGAGCTTAATTTATACCTAGTGCAGGGTCTGCAGGGGTGGAGCTGATTTATACCTAGTGCAGGGTCTGCAGGGGTGGAGCTGATTTATACCTAGTGCAGGGTCTGCAGGGGTGGAACTGATTTATACCTAGTGCAGGGTCTGCAGGGGTGGAGCTGATTTATACCTAGTGCAGGGTCTGCAGGGGTGGAGCTGATTTATACCTAGTGCAGGGTCTGCAGGGGTGGAGCTGATTTATACATGCTGCAGGTTCTGCAGGGGTGGAGCTGATTTATACCTAGTGCAGGATCTGTGGAGGAGGAGTTTAATTATACCTAGCTCATAGACTGTGAGCCCTCGTGGACAGGGTCCCTGCCCCTCCTGTACCTGTACGTCCTGATCACCTAGATTTAGTGTACTTGTTCTTGTCTCCCTCATCCTCATGTAAAGCGCCATGGAACCTAATGGCGCTATATAAATAAATAATAATAAATAAATAATAGTGCAGGGTCTGTGGGATGTAGCTTATTTATACCTAGTGCAGGATCTGAAGGGGTAGAGCTGATTTATACCTAGTGCAGGGTCTGCGGGGGTGGAGCTGATTTATACATGATGCAGGGTCTGCAGGGGTAGAGCTGATTTATACCTAGTGCAGGATCTGCAGGAGTGGAGCTGATTTATACCTAGTGCAGGATCTGCAGGGGTGGAGCTGATTTATACATGCTGCAGGGTCTGCAGGGGTGGAGCTGATTTATACCTAGTGCAGGGTCTGCAGGGGTGGATCTGATTTATACCTAGTGCAGGGTCTGCAGGGGTGGAGCTGATTTATACCTAGTGCAGGGTCTGTGGGGTGGAGCTGATTTATACGTAGTGCAGGGTCTGTGGGGTGGAGATTATTTATACCTAGTGCAGGGTCTGTGGGGTGGAGATTTATTTATACCTACTGCAGGGTCTGCAGGGGTGGAGCTGATTTATACCTAGTGCAGGATCTACAGGGGTGGAGATTATTTATACCTACTGCAGGGTCTGCAGGGGTGGAGCTGATATATACCTAGTACATGGACTGTGGGGTGGAGCTGATTTATACTTAGTGCAGGATCTGTGGGGTGGAGCTGATTTATACCTAGTGCAGGATCTGCAGGGGTGGAGCTGATTAATACCTATTGCAGGATCTGCGGGGTGGAGTTTATACCTAGTGCAGGGTCTGCAGGGGTGGAGCTTATTTATACCTATTGCAGAATCTGCAGGGGTGGAGCTTATTTATACCTACTGCAGGGTCTGGAGGGGTGGAGCTGATTCATACCTAGTGCAGGATCTTTGGAATGGAGTTGATTTATACCTAGTGCAGGATCTGCAGGGGTGGAGCTGATTTATACCTAGTGCAGGGTCTGCAGGGGTGGAGCTGATTTATATCTAGTGCAAGATCTGTGGGGGTGGAGATGATTTATACTTACTGTAGGGTCTGTCAGGAGGAGCTGATGTATACATGCTACAGGGTCTGTGATTTCTCCTAGTACTTGCTCCACCCATTCAGGCCCCTACTTGACACTGCAAATATCTCTTATAATACCTTCAGTGACACACAGTCTTTAATACCAACCACCAAGTCATCATGCTAGTCTCTGAAGACATCAATGGAAAAATGAAATAAAAAGACGAGCCAGATAAGCCGGATGTACCTTGACCCCTTTGTCCGGTTCCTGGTTATACTCCTCTATTATCGCTTTCTTATCATTAATAAACACTTTGTGTCCTCCGGGGACGTGATATTTGTTCTCCTTCAGATTTTGGTCTATTTTACTCTTTATCCGTTCCAGGATTTCGTTACATCTCTGCACAGAAGATTCCTCACACATTCTCCAAATTTCATCTTTTTTCTTCATTAAATCCTCCTGGTCACAAAAAATGCAAAAACATTCACTTAAAGGGGTTGTCCACTGTTAGACCAATCCATTCTGAATCATCCTAATGTTCACCATAAAACGAAAAGAAAAAGTCAAATTTAATCCCCCAAATACCACCATTTCTTTGTCAACCGAGTCCCCTAGCGGTCTTCTCTATAGGTCTACGCGAAGCTGCAGCCAATCACTGGCCATGGATTGGCTGCAGCTGTCACATGACATAATGCAACAATGTCTCAGTGCTTGCCCGAGGACACAGTGCCGACATCGGAGACTTTAGACCTTTGTCTACCTGATTAGCAAGGATTCCCCCAAAGCCTGACAACTCCCAAACTTTACATAATTCTTGGTCAATGGTCTGAGTTTCCGGGTTATTAGAACTTTGGATGAAGGACGTTACACAAGGGGAAGGCTATGCTGGAGAACAGAGGATCTCTTTTCTTTAATTTTGTACCAAGGAAGGAATGTTTAACTTGAGAGAAGCCAAAGTTCAGCTTTTTACGAGCAGTTGACTGCCATCACGTTGGGTTGACAGCTCTAGAACAATAAGAGGAATAACCAAGGACCACATGTTCCACCACCAATAAAGTTAGGTACCAATGAATCAGGATGGTTCTATACCTTGAGATCTTGCAGATATTCCTGCAGACTCTTTTCATGGCTGACATACAACTTTGTAAATTCTTGCATGGCCTCGTCTACTGCAGCCTCATGAATCTGCTGGAATTCTTCTTGGCTGTTCATATGTCGGGAAGATATCTTGTCCTCATAAAGCTTCACCGAACCGTTCATTACTTTTTTATTTTCTTGAGTGAACATGTCTGAAATAGAACTTTCCAGAAAAACGCTATCAGGTCTTGTAACGACATTAATGTATGACTGGAGAAGGTTCGCGAATCCTGTAAGGAAAAGAGAGGACAATGTCAACCATGCAGGTCAATGTCGATGTTCTCAATGTAAAGTAGAACATTGATATCTATGGCTCTTTTATAACTCAAAGGGGTTGACCACTACAAGGGCAACCCCATCTTGATCGACTAGTTTCTCCCATGTAAAAGAATCATCCCAGCGCTTAATCGCGCCTTCTTATAAAATCACAGAAAGTTAGCGCCATATCATCACTACCTATAATTTTGTACGAAGGCGGGGAGAGGGAGGCCGGTGGTGTTTGGACACGGGACTCACTTGTCACATCAATATTACGTGAGCCCCGAGCCGCGGTTTCACAGCGCTGGAGTAGCAATGAAACAGGAGATGAGTACCAGGTTTGCTATTTTACATAAGGGAAACAAGTTAATTGAGACGGGGTTGTCCTAGTAGTGGAAACCCCTTTAAGTACAATATCACATCACCAACATAGGAGGAAATCAATATATTAAGAAATTACTCTATTACCGTGTTTCCCCGAATATAAGCCAGTGTCTTATATTCTTTTTACCCCCAAAAGTCCCACTATGGCTTATTTTCGGGGTATGGCTTATACTACGGTAGAAAAGAAAAAAAAGACAAAAAAACGCAATTTCCTCACTTTCGCCGCACAGCTGACTTGCGGCACACTTGCGGCGCAATCGCGGCAAGTCCCCATGCAATGTATGGGGCACTTGCGGCGAGGTGCGGAAAAGGTGCGGCAACCGCACCTCGCCGCAAGTTCCCCATACATTGCATGGGGACTTGCCGCGATTGCGCCGCAAGTGTGCCGCAAGTTAAGGAAACATTACGGTACATTTTGTGATTTCCTTACTTTGGGTTGTTTCGTCTTGCAGGAGCTTCTGGGCCAATCAGCACTCGAGCTGCTGAGCCAATCAGCGCTCGAGATGCTGGGGAGCCGCTTGGCCAATTAGAGCTGCAGGGGCAGTGGTGACGTCAGGCTGGGCACGGGGCACACAGAAAAGTAACCCCATGCACTCGGGGCCACCAGCGGCTGCACATGAGGGCAGAGGAGGACAGCGGGGACAGCAGGGACAGAGGGGACCGAGGCAGCGGCGATGCATATACCGGTAAAAAGGTACCATGGCTTATATTTTCCCCCAATAGTCCCACTATGGCTTATTTTCGGGGTATGGCTTATATTAGCCGCCCCTCCTCTCCACCCCCCCATGGCTTATTATCGGGGGGGCTTATTTTCGGGTAAACACGGTATTACCAACTAGATGGAGACCCAATGCTACCACCCATATTGGCAGGGTGGTAAAGTAATGAAAGGGACAGGTTCTTCTGTGGCACTGGAGACTCTCCCCACTGTCCACTCTCTCCCCCGTGCTCTCTCTCACTGTGTGCTATGTCATAACACCACGCTATGATGTAATAACATCCCATTGGGATGTCAAATTACTTCATTATGTCATAATACCTCATTATGATGTCATAATACCCATCGTGAGGTCATAATACTCCATTGAGATACAGAGACAATCAGACGCAGGAGGTGACGAGACGCCACAAGGGAATTATATAAGTAGATGCTAGGGATGAGCGAGTATGCTCGCTACTATTCGGAACTTGCCGAATAGTAGCGGTATTCGGATACTCGCTACTCTCCGAGTATCTTACGAGTACTCTGGAGTAGCAAGTAGTCCGATTACTTTCGCAGTGTATCTATAGAAACACTGCAAAAGTAGCCTAAAAGTGAATAAAAGTTGTTAAAAATAATAAATTTACATACTCACCTGTCCAACGCCTGCAGTGGGACCATCCCAGAAGACCTGCGATCACCGGACAAGGACCTGTGACTACCAGCCAATCAGATGGTGACACGTCACAACCACGTGATCTCTAGCGGCCACCTGATTGGCCAGATTGCAAGGTCCTAGGTGTACTTCCAGGACCTTGCAATCTGGCCAATCAGGTGGCCACTAGAGATCACGTGGTTGTGACGTGTCACCATCTGACTGGCCAGATTGCTACTGGCCATCTGATTGGCTGGAAATCACAGGTCCTTGTCCAGTGATCGCAGGTCTTCTGGGACGGTCCCACTGCAGGCGTTGGACAGGTGAGTATGTAAATTTATTATTTTTAACAACTTTTATTCACTTTTAGGGTACTTTCGCAGTGTATCTATAGATACACTACGAAAGTAATCGGACTCGCTATACTCGCAACGAGTACCGAGTACCGGGACCTACTTGTTGCGAGTATAGCGAGTCCGAATATTACAGTACTCGCTCATCCCTAGTAGATGCCCATAAATTTATTTCCGCATATATCAACCTCCCCTTGATCGGGACAACATGAGACTCACTGGATCCTGTGAGGGCGATTCCCCCTCTCAGTCTTTTCTCTGGAACGTCTTCTAATATAAACTGACAGAACTTCGTTGTCTGCTCTACAAATTCCGGTTGAAGCTTCGTCTCAGAGATTTGCTCTATTTTGCTCAGAACGTCTTTGTCTGATGACGGGAAATCAAAACGAAGCACTTTTCTTCGGAAAAAGTTTTGATTGTCTTTCGGCTTATTTCGTTCTGTGCCTCCAGCTGAATAAGACAGTAAGACAAAGGAATTTTATTTACAGCCAATGTCACCCCCGAAACGAACAACGTCCTAGTCTGATGGGGTCTAAAACTAGGAATGGAGAAAGAGGAGACCCGTCATCCCCGGCAGAACCAAGGTCCATAGATCTGTCTACTGAGGGTCAGGAAATATATTGTTCATTGGAATTGGCATCAATTTAATGTGTAACATTTTTAGAAATTCCCTGATTTCAGCAAAGTCAAGCAACGTGCAATTCTCTTGGCCAAATTGCTTGACATGATCATCATCAATTTTTACATTCTTGAGTCTGCACCAGCCACAGAAGACTCACGAGACCTCATAGCACTTTTCAGCTTTTTCTACTTAGCACAGCAAATTACGGTAGGTGGGATTATCATAGCCTCTATAAAAGCAAGAGCAGAGAATGCAGCAGCTATTTTGTGGTGAGACTGGATAGCGAGAGAATGTCACAGCTTAGAGAAAGAAAGAAAGAAAGAAAGAAAGAAAGAAAGAAAGAAAGAAAGAAAGAAAGAAAGAAAGAAAGAAAGAAAGAAAGAAAGAAAGAAAGAAAGAAAGAAAGAAAGAAAGAAAGAAAGAAAGAAGAAAGAAAGAGAAAGAAAGAAAGAAAGAAAGAAAGAAAGAAAAAAGAAATTTGATGAAAGCAGCAAATTGTAAAGAATCTCCCTCACTAGTAGCTATGAAACATGTGACATACGATTAATCTCCCGCAGAGAGTTCTCCAGGTATTCATCGGCAGACACCGATTGGCCCTTAATCTCTAGTTTGAGTGTGGCATCTCGTAGGGCCCAAACTAGATGTGGTCGCAGGTGGTCCTCCCCGTCTGTCTGTGCGTCTTGTCCGTCCAGTTTGGAAGCCTTCGCTGTGATGATCCGGTGCGTTGCAGTCATGGAGCTGAGTAATTTGTTTTTAAGGAGAAAATTAGGAAAACATTTGAGGTTTTGTTAATTTTTCAAAAACTAAAGGGTAAAATATCTTCAAAGAATAGATGATGCCGGTCTCCCAGGCTGCTGTATAGACACAGACACTACATGTGCCGAAAACCTTGTTTGGGAAAACGTATCTCTAAACTTGATTCCCCGACTGTTCCTTCCCGGAGAGAAGAAGCATCTGAGGGCCACCATGGCCAACAAATATATCCAGCAGTATTAGACTCCCAACATCCGAGGAAACGTTTGGGTGGTCGTATGTGCTATTCTCTAAGCAGAGAACCTTACACTGAGGCACACAGACATTACTCGCGTCCTATTGAAAGGTCCATGTTATATTACGCAGGTTTTATATGGAGACCGCTATCTTAGAATATCAATTATGTCTCATTTTGCCTACATTGTTTAGCATCCAGCGACAAATTTCAGTGTATCCACAGCTGCGAGACCAATGGCCGCGGCATACTCACCACGCCGGCGGGTCTCCGTCAGTAATTTCTTGCTCTCAGGGCCTACACACATATCTCCTGGGAGGGCACTTGAGCATCCTCGATATTCTTAAAGGGTTAGTGTGCCCTAACCTGGAAGTGATTCTCAGCCGTAGGCTAAGAAGCACATGGTATTTAAGAAATCTTCACCCATTGGGAGGTGTCTGAGCAACACAGTCTATCCTTTAGGGTACCTTTACACGCCACTATGACAGGATGGATACAACCCGATACTTCACGTGCACGAGCACGCACAAACGGTTACAAACGGTAAACGCACCCTCTTTACACACCGCCACAAGGTGCGCTACGCTACGCTACATCTATAGCTAGATACATCGCCGGGTGTCTCAAGTAGCCATCTGTAGCTCATTTTACCTCATTTGCACACCGCTACAACAAGCTAATATGGGCAGACCTGGTGCAGCAGGGACAGCACATAGGCGTGCCACAATTGTGGATTACGAGACGTCCGTACGGTGATAGGACAATGCAATAATACCATGATTGGCCTGGCATCGCAGGAGGCAGATTAATACATGACGCTCGAGCAATTGTGTAGTGTGACTGCTCAGCTCCTTAAATATGCCGCCCTGTGCAGCGACTACCAATCGCAACGCAGGAGCTTCCTCCAATGATCGCTGAAGGGGGGCGGTATCCCGGAGCCTGTGTCACGCCTCAGGTACATAGCAGGTACATCGCCTGTTGTATAGACATCCCTTCTGCTCCTTCTTTACACACCGATACAGCTCGCTGCAATCGGCTTTGTAGCCACCTGTTTCAGAGCAGTGCTCGGAAACAGATGTATCTGTTGCCGGCTGCCTCCTACCATCTTCACACACCGCTACTACGGGCTATATTGACGACGCAAGCTACATTTGTAGCCTGTAGCGTGTTGTATCCATCCTGTCGTAGCGGCGTGTAAAGGTACCCTTAGTGGCTCGTTGCTAGTTGCCAGGTCCCTGTATCCGTATACCTGCTCATTTGCCTTGAGCCTGTACCTGCTAATCCGTGTTTTGTCCTAGAGCCTTATACTAGTCTGCACCAGTCCACACCAGAGTGCATTTATCCATATCTGCCTACCTGTTGTGCCATTAAGCCAGTCTGCATCTGTTCCACCTCCCTACACGTGCTGTGCTGCCATACCAGCCTGCACCTGCCTTACCCAACACCTGCCTGCCTCAACTGTATCTACCCAGACTCAGTCAATAAGAGCTGACCCTGGAGTCAGCTGTTATGGTATTGAGACCCCCTGGGCTGCAAAGCCTATCCTCACCAACCAGGGCTCTAGTGCACACTCGGTGGATGCTCCTCAAGATGGCGATCGGGGCCACCTCCCTGTGGGTCGACCCCCGGACACTCACCCCATGAGCATAACACATTGTATCTTCACACCCAACCAGCATGATCTTGCACCCCAAAGGATACTACAGTTTATCCACGGCATTTTGGTCTATAGCAGTTTTACTGTTGTAGATGACGGCACTACTCATGAGCATGGCCAGCGACAGGATCTTGCGGTCATTCTGCAGGTTGGCCTGAAACACAATGTGTCAATGATTATTCCGAAGCTTCCAGGAAAAGGTCCCCGGTAGAACCTGGTCCTCTCTTACCTTCTCCACATCTCCGATACCTTCTGTGTCCAGCAGGATGAGCGTGTGACCACTTTTCTGAGGGTGGGGGACACATCGCATCCAGATGCCTTTTGTATTTGCACTTAATGTATGCCCCAAAGAGAAGCCACCTGGAGATGAAGAAGGATGAAAAAAAAATATCTGAGCTCTTCCTCCTTTTAGTTACTTGTTTTATTTGCTACTCATCTTATGTTAAAACTGATATGTGAAATAAGTATTGAACACGTCAAAATTTTTTAAAGAAAATATATTTCTAAAGCGGTTATTCTCACCAGATGTTGGTAACAACCCATCCAGTGCACACAGGGAAAATCAAACCATAGATGTCCATAAATTATGTTATGTGCATTCATTGGCAATGACACAGGAAAAAAGTATTGAACACATCAAGAAAGAGATGTGTAAAAAAGCCCTGAAAAGTCCTGATCCCAGCTGAAATCTGTCAGTAATGAGAAAGCAAAGCAATCCCGTCACTAGTTCAACTGATGGCCAATAAAAAGGTGCCACACAAGAAACATCTCATGATGCGTGAAACCAGTGAGCCGTCTCAAGACCTTCACAAACTTATTGATTTGAGTCATACTGATATCATTGTTTAGCGGCCACATATATGGTCCATAACACCTGACCTGTGATTTCCATCCGCCTCTCACCTGCCGAATCTCCTGAGAGTTTGTTTAGCAGGTAGGACTTCCCAGACCGGTATGGCCCCACAATGGACACCACAACCAGTGGCTGCAAAATGTTCTCCAGAATCTTCTTGGCTTCTCCATTGATAGACAGTGTGTTGTGTTCGGGATTCTCCACCAGACATATGGGTTTGGAAATCTTCTGGATTACAGCCATGATGATCTGTAAATGTTGGGTTCAAACATTGATAAACATTAGTCAATAAAACTCATAGCCCTTAAAAAGGACCTGTCACCCCCCTGCTGCATGGCAATCTAAATGCATCACTGAATGCGGCATGTCTGCTGCATTCAGGGAAGGGGTCCCCCATGTGTCTGTGTGCTGTGTACCCCGAGATATAGGCTTAGAAAAACTTACAGTTAGAAGCCATGAAGGTAGTCCCTGTGGCTGGAGTGAGCTCGATTGACTGGGGCCATTTCCTCTCCCTCTGCCTCTCTGTGCTGCTTCTGATGTGCTGGCTTTGCCCTCCTGCTCTCTGTCACTCAGAGCGGATGCAAATCACTTGTCCTGATGTCAGCTCTAGATTCCTGCCCTGCTGTCTGAGCAGGAGGCGGCACAGACTGGCAGAGGGGGAGGGAATGGACCCAGTCAATCGAACTCACTCCAGCCATAGGGACTGCCTCCATGGCTTCTAACTAAGTTTTTCTAAGCCTATATCTTGGGGTACACAGCACACAGACACATGGGGGACCCCTTCCCTGAATGCAGCAGACATGCTGCATTCAGTGCTGCATTTAGATTGCCATGCAGCAGGGGGTGACAGGTCCTCTTTAAGTCTGATGCACGAGTCCGAGGGATAATAGTGGAGATGAGGATCAGCTGAAAACCTCTCCGATTTCTGGATATATGGCGGGTGACATAGAAGCCCTTTACATTGTTTAATAGCTGCTGCTGGGCCTTGCAGATCATCTCCTATATAAGTGAATGGGTGATAAGGTGAAATCGCCAAGGAGGCTTCAGCTGATTTGTGTTAGTCCTCCATCAATCTCATACTCAAGTCCTATCCTACTCCATGTCATCAATTGCTCAATCCAGTCCAGTCCATTTAAAGGGAACCAGACACATTGACCCTGCACTTTAACTCCTGCTTCTTCTTAGCTCAGTAGTCCAGTGGGCAGTCCTACCCAGGTTGGCACCGCCTACTGGACTATGAGTAGGGATTTGGGTGAAAATGGTATGAGTTATACTAAATCCTTTATATCACTGTGCTTAGCTCACCCAGGTCTATAATACAATGTATACAGGTAGTTATGCTCATTCAATGCAGCAGAAAGGTAAAATGTTCCCCCAAGACAGCTCAATATTATCAGAGAGACACCAGACCTCATCAAAATCCAACATTCATAATTTTGGCAGAAGTTAAGTAAATAATACCTGATTAGTGGTTATTGAGAGTGAACGCAAAGCTTCCGGGGATCAGAGGCCGGAAGAGTTGTCATAAGGACACAAATGAAACAGCTTTACTCACACAGGAACTTCCACCACTCTTGACCTTCTATTCATTGGGACAAGACATTTAATCCAACTTTATCCCAATTATTTTTTACATTTACCTTGATCCAAAAAGAAACCACTTACCCTATTCTGGACCGCTGAACCACAATACATGCTATTTTGCAGCTTCAGTGGCCCAATCATGCCCATAGCAAATCTCAATAATTAGGAATTTGGGAGTAAAGTAGCTGATATGTTACAGGAGATGAATCCAGAATGCCCTTTGGCGGACGCACATTGAACAGTTGGAGCTGAGGACTGGACATTTTGCTTCACTCCTCATGTGTGGATGATGTTTCGCTAGCTAAACTCTAAATAAATGTAAAAGAGTCAGTTCAGTAGAAGACACATTCAGCAAACCTCCCAAAGTGTCTGCAAGGAAACCACCATCTGCTGGTCAGAAGAGATAGCAGGAATTAAATAGTGAAATGTGCATTTTCTCAAAGGAAGAATTTAGAGGAAGTGGTGGGCCAGGTGACAGTTGTTTCACAATTGCAAAATATAAAAGGTCGGGCCAGGTCGTGCAGCAGAGAAGTGGGCTGATATCTAAAGATGAGTCAATGTTTGGGACCAAATCATGGCTTTATACTATCAGACAATCAACAGGATCACACCCTATCTAGGGTTATGGGTTCTTTAGAGTATACAAGGTTCAGACTTATTAAAGTTTTAATCTTTAATATTAAAGGTACAGTACTTACAAGAAAAGATATAAAAATACAAATAAAAAGTAACTTACAAATATGTAAAACAGTTATAAAATTAAAAAGGGAGAAACTTACAGAAACGTAAACTTTGCTGCTTGCCTTCCAAGAGATAGCAGTGGATCACAGCAGTGTTTCAGCTGCCCCAAATCTGTGCACAAATGACTTTAGCCTGGAGGGTCCAGTTATAGGCTCAGATTGGAGGTCAGATTTCTATATCAGCCTTACATTTTAATATTCTAATTCTGGGACTATGATTGGAGCCTCTCAGTAATTTAGCCATGAATACATTGTTTCCAAATGTCTTTGCCTTAAGCTATTCTCTTTTGTCACAGTAAATGCAAACTGTCCGGCTATACTAAATCCCATTTGGTGGAGTCTTTGCTCCCCTTCTCTTTCTAGCTAGCAACTGCGATATATCGCTGGTCCCAGGTTGACAGGTTTACGAGGATGGCGATCTGCAACCAGCGATTAGGCTGGATCGCGCCGTCTGACACCGCAATAGCGATGTTGGCAGCGATCAAGCCTATTCCGCAGCATTGCTGCGGATCGCTCGCTGGGTTGATCCCAGCCCAGCGAGCGATGGCTCCGCCCCCATCGCAGCGACATCACCGGCAACATCTTGCCATGTGACACCAAGGCTGCAATGTCGGAAGCGAGCGCGCACCCTTGCATCGCTTCCGACATCGCAGCCTTGGTTGCTGCGTGTGACGCCACCTTTAGCTCTGTGCTTATATAACATAGGTTGTGACCTGCGTGTGTTATAGAGCTTAACCCTGGTGTAGAGTGGTGTCCATTCCCTCAGATACATATTTCACTACACATACGCTGAACAATTCAGCACGGAAAGTAATGAACTGGACTAATGGGGCCAGCTATGTGCTGGGTGGGAAGATGATTATTGCAAAAAAACTACAATGGGTATATTAATGATTTTTACACATTTTTAAAGGTAGGTAGGAACTATTCAATGGTAATATTAGTATCATACTGAAAAATGACCTGGCAGAGACCCTTTAAATACAGTTCTGTAAAAAACTGTATATCCCTACTGAAGGAGAGAAATGAAGGGGAAAGGAGTGCGACGCTGTGTTCCAGACTAAGTCTATTCTTAGTGTAGATCCGGTGTTGGTTCAATCACTGGGTATGCTGTCAGGTCGATCCACAGTGGAAAAACTCCTCTATTGGAGATATCACAGGTACAATATAGGCTAAATAATGGAGATCACAACTGGTGCTCCCGATGGATCCAACCAGACTCAATAAGATTCAAAAAGGTCCATGCAATGGTTTATTTGTGAAAGTATAAGGATGTATTAATAGAATCATGTACATATAAAAGATAACGCGTTTCGGCTTGTACAAGAGCCTTCTTCAGGTCAGAAAGAGACGCTGTCTATGGAGAGTCTGGGTGCTAGCAGGAGGATGGGTGGAGGGTTCGAATTGACATCCACCTGGTGCTCGCCCCCAAACATATCTATATGTGACATGATCATGCTGGAAGGAGATGGAAGAGGAAAGACGCCGCACCGCCGGGACAGAGGGAGGCTCCGAAGAATAACACATTACCGAAGGAAAGTGATTCAAAGTCAAAAGACTTCTTCTTTAGGCAAACCACCAATGTACATCGTTCCGAACTGAAGAAGGGTTTTCCAACAGCCAAAACGCGTTGTCTTTTATAAGTAATAAACATTGCATTGCAATGGACCATACTGATTTTTATTATATCTGGTTGTATCAAATGGGAGAAGCAAAATACAGCGCTGTGCAAAAGTTATAGGCACGTGTGGAATAAGTCAGAAACATCTTACATTGAAGAGTTAATAGTTTATCTTTATTAAGTATCAAAATGCAAAATGAATGAAGAAAAATAGAAAAGTAAATCCCGATATTTGTAGAATTAATTTGTATCTGCCAAATTCCTTCATAATCTGTTCAAATCTACCTAGATACCGGATTTTAAGGGGATGATGTCATCAAATATTAATAGTTTATTGTATCAATTAATAAATACAAAAAAAATGAAGAAAAGAGGAATGTAACTCCCGTTAAAGAGGATATCTAGGATAAATGAAGAAAACAAACTTGTGTCTAAGCACTAACAGGGAGGTAGCTGTGACCTACCCACCAGTTGTGTCTTGTTCCATTCACAGCCAACCGGAGTGGTCTCAGACCGCTTCTGTCAGTGATTATTCGGCTTCCGCTGATGTCACGACTACAGAGGGGAGGAATCCTCCCCTTTGCTGACAAGTGTCAGAGCCGATGTCAGGCGGATTGACAGTTGGCTCTTCCAATCAGATAGCGGGGAGCTGGCTGTCAATCAGTATGATGCCGGCGGTCCTGCCCCCTCCACACAGAGCAGAGCGGAAAAGAAGTCACCTCCGCTCTGTGTTTACTACACAATATCATCTCCCGCAGGAGCGTCTGTGACTGCTCTGTACCAGGGGGGGGGGTGAATGGTGGTGACTGGTGCCGGTAACAACAGGCAGATTGGTGCAGCTACCTGACTGTTATGATTGGGCACATTTTTTTTAGATCCCGGATAACCCCTTTAACACTTCTATTTTTGATTGCTTCTTACTTTGCAGTATTGTTTTCCAAATCTGCCTAGAACTTTTGCACAGCCATGTATATCAGCAATATTTCCTGCAGCACCTTGTTTCCCAATCACGCTATATACCGGTATATATATATATATATACATTATAGACTAGGGAGCCCCAGAATAGCAGACACAAGGCTGAAAGTATGGTTCTGCTCTAAGTACTAAAAGCATTAAGGAAAGTCCCTACAAAGAAGACAAGTAACTCCTCACCTCCGGCACTCCGGGATTTGTCTGGATCCAGCGGGGTTCCTCTCAGATCACACAGAATATAATGTTGAACCTTTACAGTGAAGGGATCAGACGTTTCCTTCTTCAATTCAAGGAAAATGAAAGTGAAAGAGAAGAATGAAGTAAAAAAAAAAAAACGAACATTAATAGCAGAGAAAAACTAGAACAGAGTGGAGTTCATGTGATAGGCCCAGGACTCTGACCCATTACTGCACCCAGAGAAAGTGCAACATGATATTGTGCTGATACTGTATCATTACTGTGCCCCATGCTTGTGCCCCAGACACTACCCCATGACTGTGCCTTTGACAATCCTTCATAACTGTGCCCCTGACACCATGCCATGAATGTGCCCGAAGACACTGTCTTATGACTGTGCCCCTGACACCATGCCATGACTGTGCCCTTAGACACTGCCCCATGACTGTACCCAAGACCCTGCCCCATGACGGTGTCCAAGACCCTGCCCCATGATGGTGTCCAAGACACTTCACTATGACTGTGCCCCTTGATACTAACTCATGACTATGCCCTTGAAACCAGGCCATGACTGTGCCCCAAATATTGCCCTATGACAATACCCAAGACACTGTCCCATGACTGTACCCCAAAAACTGTTCCATGACTCTGTCCCTAGACAATGTACCATGACTGAGCCCAAAGATACTGCCCCATGACTGTGCCCCAAGACACTGCACCATGACTGTGCCCAAGACACTGCTCCATGACAGTGCCCAAAGACACTGCCCCATGACTGTGCCACAAGACACTGCACCATGACTGTGCCCCAAACACTTTCCCATGACTGTGCCCCAAGACACTGCCCCATGACTGTGCCCCAGGACACTGCCCCATGACTGTGCCACAAGACACTGCCCCATGACTGTGCCCCAAACACTTTGCCATGACTGTGCCCCAAGACACTGCCCCATAACTGTGCCCAAAAACACTACCCCATGACTGTGCCATAAGACACTGCCCCATGACTGTGCCCCAAACACTTTCCCATGACTGTGCCCCAAGACACTGCCCCATGACTGTGCCGAAAAACACTACCCCATGACTGTGCCCCAAGACACTGCCCCATGACTGTGCCCCAAGACACTGCCCCATGACTCTGCCACAAGACACTACCCATGACTGTGCCACAAGACACTGCCCCATGACTGTGCCCCAAGACACTGCCCCATGACTGTGCCCAAAAACACTGCCCCATGACTGTGCCCAAAAACACTACCCATGACTGTGCCCCAAGACACTGCCCCATGACTGTGCCCCAAGACACTTCCCCATGACTTTGTCCAAGAAATTGACCCATGACTTTTCCCCAAGACACTGCTCCATTACTGCGTTCAAGATACTGACCCATGACTGTGCACCAAGACATTGACCAATGACTGTGCCTCAAACCCTCACTCATGACTGTACCCTAGACACTGCTCCATGACTGTGCCTTAAGACAGCACCTCATGACTGTGCCCCAAGCATTGCCCCATGAATGTGCCCCAAACACTGCCCCTTGACTGTGCATGCAAAGATAAAAAGAGAAAGGAGAGGCGCAATGAGAGGGACCCGCTGCCACTCTGGAGATAAGAAAGTTATGATAAGACTCTCACCTGACGAGGTTGTGCTGAACCCACACAACCTCGGTGCTATGTGATGTGAGACAGTGCTGTGAGCAATGCTGGCTCCAGGGAATCCGCCCTCTGGTCACGTGGTCCTGTATGAGCGCTCCTTAAAACACAATTTTTTTTCTGCACATACCTTGACTGTGCATGACTTTTCCACAATACATTACTACCTAAAATATTATATGTCATCAACAATTACCCACATACATAGGTGTATGCATGTTCCATAAAATAAAATCAATGTGGTCATCCTTCATATGGCATGGACAGAATCAAGTTGGCATGGAAGTGTCATGATAGTGATCTAGGGAATGAGATGCAGGATAACAATAATGGGCAGGGTACTGGGGTAGATAGTCTGACCCTGTAGACTAGGGTCCCTACCTGATCCTACTCCCAGAGGTACTTCTGAAGGTGAGGAAGTCTGGGCCACCACCTTATCCCTGCTGCTCAACCAGACCTGGGCTTACTCGCCTTCACCTCCACTGATGGACTGGGATAGCAATAGCAAGTTCCCCATGATGGCAATCTTCAAGCGAAACGGTTTGCGGGAAAGCTTCAGCAACTACTGAAACGTCCTACAGCACACATGGTCAGAGCAGAGTGAAACTCTATCAGCGATAACAGCTGGTGGAAGAGGAAGCTTTTTAAAGGCCAGGGGCATGGACAGCAAAGTAACTTGACTTGAAGAGCAGCAAACCGAAAAACAGCAGTAGCTTCTGACATTAACCCTGAATGTGCCAAAGTAAATTATTTCCATTTAACATAGCAGAGTATTTCACATGGACTGCAGAGCAATCAACATGTGACAGGAAAACACTGCAAAACCCAAAAGCCCATGGGACTGTGGAGGAGTGGGAGCTCCCGATCTACAGATGTATAATGTAGCAGCCCAAATGAATCACATATGCAACCACCGCAAGGGTCTGGGGTACTCGGTAGCCGGGCCGGCAGTCTTTTGGGGAAGTCATAGTTGCAGTGGCCCAATTCCATGGCCCTGGCCAAGCAAATTCAAGGATTATTTACAGGGAGACTTGGGGTTGATCGTGACGCCAGCTGTGGTGTCTTTTCAGGCTTGTTGGGGAAGCCTGGAGGATGGATGTTACAGCAGCTTGGTGGAGCGGGCCCCGGTGATTAGAGATAAAGTCATGGGTCATGGTGATTGATACAGTGTGGAGTGCAGCCGGGAGGCGCAAAAGACGCAGACAGACACGGGGAATGTAATTCTTTCACCTTTACTCACAGTTCAGAAAGGTCTCAACCCTGCCGGGGCACCGTGTCCTTCGGTCAAACTCCCAGCCACTCCACCGAGAACCCCTCTTGTATACCTTTCCTGGTTGCCTTTGTCACTCTGTGCTGATCTTTCCTCTACTCCTGTCCTGCGCCTTTGTGCTAACAGGGTCCCAAGCAGGTGGCTACGAGCCCGGTCGAGTGACGGCCAGCACGTCCTCTTGGCTCTAGGTCTAGCCACTGTACCTGGGATTGTCAATGGTATATGGCCACTGCACATAAAGTTCAGTGCCCGCCGGTTTTCTGACTTACACTTGCAGTGTTGTTGCCAGATTGGGGCCGGTCCCCTCTTGCATCCAGTTCCTCCAGCAACGATTGGTATGGTGGTTGTGGATTGGGGTCCCTCTGGCCAGGGTTCCGTGGCAACCTACCCACTGGTCCCACTCCTTCCCCTGGCACTAGCCTCCCCTAGAACTCCATCGTTTCGTGTCTCTCTCTTTCGGTGTCTCCTGTCGACTCCTCTCCTCTCTCTCCAACTGCTCCTTCTCCCTGTTCCTCTAACTCCTGAAACTACTCTACTCTCTCCCCACCCCTTCACTTACTCCACACTCCAGTGTTGTGTCTCAGTGGTTACCTACCCACTGGTCCCACTATGCCCTACAATCTCCCTGTCTTGGGGGTTTAGCTGGGTGTTGGATTCAAGGTGTTTGGGTCTCAGTATTGTGTCCCCGCCTTACCTGGGAGTGAGATACCACACCTGTGGATTAGGTGCAGTACCAGACCACAGGGGCACCACACATACACCATTGGGAGCATGAACCTAACCTCCCCTTAGTGATGGGAAATAATACCCCAGACACCAGGTATATGGCATTTCTCAAAACGATACATCTTGTATCCCAGTAGAGCTGAGTGAACTCCTCAGGGTTCAAATTTTGCTGTGTTTGCCAAATGTGGGGTGTTCTCCGAGGTGTTCGACAAACAATTTACCGAACACCATTGAAATCAGTGTCAGGCAACATGAAACACAGAAAGAGCTGCCAAAGACATACAGACACAGGTCATCTTACCAGTCTCCCGCTGCTGCTTCCGGGTCCACTCTCCCACTCACTCACTTCCGGTCCTGCCCATTAACCTTTCTGCATATTCACTTACTGACTCCACAACAGCCAATCACAGTTGCTCATGCTCTGTGATTGGCTGTTGCAATTAGACTGCATTTTCACAATCTGGATGCTGTCTGTGCTTGGTTGTCATACACATTAGTCACAGGGTGTAAAATAAATAATGGGGAAAAAAAATGCATAGGGATTCGCTGTATTTTTCATCTCCGCACAGATAAAGCGGACGGCTGCGAGCTGCCACCCTCTCCTACCTATTTTACCTTAGCTGGCAAAAAAAATGAGTAGGGCTCCATCCTAGTTCCCAAACAAGGTAAAACTAGGCAGCTGAGGGCTGGTATTCTCAGCAGAGTGAGGGCCCTTGCTAAAGAATAGCAGCCAAAGCTGACCTGAAAATGGCACATTCATCGCAGCGCCATTTTCAGGCGGTTTACCAGTCTCATCCAGCAGCTAATGCGCAGGTCTCAGGACAAGCAAACAAGCTGACCTGAAATGGTGCAGTCATCATAGCGCCATTTTCAGGCGCTTTACCCGTCTAATGCAACGACTAATGTGCAGACCTCACCGACAAGCAAGCATGTGTCTCCACAACTGTAGGACCTGCTCCTGTCACAAAAACCGAATATTTGTACGTCAGGCCCGATACCAGTCTGTCTGCGGCCAGTCCTTTGAAGATAGAAGAAAGTGTCATTTCTTAGTCTCTTGTATACACTCAATCCAGACTCTACTGGTTTATCTGCTGGAAAATAGACACAATTACCTGTCCACACCAAGAGGTCAGAGCTGATCATTCATATGTGCATTTATTTTGTTACTTCAATAGAACGTGTTTGAATAAAATAAAAATCTGCACCCAAATCCATAAGAACAAAAGAAATTATATTTTTTCCATCATAATTTACATCCTATAAAGATTAACCCTGCGCTGTACAGCCTGAGACTTGAGGGGCCCCTTTGCCACATAAAAAGGACAGTGCATAGTAATTGATAGTTTAGGATCCTAAGATTTCATATTATGTCTTGTAATATTAATGGGGCATTACAGAATTAGAAAAACGTGTTTGCTCTTAGCCCCAAACAGCGCCACACATGTCCATGTGGCTGAGTCTGGTATTACAGCTCAGCGCAATTCACTTCAATAGAAATAATGAATTTATGTAATAATATAGTAATATCTGCAACTCTGTCTTATATCTTGTAATGTGTCTATTACATCGCCATGATACACTCAGAGTCCACAGCCACAGGTCAACCTAGAAATGCTGTCGCCAACCCAGAAATGACGGTGCTAGCGATACTGCCGTATACCGGTAGATAATGTTAGCGACGGTGCTGAGCCCAGATATAAGGACAGGCAGCCATTTTTGGAGGGCTGATCCTTCTTGCTCTCTTCTCAAGTCATTGACCTGCTCCTGGTACATCATGGCGTGTCCTTCATACCCCTGAGCCTTGTACATGTCCCGCTCCTGGGAAGACAAGACGAAAAGCAGCAAAGAATATGAGGAGGCACTGACAGAATATCTGAATGTTGGAACAACAATGCTTCCTATATGGGTTGAATATACAGTACACAGGGTGTCCATCTCAAAAAATACTAATGGGGCAGAAGCAGAACATGAAAAGGTTTGGGGAAAAAAATCAAGAATTTACTGATGACTTAATGACTTTTTCTTTGCTGGCAGTTCCTGGTCAGTTGTATCTCAGCTGTAGCAGATTTGTGACCACTCCCTTCCCTTTATATAGTCACAGCTCCCACCTCTTGATGTCAGTAATACATTCATTCTATTCTCATCACCTTGTAGTCTCTAGTAGCCTCTGAAGTTCTGCTATTGGAGCCATGTCACCTGAAGCCCTAGTGTTTGGCTGTGGCACTGAAGATAGTTGTGTATCCTTTTGTCTATGTCACCCTTTCAGTTTTCCTTCATCTATGCTTTATTATGGTAGTGGTAATGTCTAGTGCACTCACAGGCCTTGGCACTATTCAAGGTGAGTACAGGGACAGTATAGGGACTAGGCACATGACGACCGTGGGGGGAAGGACCCACTTAGAGACGTTAGGGAGCGCAGGGTGCAGACACAGGTTATTGTCAGGTGTTGACCCCCCCTCCCTATTGTAAGGGCCTTCTTACACTTTAACATCCATCCTTTTTCCTCAGTATTGAGCCATGCAGTGGACATCCCCTTGTCTGTGCGTGACAGTGAATAGTAGGTGAGACGCTTATAAGGATGTACCACATAGATACTGTATATAAAGAATAAGATGTATCATGTGGCATCTCAATAGATCCTGCCTGCTGCTTAGCAAATAAAATGCTGCCCAAGAATGTCCACACTGAATACACCCAAGAGTAATGGGCTTGTGTGCTGCCGATTATCCTCCAGTGGATGAGCTGATTGAGTGTGTAATAAGTTAGTGTCACTCGTTACTCCAGAAGCTGATCGAGTGTGTACTGAGTTAGTTCCATCTTTTCAGTTCACCATTAAAAGGTATCAACCACTGAGGACTCTCAGATTCTGATATTTTTCTATCTACTGGCTAACGTGGTACAAACATTTTTTACTTTTACTGAACTAGGGCCCTTTCACATCAGCGTTTTTTTCACATTGCGGCAGATGCGGTGAAAAAAACGCATCTGCCGCGATTACGGCATTCCGGCTGCACTTGCGGCACGGTTGCGGCGCGGTTGCGGTAAAGGCCATACAAGGTATAGGCGGACTTGCGGCAGGTGCGGCCGCGAAAAAAAATGCTTTCAGCCGCGTTTTTTTTCACGGCCGCACCTGCCGCAAGTGCCAAAACCGCACTTGCCGCACCTGCCGCAAGTCCGCCTATACCTTGTATGGCGTTTACCGCAACCGCGCCGCAACCGTGCCACAAGTGCAGCCGGTATGCGGTAATCGCGGCAGATGCAGATTTTTCACCGCATCTGCCGCGATTTGAAAAAAACACTGATGTGAAAGGGCCCTTAGTCTTACTTTTAACTCTTGGAGCTGATCGAATGTTTACTAACTTAGTGCCATGCTTTACTCTAGGAGTTGATTGAGTGTGTACTAAGTTAGTGTCATGCTTTACTCCAAAAGCTGATCGAGTGTATACTAAGTTAGTGCCACACTTTACTTCAGGAAATGATCGAGGGTGTACTCAGGGCCGTATTTGCCCTTAGGCACTTGTAGGCACGTGCCTAGGGCGGCAGAATTTGGGGAGGGCGGCACCTGATCGTGGTGTTTTTTTTTTGTTTTTGTTTTTTTTCACCGGCTCCGGGCCGGCCGGGTTTCAAGCCCCGCTCCCAATACACCCCCCCCTTCCCTTGCCGTCATCATTAGGGCCGCCGCCCCGCCGCCCACCCACCCACCTCACCTCGGCCTGCAGACAGTACCCGGAAGACGAGGATAAGGAGGGGCCCGCCGAGGAGCGGAAACTTGAAGTTTCCCGCTCTGCTCCTTCCTGTCTTCCGCGCTCCCAAGTGCTGCTGCTGCTGAGGTCGTGGCGATGGTACTGGCGGCTCCACCACCCAGCCGCCCCCCCAGATCCAAAGGACAGGGAAGCAGCCGGCCAGAGCGCGCGGGCACTGAAGGCTGGAGGATGGTGCAGCTGGCGGCGGAGCTCCTGTTGCACATCACTGTGCTCAGAGGGAGCCCGGCCAGTGACAGCAGCCTGCACCAGGTGAGGACGCTAGAAGTGTGGGGAAACTGTGCAGGGGACAGAGGAGCAAGGGGACCAAGGAGAAGAGGACAGAGGCGCAGGGGGACCAAGGAAAAGAGGACAGAGGCACAGGAGGACCAAGGAGAAGAGGACAGAGGCACAGGGGGACGAAGGAGAAGAGCACAGGCACAGGGGCACCGAGGAGAAGAGGACAGAGGCACAGGGGGACCAAGGAGAAGAGGACAGAGGCGCAGGGGGACCAAGGAGAAGAGGACAGAGGCACAGGGGGACCAAGGAGAAGAGGACAGAGGCGCAGGGGGACCGAGGAGAAGAGGACAGAGGCGCAGGGGGACCAAGGAGAAGAGGACTGAGGCGCAGGGGGACAGAGGAGAGCAGGACGGGGGTGCAGGAGGAGAGCAGGACTGGGGTGCAGGAGGACAGCCAAGCAGCAGGAGGGACAGGGGAGAGGAGGACGGGGGTGCAAGAGGAGCAGCAGGAGGGACAGAGGAGAGGAGGATGGGGGTGCAGGAAGACAGAGGAGAGCAGGACGAGGGTGCAGGAGGACAGAGGAGAGCAGGACGGGGGTGCAGGAGGGACAGAGGATAGGAGGTCGGGGGTGCAGGAGGGACAGAGGAGAGGAGGATGGGGTTGCAGGAGGATAGAGGAGCAGCAGGAGGGGCAGAGGAGAGGAGGACAGAGGAGAGGAGGACGGGGGTGCAGAAGGGCAGAGGAGAGGAGGACGGGGTGCAGGAGGACAGAGGAGAGGAGGACAGGGGTGCAGGAGGACAGAGGAGAGGAGGAAGGGGGTGCAGGAGGACAGAGGAGAGGAGGATGGGGTTGCAGGAGGATAGAGGAGCAGCAGGAGGGGCAGAGGAGAGGAGGACAGAGGAAAGGAGGACAGAGGTGCAGGAGGACAAGAGCAGCAGGAGGGACTGAGGAGAGAAGGACGGGGGTGCATGAGGACTGAGGCTGTGGCTGGCGCTGTGTTTGGTGATAATGGCGGCTGTACCGTGTGTCTGCCTCCATGCAGCTGCCGCCACGTTCCTGAGTTGGCAGGGTGTGGCATGCCGGGAGTTGTAGTTCTCCTACCTGCCTGTCCTATATGATTTCTGGGCAGTGTGTTGGGTGCTGGATGTTGTTGTTCTTCCAGGTGGGCTCAGTGTTGTCCTGCCGCCCATCTGTGGCCTGTCTGTCTCTTCTGGGATGTCCTCAGCTCTGTGCTGTGCATAGACAGTGTACCACCATCTCCCCAGCTCCGTGCTATGCACAGTGTACCACCATGTCCTCAGCTTCATGCTGTGCACAGACAGTGTACCGTACCCTGTCTGTGCACAGCACGGAGCTGAGGATATGGTGGTACACTGTCTGTGCAAAGCACAGAGCTGGGGAGATGGTGGTACACAGCACAGAGCTGAGGACATAGTGGTACACTGTCTATGCACAGAGCTGAGGACATGGTGGTACACTGTACACAGCACGGAGCTGGGGACATGATGGTACACTGTGCACAGCACGGAGCTGAGGACATGGTGGTACACTGTCTGTGCACAGCACAGAGTTGAGGACATGGTGCTACACTGTCTCCCGCCGCCTTAAAATCGGTCTGTTTCTCATCCAGGAGAGTCGGATGAGTGTCATCGGTTTTTGGTCCATTTGGCATCCAACTGCTGTGCGAGTGTCCGACATTTCTCTCAGATCACATCCGTGTGCAATCTGTTATTTCCTCAGCAGCTATTACTGTAGAATCATTTACAGGAACATTTTACAGTGTTCTCGGTTACAGAATGAGAATGTATCAGTGAAAAAAAACTGATGCCTCTGGATGGTCCGTGTGCTGTATGTAATTTTGTCAGACCCTTAGACTTGCATTGGTAGTCTCGGTGTGAATCGCAGACTGTCGCAGAATGTTGCGACTTTTTTCTCATCCTGAATCTGGCTGGGAAAAAAGCGTCCAACTCGCCAGTGCTCTCAGACATCGATTAACATTGGTCCGAGTGCAATGTGATGAAATCACACATTGCACTCATCCGAGTTTCACGCCAGTGTGTCCGTACCCTAATAATAATATCCATATAGTAATCCTACAATGTCTGCTGGACATGGTATGGGGAGGGTTTATGGCTCAGTACACACTCCATACTTCTTGTTATTAACCAGTTAATGCTCTCTTGTCCACCGCACTGCAGTGTCAAAAGAGGAAGACAGCGAGACAGGCAGCGACACGGCGTCAGAGAGCCCCTGACCTCGAAATACAAGATCTTCAGATCCTGGTATTATGACATCATATTAAGAGTAATATTTTTTGCACTTATATTACACTATGAACTCCACAGCACTTTACATACATCATGAACACTGTCCCCATTTCAGGCTCACAATGTAAACATCCCATCAGTATGTCTCTGTATGTCTTGTAGTGTGGTTGGACAAACCTTTTATATGTACTACATGATGAAATGTGGGGGGAGAAGCTACATGAAGCTCGGGGGGGGGGAGAAGGCCGCGACTGGGGGGAAGATTGTCCATGAGGGGTGAGGGGCTGTAATGGGGGGGAGGAGCCATGATGGGGGAGGGGCTGCAACAGGGGGGAGGTGCTGCAATGGGGGGAGGAGCCATGACGGGGGGGGCGGCGGCCGCTGAGAGTGCCTAGGGCAGTAGGAACTCCAAATACGGCCCTGGGTGTACTAAGTTAGAGCCATGCTTTACTCCAGCAACTAATCAAGTATGTACTAAGTACCACGCTTTACTCCAGCAACTGATCGAGTGTGTACTGTTAGTGCCCTGCTTTACTCCAGAAGCTGATCGAGTGTGGACTAAGTTAGTGCCACACTCTATTCCAGTACCTGATCAAGTTGTACTAGGTTAATGTCATGCTTTACTCCAGGAGATGATCAAGTGTGTACTATGTTAGAGTCATGCTTTACTCCAGGAGATGATCAAGTGTGTACTATGTTAGAGTCATGCTTTACTCCAGGAGATGATCAAGTGTGTACTATGTTAGAGTCATGCTTTACTACGGGAGCTGATCGAGTGTGTACTAGGTAAATGTCATGCTTTACTACGGGAGCTGATCGAGTGTGTACTAAGTTAGTGCCACACTTTTCTCCAGGAGCTGATTGAGTGTGTACTAGGTTAATGTCATTCTTTACTCCAGGAGATGATCAAGTGCGTACTAAGTTGGTGCCATGCTTTACTCCAGGAGTTGATCGAGTGTCATGCTTTACTCCAGGAGATGATCAAGTATGCACTAAGTGAGGGTCACGCTTTACTCCAGGAGCTGATCGAGTGTGTACTAAGTTAGTGCCATGCTTTACTCCAGGAGATGCAGGGGATCCACCTGTGATGTTACACAACTTACTCTTTCCTTGTCCTTCATGACCGTCTGGAGCTGTTCCTGCAGGAGGAGCCTCTGTCTTTTCTCCTTTTCAAAAGCTTCTCTGAAGTTCTCCTCCAGGATCTTCCTTTGATGCGCCATCTTTTTATTCTCCTCCTTTCGTTGATCATCTTCTATTTTTTGTTGTAGCTCCTCTTTTTCTTTAATCATTTTCTCTTCTAATTGATAAGAAAGAAAAAGTAATAATGAGTGATGTGAAGATGTGATGTCTCTGACATGAGGTTGATGATCCATCATCCATCCAACATCAGGGCACCTATGTATCTATGGTTATGGAGCAGAGACACACAGAGGTCCAAAAACCAGAAATGTAGAGATGTCCATGGAGCAGAGACACAAAGAGGACCAAATAACAGAAATGTAGAGAGAGGTCCATGGAGCAGAGATCAGTTAAATCAGTGGAGCAGAGAAATGGTACATTTGTGAACCAGAGATGCAGAGAGGCCCATGCAGCAATGGTGCACAGAGGTCCAAGGAGCAGAGATTCAGAGAGGTCCAAGGAGCAGAGATTCAGAGAGGTCCAAGGAGCAGAGATTTGCAGAGGTTCATTGAGCTGAGACAAAAACAAGTCCATGAAACAAAGAGAAAATAAACAGGTCCAAGGAGCAAAGAATTTCCAAACTAACAAAATTTCAAAGCTATTTCTTGGCATAACCGGTTGCAGATTTGGAGATGTGGCACCACTGCTGGTCATGTGTTTAGGGTTCGCTGATGGTGTGGCTACGTCTGTGTTGTATTCAGAAATGTGCGTATTACATTCTAGTAGCCTGAGTCACCTCAGCACCCAATCCATATGATTCACCTGCTGTATGTATTAAAACCTGCTGTCAGATGTCACCGCCCGATCATTACCCGTTCCCGTCTTTGCACTATGGCCACTCACCTTCTGCCTTCTTTCGCTGATCACTCAGTGCGTTATCGCTCATCAGGATGCTGCCGGCGATCAGCTTCAGCCGCTCCTTAAACTCATTAAGAACTTCATCAGCCTAAAGATTAATTAGAAAAGGGAAACTGGTCAACTCCCATGACCATGATCTCGTTACAGCGTCCTAATGCCCGGTGATCCCTCGCCCACCTTTGTGCCCTTTCCCGGCTCATTCTTGTATCTTTCTTCGATACGCTCCATTTCCTCTTTAAACTTCTGGTATCCGCCCAATGTTGAGTACGATCCTTGTGCTACTGAATCCTTCAGATCTTTGGAAAGTTTTTCGATCAACTTCTCACAACGATTACGAGACGCCGCGTCATTCATCCTGAAAAACTCATTTTTTTTCTCCTCCATGGTTTTCTGTAGATACATAAATACCAAATCACAGATCTTCTACTCAGTAAATATATTTTACCCCTGAATAATTCAGTCATTTTGACGAAGGAAATAAAGTAGAGCTGGTGTTGCCCGGTCATAGAGCTGGTGGGTTACTACAGAGCACTAATCATCAGATCTACTAGCTCTCTGCTGTGACCATCTGTGAGCCACACTCTATTTAATCCCCCAGCAGGAGGGTGTTGCAGCCAGTTAAAGGTGAATTCTGACCCTTCTCCACTGCTTAGTAATGTCACGCACAGACTGGCGTATGTCCAAATACACCACATGAACAAACCGGTGTCCGGCGCACAACACTACACACAAGGGAACACTATAACAATGGTGGACCATGTCGGTAGAGGACTGGGGCATGGACACCTCCTGCACCCACCTGAGGATGTACCCTGATCTCCCTAATGTCCCTATATAGGTAATTTCACTCCATCGCTGAGCAGGATACCTAGTCCCCCATTAGCCACTTACTTGATTTAGAGGCCGGGCACCGCTGCAATCCTGTACCCTATCAGGAGATCTTTGCTCCGTGCTGGAGCCTCTCACAGCCGCTGGCTGGCACTGCACCGCCGACCTCCTTCAATCACGTGTGGTGCACTTCCGATCATGTGACTTACACACAGACTCTTTGCTTAATGGAGTAATAGCAGCAGCACTCACCGATCTCCAGAGGAATCCTTTATTAAAGCAACAGCATATTTACAGCAGGCACAGCAGATGCATTGTTAGGGGATGCAGGGGGGAGCACCCCCTAACAATGCATCTGCTGTGCCTGCTGTAAATATGCTGTTGCTTTAATAAAGGATTCCTCTGGAGATCGGTGAGTGCTGCCGCTATTACTCCATTAAGCAAATAGTCCCTCATTAGCCCTGCTCTTATCCCTCAATAGGGAGCTGGTCAGTGAGACCACTAGTCCCACTGCTGCACTAATACAACAAGAATGGAAGGAAGATATACAGGGGAAAAACAGTAAAGGATAAACAGTGACTTCACGGCTGCGGCCACACTCCCAGCCAGCAGGCGGCTTGGCGGCGGTCAGGTCATCAAAGGCTTGCAAAGAATGAAATCCCATTACTAGCACTGTGTTAAAAGAGAGAGGGGAGGGGGACAAGAGGCGCAATAGTGCCCTTAGTACACCTTTCTTCCCTGAAATCACCAGCACTGGCTGATGGGCCCTTAGGAGTACCAAAAGAGAGGGAAACACATTTAATATGAAGAGTGTCACTAAAGAGACTCAGGTCTGAAACCCATGACAAGTCTCCGAGGGACGAGGGACTATCCTGACAAGTAAACCCTATCTCCTTATTTCTGCTGTAGCTACTAGTTAGTGATTACAAACTGTTGTTGACTCCCCATTGCCTGACGTGTCTGACTGACTCCGTCCTTCTGGTATTAACCTCTTTATGACCATGTCTTTGGCTTCTGATTCTGTTCTCAGCCCTCTCTAATTTGGGCTTTTCTCAGCCAGCTCGCTCCTCCAGCCAGCAGTCCCTATATGTAATGGGTCCTGCATTATCTAGATTCATGTTTAGGGGCTAAGGAATGAAGACCGGGGTCCCTCTAGGACTCGCTAAGCAAAGTGATTTGATGACAGCCGGTCTACAGAAGCCATATTACGAGCTGCCAGACTTTTATTTATGGCTTCTCTTATAATGCTGATTTGTAATTAGAATAATAGGAATTATATGGAATGGTTCACATTGGAATAGTTTGACATTTTTCTATTTTGAGCTCCTATGTGAGTTGTCATAAGTAGAGGAGACTCCATATGGAAAGGACTCAGGAGCTTCTGGAGGTCAGGAGGACCTTGTGTTTTATTCTATAACTAGATGGGAGGGCAGTGGCATCACGATGGGGGTGGGCTCAGTGGCGCTGGGGGCGGCGGCCATCTTGGCCGAGCTAAAGGACCGTTAGTGATTTCACAGTCATGTGATCACAGGAAAAACAGGACAGTGCTTCCTGGATCCACACTGCACATACGGTGATATAAAGGCATAGGTATCTCTGCTGCAGGATGCACACTCCACCCACACAGGGGTGCCAAAGACGAAAGAGTCTTGTGATCAGTCACGTTCACGTGGCTCCACCTATGACCGTGACATCACCAAAGTTCCTGTATGATTTCCTTCTGTGGTGTTTGCAGCAGGCAGGGGATGGATGGTTGGCGTGGGGCGGCATTGTTGGGTTTGTGGGGAAGCAGACTGCAGGGCATGAGGTCTAGGCGGGTTCATGGCGTCAGCGGCACCACTAGCGAGCGCCATATTTGGACACAGATCACTTGAGTGTTCAAATATGGCACCTGCAACTTGTGCTGGCCAATCACATGATAGGAGGACACAATTACGATGGACGTGGATGACGAACGCCACAAAGTATTATCATAGGTGTACCATATGCCAATCACCAGGTAATATGAATGAGAAACCAAGCATGTTTTCTCATCTCTACTCGTCATACAAGTCTCTCACCAACACACTTTTCCTCAAGGTTTTGACCTTTTATACCTTAATTTTTCCCAGCAACTCACCACATATTGCTTATTGTACAGCTGATCAATGTCCTTGAAGGATCTCTTCATGAATATGTCCAGCGCCTCCTTCTCACACTCTTCACTTTGCTTTATGATCTGGTCTTGAGTCTCGGTGGGAAAGTTGACTTTGGCTTTCATCGTATTCTCATAGTGTTGTGTTGCCTCCTTCACCGCTGCTGTGTTTTCCGCCACTGATATATCGGCTACCACGTCCTCCATGCAGGCGGCATTAGAGGAGGTTATGGCTTCGGTGTACTTGGTGGCCAAGTTGGCGAGAGCTGAGAATGATGAACATGTTACAAACATATCAAGGACTTACATCCACACATGATCTCAGGGCAATTATCACTGCGATAATACTCACTTCTCCCCGTTACTTTGTGCACATCATCCATGTACTTGACATCAGCATTGTTATAAATGTAGTCACAGAATATATTGGTCTTGGCCAGAAACGCAGGACTCAGTTGATCCTCAGACACCTCGTCCATGTTCTGCAGAACCTCCTTATCCCCAGTTGGAAGGTCAAACATGAAGCACTTACGACTCTTGAAGTACATGCGGATGCAGTCCCTGCACTTGTTGTGCTTCTCGATCTTCTCCATATTTTCCGACATATTTTCAGCTTTCAAGACTTAAGAATTGACAAAGAATATCTCCATCACCATCAATTCCATTCCACTGCTCTATCTATATGACCAATGTGAAGACACAGCTTTTCTCAGTGCATTTTCTGGATTAATGTTCTTAATTTGGCTAGACTATTGGTGTTTTGTTTGTTATCTCATGTTTGATAAGTCATTGTTTATTGCCAGATTATGTGGATCTCCCATTGTCCAAGTTTGTGTATTGCTAGTTTAATGTAAATTACCTGACTCCCTCTTCGCCTCTGTTAGAGACTCAGTCATGACTCAAAAGAGAATTAAGTATGCATCTTGAAATCCAGCCAATAAGAGCAAAGTCTTATTCCACCAATCCTGAAAGACCACAATATCCTGAGATGAGTGCTTAATTGAGTCACTAATTAAAGCATTAGGTGAAAGGTGGTAATTCGTGCGCTGCCGTCTGTCCGTTGGTTCCAAGAAATCCAAGGAATCACAAGATGTTAAAAGCAATACCTTTAATGTCCAATTCTTACGCGTTTCGTTTTACTTCAGACCACTTCATCAGAGATCCACCTTTCATCTAATGCTTTAATCGGTTTCCCTTGGGCGGAGTGCTGCAAACCGGCTTATGCTTCAATAGTTGTTGTGACTCTCACAACAACATAAGGTTAGTGCAACAGCACACAATACAACACCCTGGTTACACTCGGATAAGACCCTATATGCGCTTTTCTACTTTTCTTCTAGTTTTTAATTGAGTCACTCGGGAGAGATGATGCATGACCCAGCCTAGGCACTTTGGCGCCGGCTAGGGAACATGAACTGGATTATATTCTGCAGGAGTACAGCCTAGGATTCTAGGATTCAACTGAAATATCAGAGACTATGTAAGGAAGATACCCAGGTTGGGACGATTCAGTACACCTGGGTACATTTGCTGTGCTCGGTCAGCTTCCTAAGCTTGCCGCTATTCTTTTCTTGGGGGGTGCCTGCCAAAAGTGGGGTGCTGCTGAATTGGATTAAGTGGCCCTGGCAGCCCCAAAGACACGAAGATTCTAATCCCTGGTGCCAGAGGAAGGGTGAGACTCTGTTGCCTGTTACATTCTGTGTTTTGCTTGATTATGTGCTAGATGCCTTTGACTGTTGGAGATCCAATAATCAATGAGACTCTTAACGAGTCGAAACACATCAACATGCTTGTCCGTGTCCCACTGACGTTTTAATCTTTTGAATAAAAGAAGAAACTTGAATTTTATTCCAAGATTTCAGCTACATATTTTTTTGCTTTTATTGGATTTTAAGGAGCGTCCCTCTCCTTCCTCTACCGTTTCTTACCTTTCTTCAAAATAAGGGCATTTTCCAAGTATCCGTCTTCGGTGATCGGCCGCCCATTGAACTCTAGCTTTAAAGTGACGTCTCTGACCGCCCATATGAAGATGGGGAAGTGTCTGGAGTACTCGGCTTCATCATCATCATTGTCTTTAGATCTTACTTTAATTAGCTCGGCCATTTCACCCACATAGCTGCAGATACTAATTAAGGATGAATAAATCAAGTGTCGAAAATTATCAAATTGGCAAAAAGTTTTTCCATTATTAAAATATAAAAAAAAAAGTGAAGTCAAATCCAATCCACATGTTTTGATGGTGCCGCACTATAAAGAATAAGGGATATATTCTGGCGTATTAATCAAACCAAAATCCTGATATTCCTATAGCTGCCATTTTGTTCAGATTGTCCTCTTGCCCCCTCTCACAACAGCCCCTTCCTTTTGCCCTGAGCGCTAATTGATTCTTCTGGGCCAAAGGATGTGATAATTAACTTCGAGAGCCACAATATCCCCTTCCTAGCCCAATGGTCTCATGACAGTAAGGCCCTGGAAAGCCCTGCTGTAAGCGGCCACAGAAGGCAGGAAGACCATTGTCCCAGCTCATTTACCAGAGGAAATGGGGAGCGGGAACCCTGCAGACTTTATTGCAATCCTGTCAATAAATCCAGACTCAATAGCTCTAGAATCATTATTCTAAATTATGAATTTACTATATGTGCTGGCCACCTACAACTTCCTCTACTGGAATCGCGACAACCAGCTGTATGCACCCATCCCTCCCAATTCTCTCTAGCACCATGTGATAAGGAGATACACAGAATGGCGACTAGACGCCATGTTTGGTCCTAAAGCATAGAGGAGAATGTGCCGGATCCCATGGGATCAGAACCGCTCCTCTCTGACCCTCCGCGGGAAAAGTTGTGGCCATTCATAGGTTTTCAACTAGAAGTAAGCAGCATCAGAAAAAAACTTACCATCAGTGCCAAAAACAAAAACCAAATGCACTTGCAGGATGCAATCAGACCCCACTATGTGAAGCAAGCCCAGGTGCAGGCTGATAAATCACCTCAACCTACAACAAGGTGTGGGAGGCGATTTGCCATGCACACAAAGGGCCTGCATAGGACACCATTCACACTGACACAAATGATGCAGAGTGTCTGAAAGCTACCCAACTGCTCTGCTGCCTGAGCAAATGGGCTGCACAGTACAATACTTCTGCACCACTAGATGAATAGCGCCCCATGGGGCCCAACTGCACCCTGAATTGATAAAAAAGTGCAAAAAAAGTTTTTCATATAATGAACAAAAAACTTTTATAAATGGGATATTGGTTCATGTATTGGACAAGACACTTAAGCTCATGATCCTCATCACGGATTCCCATGCTCATGAGTCCTATCAAAATTATACAAAAACTACTAGAAAAAATCAGATCAGTGCCAAAAACAAAAACCAAATGCACTATTCAGGGTGCAATTGGGCCCCATGGGGCGCTATTCATCCAGTGGTGCAGAAGTATTGTACAGTGAGGCCCATTTGCTCTGGCAGCAGAGCAGTTGGGTAGCTTTCAGACATTCTGCATCATTTGTATCAGTGTGAATGGTGTCCTATGCAGGCCCTTTGTGTGGATAGCAAGTCGCCTCCCACACATTGTTGTAGGTTGAGGTGATTTATCAGCCTGCACCTGGGCTTGCATCACACAGTGGGGTTTGATTGCATTCTGCAAATGCATTTGGTTTTTGTTTTTGGCACTGATGGTAAGTTTTTTCTGATGCTGCTTATTTCTAGGAGTTTCTGTACTCTGTGCCATAATATGTCCAACCACCAAGCTCTGTATCATATGTCCAACCACCAAGCTCTGTATCATATGTCCAACCACCAAGCTCTGTATCATATGTCCAACCACCAAGCTCTGTATTATATGTCCATCCAGCAAGCTCTGTATCATATGTCCAACCACCAAGCTTTGTATCATATGTCCAACTACCAAGCTCTGTATCATATGTCCAACCACCAAGCTCTGTATCATATGTCCAACCAGCAAGCTCTGTATCATATGTCCAACCAGCAAGCTCTGTATCATATGTCCAACCACCAAGCTCTGTATCATATGTCCAACCAGCAAGCTCTGTATCATATGTCCAACCACCAAGCTCTGTATCATATGTCCAACCACCAAGCTCTGTATCATATGTCCAACCACCAAGCTCTGTATCTTATGTCCAACCACCAAGCTCTGTATCATATGTCCAACCACCAAGCTCTGTATCTTATGTCCAACCACCAAGCTCTGTATCATATGTCCAACCAGCAAGCTCTGTATCATATGTCCAACCAGCAAGCTCTGTATCATATGTCCAACCACCAAGCTCTGTATCAAATGTCCAACCAGCAAGCTCTGTATCATATGTCCAACCAGCAAGCTCTGTATCATATGTCCAACCAGCAAGCTCTGTATCATATGTCCAACCAGCAAGCTCTGTATCATATGTCCAACCAGCAAGCTCTGTATCATATGTCCAACCACCAAGCTCTGTATCATATGTCCAACCAGCAAGCTCTGTATCATATGTCCAACCAGCAAGCTCTGCATCATATGTCCAACCAGCAAGCTCTGTATCATATGTCCAACCAGCAAGCTCTGTATCATATGTCCAACCACCAAGCTCTATATCATATGTCCAACCACCAAGCTCTGTATCATATGTCAAACCACCAAGCTCTGTATCATATGTCCAACCACCAAGCTCTATATCATATGTCCAACCACCAAGCTCTGTATCATATGTCCAACCACCAAGCTCTATATCATATGTCCAACCACCAAGCTCTGTATCATATGTCAAACCACCAAGCTCTGTATCATATGTCCAACCACCAAGCTCTATATCATATGTCCAACCACCAAGCTCTGTATCATATGTCCAACCACCAAGCTCTGTATCATATGTCCAACCAGCAAGCACTGTGTCATATGTCCAACTACCAAGCTCTGTATCATGTGTCCAACCACTAAGCTCTGTATCATATGTCCAACCACCAAGCTCTGTATCATATGTCCAACTACCAAGCTCTGTGCCATAATATCATGTCCAACCACCAAGCTCTGTATCATATTTCCAACCACCAAGCTCTGTATCATATGTCCAACCACCAAGCTCTGTATCATATGTCCAACCACCAAGCTCTGTATCATATGTCCAACCACCAAGCTCTGTATCATATGTCCAACCACCAAGCTCTGTATCATGTGTCCAACCACCAAGCTCTGTATCATATGTCCAATCAGCAAGCTCTGTATCATATGTCCAACCACCAAGCTCTGTATCATATGTCCAACCACCAAGCTCTATATCATATGTCCAACCACCAAGCTCTGTATCATATGTCCAACCACCAAGCTCTGTATCATATGTCCAACCACCAAGCTCTGTATCATATGTCCAACCACCAAGCTCTATATCATATGTCCAACCAACAAGCTCTGTGCCACAATACAAAGTACAATTGCCAAGTAAATGTCTTTATAGAGACACTGTAACCGTCACGTTGTCTGTCTTCGGTCAAGTAGATTTGTCTTTAAATCCAAACCTGCCGCGTCTCATCTCATTCGTGAGTGGGAACCGTAAATTAGTGACAAAGGTCAAACAATAAAAATCTGAAACTGGAGGTGTCACATCAAGAAAATGTTTCAACACTTAGAGAAATTGACAAAACTTTCTCTAGGTTTTCTTCATACGTGAAGGATACTGCAGCTTCTCGATGGCATCTTCATCAATGACGGCTTTGCTGTTGTAGACCAGGGCGCTGCTCAGCAGGACGGCCAGGCAGAAGATCCGCAAGTCATTTATCTTGTCTCCCTGTCACATCAGAACATTACCAGAATGGGTTACATTAATGTAGCAAACTAGTCAGGAACACGCAGCTCTCTGGTGCCCCCTTATCCTGCTGGCCAATCAGGGTATTGACAGAGGATACGAAAATGAGAGCAGCTGCTGTTATTTATGCAGAATATTGAGGCGCTTGGTGTGACGGAATGTATATATATATATAAACATATACCTCAGTCCGGTCGCCCCCAGCCCACAATATCTCATAAATATCAAAATAATGCTGCCACCACCAATCGAATAACAGGCTGATTGGACACCCGCTTGATAACGTGAAGCTTCCACTGAGATCGTGGCGGTTCATTCATAGAGCAAGAAGAATGACGCTAGTAAATTTTATAGACTTACTCCGAAAGAATAGGCAGTGTTTACAAAAAAATACAAAATATTACAAAGGACAATTTACAATATGATATAAACAGGTTACATGAAAATAAAAAGGGATGAAAATAAGAAAACTACTAAACCTGTGTCATGAGTTGACATTCCCATAGGGATTCAGCCTCACAGCTACAGGTCTTGCTGTGTCCTTTATTGGGGTCTAAATACCTCAAAATTGTGTGTCCAGCTTTTAAGACCACTTGTCCCTCCAACCTAGTGACCTTATAGGGCTGGGTATTGAAGCAAACTCAGCCCGGGTGTGAAATTATAAAGTTATTTAATTATAAAGATACTCATGTCATCTTGTCAGTGGTGAATTTATCAGTTGTTTAAGACTAAACATGATATGTCTGTGACTTGCGGATGGACAGAAATTAATTTCCTAGGGTTCTGACACCCCCCAGAAAAGCAAAGTGATGCTGTGTGATCCCCAAGGTGCTTGGATCCTGGAAATATAACCTTCATATTTCTGTGGTTAAGATGAAAAGCTACATTAATCTTGGAGTGTTACTAGCACTAGGACAAAGGATTTTAGACTGGTTTTTGGAGGGAAGCACATTCAGCTCAGCTAGTTAAAGTACCCTTGATATTTTACAGGCATTTCTTATAATCTCATGTATGATAGGGTCTGTATGCCGTGCACCATAAGGGATAGACAAATCCTTTAACCGGTCTCGTTGCACAAGAAAACGTGGTGTTCTGTTACGACCTCGGCTCTGTAATGAGATGGAGACATATTACCTTCATGCTATTGACTGACCTTCTCCACATCACCCAGACCCTCCGTATCCAGCAGGACCAGAGTGTGACCTTCCTTGATGGGATGAGGGAGACATCGCATCCAGATGCCCTTGGTCTGAGCTTGTACAGTTGACCCTAAATCAAAGCCTACAAGACCAACAGATACAACCAGATTTTGCAGAAATGAGATAGTCACCATGCATTACATGACTGCATTAATTGGGCTCCATCTGTATATCCATGACTGATCTCAACTGGGCTCACCTTTCTGGGATCCGGCCAGCTTGTTCATCAGGTAGGATTTCCCTGTCCGATAGAGGCCCACAATGGCGACCACCACCACCGGCTGGCAGATTTTGGACAAGATGTCAATGGCTTCAGCATTAACCTGAAATTTTCCATCTGCCATATTTTCAATTAGACAAATTGGACGATCCATCTATAAATGTAACAAGATACTGAGAATTGCAACCAGTAAACAGGACAGGAGAAGTGGTACTGTGCAGTGTATATACAGAATAATACAGATACTGAGGATTACACCCAGTATACAGGACAGGAGAAGTGGTACTGTGCAGTGTATATATACAGAATAATACAGATACTGAGGATTACACCCAGTATACAGGACAGGAGAAGTGGTACTGTGCAGTGTATATATACAGAATAATACAGGTACTGAGGATTACACCCAGTATAGAGGACAGGACAAGTGGTACTGTGCAGTGTATATATACAGAATAATACAGGTACTGAGGATTACACCCAGTATACAGGACAGGAGAAGTGGTACTGTGCAGTGTATATATACAGAATAATACAGATACTGAGGATTACACCTAGTATACAGGACAGGAGAAGTGGCACTGTGCAGTGTGTATATACAGAATAATACAGATACTGAGGATTACACCTAGTATACAGGACAGGAGAAGTGGTACTGTGCAGTGTATATATACAGAATAATACAGATACTGAGGATTACACCCAGTATACAGGACAGGAGAAGTGGTACTGTGCAGTGTATATATACAGAATAATACAGATACTGAGGATTACACCCAGTATACAGGACAGGAGAAGTGGTACTGTGCAGTGTATATATACAGAATAATACAGATACTGAGGATTACACCCCGTATACAGGACAGGAGAAGTGGTACTGTGCAGTGTATATATACAGGGCAATACAGATCTTGAGGATTACACCCCAGTATACAGGACAGGAGAAGTGGTACTGTGCAGTGTATATATACAGAATAATACAGATACTGAGGATTACACCTAGTACACAGGACAGGAGAAGAGGTACTGTGCAGTGTATATATACAGAATAATACAGATACTGAGGATTATACCCAGTATACAGGACAGAAGAAGTGGTACTGTGCAGTGTATATATACAGAATAATACAGATACTGAGGATTACGCCCAGTATACAGGACAGGAGAAGTGGTACTGTGCAGTGTATATACAGAATAATACAGATACTGAGGATTACGCCCAGTATACAGGACAGGAGAAGTGGTACTGTGCAGTGTATATACAGAATAATACAGATACTGAGGATTACGCCCAGTATACAGGACAGAAGAAGTGGTACTGTGCACTGTATATACAGAATAATACAGATACCGAGGATTACACCCAGTATACAGGACAGGAGAAGTGGTACTGTGCACTGTATATACAGAATAATACAGATACTGAGGATTACACCCAGTATACAGGACAGGAGAAGTGGTGCTGTGCAGTGTATATATACAGAATAATACAGACACTGAGGATTACACCCAGTATACAGGACAGGAGAAGTGGTACTGTGCAGTGTATATATACAGAATAATACAGATACTGAGGATTACACCCAGTATACAGGACAGGAGAAGTGGCACTGTGCAGTGTATATATACAGAATAATACAGATACTGAGGATTACACCCAGTATACAGGACAGAAGAAGTGGTACTGTGCAGTGTATATATACAGAATCATACAGATACTGAGGATTACACCCAGTATACAGGACAGGTGAAGTGGTGCTGTGCAGTGTATATATACAGAATAATACAGACACTGAGGATTACACCCAGCATACAGGACAGGAGAAGTGGTACTGTGCAGTGTATATATACAGAATAATACAGATACTGAGGATTACACCCAGTAATACAGGGCAGGAGAAGTGGTACTGTGCAGTGTATATATACAAATAATACAGATACTGAGGATTACACCCAGTATACAGGACAGGAGAAGTGGTACTGTGCAGTGTATATACAGAATAATACAGATACTGAGGATTACGCCCAGTATACAGGACAGGAGAAGTGGTCTGTGCAGTTATATATACAGAATAATACAGATACTGAGGATTACACCCAGTATACAGGACAGGAGAAGTGGTCTGTGCAGTGTATATATACAATAATACAGATACTGAGATTACACCCAGTATACAGGACAGAGAAGTGGTACTGTGCAGTGTATATATACAGAATAACACTGAGATAACCAGTATAGACAGAAGGTCTGTGCAGTGTATATACAGATAATACACTGAGATACACCGTATAAGGACAGGAAAGGGACTGTGCAGTGTATATAACAGAATAATACGATACTGAGATTACACCCAGTATACAGGACAGGAAATGACTGTGCAGTGTATAATACAGAATAATACAGATACTGAGGATTACACCCAGTATACAGGACAGGAGAAGTGGTACTGTGCAGTGTATATACAGAAAATACAGATACTGAGGATACACCCAGTATACAGGACAGGGGAAGTGGTACTGTGCAGTGTATAATACAGAATAATACAGATACTGAGGATTACACCCAGTATACAGGACAGGAGAAGTGGTACTGTGCAGTGTATAATACAGAATAATACAGATACTGAGGATTACACCCAGTATACAGGACAGGAGAAGTGGTGCTGTGCAGTGTATATATACAGAATAATACAGAACTGAGGATTACACCCAGTATACAGGACAGGAGAAGTGGTACTGTGCAGTGTATATATACAGAATAATACAGATACTGAGGATTACACCCAGTATACAGGACAGGAGAAGTGGTACTGTGCAGTGTATATATACAGAATAATACAGTACTGAGATTACACCCAGTATACAGGACAGGAGAAGGGTACTGTGCAGTGTATATACAGATAATACAGATACTGAGAATTACACCCAGTATACAGGACAGTAGAAGTGGTACTGTGCAGTGTATATATACATAATAATACAGTACTGAGGATTACACCCAGTATACAGGACAGGAGAAGTGTACTGTGCAGTGTATATATACAGAATAATACAGATACTGAGGATTACACCCAGTATACAGGACAGGAGAATGTACTGTGCAGTGTATATATACAGAATAATACAGATACTGAGGATTACACCCATACAGGACAGAGAAGTGGTACTGTGCAGTGTATATATACAGAATAATACAGATATGAGGATTACACCCAGTATACAGGACAGGAGAAGTGGTACTGTGCAGTGTATATACAGAATAATACAGATACTGAGATTACCCGTATACAGGACAGGAGAAGTGGTCTGTGCAGTGTATATATACAGAATAATACAGATACTGAGGATTACACCCAGTATACAGGACAGGAGAAGTGTACTGTGCAGTGTATATATACAGAATAATACAGATATGAGGATTACACCCAGTATACAGGACAGGAGAAGTGGTACTGTGCAGTGTATATATACAGAATAATACAGATACTGAGGATTACACCCAGTATACAGGACAGGAGAAGTGGTACTGTGCAGTGTATATATACAGAATAATACAGATACACTATGGATTACCCCATATCAGGGGTAGAAAGTTCTTTGCATTTTATTCATTTCGTAAGAGGTTACCAGTTAGGAGGAGAAGGTACTTCATGTATATATCAGAATATACGATCTGGGTTACACCATTACACAGTATGACCAGGAGAAGTGGTACTGTGCAGTGTATATATACAGAATAATACAGATACTGAGGATTACACCCAGTATACAGGACAGGAGAAGTGGTACTGTGCAGTGTATATATACAGAATAATACAGATACTGAGGATTACACCCAGTATACAGGACAGGAGAAGTGGTACTGTGCAGTGTATAATACAGAATAATACAGATACTGAGGATTACACCCAGTATACAGGACAGGAGAAGTGGTCTGTGCAGTGTATATATACAGAATAATACAGATACTGAGGATTACACCCAGTATACAGGACAGGAGAAGTGGTCTGTGCAGTGTATATATACAGAATAATACAGATACTGAGGATTACACCCAGTATACAGGACAGGAGAAGTGGTACTGTGCAGTGTATATATACAGAATAATACAGATACTGAGGATTACACCCAGTATACAGGACAGGAGAAGTGGTACTGTGCAGTGTATATATACAGAATAATACAGATACTGAGGATTACACCCAGTATACAGGACAGGAGAAGTGGTACTGTGCAGTGTATATATACAGATAATACAGATACTGAGATTACACCCAGTATACAGGACAGGAGAAGTGGTGACTGTGCAGTGTATATATACAGAATAATACAGATACTGAGGATTACACCCAGTATACAGGACAGGAGAAGTGGTACTGTGCAGTGTATATATACAGAATAATACAGATACTGAGGATTACACCCAGTATACAGGACAGGAGAAGTGGTACTGTGCAGTGTATAATACAGAATAATACAGATACTGAGGATTACACCCAGTATACAGGACAGGAGAAGTGGTACTGTGCAGTGTATATATACAGAATAATACAGATACTGAGGATTACACCCAGTATACAGGACAGGAGAAGTGGTACTGTGCAGTGTATATATACAGAATAATACAGATACTGAGGATTACACCCATATACAGGACAGGAGAAGTGGTACTGTGCAGTGTATATATACAGAATAATACAGATACTGAGGATTACACCCAGTATACAGGACAGGAGAAGTGGTACTGTGCAGTGTAATAATACAGAATAATACAGATACTGAGGATTACACCCAGTATACAGGACAGGAGAAGTGGTACTGTGCAGTGTAATATATACAGAATAATACAGATACTGAGGATTACACCCAGTATACAGGACAGTAGAAGTGGTACTGTGCAGTGTATATATACAGAATAATACATGTACATGCTGAGGATTACACCCAGTTTTACAGTGACAGGAGAAGTGGTACTGTGCAGTGTATATATACAGAATAATACAGATACTGAGATTACACTCAGTATACAGGACAGGAGAATGGTACTGTGCAGTGTATATATACAGAATAATACAGATACTGAGGATTACACCCGATATACAGACAGGAGAAATGGTACTGTGCAGTGTATATATACAGAATAATACAGATACTGAGGATTACACCCAGTATACAGGACAGGAGAAGTGGTACTGTGCAGTGTATATATACAGAATAATACAGATACTGAGGATTACACCCGATATACAGGACAGGAGAAGTGGTACTGTGCAGTGTATATATACAGAATAATACAGATACTGAGGATTACACCCAGTATACAGGACAGTAGAAGTGGTACTGTGCAGTGTATATATACAGAATAATACAGATAGTGAGGATTACACCCAGTATACAGGACAGGAGAAGTGGTACTGTGCAGTGTATATATACAGAATAATACAGATACTGAGGATTACACCCGATATACAGGACAGGAGAAGTGGTACTGTGCAGTGTATATATACAGAATAATACAGTATACATGACAAAATATATGAGATTGTACCTACCATTACTTCTCGATCGTGTTGTTTTGCTTATGGACAAAGTCAATTCTTTTCATTGCTTTAATTTCTTTCACTTTCAGTTTTCGTCAGAGACAGGGCGGTGTGGACCAGTTGTTAGTGGTTGGAGCTGAAGGTAAAACATATATGTTATTTAACTCTATGTAGGTTATCACCGTGTTATCTGTGGTGTTACATAGGACTGCAGGTGACATCTACTACATTATCTGTACTCAGAGATATCACTGTGTTATCTGTGGTGTTACATAGGACTGCAGGTGACATCTACTACATTATCTGTACTCAGAGCTATCACTGTGTTATCTATGGAGTTACATAGGACTGCAGGTGACATCTACTACATTATCTGTACTCAAAGATATCACTGTGTTATCTGTGGAATTACATAGGACTGCAGGTGACATCTACTACATTATCTGTACTCAGAGATATCACTGTGTTATCTGTGGTGTTACATAGGACTGCAGGTGACATCTACATTATCTGTACTCAGAGATATCACTGTGTTATCTGTGGTGTTACATAGGACTGCAGGTGACATCTACTACATTATCTGTACTCAGAGATATCACTGTGTTATCTGTGGTGTTACATAGGACTGCAGGTGACATCTACTACATTATCTGTACTCAGAGATATCACTGTGTTATCTGTGGTGTTACATAGGACTGCAGGTGACATCTACTACATTATCTGTATTCAGAGATATCACTGTGTTATCTGTGGTGTTACATAGGACTGCAGGTGACATCTACTACATTATCTGTACTCAGAGATATCACTGTGTTATCTGTGGTGTTACATAGGACTGCAGGTGACATCTACTACATTATCTGTACTCAGAGATATCACTGTGTAATCTGTGGTGTTACATAGGACTGCAGGTGACATCTACTACATTATCTGTACTCAGCGATATAACTGTGTTATCTATGGAGTTACATAGGACTGCAGGTGACATCTACTACATTATCTGTACTCAGAGATATCACTGTGTAATCTGTGGTGTTACATAGGACTGCAGGTGACATCTACTACATTATCTGTACTCAGAGATATCACTGTGTTATCTGTGGTGTTACATAGGACTGCAGGTGACATCTACTACATTATCTGTACTCAGAGATATCACTGTGTTATCTGTGGGTGAGAATGGTCAGGAGGGAGTTAATAATGTTCGGAATGTTGGGCGTCTATGTATTTACCGTTATTCTTTCCTTCCGGTAGGGTGATCGCTGGAGTCAGAGGTTCAGTTACAGATCTCAGAGTTGGAATCAGAACATTTGACATTTTGTTACCTATAATATAAAGTATTATTATAATTGTTTATATTTAATATTTAATCTTTTCCTTATTCTTTGTGTCCAGAAAATGCAGGAACTGCAGCACAGTTAGTGTTCAGTTTTATAGGAAAGGAGAATAATCGCCCCCCTGATCTGCTGGTGCTCGATCCGAGACCTCGAGAAATTGATGATTCAGAGAAGGGATCAGCGCTGAGAAGACCATGAGTGTGAGAAGACTTTACTGATCCATAAGATCACGGTGATCAGGCGGAAAGGATCACAGTCACTGACTAAGGTGCAAGTGGGACAGAAACACGTTGCCTTTTTCTGCTCTCTCTATAGTGTTTTACCTTTTAGCCTCATCACCTTGTTGTTACGGATCAGTAAGGGTACCTTTACACGCCGCTACTGGATGTTGCCAACATCCAGTAGCGGCGTGTAAAGGTACCCTAAAGCCTTCTCACAATTGTTACAGACTTAGGCTGATCCCCTTGTTTGAACAATTAGAGGTTACTTTATGTGATCCTGGGTGGGGTATGTCCAGTCAATGTTGATTAGGGGCCAAATTAGAGGTGTTGTCACGACAGAGCGAGGAGACGCCCAACATGCGGCACAAATAGGGGAAAAATCAGAGAAAAGGTGGAAGGGAGAGGGTGTGACCCCTAAACACTTACCTGAGGCTGATCCCTGCACTCCCTATTATCCCTAGGTGGGTCCTCCCCCGTTAGTTAGCCCTACCTAGTGAGTTGGGCAGTAGGACATTAGTCTCACTACTACAACACTGGGAGAGAGACTAAGAAACATGAATAAAACAACCAACGGATCCACAGCTTCCACAAGGACAACTTAGAATAACTATAAGGCTGGGTTCACACACACAGTATTGCTGCATTTTGTGAGGATCCGTTTTTTGGTGCAGAAACTGTAGAGAACGGATCCTCAGAGAACTGCACTATTCACCTGCGCTTACTCACCTTGCTGCGCTCCCTCGGTGATCACCGGTGATCTCTCCTCATCCTGGAGGCCGCAGTGAGCGCTGCCTCTAGGACCCAGCAGCACCATGTGACCGGGTGACATCACTGGGTCGCATGGTACAGTCTCGAGTCCTCCAAAGAACCTACAGCCTCGCAATGAAGAGAGATCCCTTGGGAGCGCGGTGAGGTGAGTGAAAGCGCAGGCGAATAGCGCAAAAAGAATTGACATGTTCCTTCTCTTTACGCATCCGCTTTTCAGCCCAAAAGTGCAGCGTGGATGGAAAACAGTGAAATGCATTGACTTGGCTGGTTTTACTGCAATCTACTGCACTAGTGGATCCGTACAAAGTGCAGCAATTGTGCAAGATAGTGCAGTGTGTGAACATAACCTAACTGGCACATGGGAAAGTAAGAGTTTAAATAATGATAGGGAGTGGCAGCGAAATGTAACAGCTGAGATTAGAATTATATCGGATCTCAGCACGATCAAAAAGGAACTCTTAACCCCTTCAACATTAAATGAAAATAAATAATAATTGGTGATCGGGATTCAGAGAGGATCTGTGATCTGCTAATCACCATGACCGTCTAATCCCAGATACCGTAAAGATCTTATCCGGATGTGGTGACAGGTGTGCAGAGTTCTCCAAGGAAAGAGGCAGGGATTCAGAGTTTAGACCCAGCATCACTGAGAGGCCGGATGATTGGTACCTCAGCTCCTCTGTTCAGTGAGTCTTTGATGTAATGAGCGACAGTTTGCTACACTGTGGAATCAGGGCTGGGATGGGCCGTCAGTTTGGTGGGTGACAGCTCAGTCGTCAAATCTAGCACTGGGACATGCTGAGCTGTCAGTGTGTTGACTGACAGCACAGCCATCCAATCTGAGACTGGAAGGTGCGTTCAGGTGTTCCCTGTTCTCTATGATTGCCCAATTACTTAGCTAAGCAGTCAGTTCAGAATCTCTGCCAGTTGTATCATTTTGCTCATTGGTGCATGTTGGCTTCGTTTATCTATGTTCTGATCTATTGCTTCTTTGACCATTCATTTGCCTTGTCCCTTTGCTTTACTCCACAATTCTCTTTGTATTATGACCTCGGACTGTGACCTGACGACGCCTTTGTCTGTTCCCTTTGTCCACAGCATTCACTTTTGGTATCTGACCCCATAACGTTTGACTACCCTAACTCACGGCTTGTCCATACAGTAACTAGCATCACATTCGGGCCGTAGAGACAGAGAATGAGGTCTTGAGTGAGAGTCACTAAAGAGTCAATATTGAGTCCAAAAGGCTGTAGGATTGTCCAAGAGTAGGTGAGAGTCCAGTGTGTGTCAGGGTGAGTGAAGCTCAGACGTCCCCTGGGAAAACAGAAGAAGTGACCCATCCTGTAAAGAAGCTGCCGATACTATCACCACAAGATGAGGAAGAATAGTTATTGAATACTTGTCATTGTGACTTCATGTGAAGAGTCCCAGTGTAGAGCTCAGTCCCGGGACTAGACGTCATCTAACCTCCGATGTGCCTCATTACAGGCGCTCACAACTATCTCACTTCTTTTTAAAGAAACGAGCATATATCATGAGTGATTGTTATATTATCAAGTCATTCTTCCATTTCATAGATGTTATCTTCATTTTGAGTTAGGCTGGGGCCACATTAGCGTTGTGGCCTCCATCATGCTGAATCCGGCATATTGCAGCATTCCTGCAGCGTTCCTGCAGCATTACCTTAGTGTAATGCTGTGTTAATGCTGCCATAGAGTAATATGGGTGACGAGACCCAAAGCGCATGCAAACGCCGGCACAAAGGTTCCGCGGCAGGCGACGTTCAGCTGTCCGCTACAAAATAGCGCGAGATTTCAAACCCAGATACTTTTGTGCCAGCGTTTGCATGTTCTTCGGGTCCCGTCACCAGGGGCTGGCTGGCAAATTTCGGCCTGGGGGGCAAGTACACAGCAGTGGTCCATGAGCAGTGAGCTTCATGGGTAGAGCAGCCTCCCAGACCAACAGGAGAGATGGTCGGGCAGCCACACAACTGCTGCTTGACCACTAGCCTGGGGGGCATCTTCCTCCCTGCCCCCTGGGCCACCCAGCCCTGCCCATCACCCATATTCATACTCTGTGGCAGCATTAACAGAGCGTTACACTACAGTAACGCTGCGGGGACGCTGCGGGAATGCTGCAATATGCCGGATCAAGCATGACGGAGGCCACAACGCTTATGTATCCCTAGCCTCAGCTATGCTATGTCAGCTATGAGTAGAGGATTTTTCGACCCTAAATGCTTGAGCCTTATGTGTTTTTTTTTAATACGTGCCCATTCTGCAATTTTTTTATTCTATGTGATTAAAGGGTAATGTTATGTATGCCAGGAGGGTGAGCATCCGGGAGTGGAGCCAATCCTGACCTGGAAGAGCCATCGAGATCTCTTCGTTAGCCACAGAAGGTGGAGATAGGCTTAGATAGTGAGTGGTCACCAAGTGCAGACCTATGCTGCCTAAACAGCCGATGAATGCTTCATGTTCCTCCTAAGGAGTCGGAAGGCAGATCAGAAAGACATTTACCTATAGAAAGGAAGGAGTGGTGAGATAGGAAGAGATTCCAGAGCCTCGTAAGATAGGATATTTATTCCTAGATAGTACGCTGCCTACTTTCTAGCTGAAAACAGAAGATAGGGACAGGGTGTAGAGCAAAAATAGCAAAGAGATGAACCCCAACTGGTCTTACACTGACTGGCATAAATAACAGCTCTGTGGCTGGACATCCAAGTGAGAATATCACCAGCAGGAAATACCAGCAGGGGGAAGGTAATATAGCCACAGCCAAAAGGTGATAGGACAGAAAAATGGATAAATCAAAACACCTGGGTTACGATAGTGGTGAAAACAGCTGGAATCCAATGGCCAGAGGGGCATGAGCAGGGAACAGCAGGACTTGAATGCAGGAGTGGAAATCTGGAGAAACAATCCAGAGATGGGTGGGAACAGTCTAAGCAAGACAGTTGTCAGGAGCTGGAAACTTGAACTAGACAGAAGCTAGACACAATACTCAAGCACTGAATGAAGTTCAAATGTGGATAATAAACAAAAACTGGAAACAAGATGGCTTTCACAGGTTCAGCAGCATCCATCTTACTTAAGGGTGATTTCCCAGAACACAATAGCAGCCTCCAATGGTAAAGAGTTGAACTGCAGCATAATTTAGCAAAGTGAATAATCGCATCACTAGCAGTTAGTCTGGAGAACGACAACAGATTCCTTACCACCTGTTAACTTAAAATACTAAAGCAAGTTTAAGAAATAATAAACCTCCAAAGAAAAGGTGTATATGCTATTGTGGCGCCCCCACTGGTCAGGCATCACAAGTGGGGTACTGCACCCAAAAATGAGCGTGTGGTTATCCCTGTCGCAAGTAGAATGCAGAACACTGTGGGAGGATTTTATCCCAGCACTCCCACACACCCACCTAGGCAACCGGGGAGGTCCCAAAGTTCGAGAGTCGGAGTTGTAAGGGGAGCAGGGAAGACGCACGGGGAGTCTTCAGGAGTGTATTCCCGACGAAAGACGGAGAATGGGAGCTTACCTGCGAGAGAAAGGGGGCTTCAAGAGAGGGCTAGAGGGAGAAGTAGCCTAGACAGAGAGGTTCTGATTTGTTCATCCGGAGTGTGCGGGTCTGACAACACGGCCTGGAGTGTTCATCCTCCGACCGTACTCATCCTGGCTCCGAAGACGTTCTCAGGGTGTTCATCCCCTGGGACGTAACACTGCTAACTAAGCAGGCATTGAGAAGAGAGAGAAAGAACAGGACAAGGGTTAGATCCAAGAAGGTACCACCAGAGACTTCCACAGATTCAGCATTCTGCTGCGACTACCTGGCTGACCGTCCTGCTAGAGAACTGTGAGCTGTTTCATCATCTTGACCAGTTTGCAAGTAAAGTACCCGGGAAGAGTGAGCAAGCCTCAGTGTGATTATTTACTGCTGCGCTGTTTATGCAAAAGCCACGTCCAGCACTGGGACTGCAAGTCCTGATCTGCCCCGGAGGTCCAGCTCCACCTGCAAGGAGCTGTACCAACTCAGCTGCTGTTCTATCGCTATCCGGAGGTCTGAAGCGGCACTGGTGTGATGTCACCAGAATCTGTGGGTGGCGTCACAAGACTCTTATCCCTTGTAAACACAATAACCCCTTCTTTTAGGCTGTCCCCGGGCCACCTGTGACATTCCCCGATTGGAGAGAGAGAGCCCCAGACATCCGAGTTTCCATACCCTGGGGTGCTACACTGTGGCTCATAGGACAGAGAGGTTGACCACCAAGCACTGAGTCAAGGCTTCCAATCCTGATGCTATAATGACATGTACAATGCACTGACATGTGGCAGTCAATGAAAGCTCATCAGCTTCCCACCCATTGTTTCGTATCCTGCCAGTTGGTATCTATGGTTGAGCGGTCTGGACTCATCGCTGTCCGGGGAGTCGTTCTGGCTGCTGGTTGTATGTTTAACAAGGCTTCATTTTCAGGTACCATGAGGATGGAGATAGTGGTTGTTGGACATATCACCGTGATGCTTATGATTTAATCTCTCCACCGTTTCTTGACTTTCCAGGAGATCCCCTACACAGACTTATAAAGATGCTGTGCGATAATGGTGCAGTGGTCGGAATATTTTCGAGAGAGGATCCAACGTCCTACCAGTGGCTGATACATGAGGTGAAGTCTGCTCCCTGGGTACAAGACGTGCGTCCAGTGACCATCACCAACACCTCGAGCCATTTGGAGAGACGGGTGTCTGAATGTTCCTTCGCCATCCTGTATCACAGCAAGAAAAGAGGACGGCTCAATGTGACGGACGTGATGGACAGCCTTTATGATGAGGAGCTACGGGACCTGTCTAAAGTACTGGGTAAGTTCTGGAGGTGTTTACCACCATCGTGGAGATCGGGACCTGGTGGTAGAAGATTGAAGTCATCCTCAGTGATTCTATGGTTTGTGCAGGAAAGAAGCAAGTGATTGTGGTGATGGATCATCTGGATGACACCAGTGAGAAGCAGAAGGCCCGAATCCTGAAGGATCAGCCCAGTATAGGCACACTGGCCGAGGATCTCTTACTCTTCAATGGGAAACACACCAAGAAACAAGAATTGAGGAATCTGAGAGATCTGATCAAAAGACCCGGTAAGTAGAAATCTCTAGACTTTGTGACTTCAATGCTTCTGTTTCCACAGATCCGGTGCCACATTGTGTGTCAGACGTACTAAGAGTCATCACCGGTCAGATCCTATGGGGTCAACAGCTTCCTACAAAAGCAATGGACAAGTCAGGCCACCAGTGGGTACTTCTAAGTACTAGGGAGTAAAATGAGACAGACTGTATGTGCATGGTGCCACACAAAGGGTACAAATGGGGGTGGTAAAGGGAACACCCTGATGGTAGGGAGCAGGGAATGAGACACCTCATGCCACTGGCATCTGTCTTACCCTTAGCTGCCCTAGTAGCCCTGTGCAGGTCCTTCCCCCTGCCATCACATGCCTAGTCCATGGCTGTCACCTTTACTCACCCTGGCTAATGCGAAGGCCGGTGAGTGCACTAGACGTCACCTCCAAAGTAGTATAACACAAAGGAAGGTAAACAGACAAGGGACTAGACAAAAGAGGATATAACACAACATGACTGCAACTGCCAGACACTAGACACCAGCACTGCAGTCAAAAGCTTCACCATGGTCAGAATACAATGAGATCTATTACCGGCATCAGTTGATGGATCATGTTACTATTAAATCAATTTATTCAATCAACAGCACCTGACGCAGAAACTTCCAGAAGCTACCAGCAAGTAAATTGACGTTAACTCTTAAGGTACCGCAATTTTGCTAGCAATTTCACTGGCAATTTGCTGGTTGCAGTGAAATCATGGACACATTGTTACATTTGTACACAGCAACAAAATAGAACAACGTGTCCATGATTTCACTGCAACCAGCAAATTGCCAGTGACATTGCCCAGCAATATTGCTGTGTGTGACGGTACCTTAACTGGTAAAAAAGAAATTAAAGAAATTCAAAATACCACAGACTCCTGAGTGGTCATAAAGTTGCTAATTACTGGTTACTATGGGTCTGTTACCTAGCAACAAAATCTATTAGAATGTTGTAGTTACAATGTATCCATAGCAACTGGAATGTCAAACAAGACTCAATATTCCTTTTTTCTAATAATGCTGTCACGTGTTGACTGCTTTACAGTCCATGTGTGATGCTGCTGTGATTTAAATCACAGTTTATTTCCTTTGGCACATTCAGTGTTAATGTGAAGATCCTGCTGTATTGCTGTCTGTGATGCTGCATGTGCATGTGTAGGCGGGGTGTCAGATCACTTAGTTGTCCACTCCCTCAGCCTTTAAATAGCCTCCTCTTCCTCTGCTGATGTCGCTGATAGAGTTTCACACTGCCTTGACCTTGTGTGCTGTTAGGATGTCTGTGCTGTTGCTGAAGATGTTCATATTCATCTTTGGGGAATTTGCTGCAGCTACTCTGGCTGGTGGGTGGAGGTGAGAAGGTGCTAGCCCAGGGCTGGTTGAGGAGCAGAGGGCAAGGGTGGTGACCCAGACCTCCTCACCATAAGAGGTACTTCTAGAAGCAGAGAGAGGTAGGGATCCCAGTACAAGCTACCCAAGTATCATGTCCATTATTGTCATCCTGCTGCTCATTCGCACATCTCCTATACCACTACATGACAAATGCACAGTAGAAATCATTGTGCAGATCCTTGTTCTGGGGTCACGGTGAACACAAGAAAGTCAAAGTCTATGACATTTTATGACGCATCATTCCTGGATATTTTATTATTTATTGTCCATATCGGACTTATCATATTTGTGTATTTCTGAAACATTTGAGGAATTTCCTTTCACTTATTCGGCAGCGGAGGAGTCTCACAGAAATGATTTCCTAGAAATAGGACTTCACATTTCCAAGTTTGACTTTCATTTCTTTTTCTTTTACAGCTCAAAGAAACTGGATCTTGGTAAGAATAAAAAAAGTATCAAAATATTTATAAACAATCATTATAATAATAGTGTGTCAGCTCTGTGTGTCTCCTCTGATACAATGTGTCAGCTCTGTGTGTCTCCTCTGATACAATGTGTCAGCTCTGTGTCTCCTCTGATACAATGTGTCAGCTCCGTGTCTCCTCTGATACAATGTGTCAGCTCCGTGTCTCCTCTGATACAATGTGTCAGCTCCGTGTCTCCTCTGATACAATGTGTCAGCTCTGTGTCTCCTCTGATACAATGTGTCAGCTCTGTGTGTCTCCTCTGATACAATGTGTCAGCTCTGTGTGTCTCCTCTGATACAATGTGTCAGCTCTGTGTCTCCTCTGATACAATGTGTCAGCTGTGTGTCTCTTCTGATACAATGTGACAGCTCTGTGTGTCTCCTCTGATACAATGTGTCAGCTCTGTGTGTCTCCTCTGATACAATGTGTCAGCTCTGTGTGTCTCCTCTGATACAATGTGTCAGCTCTGTGTGTCTCCTCTGATACAATGTGTCAGCTGTGTGTCTCTTCTGATACAATGTGACAGCTCTGTGTGTCTCCTCTGATACAATGTGTCAGCTCTGTGTCTCCTCTGATACAATGTGTCAGCTCTGTGTCTCCTCTGATACAATGTGTCAGCTCTGTGTGTCTCCTCTGATACAATGTGTCAGCTCTGTGTGTCTCCTCTGATACAATGTGTCAGCTGTGTGTCTCTTCTGATACAATGTGACAGCTCTGTGTGTCTCCTCTGATACAATGTGTCAGCTCTGTGTGTCTCCTCTGATACAATGTGTCAGCTCTGTGTGTCTCCTCTGATACAATGTGTCAGCTCTGTGTGTCTTCTCTGATACAATGTGTCAGCTCTGTGTGTCTCCTCTGATACAATGTGTCAGCTCTGTGTGTCTCCTCTGATACAATGTGTCAGCTCTGTGTGTCTTCTCTGATACAATGTGTCAGCTCTGTGTGTCTCCTCTGATACAATGTGTCAGCTCTGTGTGTCTCCTCTGATACAATGTGTCAGCTCTGTGTGTCTCCTCTGATACAATGTGTCAGCTCTGTGTGTCTCCTCTGATACAATGTGTCAGCTGTGTGTCTCTTCTGATACAATGTGACAGCTCTGTGTGTCTCCTCTGATACAATGTGTCAGCTCTGTGTCTCCTCTGATACAATGTGTCAGCTCTGTGTCTCCTCTGATACAATGTGTCAGCTCTGTGTGTCTCCTCTGATACAATGTGTCAGCTCTGTGTGTCTCCTCTGATACAATGTGTCAGCTGTGTGTCTCTTCTGATACAATGTGACAGCTCTGTGTGTCTCCTCTGATACAATGTGTCAGCTCTGTGTGTCTCCTCTGATACAATGTGTCAGCTCTGTGTGTCTCCTCTGATACAATGTGTCAGCTCTGTGTGTCTTCTCTGATACAATGTGTCAGCTCTGTGTGTCTCCTCTGATACAATGTGTCAGCTCTGTGTGTCTCCTCTGATACAATGTGTCAGCTCTGTGTGTCTTCTCTGATACAATGTGTCAGCTCTGTGTGTCTCCTCTGATACAATGTGTCAGCTCTGTGTGTCTCCTCTGATACAATGTGTCAGCTCTGTGTGTCTCCTCTGATACAATGTGTCAGCTCTGTGTGTCTTCTCTGATACAATGTGTCAGCTCTGTGTGTCTCCTCTGATACAATGTGTCAGCTCTGTGTGTCTCCTCTGATACAATGTGTCAGCTCTGTGTGTCTTCTCTGATACAATGTGTCAGCTCTGTGTGTCTCCTCTGATACAATGTGTCAGCTCTGTGTGTCTCCTCTGATACAATGTGTCAGCTCTGTGTGTCTCCTCTGATACAATGTGTCAGCTCTGTGTGTCTCCTCTGATACAATGTGTCAGCTTTGTGTGTCTCCTCTGATACAATGTGTCAGCTCTGTGTGTCTCCTCTGATACAATGTGTCAGCTCTGTGTGTCTCCTCTGATACAATGTGTCAGCTCTGTGTGTCTCCTCTGATACAATGTGTCAGCTCTGTGTGTCTCCTCTGATACAATGTGTCAGCTCTGTGTCTCCTCTGGTACAATGTGAGATTGACTATTGTTGGAGATTTTACTTTACAGACTTTTCTTTTTATTTCTATTTTAGAAACGTGCCATGTGGCTGCTCCTCTTTTTGGTTCTTTTGGCAATAATAATTATCATTGTAAAAGTCTCTACAATGCTAGCGGTGAAATCCCGACATCTACACTGGTGTATTCCACCACGACCTCCACACCCGGGAATTTTACCGTGACTCTGACACGGGAATGTTACTGTGACCTCTGCACCCGGGAATTTTACCATGACCCTGCACCCGGAATGTTACCGTGACCCTGCACCCGGGAATGTTACTGTACCCGCACGGAATGTTACCGTGACCTCTGCACCCGGGAATGTTACTGTGACCTCTGCACCCGGGAATGTTACGTGACCTCTGCACCCGGGAATGTTACTGTGACCTCTGCACCCGGGAATGTTACCGTGACCTCTGCACCGGAATGTACGTGACCTCTGCACCCGGGAATTTTACCATGACCCTGCACCCGGGAATGTTACCGTGATCTCGCACCCGGGAATTTCACCATGACCGCAATCACCTCCCCAAATTCTACTTTTAATGGCTCCCTCTATATATTGTCTAATGTAACGTATGTGGCCATAAATACTACAGTGTAACCTACACCATGTGGGGACATCACACTTTATATGATTTTTATATCTGCTTCTCACCCTCATAATGTTATATGATCACCACCTATTTTCTACATTGCCTCAGTGTCGGGTATATCGATGACGTTTTTTTTAGACGGAATTTGTCATTCAATATTAAATACTTTACCTATTCCCAGAAATTGTAAAAATGTCATCTGAAAATTAAGATTACCCAATGTTAAGAATAATCATAGGGTTTAGAAGGTGGATCAATGTTTCAGAAATGTCCTTTACTCTAACATTCACCATGTCTGGTTTTCTTTCCTCCTACAATTGCAGTTTGAGAGGCCAGAAGTCGGTGGGTGGACTGCCAGGCGTGTTTGGTGCCAATGGGCGTGGCTTTCAGTTGTGTGGCGGCTCTTCCACAAACCGAACAAGTGGTAATTTTTAAGTCCACATGTTCATGGAGCTGATTATAATAGAAGCGGGTGTCTGGGGTAATACCCCCATCCAGGGGGAGTGCAGGAGGGGCTTAAAGCTTACTAGTGGGTGTGAGCAGTTTAGTTGGTGGCCATCGGTATGCTATAATGGATCACGAAAGGGGCCCTCAGACCCCCACTTTTATTATAATCAGCTCCACGAGCACGTAGATTGAAAAATTAATGTTTATTACCTCGATGAAATGTTGAGACACAGCCACCGAAGCCAAACCACACCCACGAGGACAAACAACACCCACCAATGCCAAACAACACCCACCAAGGACAACCCCCAATGCCAGAACCACACCCACCAATGAAAACCACACCCACGAGGACAGACCACACCCACAATGCCAAACCACACCCACTAGGAAACCACACCCACAAGACAACAAGCACATACCACACCACCAGGACAAACACACCCAATGAAAAACCACCAAGGACAACCCCAATGCCAAACCACACCACCAATGCAAACCACCCATATGCAACCACACCCACAATGCCAATCACACTCCATGAGACAAACCACCATCCACTACCGAGGACAACCACCCCACATGCCAAACCACACCGACTATGCAAACCACACCACTAGTGCCAAACAACCCACAACACCAACCCCAATGCCAAACCACACCCACTGAGGACAAACCACACCCACCAATGCCAAACACACACCCACCGAGGAACCAACACCACCAATGCCAAACCACACCCACCAATCAAACCACACCCACTAGTGCCACACCACACCCACAGAGGACAGACCACACCCACAATGCCAAACCACACCACTGATGGACAAACCACACCCACCATGCCAAACCACACCCACTGAGGACAAACCACACCCATCAGTGCCAAACCACACCCACAATGCCAAACCACACCCACACCAATGATATACCACGTCTGCCACTTAAGCCGCTCATGCCCCGCAACCTCCGGCTGTTTAAACTGCAAGTTTGCCGCACTTTACTTGAAGAGATAAAAAAAGAGAATTTCTGAGCAAAAAAGCAGCGGAAAAAAGTGGTATGTACCCTCCGTGTGAACGCGGCCTCAGAGTTATATTCATTCCATTCTTTATGCTTTTTTCCAATCACCATAATAATGTGTTTTTCTGTATTATACGGATTGTTAAATTAAGGGAGACCACGTTTATCTGCTGTTGCTGATGTGTGATGTTAAAGAACAATTAAAAAAAACTGAATAAAAAATGTCATAATTGTAGTTTTTTATTATTTATAGTAATTTTATATGAACAGATTGGAAATCTGACTTATGTTACTTCTAATATGCAGGTACATATAGATGCAATGGTCTATAGAGGAGAAGCGTTACTCACTGTAGATATCACCACTCCCTCGGCCGCAGTTGAGGTTGGCACAGGGTTTGCAGATACACAAGGTTCTCCTAAGTTGAATAAATTTTATGATTTTTTATTGGTTTTTAATTGCAAAAAAATTTTTGGTGTAAAACACCTTCATCTACATGAGCGCTGTTTATGATGGGGTGTGGATTTGTGAGCAAGCTTTGTTGCTTAATATGGATCTTGTCCGTCGGATATATGTGTGCAGCGCGGTGTCCACCGCTATCTGGAGGGCACTCTTCAACTTGGGAGTGCCTTGTTTATCCACAAATATATGGCGGTTTGGAAACCCCCTCGTGCACCCCTCCACCTGGTATCAGTAGTGCTTTGCTTATGTTTGAGGTTGGCACAGGAGCCGGTTTACACATCAAGTCAGGGCTCCACAAAACGAGCCACAAATAAGGAATATAAATGGCCTTCCATGTAAGGAAAGCTGGATACACCATCCTAACAATGGCACATCAACATACGTGTCCAAGCATGGAGACTTCCCCCCTCCACACACAGACAGCTAATGACTTCACCTGGACTTCCTTATGTCCCCCATACCACACCCTGGGGAGGGGATATGTGAGCAGTCAGACCCACTCATCTCTCTGACTGCTCGTAAACCCGGCCCTCGCCAAGCCCTATTAACACTCTCAGTACTATACATACTGCAGCATGCTTGTGGCTGACATCGCTGAGGATAACCAAGTGTTACGGAGGTGGTATGGCGGATAAGACCCCCTTCACACCACGATTTTTCCCCCTGTCAGGTTCTGTCCGGTGTTTCGTAGGAAGCACCGGACAGAGCCTGACAGGTCCGGACAAACAGAACCGGAGGATTAATACACCCTCCCGTCCAGTTTGCTGCCAGATTCAGCAGCTTTCAGGGGCTGTCCCCTGCTGAAGGTCCTGAAATCTCAGGCGGGGAGCTCTCCAGCTGCTAAAATTCAGCAGCCGGCACCCAGTTCCCTGATCCGATTTTCTTTGTTGGATCCGGCACTATACAGCGCCATAGACTCTCATGTCAGGGGGTGACGGGTCACACCGGATCCGATTTTATACTATTTTGGCCGCGGACACAAAAAATGCTGCTTGTTCTGATTTTGTGTCCGGGGCCAAAAAACGAAAGCTGCCGGATCCTCCCGGACAGCACAAAACTGAATGGCAAAACACTGCCATCTGGTGCAATCCGGCCCCATAGGAATACTATCCGGGGCTGACTGGTTCACACCGGATAGCCCCGGATCCAGAAAATCATGGTGTGACGGGGGTCTAAGGGGATGGATAGCAGGATGATAATGATGGGCAAAGGTAAACTGGGCAACTAGTCTGCCCTATAGACTGGTGTCCCTAGTCTGACCCTGTACCCAGAGGTACCTTTGATGATGAAGAGGTCTGGGCCACCACCATTGCCCTTAACTCCTCAACCAGTCCTAGGCTAAGACCCCCTACTTCCACCCATGCACATAGATAGCAGCAGCAAGTTCCCCACATATAGCTATCTGCAGTCAATACTGCATGAGGGCTTCAGCAACAAAACTAGATGTCCAAACAGCTGCACCATGAAAGCAGAGTGAAACTCTATCAGCGACAACAGCTGATGGAAGAGGAGGCTATTTAAAGGCTGGGGGAGTGGACAGCTAAGTCAGCTGACACACCCAACAACAGGAGCAGCTCACCTGCGCCTGGAGAGCTGCCTCACCCATAGACTGCAACACAGCAGCATCTACACATTAACTCTGAATGTGCCAAAGGAGATAAAGTTCCATTAGAACCACAGAGAATTATACACAAAGAATGCAGCAGTCCACATGGAGCACCAACTCTGTGAAACATGTCTCCCCTCGAAGACCGGTCTGGCAGCCATCTCACTGTACCAAGACAATCTGCATGTAATTTAAGAGTACCCCATGCACATTCAAATATAGAAAACTCTCCCATAGTTATTGTTCAGCCTGTGGCTCCGAGTCACTGCTGCTGCCTGCAATGATACAGGTTGGGAGTTTGACTCCTGGGGAGAGCAGATCTCATGAATGGGTTGTTTGAATGTATGTGAAGAACTGAGACTCAAGACTCATTGAAGGAAGAACAATGTAGCAGTGAGGACACCAGGACGAGGAGACATCGCAGACAGAGAGTGGAAGTCGGAACATTACCGTGAACTCCCGGAACAGCAAGACTGCTCCTCCAATTCAATACCATATACTGATAATGTGGCGCCCGACTATGTAGGTGCCACAAAGGGGTACTGCACCCGTAAAAGAGGTGTAGTCACCCACTGCAAGTGGATTTATGGATAGTAGGCGGAACCCTAAAACCCACACCCCACACTAGTCACACGGTGGGAGGGAACCCGGGAGGGTATATAGTAACCCCCAGGGGGAGGAAGAAGGTCCTTCAGCAGAATGGCGAACTAGGAGCAAGATTAGTCTCCCTCTTTTTGGGCGAGAGGGAGAGAGAGTCTGGAACGGCAGGAGAAGGAGGAAGATAGAAATAGTGAGGGACCAGGAGAAAGACCCAGGGAAACAGAAGAACAGATCCCAGACAGAGGAGAGAAGGGAGCAAGAACTCAATCGAGGGAGTTCACTCTAGGAAAGCAACCGGGTACCGGAGCCCGCACCTGTGGTAACCTTTAAGGACTACAGAAAATCCGTAGAACGGGGGTACATCCAGATACGGCCCTGACTCCTAAAGCACCCATTAGATGGGAATCAGACACCGCCGGACCAGCGGCACTGATCAATAGAAGGTTCACCCGACGGGAGCAAGGGGAAGAAAAGAGAGACAGCAGGAGGTCAGACTTAATCTTCAAGAGGTCAGGCTTCACAACGCCACTGGGAGGCAAAGGAACAAGAGGAACAAGAAAGGCATATATGAGGGTTCTGCTACCTACCAAAGATCTGCTTGCAGCCACCCGTAGCCACTTGTCAATGTTACACCTACTGCACTGTGGACTGTAATGGCTAAGTTCCAGTAAAGTACCCGGTGAAGTGATTCCCTCTCACTACGCTGCCCCGGAGGTCCCAGTCCTGCCTACGGAGGACTACACCATCATTGCCGCAATACCACCAACCTCCGGAGGACTGTAGCGGCGCTGGTGACTAGGGATGGGCGAGTACCGTACTATTCGGAATCGCTATACCCGCAACGAGTAGGTCTTGGTACTCGCTACTCGTTGCGAGTATAGCGATTCCGAGTACTTTTGCAGTGTATCAATAGATACACTGCAAAAGTCCTGTAAAAGAGAGGAAAAGTGGTTAAAAAATAAAAAAATCGGATACTCACCTTAACCGATGGCTGTACCGGGACAGGCCGATGCACATCCATTCATGTAAAAGGACCTTTCACTCTCTCAGCCAATCAGATGGCTGGGAGAGAAAAAGGTCCTTTTACATGAATGGATGTGCATCGGCCGGTCCCGGTACAGCCGTCGGTTAAGGTGAGTATCCGATTTTTTTATTTTTTAACCACTTTTCCTCTCTTTTACAGGACTTTTGCAGTGTATCTATTGATACACTGCAAAAGTACTCGGTACTTGCTACTCCCGAGTAATCCTAATTTACTCGGCGAGTAGCGAGTACACGAATACCGCTACTATTCGGCGAGTTCCGAATAGTAGCGAGTATACTCGCCCATCCCTACTGGTGACATCTCACCAGGTACTGCAGGTGGCGTCACGACAAACTATAAATTTGGACATAATCCCCTGTATATAAATCCCCCTTTTTCAAGAGAACAGTCCCCAGGACACGGGATCAGGCGCGGCCACCATTCCCCGTGACAAAGTTAACCCTCTGCCGCCTGATACCCGAGTACCCTACGCCCTGGGGCGACACAATAATATGTCACTGCCATCACAGGAGTCTGTTCCTGTACCTCCCTCCATGATGGTGATCAGCAGTGGACATCATTATCTGCAGGGGTCTTATGTGTTATATGGTCCATGATTTCATAGTACAGTCTGATATACGAAGAAGTCCATGTGTAATACTGTAAACGTGAGCATGAAGCATTGCGGTGAGTGTTGCGCTTTTGTGTATGCTGCATCTCCAGTGTTTGGAAGAAGGGGGGAATCTATCTCCCCACGGGAGAGATTGCAGGGGTATGGAAGCCACAGGCAGACAGGAGACTGGTGGTTAAGGCCCTGGAAATCGCAAGCAGATAAGAAACTGGGAACAAAGGTACTGGAAGCTGTAGACACATAGTAGACATCCTCAAGACCGCTGACAGGTAGCAGAGGTACTGGAAACCACAAGCAAAAAGGAGATATGCTGGAGACCACATACAGGTAGCAGAGGTATGGAAGTTGCAAGCAGACAGGAGATGTCCTGGAGACCACAGACAGGTAGCAGAGGTACTGGAAGCCTTAGGCAGATAGGAGACATACTGGAGACCTCAGACAGGTATCAGAGATACTGGAATCTACAGGCAGACAAAAGGCTAATTAGAGAATTAAAGGAATCTGCAGATAGACAGAAGGCTGGTAGCAGAGGCAGTGGAAGGTGCAGGTAGACAGGAGACATCTTAAAGATTGCAGACAGAGAGCAAAGGCTGTAAAGCTGGTAGACAAGCAGCAGAGGTACTGGAAGCCTCAGGCACTGATGACTCGGGAATACAAAAGGCTTACTTAATACTAAAACACAGGTACGTATCTTGTTGAGCCTTACATAGACCCAAGGCAGATGATCAGATGTGATCAAGCTGAGAGAAGCAAAGATGCAGGGCAGGTACATTATAGTGGATATATACATATATAGGGTTCTTATGTGTCATACTGTCTCTGATTTCATGGTATAGTGTGATATGTAAGGAAGTCCATATATAATAAACCTGAGCATAAAGCATTGCCCCAGATTGTTGTGCCTATGTGTATTCTGCATCTCTGGTGTCTGTACGGATAGGGACTTCTATATCCCCATTGCATTGCAGAGGTACTGGAAGCCACAGGCAGATAGGAGTAATTTTGAAGACCTCAGATAGGTACATAGGTACTGGAAGTTGCAAACAGGCATGAGATGTACTGGAAACCACAGAAAGGAAGCAGAGGAACTGGAAGTAATAGGAAGGCAACAGACATACTGAAGACCTCAGACAGGTAGCAGAGGTACTGGAAGTTGCAAGCAAATGAGGAGGTGTCCTGGAGACCACAGACAGGTAGCAGGCAGTAGACATCCTGAAGACCTCAGACAGGTAGCAGAGGTACTGGAAGTTGCAAGCAAATGACGGGATGTCCTGGAGACTACAGACAGGTATCAAAGGAATTGGAAGCTGTAGGCAGACAGTAGACATCCTGAAGACATCTGACAGGTAGCATCGGTCCTGGAAGCCACAAACAGGAGAAAGGTAGCAGAAAGACTGGAAGCCGTAGGCAAACAGTAGACATATTGAAGACCTCAGACAAGTAGCAGAGGTACTGGAAGTTGCAAGCAAATGAGGGGATGTCCTGGAGACAACAGACAAGTAGCAGAGGTATTAGAGGCCACAGGCAGACAGGGGACTGGGAGTAAGGTACTAGAAACTGTAGGCTGACAAGAAGTTGTTAGCAAGGGTGTTGAAGTCACAGGCAGATAGGAGATGTCCTGGAGACCTCAGACAGGTAGCAGAGGTAATGGAAGCTGCAAACAGTCAGGAGATATGCTGGAAACCACAGACAGGTAGCAGAGTACCTGGAAGACATAGACAAAAAGTAGACATGCTGAAGACATCAAACAGGTAGCAGAGTTATGGAAGCCACAGGCAGACAGGAGATGTACTTGAAATCACATACAGGTAACAGAGGTACCGGAAGCCACAAGCTTATTATCAAACTTGTAATAAAACTTATCAAAAAGGTTTGCAAATAGGATGTTACTAAAAAAGCCCAAACCAATATCTGCCCTAAATATGAAACTGGATGGAATAAGATAACAAGTGCAGCATCAACAGGATGAAGAGCTTGTTTCACTTTTACATTGTCGCTTGACGAGGAAACAAGCAGGTAAGAGGATGCAGAAAGAGGGATAAAGGGGGAGAATGGAGGGTGCGGGGCCAAGGTCTGAGGGCAGAGGCTTCCTATATGTGGGGTGATCTCCAATCTGTGCCCCCACTGATGGTCTGCATTGTCCAGAGCCCCCACTGCAGACCCCAGAGCTGAATCCACGGAATCCTACAAACAGTAGAGTGACTCAGGCTATGGCGTAATTAGTTACAGTTGTTTCTTTGTTATCAGCTATGACTCCCCGGTTGGGCATGACTCCCCCCGGCTTTGGGTAACATTTCTAAAGACTGTGCACCTTGTATTCTGCAGATATCGGACCTCATAGTGTCCCCTCAACACCTTGTATATTTATCCCCCACCCCGACCCCCACCCAGGGTCACTGTACCACACATGGCGAGGGTGGGAAATAGAGTGCTTCATTATTGCAGTGTATGGCTTCTATATGAGAGCAGTGTTAATCCTTTGTGATGTTCCCTGGTCAATGTCATCACACCAAATATGTGGAGCTCCAGCAGATTTGGTGCAGATTGCATGACCTTCTGATGGTGCAAGGTTGTAGCTGGGTGCAGATTCCCACCGATCCCAACTCTTCACTCCTCTGAGGTGCGCTGTTAGGACTTTGGATCTCTATTGACATTCTGTGCATTTTGCCCCTTTTCAAGATGGTGTCGGCTGCTTTGCTACTGATCATGTGATCCCCCTCTGCCTGTTTAAACCTCAGCCTACCATCTAGCCATGCTCGAGTATTCAGTGTGAATCCCTGGCTTCCAGTGCTGTACCGGTCTGTTCCACCTCCTGCTGATCTGCTCCAGCTTCTACAGCAATTACCTCTGGACTCCAGCAATCTCACCTGCCTCCTGCTTGTCTCCTGCTTCCAGCTGCCTGTGCTTTGCCCCCCTGTGTCACGTAAGCCAAGTGTGCCTTGCCAGCAATTACTGAACTGTTGATTGTTGTGCAGCTCTCTGGACATTGGGACTGTATAAAGCTGCAATAAATAGTGTTTGCACTTGTTTTTCTGTGGATTCCCATTCCCAGGCTTCTGGGAGTTTATTATTTGTGAGAACTATTTCTTGAGACTGTCAGTAGCCGCCTGTTTCATGAATGCACATAACTTTATCTGCCATGTTTGATAATTATAGACTTTGTGGCGCCCCTGCGTCCAGGAGGCCACAAAGGGAACTGCAGCCAGGCAGGTAGGACATTGTTGCACAACAACACCCTCACAGCCCACACAACCCACGTGTCAGAGAAAGCAACATCCAGCCCTGAGATTAGAACTCTATGAGATCGAGGGGTGGTGGATTCAGAGGAGTGGGTTGGGCACACCAGAGGTCAGGTGACTGACAGTATATAGTGAGGGGGAGGAGTGAAGGAAAGTAGTAGGCCGAGGTAGGCTGAGCTGTAAAGACAGAAAGACTGAAGGACAATCACGCTCTCTGTGAGTGCAAGGCCTAGGAGCGCAGAATCCGTACTGAGCCAGTGCGAGCCAGAGGGGAGAGAAAGCCCGTCCGACGCTGATGCCACCAGGAGTGTGATAGGACAGAGAGGGACGGTGGAACCCGTGCCCTAGACAGCAGCCGAAGCCACTGACTGCAGGCAGAGAAGTCCCTCCTAGATACCGAGAGGAACAGAGAAAAGGAGCCTGGTAGAGCCTCGTGCTGGAGGACTGCTGGAGGCTGGGCTGAGTAGAGTGTCGGCTCTAGAGGGGACCGTAGTTCACCCGGCATCCCCAAACAACACGACGGGGGGTCTGAGTTCCAGATTGAGATCCCTAACCCAAAGGACAGGCAGCTCAGTGACGCACTTAGGACTCACAGGAGCCCGAGTCACCGCCATACTGTCCAGCGTACCACAACACAGAGAAAAGAGAAGGCAACAGCCCGGAAAGGGACACTAAAGACTGTGTGAGGGGTCACAGGGAGAGAGAGGCCTGGCTGCAGAAGAGAAGGGAACCCGGAAAGGGAGAATGCAACCGTGTGTTGAGAACTGTGCTCAAAGCTTGTAAAGACCTGCAAATGACTTGTAAACTGCTTAGAAAGAACTCAGAGTAAAGCTTTGGAAAACCCTGAATTGCCTCTCTTGTCTGCCTCTATCTGCACCCCATTCTCCTTCATACAGATCCAGCCTGTCAGCACCAGCCAGGAGGAGAGATCCCTGCAGCCTGCAAGTAAGTGTGTTACACCTGCACCAGAGACTTAACTCTTACTGCCCCGGGGGATACAGTTCTTCCCACTGGAACTACACCATCTCCGCTGCCACTCTATCACCCCCGGAGGTTCTGCAGCAGCGGCGGCCCTATCACTGGCCGCACCAAGTGGGTGGCGTCACCCGTGACAAATCCCCTTGTAAATAATTCCCCATCTTATTGTGCGGGCCCAGGGACACGGTCCAGACCAAGCCACCCGTGACTTCCCCGGCACCGACCCGGTACCGAGTACCCCCGTCCCGTGGGGGCTCCACAACCTCTTCACCTTTAAACTTGGTTTCAGTGTGTCTCTGCTCCCATTTGCTAATAGATCCCTGAGTAATCCTCAGTACATTACAGACACGCAGTGTAGTGAACTGGACGCCCTTCAAACCCTTAATTCAGTTTTTTCTATCATCCTAAATTCACTTGACATTTACTGAAGACTAGAAGAAGATTGAGTGCGTCTTATGAGACATCTTCAGACCACAGAGCATAAGAAACGTAAGATGTATAAAGAAATAAGATACAAACTCTCCCACCTACCCTGCAACCCGCCATCCGGCCATTAGGGATTCTCTTCTTTTCTCTTACCGCTCATGTCCCATCAGCATCTTCACTCCAGGATTTTCGCTCAACCAGGTCTTGCAGTGACGTCACTGACATCATACTGATTGACATCCCATCATTAAATTATGACATCACGATGTATCGTGCACAGTGACGTCAGACGCCTGGTTAACTCAGAAGCCACGGCTTGGAACAAGAAAGGCTGACAAGAATGTGTGTAAAGGGGAAAGAAGAATAAAAGAGGAGCCGAATACTGGTCCTGGGTAGTGGGTGGTGGGATGGGTGCTCATTTCTGCTTTTGCAGCAATTTGCAGCGTGTAAAAGGTTTCTTAAATTCTCATATACTTATATATCTGCAGTTTGGAGTTCTGATCTGGCACAAATCCTTGGTCATATTAAAAGGCTTGTTAAAGAGTCGATTATGACTTTAAGGAGCTACCTAAAGGAGGCGCTAGAGTTTGTCCACTTCCTCACTGAAGTGACAATTTGCATATATTATATAGGCAACTAGCTGTACTACTCGGCTACGCCCGGGTTAATAAATAACTGCTGTTAGCTATAACAAAATAGAATTTGAATATGTCATATTAATGATCTGTAGGAAAATAGAAGCTGAGCTGTGATTGGTTGCTATAGGCAGACTAATAAATCTCCAGCCAACAGTAAACACTCCCCCCGGCCGGGCAGTATATGTTACCTCACACATACACATAATAGACAGCTCATGTGACTGACATCTGCCTTAATTCCCTATATGGCACATGTGTTGCACATTGGCTGTTTTTAATCAGATGTTTATGTTTGGAAATTAAAGATAGCACACGTATGAGGTGAGCTGTGTGAGGTGATTTGTGCACATCTGTGTCTGTCTGTGTGGTGTGTGTGTCCCTGGGGTGTGTGTGTGTCCCTGTGGGGTGAGTGCATGTGTCCCTATAGGGAGTGTATGTGTGTGTGTCCCTATGGGGGGGGTCTGTGGTGTGTGTGTGTGTGTCTCTGTGTGGTGTGTGTCTCTTTGTGGTGTGTGTGTGTCCCTGTGGGATGAGTGCATGTGTCCCTATAGGCTGTGTATGTGTGTGTGTCCCTGTGGGATGAGTGCATGTGTCCCTATAGGCTGTGTATGTGTGTGTGTCCCTGTGGGGGGGTGTCTGTGTGGTGTGTGTCTCTGTGTTGTGTGTGTCTCTTTGTGGTGTGTGTTTGTTCGGGTGCGTGGTGAGTATCCAATGTTGGGGCTGCACCTTAGCGACTATACACTTGCTGTTACTCTTTGTGTGCGTGTGGTGTGTATACATGTCCCTGTGTGTGGTGAATATCTCATGTTGGGGCCCCACCTTAGTGACTATATGCTGGTATGTGCTGTTAGTCTTTGGCGCTATCATTAAGCCCCTCTCATTCACAACTGTCAACTGGTAACTGTCACTTTTTCCCCATTATGTAGATTGGGGCAAAATTGTTTGGTGAATTGGAATGCGCGGGGTTAAAATTTCGCCTCACAACAACATAGCCTGTGACGCTCCCGGGGTCCAGACGTGTGGCTGTGCAAAATTATGTGGCTGTAGTTGCGACGGTGTAGATGCCAATCCCGGATATACACACACACACACACACACACACATTCAGCTTTATATATTAGATGTAAAATGCTGTGGATTTTTCACAATCATCATGAGAACTTAGACTTAATTGTAGAATGGCCACCTGTCAGGTAAGTTATACTGGCGCATAAGATCTGGTATAAGGTCAAACTAATAGGAGACAAAGTGGTCACCGCATATAAGCATTAAACACTGAAAATATCTGCCCCCCAGGCTGCCCCCCTCTCATACAACACAGACAACCCTGGCTCACCACCCTCACTAAAAAACTTCGACGGACATCTAGGGCGGACGAGCGGAGATGGAAGAAATCCCCCTCCACAGAGCACTTCGCCCTATACAGGCATTCCCTCATCGTCTTCAAGACTGCACTCACCACCGCAAAACAAGACTACTTCTCTTCCCTAATAACCGCCCTGTCCCACAACCCCAAGCAACTTTTCAAAACTGTCAACTCTTTACTCCGTCTCCCCGCACCCCTCCCTCTCCCCTCATCTCTGACGACGACTTTGCCACCTTTTTCAAAGAGAAGATCAAAAAATCAGACAAAGCTTCGATCCACAATCCCCTCAAACCCCCTCCTCCATCACCCAACCCCCCACGCCCAGAAGTAGGACAGAAGATCAGCTCTCCTCCCTTCTAGCACGATCACACTTCACCACCTGTGCCCTCGACCCACTCCCTTCCCACCTCATCCCTAACCTCACCACAGTCCTCATCCCTGCTCTAACCCATCTCTTCCACATATCAATTAATTCCGGTGTCTTACCCTCATCCTTCAAAGACGCACTAATCACACCCACCCTCAAAAAAACCTCCCTCGACCCTGCAACAGTCTCCAACTATCGCCCCATATCTCTCCTCCCCTTCACCTCAAAATTACTTGAACAACACATCTATTCTGAACTGTACAATCCGGTTTCAGACCCCACCACTCCACCGAAGCAGCCCTAACCAAAGTCACCATTGACCTACTGACCGCCAAGAGTAAGTGACATTACTTCATCCTTCTCCTCCTCGACCTCTCTGCTGCCTTCGACATAGTCGACCACTCCCTCCTACTTCAAATTTTAGAATCTCTTGGGATCACTGACCTCGCCCTCTCCTGGATCTCCTCTTACCTAATGGACTGGACCTTCAGCATCACCCAATCCCACACCTCCTCCTCGCCCTACCCCCTATCTGTTGGAGTTCCCCAAGGCCCGGTCTTGGGAGCACTACTCTTCTCCATTTACACCCTCGGCCTATGCCAACTCATTGAGTCCCACGGCTTCCAATACCACCTCTCTGTCGATGACACCCAGCTCTACCTGTCCGGCCCCGATATCTCATCCCTTCTATCCAAAATTCTGCAATGCGTCTCCGCCATCTCATCCTTGTTCTCCGCCCGATTCCTCAAGCTCAACATGGACAAAACTGAGTTTATCGTTTCCCCCCCTAGTCACTCTCCCATCCCCACCTGACCTATCCATCACTGTCAACTACTGCATACTCTCACCCGTTCCCCACGCCAAGTGCCTCGGGGTAATCCTTGACTCTTCCCTCTCCTTCAAGCCCCACATCCTGGCCCTCGCCACCAACTGCCGACTCCAGCTCAAAAACATTACCCAAATCCACTCTTTTCTTGACCTAGACACTGCTAAAACACTTGCCCATGCCCTCATCATCTCTCGCCCCGACTACTGCAACCTCCTGCTCACCAGCCTCCCCGATACCTCCCTCGCACCTCTCTGAACCATCCTCAATTCTGCTGCCCAACTCATCCACCTGTCTCCCCGCTACTCCCCTGTCTCACCCCTCTGCCGAGCCCTTCACTGGCTCCCACTTCCCAGAGATCCCGGATCAAAACCCTAACCCTGACATACAAGCCATACATAACATGTCCCGTCCATACATCTCTGACCTGGTCTCCCGATACCTCCCCTCACACACTCTGCGCTCTTCTCAAGAACTCCTTCTCTTCTCCCCTCGCATTTCCTCCTCACACAACCGCATACAAGACTTCTCTCGTGCTTCCCCCAGACTCTGGAACTCTCTACCCCACCACATCAGACACTCACCTACCCTGGGAACCTTCAAGAAAAACCTGAAGACCCACCTCTTCCTTCAAGCCTATAACCCACACTGAGACCCAATCCGCTGCACCTCTCCCCCTCCTACTGTCTCCCCACTCACCCCCTATAGACTGTGAGCCCTCATGGACAGGATCCTCTGCCCTACTGTACCTGTATGATTCAATTGTTGTCATTATTCTTTCTTGTCCTCGTCTGCCCTTACACTTGTAAAGCCCCATGAAACCTAATGGTGCTATATAAATATATACTAATAATATACAAAAATATGACAGTCGCATCAGGTATACATATACACATATAAATGTCATATACATCAAATGTAAAGTATGCTAATTTTGGACATTTAATCCGAGATTTCCATTCCAGTCCATTATGTGAATCAAGTGCTAATGGTGTTTCCGAACTTCACATGATTCAGGGGTCCAGTAACATCACTGTAGGCATTCATTAAGGATCCCAGAGAGGGGGAGCCGGCAGACCTGTGAACGACAAAATATCACCTATAAAATTATATATGTACAGAGCAAGCCCCTAGGTATCACGCTAGTGAGAGTTGGGTACAAAAACCCTAGTTAAAATTAGACGGCGATGGCTAGAGGACAGTGATCCGGCATCCCTGATGTTTAGAGGGATTGATGTCATACATGGCGGAATCCGAGGTGGTGATACCAAGAGGATGCTCGTGCAGTGTGAAACGCAGTGGTAGTGTCTCTTGACTCTATGTCACCGCGTGGCCTTAATGAACATCTGACGTTCGCCTCCTTCCTCTAGCCATCGCCGTCCACTCCAATATTCATAACTACCGTATATACTCGTGTATAAGCCGAGTTTTTCAGCCCAAAATTTGGGCTGAAAAGTTCCCCCCTCGGCTTATACACGGGTCTATACGGTAGACCCGTGTGGTGGGGGCTGTGTGGTGGGGGCTGTGGAGGCTGGAGGAGGCGGGGGGGGGGGCTGCTGTATGAGCGGCCCCGTCACATGGGGCCGCTCATTAAATATGCACTGCATCCCCCTGTCAATCAGCGGCAGGGGGATGCAGTTCATATAGCCCCCCAAAAGCTGGCACTGTCCCCCCTTGTAAGGGCCCAACCCCCCGGTGCTTATACATTACCAGCCCGGTGTTCTGATCGGCGCCGCTCCTCGGTGCTTCTTCATCCTCCCGTCCTCGCTGGCTCCATCCGTGATCTCCAGCTGTCGCAGCGATGTGACGTCATCGCGCGACCGCTGGAGAACCCGGATGCAGCCAGCGCGGGAGGATGAAGACGCAGCACGGAGGAGCCGCGCTGATCAGAAAACCGGAATGGTAATGTATAAGTAGCGGGGGGGGCCCTTACAAGGGGGGACAGTGCCAGCTTGTGGGGGCTGTTGGTACCCCCTGGGGGCTGTTGGTACCCCCTGGGGGCTGTTGGTACCCCCAGGGGGCTGCTGGGTACCCTCTGGGGGCTGTTGCTACCCCCAGGGGGCTGTTGGTACCCCCAGGGGGATGTTGGTACCCCCTGGGGGCTGTTGGTACCCCCTGGGGGCTGTTGGTACCCCCAGGGGGCTGTTGGTACTCCCAGGGGGCTGCTGGGTACCCCCTGGGGGCTGCTGGGCACCCCCTGGGGGCTGTTGGTACCCCCAGGGGGCTGCTGGGTACCCCCTGGGGGCTGTTGGTACCCCCAGGGGCTGTTGGTACCCCTAGGGGGCTGCTGCGTACCCCCTGGGGGCTGTTGGTACCCCCAGGGGGCTGCTGGGTACCCTCTGGGGGCTGTTGCTACCCCCAGGGGGCTGTTGGTACTCCCAGGGGGCTGCTGGGTACCCCCTGGGGGCTGCTGGGCACCCCCTGGGGGCTGTTGGTACCCCCAGGGGGCTGCTGGGTACCCCCTGGGGGCTGTTGGTACCCCCAGGGGCTGTTGGTACCCCTAGGGGGCTGCTGCGTACCCCCTGGGGGCTGTTGGTACCCACAGGGGGCTGTTGGTACCCCCTGGGGGCTGTTGGTACCCCCAGGGGGCTGTTGGTACCCCCAGGGGGCTGCTGGGTACCCCCTGGAGGCTGTTGGTACCCCCAGGGGGCTGTTGGTACCCCCAGGGGGCTGCTGGGTACCCCCTGGGGGCTGCTGGGTACCCCCCAGGGGGCCGCTGTATAACCCCTGGGGGGGTGCTGTATAACCCCTGGGGGGTGCTGTATAACCCCTGGGGGCTGCTGTATATACTGCTGAGGCCTGTATACCACTGGGGCTGCTGTATATACCACTGGGGCTGCTGTATATACCACTGGGGCTGCTGGGGCTCCTGTATACTACCACTGGGGCTGCTGGGGCTCCTGTATACTACCACTGGGGCTGCTGTATACTACCACTGGGGCTGCTATATACTACCACTGGGGCTGCTATATACTACCACTGGGGCTGCTATATACTACCACTGGGGCTGCTATATACTACCACTGGGGCTGCTATATACTACCACTGGGGCTGCTGTATACTACCACTGGGGCTGCTATATACTACCACTGGGGCTGCTGTATACTACCACTGGGGCTGCTGGGGCTGCTATATACTACCACTGGGGCTGCTATATACTACCACTGGGGCTGCTGTATACTACCACTGGGGCTGCTATATACTACCACTGGGGCTGCTGTATACTACCACTGGGGCTGCTATATACTACCACTGGGGCTGCTATATACTACCACTGGGGCTGCTGTATACTACCACTGGGGCTGCTATATACTACCACTGGGGCTGCTGTATACTACCACTGGGGCTGCTATATACTACCACTGGGGCTGCTATATACTACCACTGGGGCTGCTGTATACTACTGCTGGGGCTGCTATATACTACCACTGGGGCTGCTATATACTACCACTGGGGCTGCTATATACTACCACTGGGGCTGCTATATACTACCACTGGGGCTGCTATATACTACCACTGGGGCTGCTGTATACTACCACTGGGGCTGCTATATACTACCACTGGGGCTGCTGTATACTACCATTGGGGCTGCTGGGGCTGCTATATACTACCACTGGGGCTGTATATACTACCACTGGGGCTGCTGTATACTACCACTGGGGCTGCTATATACTACCACTGGGGCTGCTGTATACTACCACTGGGGCTGCTATATACTACCACTGGGGCTGCTATATACTACCACTGGGGCTGCTGTATACTACCACTGGGGCTGCTATATACTACCACTGGGGCTGCTATATACTACCACTGGGGCTGCTGTATACTACTGCTGGGGCTGCTATATACTACCACTGGGGCTGCTATATACTACCACTGCGGCTGCTGTATACTACCACTGGGGCTGCTGGGGATGCTATATACTACCATTGGGGCTGCTGTATACTACCACTAGGGCTGCTGTATACTACCACTAGGGAGGCCTGTATACCACTGGGGGGGGCCTGTATACCACACTGCTGGGGGCTGTATACCTGTGCTGGGGTCCACCCTCGGCTTATACACGAGTCAATAGGTTTTTCCAGATTTTTGGGGCAAAAGTAGGGGGGTCGGCTTATACACGGGTCGGCTTATACACGAGTATATACGGTATATTATGGTTCCAAGCTGGGTGCACAATTTCTTTGATGAAAGGAAGCTGATACAGTTTGCAATGCAGTTCTACTCCCTTGTGTGTACACAGCCTAGAACTGATATCCTGGAAAGTTCCCTGCTTTAAAGGCCTGTCCACACCAGGGGGTCCTAGCTTCAATGAAGATGTCCTCTTCCTGGCTTCCCCATGTATTATTAGTTTTCTCACCTCCCCATTTATAACTAATTCTATGAGATATATCTTGGATATTAATTTCTCTCCATGAGAGACATGGTCCATACAGTGCGGAACATAAGTATTAGATCTCTTGTTCAGGCCCGGATTTAGGGGGGAACCCCCAAGGGGCCTAGGCCATGGGCCACCCACCAAGCGGGTGCCTCCCACCAATATAGGGATAAAGATCTCAAAACATGTAAAATACACGTCTCTTTGCTGTGAACCATTTCTGATGATAAGGAACATTTAACAAAAGAGAAACTATTGAAAGTGTAGAGACCTGGCTACAGTCCTAGATCATTCTCAGTGGCTGGTCCAGAGTCATGGCACCTGCGTCAGCATCCACTGACCTGGCTAGCCAGACTTCCTGGCTGAAAAGGGGTGTATCAACAATCCAGCACTGTGATGAAAGTTTGTTCATTGCACACTCGGTTCAGCAACCTAGAAAGGATATTCCAAGAATGTGCACACTTGGGCTTTTCTGTCATCAAAATCATAATGGAGAAATCATAATGGTTATGCTTCTCTCCCTCTAAAGGATGCATTTACAGCTTCACATGCAGATTGATGTGCTTTATTACAGCATCTGAGTTTTCTCAGCTTTCGTCTAATAAATTCTGTGATTGGAAGCATTGACAAGAACGTACAAAAAGTCACGAGCAGTCAGCGGAACATCTGAACTCTACAATTGCTTTCGATATGAGGTTAAAAGCGATTAGGCGAATTGATACGGAGCTAACACAACAGGACCAGGCTCAGGAGCATTACTAGAGGTCAGTTTATTGCCGAGCGTGGCTTAGCATTTAGAGGAGATAACGAATTAATTGGATAACCTAGAAATGGAAACTTTCTGGGCACTCTTGAATTCATCACCCAGTACGACGACTTTCTTGCACAGCATATCAAAACTCAAGCCAATGGCGGCAAGGGTCATAGAAACTACCTGTCATCTATAATAATGGAAGAAATTATCAATGTAATGGGCGAAAAAGTCCTCAGAGAAATTATTTCTCAAGTTAACAAATCTACTCCATCTCTTTGGACTCCACACCCAATGCATCTCACGTTGACCAACCAACCCTTGTATTGAGGTATATGGAGAAAGATGGCCCTGTGGAACGCTTTGTAACATTCACGGCAAACAAAGGCCATGGCGCTCAAGACATGTACAATGCCTTGTTGGAATTTTTGAAGATACATGACGTAGACCTGGGAAATTGCCCCGGTCAAAGTTATGACAATGCATCTGCAATGAGCGGCAAATACAACGGCCTGCAAGCCAAAGAAAGAGAGAGAAGAACAATCTTGCATCCTGGATTTCTTGTACGGCACACTCTTAAAATCTGGTTGCTAAAAATGCTGTAGAAAGCTGCTCGAGTGCGGTACATCTTTTTGACTTCCTTGAAAAGCTGTTCCTCTTCTTCACAGTTTCAACACATCGGCGTCAGCTCCTGACTGAGGCTTTGAAAAATACTGACTCAGCAACAGCATTGACTCTCAAACGTGTCACAACAACGCGTTGGTCCTGCAGAGCTGACGCTACTAAGGCCCTAGAGCATGACTATCAGCAGATTAAAGATGTACTTAAACAGATTGCTGATGACTTTGAAGAAAAATGCTGTGTATGGTGTGAAGCAGAAGGATTGTTAAGACAAATGAATCAGCTTGAAATTGGTATTAACACCACCTTCTGGAATGATATCCTGCAAAGACCAGATGCTACTAGTAAATATCTACAACAGGCAAAACTTGATCTAAACGCTGCTGTGGCGTCACTGATCAGCTTAAAAAACTATGTCGCATCAACGCATGAGTCCTTCAAAATTTATAAGAAACAAGGCGAAGAGCTGTCTGGTTCATCTAAGTATGTTCAGACGATAACTCGACACAGGCGCCAAAATGTGTGTCTCAATCAATTGGATTATGGCCATACGGAAGAAGGACAACTCAGCCCTTCTGAAAAATACAGAACAGAAACTTTCCTGCCTATCACAGCTAATCGCTTCTCTTGACCAACGTCTTCAAGCATATAAAGATATATCAAGCAAATTTAGCTTTTTTAGCCATCTGAAAGAACTGTCTTCAGACGAGCTTAAAGGCCCCGTTACACAGTACGATGTTTCAGTGATCCAACTAACGATCCAACGTGGCCGGCATCGATGGGACATCGTTATCTGATCGCTGGTGAGCTGTCAAACAGGCAGACTCACCAGCGATCAGCAATCAGCAAGAACGCTGGTAACCAGTGTAAACAGCGGGTAACTAAGCAGAGCGCTGCTGCTTCGTCACCCGATGTTTACCCTGGTTACCAGCTCCCAGCGTGTGTTGTGCAGCGGTGGGAGGTCGTTCTTCGTTGGTCTCCTGCGGTCACGCGCGCCGATGCTGGCTGCCCAGCGGGAAAACAACGATAAAAAAATGGTCCTAGCCATTCTTCCACAATCAACGATCAACAAACTTACCTGAATTAATCTGCGTACATGATTTTTGTAAATAAACGTGTGTTCGTTTCATTTTATGTTCTTGCATTACATATTGCAATGGGCTTCCCTCCAAAATGGGCCCCGGGCCACCAACCTCTTAGATCCAGCCCTGCTCTTGCTGATTTAGAGATGACCTGCAAAGAGGAGTGGAGCAAAATTCCTCTTGACATCAAACCTCATCATCAACTACAAGAAACGTCTGACTGCTGTGCACCAACAAGGGTTCACCACCATGTATTAAGTCTTGTTTGCCAGAGGGATCAAATACTTATTTCTCACTTCACAATGCAAATACATATATATCATTTACACAATGTGATTTTCTGGAGTTTATGTTCGATCTTCTATCTCTCATTGTTATAATTAACCGACCCTTAAAATGATAGACTGTTCATGTCTGTGTCAGGGGGCAAACTACAAAATCAGCAAGGGGTCAAATACTTATTTCCTTCACTGTATGTTTGGAAAATAAGTGAAATGAAGCAGGTGTTGGGGGAAATATGAAGATAAATAGTTTTCAATAAGAGATGACACACACAAGTACAAATGAAAGTATGAAAAATGAATAGGATGTGGTGGAGCGTGAGAAGGCAGGAGGGTGTAACCAGTTTCTGTAAAATAACACAAAGTGCAGAAAGAACAGACCCTTGAACATAAAAGCTGATTTACAGAGAGAAGAACGTAAGGATCTGCAGGTGAGTAACGGTGCACCAGCGGTGGAAACACTATCACCATTGTGTACCAGGACCGCCAAGGAGGAAAGAGAAGACAGGAGTATTGTAGATGGGGAATGCATAAGAAACACCAAGCGTAGAGGACTATTCTAAGAAGAGTCAATTACATCTACTATGTAATTGTCTAAGGCGTCTGTCGGTCACAGAAACCGCGCTCCCGACAGAGGCCGCTCATTGGTGCCCGCCGGAGGCGCAGACTATGCAAATAGGCGCGAGAATTCAAAGTTCGAATTTTGCGCCTATTTGCAGCCCAGCCACACGGTCCGGCTGCTCTCCTCACATTCCCCGTTCCTCCTGCGGCCACCCGCTCTTCCTGCCCCCCTCCGCTCCTCCTGCCCCCCTCGCTCCCCGCGGCCCCCCTCCCTCTGCCCCCCCTGCTCCCCACGGCCCCCCCACTCCCCCTGCCCCCCCCCCTCCCCCGCTCCTCCACGGTGATAATAAAAATAAAAAAATCCTCTGAGGATACTTACCCGTCCGCCACCTCGCTCCACCTCCGTTGATCGGTTTCCCAGGCAACGACAGGTGGAAAAGGGGAGAATAGCTGGATGGATGGATGGATGGGGGGTGGTATGGAAAAGGGGGGAGAAGATGGATGGAAGGGGGTGGCATTGAAAAGGGGGAGTAGCTGAATGGATGGGGGGGCAGCATGGATAAGGGGGGAGAATGGGATGGATAGGGGGGCCTCCCGCCTGCCCCCGTATCCATCCTGCCGGCCACGTGATGCTTGGGTGCTGGGCACCTGGGTGCCAGGGCGCCTGATGCCGGACAACTGGGTGCCTTGGTGCCTGGTGCCAGGGTGCCGGACGCCAGGGTGCCTGCTGCCAGGGTGCCGGGCACCTGGATGCCATGGTGCCTTGTGCCTGGTGCTGCCGGGTGGGAGAATGGGATGGATGGATGGGGGGGCGGCATGGAAAAGGGGGGAGTAGCTGGATGGATGGATGGATGGATGAATGGATGGGGTTGTGGTATGGAAAAGGGGGGAGAAGATGGATGGATGGATGGATGGATGGGGGTGGCATTGAAAAGGGGGGAGAAGATGGATGGATGGGGGGCAGCATGGAAAAGGGGGAGTAGCTTGATGGATGGATGGGGGGTGGCATAGAAAATGGGGAAGGAGATGGATGGATGGATGGGGGGTGGCATTGAAAAGAGGGGAGAAGATGGATGGATGGGGGCAGCATGGAAAAGGGGGAGTAGCTTGATGGATGGATGGGGGGTGGCATGGAAAATGGGGAAGAAGATGGATGGATGGATGGGGGTGGCATTGAAAAGAGGGGAGAAGATGGATGGATGGGGAGGAAGGTACATGGATGGAGGGGGGATGTCGGAGAAGGTATATGGATGGTTGGGGGGATAGAGGAAGAAGGTACATGGATGGATGGGGAGGAGAAGCTACATATAACGTGGGGGGAGAAGCTACATGGAGCATTGAAGGGGGAAGAAGCTACATGGATGAGGGATGGGGGAGAGGCTGCATGGAACATGGGAGGGAAGCGGCTGCATTGAACATGGGAGGAGAGATGCTGAGTGGAACATGGGAGGGGGATGGGGGGAAGGATGAGCTGCATGAGACATATGGGGGAGTATAAGCAATATGGGATTCAGGGGAATGGGGGTGAGGAAGAGCTGCATGGAACATATGGATGGAGGATGAGCTGCATGGGAAATTTAATCTGCATAAACATTTATATAGGAAACGTACTGTTCTGGTGATGTATTGTATTCTGATTATGTATTATTGTATTGCTGGTGATTCTGGTGATGTACTGACAGAGGTTATAGTGATGATGTATTATTGTATTGATGGGGGTTCTGGTTTTGGTGGTGTATTACTGTATTGACAATGGTTCTGGTGATATACTGACAGTGGTTCTAGTTATGTGTTATTGTATTGCCGATGGTTCTGGTGATGTAGTCATGTGGATGTTGTAATCTTTAAATTAACAGACTTGTTCCTAAAACATTATAGTGCAAGTGAGCTTGACTAAAAATACATATGTCAGCCAAACAATTGACTAAAGCCCTGCGGCAGCAGGGATGAACAAAGCCGCCGGCTGCCGTGGGCATTCACATATGCCTGGCGGCAGCCGCATGGGCTCCCGTAGGAGCCCATTGTAACAAATCTGCTGCAGCAGGGATAGCGCTCCAAAAACTGCAGCCTGCATGATTTTTCACGCAGGCTGCAAATCCGGATGCACTACATGCAATCTGGTTGTTATAATGGGCTCCTATGGGCTGCGGTTCCTTATCCGGTTTTGAGCATTTTTACTGTTCAAATCCGGATCAGGATCTGCATAGCCCTGCCGCAGATGTGACCCTAGCCCTACATGGAGGAAAGACGTCAGACACCACAGGTGTCATTGAGGTGACCTCTACATTGATCGGAATATTCTTCTTATATTAAATGGTTATATGTAGTGATGGGTGGAACCATGGAAGTTTAGGTCCACCAAGTTTGTAAAAAAACGTCTATTTCCGGACTAGAGATGAGCCACCACCCTAGTGTTCATTTTCAATTCGATTCGTCGAATTGGGGGGTTGTTCGTCGAATGTTCATTGAACACCGTTGAACCCCATTGGAAACAATGGCAGGCCAACACAAACACATAGAAAACACATAGAAAACACCTTCTAAAGTGTCCAAAAGGTGACAAACTACTCAGAAGATACAACAAACACATGGAAAAGTGACAAGTGCATATAAAAATGGGAAAAGAAAAGAGATGGACGAGTAAAAGTGGGAGGAGACACAGATATAGGCATGTCATGCCCTTCCAAAATCAGTTTTTACTCCAACATTTGTAAGGCATCATGCACACGATGAGTATTTGTAATAAATGGAGAGGAAGCGCACAATAGGGTCTTATCTGATATAATCAGTCAATTATAAGTATGGTCACACTCACCTGGTCGGGTTGTGTGTGACACAACCACTAATAAACCAGACAACTGGATCCTGTCAATCAGCCAGAAGAGTTGTATAAATCATATGCGTTGATATAGGAATCCGGCTTGTAGATCGCGCTGTTCCAAGATTTGGCCAAGAAAATCACTCTAAGAACCTCGGATCTTAAGACAAAGATCTTTATTACTCCACAGACTCGACGCGTTTCGTGTACCCACTGTACCCTTCCTCAGGAGTTTAAGAATTACCTAATATCAGCAGCGACACACGGAAGCGCGCATGTTTTTGGCACCCCGCCAGCGTCTCCGTCGCGTGTTTACATGCGGAGATACCTCCGGCGATGCTCCGGCGATGTTACAGGCGCCATCGCGGCTTGGCTGTCCACAAACCCCAGCAGCGATCCTGTAACATGCATCGCCTTTAACATCGGCGATCGCCATGTTACATGGGGCATGCCCTCTGCAGAAGCCCATCTAGGCCGGGATAGTGTGTCAAAAATTGCTGGACAACCAGATTCACCACGTGAGCCATACAAGGCACGTGTGTGACATTGCCCCGGTGGAGGGCTGCACCCAGGTTTGCAGCATTGTCGCACACGGCCTTCCCTGGCTGCAGGTTGAGTGAAGACAACCACTGCTGAAACTCTGTCTCCAGAGCTGACCACAACCCCTCATCTGTGTGACTCACATTTCCCAGACATTTCAAGGTAAACACCACATGATGGCGTTGAGCCCTGCTGCCAGCAAAGTAAGAAGGTGTGCAGGATTCCTTCTCTGCAGTTACAACGCGGGTGGCATTACCAGACAGGCTTTGGGTGCAGGTGGAGGACCGAGATGAGGTTGAGGAGGCAGAAGCAGTGGAGGAACTTCTACCTACAGAGGATTGACGCACAACTCGTGGGGACGGCAAGACTTGGACAGCAGACCCTTCTCTCACCATAGTTACCCAGTGCCCAGTCAGCGACATGTAACGCCCCTGTCCATGCTTACTGGTCCAAGTGTCTGTGGTGAAATGCACCCTGTCACACATAGAGTCTCTCAAAGAAGCCGTGATGTTGTGTGTGACATGCTGGTGTATCGCAGGCACAGCTTTCTTGGAGAAGTAGTGGCGACTGGCATCTGGTACTGGGGCACTGCGACGGCCATAAGGTCTCCAAAATCCTCTGTGTCCAGCAGGCGGAAAGGCAGCATTTCTGTAGCCAAGAGCTTGCAGATGGTGAAATTTAAGTGCTTAGCCTTCTCATGACTTGGAGGAAATGGGCTTTTACTTGTCCACATCTGAGGGACGGAGGGCTGGCTGCTGTGCTGAGACACAGTTGAGTAGGGTGTCCCCGGAAAAGTGCTGGTCTGTGAGGGAGGTGAAGGCGAAGATGTAATGTTGCCTTCATCCAAAGGTGGTGCTCTCGATGTCCGAGAGAGCTCAACACCAGCAGCATTGTCCACTTGAAAACTAAGTGACGACCTGCCAATCACACTCCTGTTGCAGGTAAAGAGGTGGAAGGTCTGAGTCCAAAATCATGTATCACAGCTGTCCCCACAGTCACAGAGGATGAAGAGCACACGGATGCACTTGATGGGGCAGATTGTAGTAGGTCCGCCTTGGTAGCCTGCATTCTAGCATGGTGAGCTTCCCACTGCGACTTGTGCTTCATGTCCATGTGGCGGTTCGTACTCAAGCTGCTGAGCTTTTGGCCTCTACTCATAGATTGGTGACAAATCTTACAGATAACATGAGTTGGGAGATCCTTGGCGATGTCAAAAAAGGCCCAGGCTAGGCAAGGCTTAGAGCCCATGCAAGCTGTAGAGCCGCCACATCTTCCGCTCAGAGGCAGAGTTGTGGTTGCGGATGCAGTTGTTGATGACGTGCTTCCAATACTCCGTCTCTGTCCAGGAAGGCACAACCGAACCTCGCCGTCAGAAGCATCCTCCTCCACCTCCTCTGCTGCCCCTCATCGACTGGCTGACTGTGGGTTGACAGTAAGTGGGATCTCCAACCTCATCATCACCCTCTGTGTTCTCACATCCCTCATCCTCAGAGACAACCTCTTCCTGCCTTGACCGAAAACTTAATTTGTCAATCCAATCCGGTATCTGAGTCTCACCAGCATCTTCCTCATTGTCTCCACCAAGAGGAGTTACAGTTTGGGACTGAGGATCTACATGAAGCTCAGAACCTTCTTCATCTGGGCCTGGATCCGACTCACAAAGCTTCTGGGCATCAGGGCAGATTATTAACTCATCTGGACTCACTGCAGCTTTGGAGCAAACCTCTGATTCCCAGGCTATAGTGTGACTGAACAGCTCTGCAGACTCACCCACCTGTGTTACCCCATAGTCAGTAGGGCGGCTGGAGACTTGGGAGCTGGGAGGAATGAAGTGCGATTGGGCTGACACCTCAGTTGACTGTAGGGTTTGTGATGTAGAAGTTGAGGTGGAGGAGAGGCCACTTGATGGAGCACTTGCGATCCATTCAAGCACCTGCTGTTTTTGTTCCTCATTTACAAGTGGTATCGTTGGTTGTGTCCGTAAGAAAGGGATCATATCCGATTGGCCACGTAAAGAAGTAGACATCTTACTTTGGCTGGAAGTTTGTCTTTCTTCAGCTGATGATAATGTAGATTTAGCATCTACCTCACGGACACAAACCTTTTTTCCTTTTCCACCACGCCTACTCCCCTTTCCACCAGCAGCAGCCCTTTTATCACTCATTTTGCATGGGACAAAATTGGGAGCTGTACAGTTGTTCGCCAAGACAAAGTTTGATGTAAATCGAGCAGAGGTGACTGAACCAACACTGACCCAAAGTGAGACCTGGGCAAGGTGCAGGTAAAAATTAGTAGAAGGAACTACACTGAAGGTGCGGCGTCTCTCACAAGTGGCCTACACCACTGTGGGACACTGCTACTAACCCCAACAAAGTGCCTGGACTAGCTGCAGCAACAAAAAAAGCCTAATTAAGACAGGTGGTGCAGCTTTCTTCACAGCAGTGCTGCACTACCTGCCCTAAAGGATTCCCTGAGCTAGATGTGGCCAGATGCTGTGAAAAACACTTGCACAGCACTGGCACACTTCTGCCTGGCAAACACTAATAGAGACTGCTCTAACCTAGCCCTGAAAATGGCCGGGTCTTATAGGGCTAGGACATGTGACTTACACAGCCAATGATGCCGGACCTTGCTTGTGTGCAAAAAATGCTCTATGCTGTGTGTGTGATTGGCTGACAACCTGCACCGCCCCACTGTATATGCAGTTAGGAGGAAAAAAATGGAGATCCTCATTATTGCAGCGGCACTGATACAACCCCCCTGCACAATGTACACAGAAATTGGATATTAGCATTCATTTACAGTATTAGGGCTAGGGTTAGGTTTAGGGTTAAGCTTTTGGTGATTGAAGCGTTATCGAACATAACCACGAACTGCCGAATTTGAAGCTAATTGTTCTAATTCGGCGAATGCCTCGAACACTGCCCAAAACACCTCGGATATGAGATTGGCGAACAATTCAAATTGAACACCGCTCATCTCTAATCAGGACGTGAACTTGACCCGAATTTGACACTGAATCTTGAAACTCATATAAATCAATGTGGCCCCTAGGTTTAGTGTTTGATAATGGCTGTAAAATGATCATAGTAACGGTTAGGGGGCTGCAAAATGGGCATAAGTGCAGGACAATTACCAAACCCTGGAAACCAATGAGAATAGTGAATTTAAAAAACAAACCGTGGATAGGGAAAAAGAGACATAGAATCCCTCCCTTCTTTGGATAACAAGCAAAGGTAAAGAGAACAGCTGTGGGCTGCAGCCCTCAGTTGTCTGCTATACCTTGACTGATTATCTAAGATAGATAGAGGGGACTTCACACCATTTTTTTTTTAATTGTTTATTTTTTTAACAAAAAAATTGTAGGATTTCCCCATTTTTGATAACCAGTCAAGGTAAAGCAGACAGCTGGGTGTTGTTATTCTCTGGTTGGGAAGGCCTGTGGTCATTTGGCTCTTCCCAGCCTAAAAACAGCAGTCCACAGTAACCCCTGAAGTGGTGCATCACATAAGAGGCGCCAATTATAGCACTGTCCAAGACTCTTCCCGATTGCCCTGGTGTGGTGGCAGTTGGGGTAATATTTTGGGGTTGATGCCAGCTATGAATTGAGAGCTGACATCAAGCCCAGAGATTAGTAATGAAGGCATTTATCAGACACCTCCATTACTAACCCGGTAAGTGAATAGTTAAAAAAAACTCTATTTGGAGGAATATAGATGCTGCAATATATTATATGGAGGTCTATGGGGTGCATAATACTATATGGAGGACTATGTTATGCATTATACTATATGTTGGACTATAGAGACTGCATTATAACATATGGAGGTTTATAAGGTGCATTATACTATAAGGAAGCCTATAGAGGCTGCATTATACTATATGGAAGACTATGGGGTGCATTATACTATATGGAGAACTATAGACGCTGCATTATACTATATGGAGGTCCATGGGATGCATTATACTATATGGAGGACTGTGGAGTGCATTATACTATATGGAGGTCTATGGGGTGCATTATACTATATGGAGGACTATGGGGTGCACTATACTATATGGAGGTCCATGGGGTGCATTATACTATATGGAGGACTATGGAGTGCATTATACTATATGGAAGACTATGGGGTGCACTATACTATATGGAGGTCCATGGGGTGCATTATACTATATGGAGGACTATGGAGTGCATTATACTATATGGAGTACTATGGGGTGCTTTATACTATATAGAGGACAATAGACGCTGCATTCAAAAACGTGGCTAACTCTAATTTAGAAATAGTTATTTCAAGTCACAATTGATTTATGAATGCATTAATGGACTTTCTTCCTTTGTTGTCTCATTTAGGGAATATGGGAGACGTGGATCTAAGATCAAGGATCCTGACCTACCAGTTGGAAGGCTCCAGGTTAGGAGACCTTGGCTACACTCGTATCTTGCTCCAATTTTGTGGACTTGCCGGTCATGGGAAGTCTTCACTCATCAATTCCTTCCTTTATACCTTAAATGGTGGACAGTTCTCAGCATCGGCCCCGGTGGCCCCAGCAGAGAAGAGCTCAGGAGGATACACTACGGTGAGAATACCATACGAGCTCACTGACATCATCACAATGGTGGACAATCGAGGATTTGGCAAAGTAGACAGCTTTGAGAGAGAAGAGATTTATTCTCAGATGGGTAAGTCATCCATTAGAAGTATACAGAGGGGGGCAGACCATGGCTGTTGGTCGAAGCAAGAATAAACCTTCGGGAACTTGTTGGCCACTTCATGGCTCATGTTATTTTTTAAACCTTAATTTAATATGTGAGGAAGCGCTCACTGAGCATGTTGGGGAATACTCGCTTACTGAGCATGTTGGGGAATACTCGCTTACTGAGCATGTTGGGGAATACTCGCTTACTGTGCAAATCAAGCACACATGGACAGTTTTATTTATTAATGGACATAATCTGCTGTGTAGCCAATAAGCGAGTCCACAGTTCCCACAAGGAAGTGTACCCAGTATATAGTCCTTTACTTCATTGATAGGTCAGCACACAATTATAAACTGAGATAAGTTAGTACACAATGTCTTATTCTGGGATCACTTATCAGGTCCCTGGCCTTCCGCCTTATCGTCACCAGTTATGAGTCCAGATCCTCAAAAGCCATGGTTGTTTCCTGGACTTCCAGGAGCTCTAGCCAGTTGCACTCTCAGGCATGTGCAGCGGTAATGGGGCCGGGGTACTCGACTCTCCAGGGGGTCACGGTGGCCTTCCCTGGGAGTCGTGGCCATGACCAGTAGTTGAAAAAGGGGAAATTAAAAGGGAATTGTTTATCGTGACGCCATCTGAGGTCTCTGGTCAGGGATGACCAGCGCTGCATATGGTAGCCCCTAGGGCAGTGATGGCGAACCTTTCTGAGGCCGAGTGCCCAAACCGCAACCCAAAACGAAATTATTTATGGCGAAGTGCCAATACGGTAATGTAACCTAAATTACAGCAGTGGTAATCACAAGCGCTGCACAGGGGGGAGAGCCAGCAGATGCTAACTCTCTTCCCTGTACAGGGCTTGTAGTCCTGAAACATTAATGATCAATTCAATTATTTTAACAATTAATTGATTTTAAACTTACCTTTGCAGTCTTCTCTTCTCCTGCACATTGAAGCTGAGCCGCTGCCACAGCCCTTTCTAGAAACAGCAGGTGGATTGATCTGTATGGAAAAAATGCAGAATATTAGACAGATAGGAGATAGATTTTATCATGGAATGCAAGCAGATTTCATGCTGAAATCCTGGTCCCTTTCCTTGCAGTAATGTGCTCCATCCTGACCCTCTCCTTGTAGCTATGTGCTCCATCCTGACCCTCTCCTTGTAGCTATGTGCTCCATCCTGACCCTCTCCTTGTAGCTATGTGCTCCATCCTGACCCTCTCCTTGTAGCTATGTGCTCCATCCTGACCCTCTCCTTGTAGCTATGTGCTCCATCCTGACCCTCTCCTTGCAGTAATGTGCTCCATCCTTACCCTCTCCTTGCAGTAATGTGCTCCATCCTGACCCTCTCCTTGCAGTAATGTGCTCCATCCTGACCCTCTCCTTGCAGTAATGTGCTCCATCCTGACCCTCTCCTTGCAGTAATGTGCTCCATCCTGACCCTCTCCTTGCAGTAATGTGCTCCATCCCGACCCTCTCTTTGAAGTTATGTGCTCCATCCTGATCTTCTCCTTGTAGCAATGTGCTCCATCCTGATCTTTTCCTAGCTATATGATCCATCCTGACCATCTCCATGCATTTATGGCCCCATCCTGACTCTCTCCTTGCAGTTGTGCTCCATCCTGACCCTCTCCTGGCAGTAATGTTCCTATCCTGACCCCTTCTTGTAGTAATGTCTTTATCCTTATCCCCTTGTAGTATGCCCCATCCTTGTCCCCTTCGGTAATGTCCCATCCTTGTCCCTTGTGGTAATGTCCCCATCCTGCCCCTATCATGTAGTAATGCCCTATCCTGCTGTAATGCCCTATCCTTGTCCCCTTGCCGCAATATGCCCCATCCTGCAGTAATATGCCACATTCTTGTCCCCTTGCAGTAATATGCACCATCCTGCAGTAATGCCCTATCCTTCTCTCCTTGCAGTAATATGCCCCATCCGTGTCCCCTTGAAGTAATATGCCCCATCCTGCAGTGATGTGTTTCATCCTTGTCCACTTGCCATTAATATGCCCCATCCTTATTCCTTTGCAGTAATATGCCCCATCCAGCAGTAATGTGCCCCATCCTTGTCCCCATCACATAGTAATATGCCCCATCTTGCCCCCTGGTAGTATTGCCCTATCCTTGACCCCATCACATAGTAATCTGCCCCATCCTTGTCCCCATCACATATTAATCTGCCACATCCTGCCCACATCACATAGTAATATGCCCCATCAGCCCCATTACATAATAATATGCCCCATCAGCCCCCATCACATAACAATATGCCCCATCAGCCCCCATCACATAATAATATGCCCCATCAGCCCCCATCACATAATAATATGCCCCATCACATAATATGCCAAATCCTGCCCCCTGTTACTATTGCCCCATCCTGCCCCCAGCACAGAGTAATATGCCCCATCCTGCCCCCCTTAGTAATGCCCCATCCTGCCCCCAGCAGAGTAATATGCCCCATCCTGCCCCCTTAGTAATGCCCCATCAGCCCCCTTAGTAATGCCCCATCAGCCCCCTTAGTAATGCCCCATCAGCCCCCTTAGTAATGCCCCATCAGCCCCCTTAGTAATGCCCCATCAGCCCCCTTAGTAATGCCCCATCAGCCCCCTTAGCAATGCTCCATCCTGCTGTAAATAGAAAAAAAAAAAAAGTCATACTCACCTTCCTGCTGCAGTTTCCTCTTCTGCTGTGTCTTCTCCTCCCGACCCGCGCTGAATGCGGTCACGTGACGCCGGGCGCGTCACGTGACCGCTGTCACATGACGCTGGCTGGGAGGGCGGGGCTAGGCAGAGTGTCAGAGAGAGGAGAAATGTTTCCTCTGCTCTGACACAGCTTTGATCTGCCGGCACCGCGGCGCGCGCCGGCAGATCAAAGCGGCAGTGTAGTGGCGAGGCCGCGTGCCAGGGGAAGCGGCTCTGCGTGCCACCCCGGGCACGTGTGCCATAGGTTCGCCATCACTGCCCTAGGGGATAGGTGGTGTGGCAGCTTATTGGAGCACTCCCCTCAGACGGAGCGGGTCCCTGGGGGGTAGTAGTGAAGTAGTGACGATGATGGTGGCTGTAGTAGTTGAAGGTGCAGGGGTGCAGAGAGGCGCAGTAAAGAGTAGACATAAACAAGATTCTTGCAGTTCTTAGCGATCACCTTTACTGTTATTCAGTGCAGACAGAACCCAGCCGGGGCACTGTATTCACTAAGATTGGTAGTCCGGGTCCACTTTGCTGAGTCACAGGGAATATGGCTTTCTATGCTGCCCTTTCGTTCTCTGACACTCTGCTACTTCTTGCCCTCCTCTGATGACTGTGGGTCCTCCAAGTGACTACCTTGCAAGTCCTCTTGACCCTATATTGCTCTTTAGCCTTTGGAGAGTCCACAATTGTAGTCACTATACTTTCAGCCCAGTAACCTCTTGTTTCTTGGCTGGTCCTAAAAATAGCCAGACTGAATTGGGGCTGGTACCCTGTGCAGTTAGTTCTGCCACCCGGCCTGAATGGTCGGCTGTAGATTTGGGATCCTCGGGACTGAAGATCAGCGGCTGACCGAAGCATAGTCCCGCTCTCTCCTCAGTTTCTGACTTCTCCTAGAACTCACTCCATCTTCTCGCATGTTGTTGGTCTTCTCTCCTTCTCACTCTTTAACTAACTCCCCACTCCTAACCTAACTAACTCCTCCCTCCAGCCAGCAGATGGGGTCTGCTCAATCAGCGAGCCTCTTCCACTCAGCACCTCCTTGACCTGGAGTATGGATAGTGTTGGATGTGTGTAGGTGGTCTTAGCAAAGCTTCCCCTCTTACCTGTGAGCATGATACTACACCTATTGCATAAGTGTAGTATCACTATGGCGACTGAACCATAGGGGCACCAGACGTGCATGTCTGCCATGTGGTCCACACAGGAAGTTGAAGGACCTTCTTTACATTACCATTATGTGAATCATCAGGAGTCTCATTCTATCCATGAGTTATGCCCATGGGAGGTATGTGAATGATCAGTCCCTTCCATCATTTCTGAACATCCTATGAAAACAAGCTCTTTGAAATGAAGTAAGACTCCTGGTACTACAAGTCCCAGCAAACTATCTGATTTCACACTGCAACAGTTCACTGTCTGTGCGAACATACCGACCACATACATGGCTGGTATATCTCACACATAATAAATCGTAAAGGTAAAGTCTAATACTAAAAATGATTTGCATCAGCACATTCCTAAAATGTCTCTATGATTATTGTTCACTAGTTGGTGGCCCAATTCTAACGCATCGGGTATTCTAGAATATGTGGGTGTGCGGCGGTGTGGGTGTGCGACGGTGCGGGTGTACGGTGGTGCGGTTGTGCGAGTGTGCAGCGGTGACCCCCTCAGTTCTCACCCGCTCCAGGCTTCTGTCCAGCCGCCTCTCACCGCAGCATGTCTTCTTCTTCTTCCTCCAGCATAGACGTCAACAATTCCAAGGCCTCAGGGGGCGGAGTTAACAGGGGGCATCATAGTAGGCGTGTCAAAGCGCATAGCCCTGATGTGGTGGGCGTGCCCTTGTTCACGGCCATTACGACGCCCCCTTTGGAAGCTCCACCCCCACCCCCTTCGGCCTTTGAATTTCTGGAGCATATGCCACGAAAAGAAGAAGAAGAAGAATGGCGGGGTGAGTGGCGGGCAGATGGAGCATGGAGTAGCGGCCGGGAGGGAGCGTCGAGTGGGTGAGCAGCGAGCAGGAGACCGAGCGGAGGGGGGCCGGAACACCAGGCGGACTGTGCCTGTTTCGCTGTAACGGAAATCCCACGTCGCTGATTAGTCGCGCCCAGCCAGCTGCAAATAATCAGCGACCAGGTTTTGCGTTAGAGACATTGTGACATGACTGCAAGGTGAGTGTAGGGCTAAGTGTGAGGTGAGTGTGGTGAGTGCAGGCTAAGTGTGACGTGAGTGTAGGACAGAGTGTGACGTAAGTGCAGTGCAGAGTGTGACGTGAGTGCAGGGCAGAGTGTGACGTGAGTGCAGGGCAGAGTGTGACATTAGTGCAGGGCAGAGTGTGACGTGAGTGCAGGGCAGAGTGTGACTTGAGTGCAGGGCAGAGTGTGACATTAGTGCAGGGCAGAGTGTGACGTGAGTGCAGGACAAAGTGTGACGTAAGTGCAGGGCAGAGTGTGACATTAGTGCAGGGCAGAGTGTGACGTGAGTGCAGGGCAGAGTGTGACGTGAGTGCAGGGCAGAGTGTGACATTAGTGCAGGGCAGAGTGTGACGTGAGTGCAGGACAAAGTGTGACGTAGTGCAGGGCAGAGTGTGACGTGAATGCAGGGCAGAGTGTGACGTGAGTGCAGGGCAGAGTGTGACATTAGTGCAGGGCAGAGTGTGACGTTAGTGCAGGACAGAGTGTGACGTGAGTGCAGGACAGAGTGTGACGTAAGTGCAGGGCAGAGTGTGACGTGAGTGCAGGGCAGAGTGTGACATTAGTGCAGGGCAGAGTGTGACGTGAGTGCAGGGCAGAGTGTGACGTGAGTGCAGGGCAGAGTGTGACGTGAGTGCAGTACAGAGTGTGACGTGAGTGCAGGGCAGAGTGTGACGTTAGTGCAGGACAGAGTGTGACGTGAGTGCAGAGCAGAGTGTGATGTGAGTGCAGGACAGAGTGTGACGTGAGTGCAGGGCAGAGTGTGACGTGAGTGCAGGGCAGAGTGTGACGTGAGTGCAGGACAGAGTGTGACGTGAGTGCAGAGCAGAGTGTGATGTGAGTGCAGGGCAGAGTGTGACGTGAGTGCAGGACAGAGTGTGACGTGAGTGCAGGACAGAGTGTGACGTGAGTGCAGGGCAGAGTGTGACGTGAGTGCAGGACAGAGTGTGACGTGAGGGCAGGACAGAGTGTGACGTGAGTGCAGGGCAGAGTGTGAGTGGTGGGTGAGTGTGAGTGCAGGGTGAGTGTAAGGTGTGTGGGTGTAAGTGGTCTGCAGTACCTGGCTCCTGGTGCTGTGTGCGTTTGGCGTTAAAGACCTCTGGTGATGTCACAGCCATGTGATCTTGCTCCGGCCATGATTGTGACATCATCAGAGGTCCTGTAAGTATAGAGCCCCCGTCACACATAACGACACACCAGCAATGCCGATAATGATATGACCTGGCTGGGATCACTGGTGCGTCGTTTTCACATCGCTGTTGATATCAAATAGCAGGACGGGAAAGCTGACAGTGAAGTCAGCTTTCCCGCCCGCTATCTGAGTGTAGCGCTGTCGTCTCTGTCACAGCAATCCCGCGTTGCTGATGCGTCGCCAGTGCTTTTTTTGTAAAAAACATATTTCAGATTAATTTCCCCTATGCACAGGGGTGCAGCAAGGCTCTCTGCCACAGGAGCCTAGGTGAGGACCGGGGGAAATGCTGTCGGCGGCCGCAGGTGAGGAGCGGGGAGGGGGGTGCTGTCGGTAGCCGCCGCTGGTGATTTTACCTTATGCAGCCAATGCACGTCACACAGGGAGCCGGCTGCATGGTGAAGGCGCCGCCCCCTTCTGCTCTGTGGCTCCCCCTGCCTCCTTTCCGCCTGAGTCTAAAGGCTCATAGTGACCATCGGACAGTGCGGCCATGCCTATGCATGGCACACGTCCATTATGCATGGCACACGTCCATTTTGCATGGCACACGTCCATTGTGCATTGCACATATCCATTATGCATGGCACACGTCCCCTATGCATGACACATGTCCCCTATGCATGGCACACATCCATAAGGCATGGCACACGTCCCCTATGCATGGCACACATCCATAATGCATGGCAGACGTCCATTATGCGTGGCACACGTCCATTATGCATGACACACGTCCCCTATGTGTGGCACACGTCCCCTATGCATGGCAAATGTCCTCTATGCATGGCACACGTCCCCTATGCATGGCACACATACCCAATGCATGGCACACGTCTAGTAAAAGAGAAGCCGGGCACCGCCAGCAGTAAATCATGGGCTCACTGGGGCTTAGATCAGCCGGTGCTCTCACCCATGATGCAAACAGACCTCGTACAGCAATGTGAGTCAGGAGAAAAGATGATGTAAAACAGAAAGAGACGAGAAGCACTCCTGTGTGGACCCGATGCTTTTTAAGAGAAGATGGGACAGGGTACGAAAGGTTACTAACATTGTGTGGTTGCACACCCCTGCACAAGCCCATTATAAGCCTCTGGTGTATACCACACCGCACAGGTCTCTGGTGCACCAGCTGATTGGATCACATGGGGTGTGACATCACCGCAGGTCCTTGAGAACTTTTGGCAAGCCAAAATCTGCAGCACCCACCGCATTACCCAAGGAGGGAATCAAGGGTATGGAAGAAGAAAATACAACGCAAGATGCAAACAAGCCAGAGTAGATGTTTATTAGGCGGCCTTCTTTATTAACTATATGGCTTCTCAACGCGTTTCGCCAATTAATGCCTTCATCAGGTGGTTGCCAATGTAATCTAAAGTCAGAGGCAACTATGACCAAAACTAGATTTTAAGACGTTAACCCAACGACTTGTCTAGTGAGAAGATGAGACTAAGAGGAATTTCAACAGAGACCTGACCAAATCAGACAGAAGGTCGGGATTAATGATGGCCCAATCTTGGGACCAGTGGTGGCCGCATCTTCTGGACCTTCTGATTTCATTTTGCTGAAAGCTGTATGATAATGTAACATAGAAGATGAGTATTTCTACTTATTGGGTAATTTCCTCTCTATCATTACAGCAAATCTCCAACCTCTAAATGAAGAGGTAAAATGGAAGTGTTCCTATGAAGAGAGAATGAAGGTGGTGACCTCAGCTCGACGTAACGTTAATGATCTGCTGGTGCCCATATACGTCCACAGGTGAGACTCAATCTACGGGTGAACAACAAGTGACCACAGTAAGCTAAATTATCTTACAAAATATAAAGACGATTGTCTGCAAATGTTAATACAAATACCATTAAGTGGCTGGTGTAGTCACTGTGCACATACAGTGTAGTCCTGCACAAAGTTCCACTCCTTCCCCGGCAGATTTCTCCTTTCTCTGGCCTTTTTTCAGAACAATATGAATGATAACACATCTCTCTTTTTCCCCTCATGGTTAGATGTTGGGTGAAGACATTTATTGTCATCTAAAACAATACACCAATAGACCCTGATCAAAAGTTCACATTCCCTGGAGATTTTGACCTGATAACATGCACAGACGTTGACACAAATGGGTGTGAATGTCTAATAAAGGTAACCTCCTCACCTGTATCCTGTGTGCTTGTAATCAGTGTGTGTGATAAAAGCTGATTGAGTTTCTTGGATCCAGACAGACTCTTGATCTTTCATCCAGCAACTAACATTTCTGGATTGTGAGTCATGGGGAAAGCAAGATAATTGTCAACGGATCTACGGGAAAAGATAGTTGAACTGTATAAAACAGGAAAGGGATACAAAAGATATCCAAGGTATTGATGATGCCAGTCAGCAGTGTTCACACTGTGATTAACAAATGTAAAATAAGGGGCTCTGTAGAAACCAAACCATGAACAGGTGTCAACAAACATTTCACCCACAACTGCCAACTCCCAGGGTATGAAATGCACAGACCATCAGGAATCATACCAAAGAATAGGCCAAATATTCCAATATAATAGGTGCAGAAGACAGGTTAGACCGTAAAAGGCCAGAGAACAACCACGATATGAAAGGCGTTTCAGCAACTACGTTCTTACTAATGCAAGGGTGGTTGAATCTCCAAATATAGAAGATTACCCTTTCAAAGGGTCATACTTTGGACCAAGAAAGATCTTATATTTCTTTTCTTTTTCACCAGCATATGAACGAATAGGTTCCGAAATTGCCGATGTTTATATAGTAAGAAGACCTCTTAATAAAGTCGCTCCATCAACTTTTTATTAATTAATTGTTAATAAAGTATTTTTTAACAAAACTAAAAGTTGGTAACCCATAATTCCTTCAAAAAAGGTTGTGGAGTGGCCTCTCAGTCTCCTGACCTCAATATCATTGAGCCGCTCTGGGGAGAACTCAAGCAAAGCGCAGATCATGCAGAAAGCCAGGAATTTACAGGAACTGGAGGCTTTTACCAAGAAGAATGGGCAGCTTTACCATCTGAGGAGATAAAGAGCCTCATCCACAACTACCACAAATCACCTAAAGCTGTCATTGATGTTACAGGGGGCAATACACCGGATTAAGAACTTTGGGATGGGAACTTGTGATCGGGATCATTTGGATGATTTTGATTGTCATTATGATTTATAAAGAGAAAACACAGTAGATGACAATAAATGTCTTCACCCAACCACTAACCATGAGGGGAAAGAGATCGAATGTGTTATCATTCTGTGGCGCCCCATATGGTCAGGCGTCACAGTGGGGTATTACACTCGTAAAAGTGGTGTAATTTACCCCAGCTGCAAGTGGATCCTAAGCTGGTGGGTGGGACCCATTCCTGCACTCCCACATTAGAGCAGTGGTGGGAGGTTACCCTGGGAGGGAGATATATTCACCTCTAGGGGGAGTAGTCAGACTGTGAGGAGCAGGCAGTCAGTAGGAGTTGAGGCAGAATTGAGCCAGTAGGAGTTGGAGAGGAGTGTGGAACGAGGTGGAAGGTTAACCCGGGCAGCTCTACGCTGATCCGGAGGGAAGATGAGAGAGGATCCTGAGGGGATCCTGAGAGAGGGTGCCTGATGCGGGAGTCTGGGCCCTAGAGAAAAAGGGGGAACCCCAGCGTGGAGCGACCATACTCCGGGGAATTCCACAGTCCACCACGGGAACGCCGGACCCCAGGAAACGGCCAGGGTCTACCTCTAAATTCGTCAACCGGCTGCTGTGGTCTGTTCACCATTTGCGGCACCCTGCCAGACGGAGAGATCTGCCTGCTTCCTCACCACAAGGAAGGGGAGCCCCAAGTCTACCTACAAGGAGCCATTGGGTATAGACTCATCCTAGGCGGGGAAGAAAGGACACAGGTTCGTCAACTAAGGTATACCACGGGTACCTCCATACCACTTGGCATCCACTTGCAGCCACCCGTAGAGCTACCTGTTTGTTGAACATCTTACTGAACTGTGGACTTGTATGCTGATAACTGTTTACAGTAAAGTACCCGGGAGAGTGACTTTGCCTCCGTGTCTTTGTGCTGCAGAATTAAACCTGTTTGCTTACAGGAACGCTGCCCCGGAGGACCAGCTCCACCTGTAGGGAGCTTTACTACCATAGCCGCATTACCATCGACCTCTAGAGGACTGTGGCGGCGCTGGTGACCCATCACCAGGTACTACAGGTGGCGTCACGTGACAACAACAAACTCTTATCCCCTGTACATAACCCCTTATTGAAGTGTCACCCAGGCCACGAGCTCAGGTGCTACCATCCGTGACAACCCCGTGAAAACACCCTTCGAGCCTGATACCCGAGTACCCCAGGGCCTGGGGCTCAACAATTCCTATTCTCTGAAAAAAGGCAGAGAAAGAAAAAAATCTGCTGGGGTGTGGAGACTTTTGAGCGCAACTGTATATGTATATAAAGTTGAGGCAAATCTACAGTCTCTGATCCATTGACATTATTCTTATCATTTTACAGCGCTCGGACACATATTAAGGATAAAGCCGATGTGCAGGAATTTCTTCAAACTGTTCATGTGATCACCGGTAAGAGAATGGTCTGATGATTAGGGATGGGCGAACCCAAACTATAAAGTTCTGGACCTGTACCGAACACATACTGTTTGGTCACAAGGTCCCGAACACGGGTTTCCATGGGAAACTCGTGTTACAGTTCGGGTACAGCTCGGGGCCAGGGAAAAAAAAAAAAAAAGGATAAAATTAATAATAAACACTATAATTATACTTACTTGTCCAGAGACGCATCTTCACGTCTCGCTGTCGCGGATGCCTCAACTTCCAGGGTCGCTCATTAACTTCCGGCGGTATTCACTCCACTCGGCAGGCTTCAGGTTTTTCCGGCAGTGTTCGGGCGGTGACGTTAGGGTTCATCCGAGTTAATTGCCCAAGCGATGAACTCGGGTGAACTCTGACTGTCACTGTCAGTATCGGCCTGCTTCTATCTCTATGTAGACGCTTGTCTATGCAGAGCGTTTGTTACGTATTGACTGCCTTGCTGTATGGAAGTGCTACTGCTGTGGTTTAAATGAAGCCTCTTTTTCCCCCTGTTCTCAGTGTGGAGAGAGGAACCTAATGAGCTGGAGCTGGGAGTGCAGGTGTGCGTGATGAATATGATTCATGCTTGGGGGAGCTGAGGGGCTTGTGTGGGCTATTTGCTCCCCACCCCTCGGCCATAAATGGGTCAGATCACATCCACCTGTTGTTGCTGATTGAGTTCACTTCTGGACTGTGACCTGGTGTGAGCAGATGCTGATCTGAAGCTGCTGTGTTTTTTTTTTCCCTTGGAAGTTGCTGGGCTCAGTGGTCCGTGGGTGGAGGTAGGGGCTTAGACCTAGGGCTTCTCAGGAGCTTTAGGGACTTAGGCTGGTGGATCGAACCTCTCACCTTCAGAGGTACCTTTGAGATCAGGGCCAGCCAGGGACCCCAGTATCAGTGCCAGAGTAGGCTCCCCTGATCCCCTTCGTCCAGCTCCTGGCTACCCCTACCCCTCCCAGCGTGACAGCAATTTAGCAGAGCTGACATAGCCCACATGGATAGAGCAATGTTGGACTGAAGATTTTTTTCAATAAAGATGGAGTCTGTCAATATTTTTTATTTCAGTTCTAATAAAAATATTTGTTCTCTGTGTTGTTTTTTTTAAATCTTTACTAGAAATTCATGGTGGTCATGTCTAATATTGGCGTGACCCCATGAATTTCAGGCTTAGGGCCAGCTGATAATACAAAGCTGGCCCTAACCCCATTATTACCCAGAAAGCCACCCGGCACCACGGCCGCTGGAAGAGTTGGATACAGTGCTTCTATGAAAGTGCCATTTTCTGGGGCGGCTGCGGACTGCAATTCACAGCAGGATGGGGAGTCAGAAAGCTTGGGCCACCCTGCGCTGCAAATTTCAGCCCCCAGCTGCCCAGTTGTACCTGGCTGGACACAAAAATAGGGCGAAGCCCACGTCGTTTTTCTTAATTATTTCATGAAATTCATTAAATAATTAAAAAAAGGACTTCCCTATATTTTTGTTTCCAATCCGGTACAAATAGGCAGCTGGGCGTTGGGGGCAGCCCGTACATGCCTGCTGTACCTGGTTGGCATACAAAAATATGGCGAAGCCCACGTCAAATTTTTTTTTAATAGTTCATTAAAAAATTTTAAAAAACACAAATACATTTAGGGACTGCATCTTTATTATCCCCTTGACCAGGGGGATCAGGGCATCAGAAGGGGGGTAACTCGGGTCACCCGAGGACAGCTCAGGTCATGCCACCTGAGCTGTCCTCGGGTGACCCCAGTGTCTTTCCGGTTACAATGCCGCAGATCGCGCTCCTTATGCCAATTACAGACTGAACTGTTCCAAGATTGCACCAAAAAGCATGAAATCCATGGCAAAAACCGTGGGAAGACAGGTAAGTATAATTATAATGTTTATTAATAATGTTATGCTTTATATTACAGCTCCCCCCGCCCCATCCCATATCTGTAAAGTGCAAGTTTGGAGGTTCGGACGCAAGTTCGCATCATCTTTTTCCGCCAAAACTTGGACTTTTCCAGAAAGCTCGGGCGAACCTGCCGATCCCAAACATTGGGGGGTTCACGCATCCCTACTGATGATCCCTAAAATGCTCAAAGTAGTTCTGTATAAAAGATATTCCTATGCACTTATAACTGCGGTCCCCTGCCGTCCAGATGTCCTGGACATAACAGGAAACATCACAAAAGGAGATTAGCAAGTTGCAAACCGGCCTCCATAACTGGAAACGTACTGATCCTGAGTTACCGACTCCGTGACCCTGGCGGTGTCATTAAAAGTTCAGTGTGGGTGGCTCTCTCTGTTAGGGGCAGGGACGTCTACTGTCGTTCTCCTTTGTTGTTACACTGTCTTCCCACTCTATTTATATCCTTTGTCACGGGTCCCACGTCATCTATATGTGTTCATCCTCACCTGACTCCTCCCAGGTGCTCCTCTAACTACTTCCTTCACCACCCAGCTCCACTACAATTGTTCCTAGTGTGTAACCTGGGTGTCTCGGTACCGGTCTGCACTCCCCTTACCCGAGAGTGAGATACTACACCCTAACAGGGGTGCAGCATCTCTGTGATGACTGTGTCTGCAGAGGCACCACAATTACATTACTGATCCTGAGTTACCTCCTGTATTATCCTCCAGAGCTGCACTCACTATTCTGCTGGTGTAGTCACTGTGTACATACATTACATTACTGATCCTGAGTTACCTCCTGTATTATACTCCAGAGCTGCACTCACTATTCTGCTGGTGTAGTCACTGTGTACAATACATTACATTACTGATCCTGAGTTACCTCCTGTATTATACTCCAGAGCTGCACTCACTATTCTGCTGGTGCAGTCACTGTGTACATACATTACATTACTGATCCTGAGTTACCTCCTGTATTATGCTCCAGAGCTGCACTCACTATTCTGCTGGTGCAGTCACTGTGTACATACATTACATTACTGATCCTGAGTTACCTCCTGTATTATACTCCAGAGCTGCACTTACTATTCTGCAGGTGCAGTCACTGTGTACATACATTACATTACTGATCCTGAGTTACCTCCTGTATTGTACTCCAGAGCTGCACTCACTATTCTGCTGGTGCAGTCACTGTGTACATACATTACATTACTGATCCTGAGTTACCTCCTGTATTATACTTCAGAGCTGCACTCACTATTCTTCTGGTGCAGTCACTGTGTACATACATTACATTACTGATCCTGAGTTACCTCCTGTATTATACTCCAGAGCTGCACTCACTATTCTGCAGGTGCAGTCACTGTGTACATACATTACTGATCCTGAGTTACCTCCTGTATTATACTCCAGAGCTGCACTCACTATTCTGCTGGTGCAGTCACTGTGTACATACATTACATTACTGATCCTGAGTTACCTCCTGTATTATGCTCCAGAGCTGCACTCACTATTCTGCTGGTGCAGTCACTGTGTACATACATTACTGATCCTGAGTTACCTCCTGTATTATACTCCAGAGCTGCACTCACTATTCTGCTGGTGCAGTCACTGTGTACATACATTACATTACTCATCCTGAGTTACCTCCTGTATTATACTCCAGAGCTGCACTCACTATTCTGCAGGTGCAGTCACTGTGTACATACATTACATTACTGATCCTGAGTTACCTCCTGTATTATACTCCAGAGCTGCACTCACTATTCTGCTGGTGCAGTCACTGTGTACATACATTACTGATCCTGAGTTACCTCCTGCATTATCCTCCAGAGCTGCACTCACTATTCTGCTGGTGCAGTCACTGTGTACATACATTACATTACTGATCCTGAGTTACCTCCTGTATTATACTCCAGAGCTGCACTCACTATTCTGCTGGTGCAGTCACTGTGTACATACATTACTGATCCTGAGTTACCTCCTGCATTATACTCCAGAGCTGCACTCACTATTCTGCTGGTGCAGTCACTGTGTACATACATTACATTACTGATCCTGAGTTACCTCCTGTATTATACTCCAGAGCTGCACTCACTATTCTGCTGGTGCAGTCACTGTGTACATACATTACATTACTGATCCTGAGTCACCTCCTGTATTATACTCCAGAGCTGCACTCACTATTCTGCTGGTGCAGTCACTGTGTACATACATTACATTACTGATCCTGAGTTCCCTCCTGTATTATACTCCAGAGCTGCACTCACTATTCTGCTGGTGCAGTCACTGTGTACATACATTACATTACTGATCCTGAGTTACCTCCTGTATTATACTCCAGAGCTGCACTCACTATTCTGCTGGTGCAGTCACTGTGTACATACATCACATTACTGATCCTGAGTTACCTCCTGTATTATACTCCAGAGCTGTGCTCACTATTCTGCTGGTGCACTCACTGTGTGCATACATTACATTACTGATCCTGAGTTACCTCCTGTATTATACTCCAGAGCTGTGCTCACTATTCTGCTGGTGCAGTCACTGTGTACATACATCACATTACTGATCCTGAGTTACCTCCTGTATTATCCTCCAGAGCTGCACTCACTATTCTGCTGGTGCAGTCACTGTGTACATACATTACATTACTGATCCTGAGTTACCTCCTGTATTATACTCCAGAGCTGCACTCACTATTCTGCTGGTGCAGTCACTGTGGACATACATTACATTACTGACCCTGAGTTACCTCCTGTATTATACTCCAGAGCTGCACTCACTATTCTGCTGGTGCAGTCACTGTGTACATACATTACATTACTGATCCCGAGTTACCTCCTGTATTATACTCCAGAGCTGCGCTCACTATTCTGCTGGTGCAGTCACTGTGTACATACATTACATTACTGATCTGAGTTACCTCCTGTATTATACTCCAGAGCTGCACTCACTATTCTGCTGGTGCAGTCACTGTGTACATACATTACATTACTGATCCTGAGTTACCTCCTGTATTATACTCCAGAGCTGCACTCACTATTCTGCTGGTGCAGTCACTGTGTACATACATTACATTACTGATCCTGAGTTACCTCCTGTATTATACTCCAGAGCTGCACTCACTATTCTGCTGGTGCAGTCACTGTGTACATACATTACATTACTGATCCTGAGTTACCTCCTGTATTATACTCCAGAGCTGCAACTCACTATTTGCTGGGTGCAGTCACTGTGTACATACATTACATTATGATCCTGAGTTACCTCCTGTATTATACTCCAGAGCTGCACTCACTATTCTGCTGGTGCAGTCACTGTGTACATACATTACATTACTGATCCTGAGTTACCTCCTGTATTATACTCCAGAGCTGCACTCACTATTCTGCTGGTGCAGTCACTGTGTACATACATTACATTACTGATCCTGAGTTACCTCCTGTATTATACTCCAGAGCTGCACTCACTATTCTGCTGGTGCAGTCACTGTGTACATACATTACATTACTGATCCTGAGTTACCTCCTGTATTATACTCCAGAGCTGCACTCACTATTCTGCTGGTGCAGTCACTGTGTACATACATTACATTACTGATCCTGAGTTACCTCCTGTATTATACTCCAGAGCTGCACTCACTATTCTGCTGGTGCAGTCACTGTGTACATACATAATTACTGATCCTGAGTTACCTCCTGTATTATACTCCAGAGCTGCACTCACTATTCTGCTGGTGCAGTCACTGTGTACATAATTACATTACTGATCCTGAGTTACCTCCTGTATTATACTCCAGAGCTGCACTCACTATTCTGCTGGTGCAGTCACTGTGTACATACATTACATTACTGATCCTGAGTTACCTCCTGTATTATACTCCAGAGCTGCACTCACTATTCTGCTGGTGCAGTCACTGTGTACATACATTACATTACTGATCCTGAGTTACCTCCTGTATTATACTCCAGAGCTGCACTCACTATTCTGCTGGTGCAGTCACTGTGTACATACTTACATTACTGATCCTGAGTTACCTCCTGTATTATACTCCAGAGCTGCACTCACTATTCTGCTGGTGCAGTCACTGTGTACATACATTACATTACTGATCCTGAGTTACCTCCTGTATTATACTCCAGAGCTGCACTCACTATTCTGCTGGTGCAGTCACTGTGTACATACATTACATTACTGATCCTGAGTTACCTCCTGTATTATACTCCAGAGCTGCACTCACTATTCTGCTGGTGCAGTCACTGTGTACATACATTACATTACTGATCCTGAGTTACCTCCTGTATTATACTCCAGAGCTGCACTCACTATTCTGCTGGTGCAGTCACTGTGTACATACATTACATTACTGATCCTGAGTTACCTCCTGTATTATACTCCAGAGCTGCACTCACTATTCTGCTGGTGCAGTCACTGTGTACATACATTACATTACTGATCCTGAGTTACCTCCTGTATTATACTCCAGAGCTGCACTCACTATTCTGCTGGTGCAGTCACTGTGTACATACATTACATTACTGATCCTGAGTTACCTCCTGTATTATACTCCAGAGCTGCACTCACTATTCTGCTGGTGCAGTCACTGTGTACATACATTACATTACTGATCCTGAGTTACCTCCTGTATTATACTCCAGAGCTGCCTCACTATTCTGCTGGTGCAGTCACTGTGTACATACATTACATTACTGATCCTGAGTTACCTCCTGTATTATACTCCAGAGCTGCACTCACTATTCTGCTGGTGCAGTCACTGTGTACATACATTACATTACTGATCCTGAGTTACCTCCTGTATTATACTCCAGAGCTGCACTCACTATTCTGCTGGTGCAGTCACTGTGTACATACATTACATTACTGATCCTGAGTTACCTCCTGTATTATACTCCAGAGCTGCACTCACTATTCTGCTGGTGCAGTCACTGTGTACATACATTACATTACTGATCCTGAGTTACCTCCTGTATTATACTCCAGAGCTGCACTCACTATTCTGCTGGTGCAGTCACTGTGTACATACATTACATTACTGATCCTGAGTTACCTCCTGTATTATACTCCAGAGCTGCACTCACTATTCTGCTGGTGCAGTCACTGTGTACATACATTACATTACTGATCCTGAGTTACCTCCTGTATTATACTCCAGAGCTGCACTCACTATTCTGCTGGTGCAGTCACTGTGTACATACATTACATTACTGATCCTGAGTTACCTCCTGTATTATACTCCAGAGCTGCACTCACTATTCTGCTGGTGCAGTCACTGTGTACATACATTACATTACTGATCCTGAGTTACCTCCTGTATTATACTCCAGAGCTGCACTCACTATTCTGCTGGTGCAGTCACTGTGTACATACATTACATTACTGATCCTGAGTTACCTCCTGTATTATACTCCAGAGCTGCACTCACTATTCTGCTGGTGCAGTCACTGTGTACATACATTACATTACTGATCCTGAGTTACCTCCTGTATTATACTCCAGAGCTGCACTCACTATTCTGCTGGTGCAGTCACTGTGTACATACATTACATTACTGATCCTGAGTTACCTCCTGTATTATACTCCAGAGCTGCACTCACTATTCTGCTGGTGCAGTCACTGTGTACATACATTACATTACTGATCCTGAGTTACCTCCTGTATTATACTCCAGAGCTGCACTCACTATTCTGCTGGTGCAGTCACTGTGTACATACATTACATTACTGATCCTGAGTTACCTCCTGTATTATACTCCAGAGCTGCACTCACTATTCTGCTGGTGCAGTCACTGTGTACATACATTACATTACTGATCCTGAGTTACCTCCTGTATTATACTCCAGAGCTGCACTCACTATTCTGCTGGTGCAGTCACTGTGTACATACATTACATTACTGATCCTGAGTTACCTCCTGTATTATACTCCAGAGCTGCACTCACTATTCTGCTGGTGCAGTCACTGTGTACATACATTACATTACTGATCCTGAGTTACCTCCTGTATTATACTCCAGAGCTGCACTCACTATTCTGCTGGTGCAGTCACTGTGTACATACATTACATTACTGATCCTGAGTTACCTCCTGTATTCTACTCCAGAGCTGCACTCACTATTCTGCTGGTGCAGTCACTGTGTACATACATTACATTACTCATCCTGAGTTACCTCCTGTATTATACTCCACAGATGCACTCACTATTCTGCTGGTGCAGTCACTGTGTACATACATTACATTACTGATCCTGAGTCACCTCCTGTATTATACTCCAGAGCTGCACTCACTATTCTGCTGGTGCAGTCACTGTGTACATACATTACATTACTGATCCTGAGTTACCTCCTGTATTATACTCCAGAGCTGCACTCACTATTCTGCTGGTGCAGTCACTGTGTACATACATTACATTACTGACCCTGAGTTACCTCCTGTATTATACTGCAGAGCTGCACTCACTATTCTGCTGGTGCAGTCACTGTGTACATACATTACATTACTGATCCTGAGTTACCTCCTGTATTATACTCCAGAGCTGCACTCACTATTCTGCTGGTGCAGTCACTGTGTACATACATTACATTACTGATCCTGAGTTACCTTCTGTATTATACTGCAGAGCTGCACTCACTATTCTGCTGGTGCAGTCACTGTGTACATACATTACATTACTGATCCTGAGTTACCTCCTGTATTATCCTCCAGAGCTGCACTCACTATTCTGCTGGTGCAGTCACTGTGTACATACATTACATTACTGATCCTGAGTTACCTCCTGTATTATACTCCAGGGCTGCACCCTGTGGCCCTGAACTGTTCTAAGTAACCGGTCCAGGGGGCAGATGCACCCCTGCCCCCCTGGCCCAGCCTGCCCCTGCTATTCAGTCACTTATGGCTTGTATATTGAATATAGTGTTGAGAATATGTGTCAGGAGCCCTGTGCACACAGTGCAGTTTTGTAGCTCTTCAGTCTTTTTCTTCCTTTTCTCTCCTCCAGGTTTCCTCCCATTCATTATCATTACTAACAAGTTACGTGGTGATGCTGGAAAGCTGCGCTCTGTGTTTGGAGAGATGGGAATGGAGAACATATTGGAGGTGGAAAATTATACAATGGAAAATCATGTGAAGTCCCCGGGGAAGGAACAATCCTTTCTCACCATCCTGACAGAAATCTTGGATTATGTGGATTTTGTAGCCACAACGGGAGTGTCCACAATGGAGACGCCGGAGGAGGAGCACAAGAAGCGGGTGCAAATGTTACTGGCGGTGGCTCACGATAACGGCGTCGAACAAGAGCGGAAGAAATGGGAAGAAAAGAATCTGCAACCATCAAAGAAAGCGGAAAAGAAATGTATCATCCTGTAGTCAAACGGAACAACGTCCCGTCCTGTAGAGAAGAGGCTGAGCTCCTTGTTGGTTTTTCATTAGTTTTAAGTCTTTTGCGCCTTCTTTTTTAGTCTATTCGTGCTTGCCCATTTTTGTATTTGTGAGTATAGAATGTAAGCCCACAAGGCCAGGCTCCTCTCCCCTCTGTATCAGTCTGTCAATGTTAATTTGTTTACTGTAAACTATATCTATCATTTTGTATGTAACCCCTTCTCATGTACAGACCATGGAGTTAATGGTGCTATATAAATAAATCATAATAATAATCTTTAATGTTTTAGACTGAACTGTCCCGCCCCAGGGCCTTTGGGTACTCGGAATCAGGCCTTTTAGGTGCGTCCTGGGGAGTCACAGAGGTTGAGACCCGCCTTCCGTGACCCTGGGGATTAGTTTTCCGAAAAAGGTCTGGGGCATAGGATTTAGGGAATAGGTTTCGTGACGCCACCCGTGGTGTCTGGCTATTGGGGCCGGTGCTGCTGTGTGGGACCACCAGGGACGATGGATAGGCAGCTGTTGGGGATATCGCTTCCCACCGGTAAAGCGGTTCCCCGGAGCGATCGGTAAAGTCTATGGCAGTGGTAGGATGTTGGGGTGCAAAACAGAGGGCGTTTCCTTTACCTTTACTGAGCAGTAGGCAGAATCCAGGGTACAGTCCACAGTTGTTGGTAAGAATTCGGCCAGCCTGGAAGCAAGTTGGGGATCTCCTCATCCTGTGAAGTCCGAGGACTCCTTGCTGCGCTCCCCTTTGCTGGTCCTGGATGTCTATGGCTAAGTTGCGACCCTCTACTCCTGCTGGTACATCTTGCACTGGTATGGCAGTCAGCTCGAGCCCTTCCCGGGTGTATCTCTTCTGACCACTGTCCCGGGGTTCTCTTACGCTGCTGTGCCTCCGAGTGCTTTGTTGGCCGGGAGACTTGGAATCTCCTGTCCTCCGGTTTTGGCTGCTGGGCCTTGAGCACCCTCGGACTCCGGTGTCCGGTTCTGACGTTCTGCTCTGGGGTGAACCGTTAGGCTGGCTGCACTCCTCAGGCCTACTTCTCTCCTTCCTCAGACCCTTGCAGTCGGGTCCCTCACACTAGCTAGTGAGTATACTCGGACGAACCGGACACTGCTCTTCTACAGTCCTAGGAACTGAACTCTCCCTGCTCTACCTAGGATGAGCTTAGCACTGCTCGTGTCCACAGGTCCTCTTCACAGTTATACCAGGAACACTAACTAACCCCGCCTCCAGCCAGAATTTATAGGGGAGTCTCCTCTGAATCTGGGTGCAGAGCTTTCCCTTTTGGTCTGGAGTCAGGAAGGTGTTGTGTGCAGTGGGTCACCTGATGTGAATACCCTACCTTGCTTTCAAGCATGACCCTTCCCCCCAAAGGAGGCAAGGCCATTTTGGCAACCGAACTCTGAGGTGCCACAGAACCATCGATTGCAACTTCCTGTGGAGACACGGGGGTCAGTGGGTGCTCTCCTCTGTGGAGACACGGGGGTCAGTGGGTGATCTCCTCTGTGGAGACACGGGGGTCAGTGGGTGCTCTCCTCTGTGGAGACACGGGGGTCAGTGGGGGCTCTCCTCTGTGGAGACACGGGGGTCAGTAGGTGCTCTCCTCTGTGGAGACACGGGGTCAGTGGGTGCTCTCCTCTGTGGAGACACGGGGGTCAGTGGGTGCTCTCCTCTGTGGAGACACGGGGGTCAGTGGGCGCTCTCCTCTGTGGAGACACGGGGGTCAGTGGGTGCTCTCCTCTGTGGAGACATGGGGGTCAGTGGGTGCTCTCCTCTGTGGAGACACGGGGGTCAGTGGGTGCTCTCCTCTGTGGAGACACGAGGGTCAGTGGTGCTCTCCTCTGTGGAGACACGGGGGTCAGTGGGTGCTCTCCTCTGTGGAGACACGGGGGTCAGTGGGTGCTCTCCTCTGTGGAGACACAGGGGTCAGTGGGGGCTCTCCTCTGTGGAGACACGGGGGTCAGTGGGTCCTCTCCTCTGTGGAGACACGGGGGTCAGTGAGTGCTCTCCTCTGTGGAGACACGGGGGTCAGTGTGTGCTCTCCTCTGTGGAGATACAGGGGTCAGTGGGTTCTCTCCTCTGTGGAGACACGGGGGTCAGTGGGTGCTCTCCTCTGTGGAGACACGGGGGTCAGCGGGTGCTCTCCTCTGTGGAGACACGGGGGTCAGCGGGTGCTCTCCTCTGTGGAGACACGGGGGTCAGTGGGTGCTCTCCTCTGTGGAGACACGGGGGTCAGTGTGTGCTCTCCTCTGTGGAGATACGGGGGTCAGTGGGGCTCTCCTCTGTGGAGACATGGGGGTCAGTGGGTGCTCTCCTCTGTGGAGACACGGGGGTCAGTGGGTGCTCTCCTCTGTGGAGACACGAGGGTCAGTGGGTGATCTCCTCTGTGGAGACACGGGGGTCAGTGGGTGATCTCCTCTGTGGAGACACGGGGGTCAGTGGGTGCTCTCCTCTGTGGAGACACGGTGGTCAGTGGGTGCTCTCTCCTCTGTGGAGACACGAGGGTCAGTGGGTGCTCTCCTCTGTAGAGACGCGGGGGTCAGTGGGTGCTCTCCTCTCTCTCCTCTGTGGAGACACGGTGGTCAGTGGGTGCTCTCTTCTCTCTCCTCTGTAGAGACGCGGGGTCAGTGGGTGCTCTCCTCTCTCTCCTCTGTGGAGTCACGGGGTCAGCGGGTGCTCTCCTGTGTGGAGACACGGGGTCAGTGGGTGCTCTCCTCTGTGGAGACACGGGGGTCAGTGGGTGCTCTCCTCTGTGGAGACATTGTGGTCAGTGGGTGCTCTCCTCTGTGGAGACACGGGGGTCAGTGGGTGCTCTCCTCTGTGGAGACACGGGGTCAGTGGGTGCTCTCCTCTGTGGAGACACGGGGGTCAGTGGATGCTCTCTTCTGTGGAGGCACAGAGGTCAGTGGGTGATCTCCTCTGTGGAGACACAGGGGTCAGTGGGGCTCTCCTCTGTGGAGACACGGGGGTCAGTGGGTGCTCTCCTCTGTGGACACATGGGGTGTTAGTGAGTGCTCTCGTCCGCTGGCCTGGCCACCTTTAGCAAGGCTGCATGGACCAGGGCTCATCCCACTGAACGCCTGAATTCCTTAGCCATAGGCAGAACACTACTCAGACAGGACAGGGTAAGGGAACCACACATTGCTTAGACTTTATTGGATCCCCAACAGTCAAAGGCATATAACACATAACCAAGCACAATACACAATGTAACGGGCAACAGAGTCTCACGCTTCCACTGGCTCACCAGGTATTAGAATGTTCGTGCTTCGGGGTTTCCAGGGCCACTTACTCCAGTCCAGCAGCACCTCGCTCTTGGCGGGCACCCACTGAGAAAGGAATAGCAGCAAGCTTAGGATCCTGACCGAGTACAGCAAAGTCTGTAGCCAGGTGACATGATTCTTCCAACCTGGGTTGCTTCCATAAATAGTCTCTGATATTCCAGCTGAATCCTAGACTGAACTCTGGCAGAATATAATCCAGTTTTGGTGCTCCTTTAGACGGACCCAAAGTCTCTAGACTGAGGCCATGCAGAGTGTGAAGATATGTTATCCAGGCAGCGGAACCGAAATTCCTAGGCTGAAGTCCTGTAGCAAATGAAGACGCAGTGTGATCCTCTAGTCGGGGCCGAAGTCCCTAGACTGAGGCCACAAAGCATATGAACTGGTGACTGAAGAAGCCCTTCTTATATATATATCCCAAGCACTCATCTCAGGGTATATTGTGTTCTAACAGGATTGGTGGAATAAGGCTGTGCTCTTATTGGCTAGATTTCAAGCCAAATGCTTAATTCTCCTTTGAGTGATGTAGACAGAGGGGGTGAGGCAATTTACATTAAATTAGCAATACCCAACCCAATATAATGGGGCTTCAGGTTGTCTGGCAAGAAACAATGTCTTAGCAAACATGAGATAGCAAACAAAAGACTAATACGTTTGGCCAAATTAAGAAAAGGTATGCTCCACAGTGTAAAATACTGTGTTGTCACACCTAAAGCCTACTTTGCATCTGTGATGTATCCAATAGGTTACGAGGGTTGGCTAGGTGATGCTGCTAACACATTGTTAGCAAGCTGTGTTGCAGGGTCTACAACCCATGGTGGAATGGGCACTGAATGTGGTTGTAGCTCTCTGAGCAGGGGCAAGAAGATAATAAGAAAGTGCATGACACAGGCAGAAGAAGAAAAAGGACCTAAGCAGACCAACTTAATGAAAAAGAGAGTTATAAACATGAATCACCCTAGATGAAAAATGTTTTCAAAAATATACATTTCATTTTTAAACATTGTACATGAGAATGAGTCATATGATGGAGGCTTGAGGAGAAACACATCTCTACAGACAGAGTAAAACAACTGCTGTACAATCCTAACAGGCTATAAAGTATTAGCTTACAGACAGGAGTAAAACTCTCACAGGATTGACTTGACAAGGACGTTGGGATTTCACAAGGAAAGGCTGCAGGGGCAAGAGGGTACGTTTGGCCGCATGAATCCTGTCTGATACTAAACTGAACAATGGCTACAGATTTCCCAGAGAAAGAGAAGGGCGATCCTACATAAGACTGAGCTCTTAAAGGAGAAGACACCTGGATGTGCAGGAATACTGCCCGACAGTGCTAAACCTATTCAAACACCATAACAAGATAACATATAATGTCTCACAGGTTGTATCACAAACTAGAGCTGCTTTGCCTTACTGAGCCTGAATGGGCAGAACAAGTATGGATTGTTTTCTTCTTTGGGGGTGGAAACTTGAAATCATCAGTGTAAGTTGTGTAAGATAGAAATGAGTTTGTATCACGCAAATACTTGTTGTTATGATTATAAGGCTACATAAATAAGAGGTTAATACCTGAAATAGTAGATTGGGATGTCGGGTTCTTTTGATATTGTGATCCAAGAAAGGCTGTGTGTATAACATACATATACAGTTGTGGCCAAAAGTATTGGCACCCCCAGCCTAATACTTGGTTTCACAACCTTTAGCCAAAATTACTGCGATCAACCGCTTCTACATTAGTCTTTTGGGGCCCCCCAGGCTCCAGGGCCCGGGTGCGATTGCAACCCCTACACCTGTTATAGTTACGCCCCTGGGGTAATGATAAGGGTCATATGAGACTGGCCCTCATGCCTCCTGACTTGGATGGTGTTTCGGGGTTTTTCTCGGAGTGACTCAGTTTGGTGGGAGATCATACCGGGGGTGGTCTGGAGGAGCTCTAGAGAGGGGGAGGCCACCGAGGGTACTCAGAGGACAACTAATACCCGAATACTGTTCAGGAGTGGTGGTGACCCACCGACAACCGGAGGAGATAACAGGAGGCTCATGTTAGAGATGGCGTCCATCTGACGGATATTGGGTTGGATACTCTTCTTTCTGGTATCAGGGCGCCCTGTTTGTGGTCGGGGTCAGGGTCCAGGTAGAGGTCAGGACTCCTGTATGGCGGGATAAAATAATGGAGATCTGATGACAGCGGCTCCTCGCCGTCTGTTGAGCGTCGTTCTTCCTTATTAGACCAATATCCGTCCAATAAGGCGATGTGTGAGCTGCCGTCTCCTGCCGGTGTCTAGGTGTCAGCTATCCGGTGTCGGGGGTGTCAGCTATCCAGTGTCGGGGGTGTCAGCTATCCGGTGTCATGGGTGTCAGCTATCTGGTGTCGGGGGTGTCAGCTATCCAGTGTCGGGGGTGTCAGCTATCCGGTGTCATGGGTGTCAGCTATCCGATGTCGGGGTGTCAGTTATCCGGTGTCTAGGTGTCAGCTATCCGGTGTCGGGGGTGTCAGCTATCCGGTGTCGGGGGTGTCAGCTATCCGGTGTCATGGGTGTCAGCTATCCGATGTTGGGGGTGTCAGCTATCTGGTGTCGGGGGTGTCAGCTATCCTGGTAGTCGGGGGTGTCAGTTATCCGGTGTCGGGGGTGTCAGCTATCCGGTGTCGGGGTGTCAGCTATCCGGTGTCGGGAGTGTCAGCTATCCGGTGTCGGGGGTGTCAGCTATCCGGTGTCGGGGGTGTCAGCTATCCGGTATCGGGGGTGTCAGCTATCCGGTGTCGGGGGTGTCAGCTATCTGGTGTCGGGGGTGTCAGCTATCCGGTGTCGGGGGTGTCAGCTATCCGGTGTCGGGGGTGTCACCTATCCGGTGTCGGGGGTGTCAGCTATCCGGTGTCTAGGGTGTCAGCTATCCGGTGTCTAGGGTGTCAGCTATCCGGTGTCGGGGGTGTCAGCTATCCGGTGTCAAGGGTGTCAGCTATCCGGTGTCGGGGGTGTCAGCTATCCGGTGTCGGGGGTGTCAGCTATCCGGTGTCGGGGGTGTCAGCTATCCGGTGTCGGGGGTGTCACCTATCCGGTGTCGGGGGTGTCAGCTATCCGGTGTCTAGGGTGTCAGCTATCCGGTGTCGGGGGTGTCAGCTATCCGGAGTCGGGGGTGTCAGCTATCCGGTGTCGGGGGTGTTCAGCTATCCGGTGTCGGGGGTGTCAGCTATCCGGTGTCAAGGGTGTCAGCTATCCGGTGTCAAGGGTGTCAGCTATCCGGTGTCGGGGGTGTCAGCTATCCGGTGTCGGGGGTGTCAGCTATCCGGTGTCGGGGGTGTCAGCTATCCGGTGTCGGGGGTGTCACCTATCCGGTGTCGGGGGTGTCAGCTATCCGGTGTCTAGGGTGTCAGCTATCCGGTGTCGGGGGTGTCAGCTATCCGGAGTCGGGGGTGTCAGCTATCCGGTGTCGGGGGTGTCAGCTATCCGATGTCGGGGGTGTCAGCTATCCGGTGTCGGGGGTGTCAGCTATCCGGTATCGGGGGTGTCAGCTATCCGGTGTCGGGGGTGTCAGCTATCCGGTGTCGGGGGTGTCAGCTATCCGGTGTCGGGGGTGTCAGCTATCCGGTGTCGGGGGTGTCAGCTATCCGGTGTCGGGGGTGTCAGCTATCCGGTGTCGGGGGTGTCAGCTCTCCGGTGTCGGGGGTGTCAGCTCTCCGGTGTCGGGGGTGTCAGCTATCTGGTGTCGGGGGTGTCAGCTATCTGGTGTCGGGGGTGTCAGCTATCTGGTGTCGGGGGTGTCAGCTATCCGGTGTCGGGGGTGTCAGCTATCTGCAGTCTCTGCGCTGGGGCAGGAGTTGGCTTATGTCAGTCATTATGACTGATTGTATCTCCTGTATACGGTCACTTTCCTATGAATCTGTCTAATATACGGCCCCCGGATCGCAGCTCTGCCGTTCAGAGCCCTGGAGAAGCTGGGTGATCTCCTGTCGTCCTCCAGCTTCCTAGATAGAGACCTACAATGTGTAACGAGGACGTGACCTCCATGATGGAGGACGCTGTGGCCTCTTTAGTGTGTGAAGCTCTTCTCTCCCTGTGGCCGCAGTCTGGTCAGGGCTTCATTGATCTCTTCTGCTTTTCCTCCAGTCCTTCCCCTTTAAGACCATACAGAGATTATTCTTGTATTTGCAGCTCTGGGAGGATCCAGAGAAATGAAAGTGAAAGGACTTTCCATCAAATGAAAACCACAAGAACGGAAAATTACAGAATCTCCAATCTGTTCTTACTGGGGTCGAGTGGGACGAGCTCCAAAACCAGGAGAAATAACAGAGGACAACGAGGAGCCCCCCCGAAACCAGGAGAAATAACAGAGGACAACAAAGAGCCCCCCCGAAACCAGGAGAAATAACAGAGGACAAAGAGCCCCGAAACCAGGAGAAATAACAGAGGACAACGAGGAGCCCCCGAAACCAGGAGAAATAACAGAGGACAACGAGGAGCCCCCCCGAAACCAGGAGAAATAACAGAGGACAACAAGAGCCCCCGAAACCAGGAGAAATAACAGAGGACAAAGAGCCCCCGAAACCAGGAGAAATAACAGAGGACAACGAAGAGCCCCCCCCGAAACCAGGAGAAATAACAGAGGACAAAGAGCCCCCCCGAAACCAGGAGAAATAACAGAGGAAGACGAAGAGCCCCCCTGAAACCAGGAGAAATAACAGGACAACGAAGAGCCCCCCAAAACCTGGAGAAATAACAGAGGAGGACCGAAGAGCCCCCCGAAACCAGGAGAAATAACAGAGGAAGACGAAGAGCCCCCCAAAACCAGGAGAAATACAGAGGAGGACCGAAGATCCCCCCCGAAACCAGGAGAAATAACAGAGGAGACGAAGAGCCCCCCAAACCAGGAGAAATAACAGAGGAGGACGAGAGCCCCCTGAAACCAGGAGAAATAACAGAGGACGACGAAGAGCTCCCCCGAAACAGGAGAAATAACAGAGGGAACGAAGAGCCCCCTGAACCAGGAGAAATAACAGAGGGCAAGGAGCCCCACAGAATCTGGAGTGAAACCCTGGAGAAATAAGGGAGGAGGACGACGAGACCCCCGAAACCAGGAGCCAAACCCTGCGGAAATAAGGAGAAATCACAGAAGATTTAAAAAGAAACAGATTCCAAGATGGCAAGAAGCCCGGCGCCGCCCCAACACAGCGGGTGAGTGATGATAACCAGAATGTGTGACCATCAATGAGAGGAAATGAGATAAGAAATACTGTAATAGATTATAACAGGAGTAGAAAATCCCCCAGGAGCAGCGCCCCCCTGTGCACAGGAGACTTCTGGTACTGCAGTTCAGCTCTAACATAGGCTTTGATCACACAGGGGGGTTTTGCCTTGGTTTTATTCTAAGCTGAGTTTAGAGAATCGTTCACACACACATCAGGTTTATATCTCTGCTGCTTTCTGAAATGAACACTCGTCCGCTCTTCTATACACTGATTTCTTGGCAGGAGAAGAGCAGGATTGTTTTCCACATTTGCTGTATTTTTTGCACTTTTTACCTGCATTTTTGCTGCATTTTTTCTGCATTTTGCTCATAAAACCCTGCAAAGAGGCAATAAAAATGCACAAAAAACACAAGTTTTCTCCTGCACAGAAATCCGTATTTGTCCAACAGGTTTTGCTGTGTTTTTGCTGCAGTGTGTGAACACAGCCCTGTAAGTAATGGGACTAAGCTGTAATACCACAAGCAGCCTGTGGTCAGGGGGGGCGCCAGTTCTTTAACATGTTTTGCATCATTTTGCTGCAGAAAATGTTGGTGCCGTATAAATAAAAATGATTAATAATATTATTATGCACAAACCCCTTTAATGTCATCACCCCAGAGCCGGAGCGTCACAGCACCCCGAGATCAGGGACATGGCGGAAAATCAGTCTGAATAATACAGAGACATAATGATACAAAGTAACAGATACACAGATACAGTGTAACATGGTGGAATGTCCAGCCATGACCCCTGTGACCTCTGTGACCCCTGTGACCTCTCGTCTCTTCTGGGCGTTTCCCCTTCCTCAGTTTGGCGCCTCCTCTTTGTCTATTACCTGGAGCCGCCGTCATCACATGACAGAGTGACCGTATGATCATGTTCTCATCATGTGCTCTGACGTGTTGTCTGTTCTGACCCATATCGCACTCCGGCTGCTATTATCTCCCCCCTCCACCCCAGACCCCCTGATGAAGCATGGGCGAAACACACCTGGGGTGTGAGGTGCAGGCTGGGGCGGGGGCACATTGTGTGCTTTCTTATTGGTTGTTGTTCTTTGTTATTGCCCATTTTCCCTGGATATTCATTTTTCTAGCAGTTCTGTGGATGAGACAGTTGTATCTTTCCATGTAATTATTGGAAGTTTGCTGCCCTCTAGTGGTCACCTTGTGTATTGTTTCTTTATGATATGTGCTGTGCTCTTTCCCTTGTTTTCACCTTTTGTTTGTAATATTTATTTTCTTATCTGAAATTTGCCCTCTAATAAAATATATTATTATTAGTATTATTATTAGTATTATTAGTATTATTAGTATTATTAGTATTATTATTATTATTATTATTACTATTAGTATTATTATGTGTTTGACATTTTTCTATTATGGAGTGTTATCCTCATTCACTACCCTAGACCACCAGGGACTTTACTAACAACTCATTTACTACCCTAGACCACCAGGGACTTTACTAACAACTCATTTACTACCCTAGACCACCAGGGACTTTACTAATTTTACTACTCTAGACCACCAGGGACTTTCCTAATAACTCATTTACTACCCTAGACCACCAGGGACTTTACTAATAACTCATTTACTACCCTAGACCACCAGGGACTTTACTAAGAACTCATTTACTACTCTAGACCACCAGGGACTTTACTAATAACTCATTTACTACCCTAGACCACCAGGGACTTTACTAATAACTCATTTACTACCCTAGACCACCAGGGACTTTACTAAGAACTCATTTACAACTCTAGACCACCAGGGACTTTACTAATAACTCATTTACTACCCTAGACCACCAGGGACTTTACTAATAACTCATTTACTACCCTAGACCACCAGGGACTTTACTAATAACTCATTTACTACCCTAGACCACCAGGGACTTTACTAAGAACTCATTTACTACTCTAGACCACCAGGGACTTTACTAATAACTCACTTACTACCCTAGACCACCAGGGACTTTACTAATAACTCATTTACTACCCTAGACCACCAGGGACTTTACTAATTTTACTACCCTAGACCACCAGGGACTTTCCTAATAACTCATTTACTACCCTAGACCACCAGGGACTTTACTAATAACTCATTTACTACCCTAGACCACCAGGGACTTTACTAATAACTCATTTACTACCCTAGACCACCAGGGACTTTACTAAGAACTCATTTACTACTCTAGACCACCAGGGACTTTACTAAGAACTCATTTACTACTCTAGACCACCAGGGACTTTACTAAGAACTCATTTACTACTCTAGACCACCAGGGACTTTACTAATAACTCATTTACTACCCTAGACCACCAGGGACTTTACTAATTTTACTACCCTAGACCACCAGGGACTTTCCTAATAACTCATTTACTACCCTAGACCACCAGGGACTTTACTAAGAACTCATTTACTACTCTAGACCACCAGGGACTTTACTAATAACTCATTTACTACCCTAGACCACCAGGGACTTTACTAAGAACTCATTTACTACTCTAGACCACCAGAGACTTTACTAATAACTCATTTACTACCCTAGACCACCAGGGACTTTACTAATTTTACTACCCTAGACCACCAGGGACTTTCCTAATAACTCATTTACTACCCTAGACCACCAGGGACTTTACTAAGAACTCATTTACTACTCTAGACCACCAGGGACTTTACTAATAACTCATTTACTACCCTAGACCACCAGGGACTTTACTAATAACTCATTTACTACCCTAGACCACCAAGGGACTTTACTAATAACTCATTTACTACCCTAGACCACCAGGGACTTTACTAATTTTACTACCCTAGACCACCAGGGACTTTCCTAATAACTCATTTACTACCCTAGACCACCAGGGACTTTACTAAGAACTCATTTACTACCCTAGACCACCAGGGACTTTACTAATAACTCATTTACTACCCTAGACCACCAGGGACTTTACTAAGAACTCATTTACTACCCTAGACCACCAGGGACTTTACTAAGAACTCATTTACTACCCTAGACCACCAGGGACTTTACTAATAACTCATTTACTACCCTAGACCACCAGGGACATTACTAAGAACTCATTTACTACTCTAGACCACCAGGGACTTTACTAATAACTCATTTACTACCCTAGACCACCAGGGACTTTACTAATAACTCATTTACTACCCTAGACCACCAGGGACTTTACTAATAACCCTTTTACTACCATAGACCACTAGAGTCATTACTAATAACTAATTTACTACCCTAGACCACCAGGGACTTTACTTATTATTATTACACTGACCTAGACCACCAGGGACTTTGCTAATAACCCTTTTACTACCCTAGACCACCGGGGACTTTGCTAATAACCCTTTTACTACCTTAGACCACTAGAGTCATTACTAATAACTCCTTCACTACCCTAGACCACCAGGGGCTTTACTAATAACCCCTTTACTACCATAGACACCCTGGGACTTTATTAATTACCATTTTACCACCCTAAACCACCAGGGACTTTACTAACAACTCATTTACTACCCTAGACCAGCAGGGTCTTTACTAATTATTCCTACACTGCCCTAGACTACCAGGAATTTTAATAATAACTCTTTTACTACAATAAAACCACCAGAGACTTCACTAATAACTACTGTACTACCCTAGACCACCAGGGACTTTATTAATTACCACTTTACTACCCTAGACCACCAGGCACTTTACTAATATCTCCTACACTACCCTAGACCACCATGGACTTTACTAACAACTCCATTACTAGCCTAGACCGCCAGGAACTTTGCTAATAACCCCTATACTACCCTAGCCCACCAGGCACTTTACTAATAATTCCTACACTGTCCTAGACTACCAGACCTTTACAAATAACTCCTTTACTGCCCTAGACCACCAGGGACTTTACTAATAACCACTTTACCGCCCTATACCACCAGGGTCTTTACTAATTATTCTTACACTGCCCTAGACCACCAGTGACTTTGCTAATAACCTCTATACTATTCTACCCCACAAAATCGACTTTACTAATAATTCCTACACTGCCCTAGACCACCAGGTACTTTACTACTAACTCCTTTACTACCCTAGACCACCAGGGATTTTACTAATAACCACTTTACTACCTTAAATTACCAAGGTATTTACTAATAATTTCTACACTGCCCTAGACCACCAGGGACATTTCTAATTCTTACACTACCCTAGACCAGAAAGAACTTTACTAATAATTCTATACCATCCTAGACCACCAGGGACTTTACTAATAACTCCTATGCTATCCTACACCACAAGGCACTTTACTAATAAATCATTTACTACCCTAGACCACCAGGGACTTTACTAATAACTCCTATGCTATCCTACACCACAAGGCACTTTACTAATAAATCATTTACTACCCTAGACCACCAGGGACTTTACTAATATCTCCTACCCTACATTAGACCACCAGGGACTTTACTAATACCTCCTACACTACACTAGACCACCAGGGATTTAAATAATAACCCCTTTAGTACCCTAGACCACTAGAGACTTTACTAATAACTCCTAAATTACCCTAGACCACCAGGGACTTTACTAATAACCCTGTTACTACCACCTGACCACTACGGATTTTACTATTAACCCATTTACTACCCTACACCACCAAAAACTTTACTAATACCTCCTGTACCCCAGACCACCAGGGACTTTACTTATAACTTCCCCACTACCATAGGCCATCATGGACTTTACTAATAAATATTTCACTACCTTAGATCATCAGGGACATTACTAGTAACTCCTTTGCTAGACCAATAGGGTCTTTAATAATAACTTTTTCACTACTCATGACTTTACTAATTACCCTTAACTATCCTACATCACCAGAGACTTTACTAATAACTCCACCACCCTAGACCACCAGGGACTTTACTAATAACATATTCAGTAACCTAGACCACCAGGGACTGTACTAACAACTCCTCTACCCTAGACCACCAGCAACTTTACTAATGACTCCTTTTCTAAACCACCATGGACTTTACTAATAACTATTTTTACTTATCATCAGAGGCAGGAAACAATGGGGGAGGACAGAGAATGTAGGGTGGAGGATAAAGGATGGGGAATGGAGGATGGAGGATGAAAGGTAGATGATGTAGGGTGGAGGATGGAGGATGGGGAATGGAAGATGGAGGATGAAAGGTAGATGATGTAGGGTGGAGGATGGAGGATAGGGAATGGAGGAAGGAGGGTGGAGGATGGGGGATGGAGGATGGGGAATGGAAGATGGAGGGTGGAGGATGGGGGATGGAGGATGGGGAATGGAGGATGGAGGGTGAAGGATGGGGGATGGAGGATGGGGAATGAAAGGTAGATGATGGAGAGTGGAGGATAAAGAATGGGTGGTGACGGATGGAGAATGAGGGTGGATGATGGAGGATAGACACTGGAGGATAGAGGATGGAAGATGAAGGATGGAGGGTGGAGGACTGGGGATGGAGAATGGAAGATAGGAATGGAGGATAAGGATAGAGAATTGAGGAGAGAGGATGGGGGATGCAGAATGGAGGATATGGATGGAGGATGGGAATGGAGAATGGGGGATGTGGATTAAAGATTGAGGATAGAGATAATTACGATTATGATAGAAGAGATTGTAGTGATAATAATGTTGGTGGAGATAATGAGGATCTTTTATTCTTGTGTCTTCGGCAGGTTTCTGTCTTCTTTGTTTGACTGCTTTACCTGCTGTCCATCCATACAAGGGTAAGAAAACCCCTGTGATCTCCCGATGATGATGATGATGATGATGATGATGATAATGATAGTGATGGTAATGATGTGATGGTGATGATTATGATGATGATGATGCTGATGATAGTGATGATGATGATTGATGATGATAATGATGATGATGATGGTGATGATGATGATGATGATGCTGATGATAGTGATGATGATGAATGATGATGATGATGGTGATGATGATGATGATGATGGTCATAATCTTTTATTCCTGTGATTTCGGTAGGTGCAGGAAATGTTTGACTTGCAAACTTGACTGTTGTGACTGCTGTGGATCAGGAGAAAGGTGAGTGGATGAAAGTGACCTACTGATGATGATGATGATGATTAGGGTAATGATGCTGATGATGATTATGATGATGATGGATGGGGATGATGAGGTGGGATGATTAATGATAATGATGAAGATGATGGATGGAGGATGATGATGATGGTAGTACATCAGTGGGGATATCACTCAGCCTTCCTATACTGCTGTATTGTCTCCAGTCTAGCAGATATGACTTGTCTCCTGGTGACAATGTATCACGAGTAGTATTATTTATTAGTCTGTGTGTGAGCACCGTGGTGGGGACGGATACAACCCCATTGATCTGACACCTTGACTTCGGCCTGAGTCTTATGTAGGTGGTGATGGGGGCTGACAGGTTACAGCAGCACAGAAAGGCCTCAGGCTATGATCAGGGTGTTGGACAGCCGGGGTTGTGTCCGTCCCCACCACGGTCCTCACACTATGAGACATTACTGTGTTCAGCTGTGGTTGTTTCTTCACTACTTGTCTCAACCCCCAGTGTAGGCCGCACCCAAACCTCATATAACAATGTGGACTCTCCGGGGTGGCCGACTCTGTGGTCCGGGGCCCATTGTAGACCTGACCGTGCGCTGAGGTTGGGTCCCACCACCTCCACCATAACCTTTTAATAAGGGAGATTGTAAACATTTCTGCTATTTTCCTCCACACTGATGATAAATCCTCTCCACTGGGGCCACATGGGAGATGTGAAGGGCCCCGGGGGCCTCCAGAGCTTCTGTCTAATCTTCTTGTGTTTTATTGCAGTGAGAATCGGGCATTGTTGGGTAAGAAGCCGAAGACAATGTAATGTAATAATAAGGATCGGGGCCCCGGAGAAATGTCCTCACACCAGGGATTCACTGACAGCAGCAGGGTCCTGAAAATACTGAGACATTGTAATGTAAAGGTCATAATGAGCGGCACAGACTGACTGTACAATGATGGAGGAGGGTCTGGGGGAGGATCTGGGGTAGGATCTGAAGGAGGATCTGAAGGAGGGGGTGGAGGAGGATCTGGTAAAGGATCTAGGGGAGAATCTAGAGGAGGGTCTGGGGAGGATCTGGAGGAGGGTCTGGAGGAGGATATGGAGGAGGATTTGGGGGGTGTGGAGGAGGATCTGGGGATGGATCTGGAGGAGGATCTAGAGGAGGGTCTGAAGGAGGATCTGAGGGAGGGTCTGGAGGAAGATCTGGAGGAGGGTCTGGGGGAGGATCTGGGGGAGGTTCTGGAGTAGGATCTAGGGGAGGATCTGTGGGAGGATCTGAAGGAGGGACTGGAGGAGGATCTGGGGAGGGTCTGGGGGAGGGTCTGGAGGAGGATCTAGGGGAGGGTCTGGAGGAGGATCTGGAGGAGGGTCTGGAGGAGGATCTGGAGGAGGGTCTGGAGGAGGATCTGGAGGAGGATCTGGAGGAGGGTCTGGAGGAGGATCTGGAGGAGGGTCTGGAGGAGGACCTGGGGGGTCTGGAAGAGGGTCTGGAGGAAGATCTAGTTGAGGATCTGGAGGAGTTTCTGGAGAAGCTTCTGTGGGAGGATCTGGAGTATGATCTAGGGGTCTGGAAGAGGATCTGGAGGGGGATGTAGTTGAGGATCTAGGGGAGGGTCTGGAGGAGGATCTGGAGAAGAATATGGAGGAGGATCTGGTCCCTTTTGGGACTTATATTTCCCAGGACATAATGATTCTGGAGCTTCTTTTCCTAGGGCTCCACATTGTGCTGATCCTCTATTATTCCTTCTGGAATTTTATGAATAAACTGACAACTGGGCGTTACCATTTTCCTTGTAAAAGTGGCCGATCCCTTCACATTGCGATTCCGTCAGTGCTGCGTGGACAAGGTGTGATCATGTGCAGGGACTCCTTTTACTATTTAATTTTGTGTTCATACATTTCCAGAAGGAATAACAGAGAATCTGTGTGTTAGTAATGGGGAGGAGAAACATTTTCTAAACCAGTAAGAATAAATTGGACGCTGGCCCTTTAAGAAAACAAGATAGCGCTGGATGCCTTGGGCTGTATGTAATGGCAGAAATCAGCTCCTCTTATAGGAGGATAAGACTGTGTATAGGGGAGGCCTGCACTGCGGTATGTGTGTATGGGGTCACTCTCCTGTGATGTATTCTATACGGTCAGGGGCAGGTCTTTTTTTGGGGGGGGAACCTATAAACCCAATTATTTACATCACTGCCTATCATCCCACAGGAAACAACAACGGGCAGCCGGCGACATCTCCATCAAACTCCGTCATTTCCCAGCAGCCACAACAGTCAGCATCAGGTGAGGAAGAGACCAAACGTACAAAGAAGGGTTAATAAAGGCGACACGTGGGAACGACCATCAAAATCATAGGGCAAGAGAGAGGCGCAATGGATCAAAATCATAGAAAAAGCATAAAAAATAATGTGGAAAAGTGAAGAAAAGAGAAAACCGTCCTCAAAATAATATCTAAAAAAGTGATAACAAGGATTCTGAATGAACTCCCAATGAAATCCCATTTATAATATAACAATATATATAATATAAAATAATATATAAAAAATATAATATAAACATAATAAAATAATATATAAAAATAAATATATATATAAAATAAAATAATATAAATTAATATAATATAATAATAAAAATTAATTATAAAAATAATAATAATAAAATATAAAATATAATTAATAAAAAATTATAATAAAAGTATTAATATATATAAAATAATATAATAACAAAATAATAATATAAAATAATATTAATAAAAATATATATAAAATATCATATAAATAATAATAAAAATATAATGTAACATACTGGTTCGTAGTTTGTCTATGTACTCATCTGTGTCTGGTCCGTGTCTTGTTATAGTCTCATCTGTGTCTGGTCCGTGTCTGTGTCTATGTCTCATCTGTGTCTGGTCGTGTCTTGTCATGTGTTCATCTGTGCTGTCGTTGTCTTGTCTATGTCTCATCTGTGTCTGGTCCGTGTCTTGTCTATGTCTCATCTGTGTCTGGTCCGTGTCTTGTCTATTTCTTGGCAGGTCTGCTGTATGTTCCATGTCTGGTCCGTGTCTTGTCTATGTCTCATCTGTGTCTGGTCCGTGTCTTGTCTATGTCTTATCTGTGTCTGGTCCGTGTCTTGTCTATGTCTTTATCTGTGTCTGGTCCGTGTCTTGTCTATGTCTCATCTGTGTCTGGTCCGTGTCTTGTCTATGTCTCATCTGTGTCTGGTGTGTCTTGTCTATGTCTCATCTGTGTCTTGTCTATTGTCTCATCTGTGTCTGGTCCGTGTCTTGTCTATGTCTCATCTGTGTCTGGTCCGTGTCTTGTCTATGTCTCATCTGTGTCTGGTCCGTGTCTTGTCTATTTCTCATCTGTGTCTGGTCCGTGTCTTGTCTGTTGTCTCATCTGTGTCTGGTCCGTGTCTTGTCTATGTCTCATCTGTGTCTGGTCTTCGTGTCTTGTCTATGTCTCATCTGTGTCTGGTCCGTGTCTTGTCTATGTCTCATCTGTGTCTGGTCCGTTGTCTTGTCTATGTCTCATCTGTGTCTGGTCCGTGTCTTGTCTATGTCTCATCTGTGTCTGGTCCGTGTCTTGTCTATGTCTCATCTGTGTCTGGTCCGTGTCTTGTCTAGTTTTCATCTGTGTCTGGTCCGTGTCTTGTCTATGTCTCATCTGTGTCTGGTCCGTGTCTTGTCTATGTCTCATCTGTGTCTGGTCCGTGTCTTGTCTATGTCTCATCTGTGTCTGGTCCGTGTCTTGTCTATTCTCATCTGTGTCTGGTCCGTGTCTTGTCTATGTCTCATCTGTGTCTGGTCCGTGTCTTGTCTATGTCTTATCTGTGTCTGGTCCGTGTCTTGTCTATATCTCATCTGTGTCTGGTCCGTGTCTTGTCTATATCTCATCTGTGTCTGGTCCGTGTCTTGTCTATGTCTCATCTGTGTCTGGTCCGTGTCTTGTCTATGTCTCATCTGTGTCTGGTCCGTGTCTTGTCTATGTCTCATCTGTGTCTGGTCCGTGTCTTGTCTATGTCTCATCTGTGTCTGGTCCGTGTCTTGTCTATATCTCATCTGTGTCTGTCCGTGTCTTGTCTATGTCTCATCTGTGTCTGGTCCGTGTCTTGTCTATGTCTCATCTGTGTCTGGTCCGTGTCTTGTCTATGTCTCATCTGTGTCTGTCCGGTGTCTTGTCTATGTCTCATCTGTGTCTGGTCCGTGTCTTGTCTATGTCTCATCTGTGTCTGGTCCGTGTCTTGTCTATGTCTCATCTGTGTCTGGTCCGTGTCTTGTCTATGTCTTATCTGTGTCTGGTCCGTGTCTTGTCTATGTCTCATCTGTGTCTGGTCCGTGTCTTGTCTATGTCTCATCTGTGTCTGGTCCGTGTCTTGTCTATGTCTCATCTGTGTCTGGTCCGTGTCTTGTCTATGTCTCATCTGTGTCTGGTCCGTGTCTTGTCTATGTTATCTGTGTCTGGTCCGTGTCTTGTCTATGTCTCATCTGTGTCTGGTCCCTGTCTTGTCTCTATGTTCCGGTCTTTCTCATCTGTGTCTGGTCCGTGTCTTGTCTATGTCTCATCTGTGTCTGGTCCGTGTCTTGTCTATTCTATCTGTGTCTGGTCGTGTCTTGTCTATTCTCATCTGTGTCTGGTCGTGTCTTGTCTATGTCTCATCTGTGTCTGGTCCGTGTCTTGTCTATGTCTCATCTGTGTCTGGTCCGTGTCTTGTCTATGTCTATCTGTGTCTGGTCCGTGTCTTGTCTATGTCTCATCTGTGTCTGGTCCGTGTCTTGTCTATGTCTCATCTGTGTCTGGTCCGTGTCTTGTCTATTCTCATCTGTGTCTGGTCCGTGTCTTGTCTATGTCTCATCTGTGTCTGGTCCGTGTCTTGTCTATGTCTCATCTGTGTCTGGTCCGTGTCTTGTCTATGTCTTATCTGTGTCTGGTCCGTGTCTTGTCTATGTCTCATCTGTGTCTGGTCCGTGTCTTGTCTATATCTCATCTGTGTCTGGTCCGTGTCTGGTCTATGTCTTATCTGTGTCTGGTCCGTGTCTTGTCTATATCTTATCTGTGTCTGGTCCGTGTCTTTTCTATATCTCATCTGTGTCTGGTCCGTGTCTTGTCTATGTCTCATCTGTGTCTGGTCCGTGTCTTGTCTATATCTCATCTGTGTCTGGTCCGTGTCTTGTCTATGTCTCATCTGTGTCTGGTCTGTGTCTTGTCTGTGTCTCATCTGTGTCTGGTCCGTGTCTTGTCCACGTTCCCCCCCAGCATCAGACCCGTTTCCCTCCCGTCCTATGAGTCTATTCCCACTCTTGGCTTTATCTTGCTGTTTGTTGTAGGTGAAGTTGATTATGGGAATTTACCTTCTTCATTTGGAGATAAGCTGGAGCAGATGAGGAGATCATGAGTAAGTGCGGTAATCATGTTTCTTACTTTGTCTCCGGCTCATTGTTAAAGTTACTAAAATCTTCTTTGTTTTATTTTTTAGGCAAAGCTCCCCGGCCGGTGAGTGGAGACGTTTAGTATTTATAATTCTCCTTCCATATTGGTACGATCTAATCCCGGGCCCCTGTGTATAATCGATCTAAGGGCCCCAACCTCCTGTGTATAATACCAGTGTCTTCTTATGTAACAGAGGAGGCTCAGGGGCCCGGTGCTGGGCCCCTCTGCTCCCAGTACAGATCCCTATAGTCTCCACATCCGCTGATTCTTTGTAAATAGATACAATGGGTTTTATATTCTTATTTCCAAAAGGTAAAAGTCGGGATATTTTCGAGGTCGGCGGAGAGTGAATATCAATGGCTGAAGACGAAGCTGGAATCGGAGACCTTCGTGAAGAGCGTCCAGACTTGTTCTATCTCCAACAAATGGTCCCAGGAGTTCCCAGGCAATATGCCCAAGTGCAACTTTGGGATCCTGTATCATAGTAAGAACAGAGGACGGATCAATCTCACCGATGTCACCGACTCTCTGTACGACACAGAGATACAAGATCTGTCCGGCAGACTGGGTAAGAGATAGAGATGGGACCATGGGGGAATGGATGATACAGGGATGAGGCCATAGAGATACCTCCGAGATATTGGAAAGGGCAACACTTTATCCAATGGGAGAATTGATCTTCTACTTGACCATAGGCAAACTCTGACCTTTTCTACATGACCAGAAATAACCTCAGATCTTCTACATGACCAGAGCCGACCTTTGACCTTCTACAAGACTAGAGCCGACCTTTGATCTTCTACGTGACTAGAGCCGACCTTTGATTTTCTATGTGACTAGAGCTGACCTTTGATCTTCTACGTGACTAGAAATGACCTCAGATCTTCTACATGACCAGAGCCGACCTATGACCTTCTTCGTGACTAGAGCCGACCTTTGATCTTCTACGTGACTAGAGCCGACCTTTGATTTTCTACGTAACCAGAGCTGACCTATGACTTTCTACGTGACTAGAGCTGACCTTTGATCTTCTATGTGACCAGACCGACCACTGATCTTCCACGTGACCAGGGCTGACCTCTGACGTTTTACTTGACCAGAGCCAACCTCTGATCTTCTACTTGACTGTAGCCGACCTCTGACCTTCTATGTGACCAGAAATGAGCTCAGATCTTCTACATGACCAGAGCCGACCTATGACCTTCTACATGACTAGAGCCAACCTTTTCTACTTAACCAGAGCCGACCTATGACCTTCTACATGACTAGAGCCAACCTTTTCTACTTAACCAGAGCCGACCTATGACCTTCTACGTGACTAGAGCCAACCTTTGATTTTCTACGTAACCAGAGCTGACCTATGACCTTCTACGTGACCAGAGCCGACCTATGACCTTCTACATGACCAGAGCCGATCTCTGATCTCTTATGTGACCAGAGCCGACCTCTGACCTTCTACGTGACCAAAAATGACCTCAGATCTTCTACATGACCAGTGCTGACCTATGACCTTCTACGTGACCAGAGCCGACCTCTGACCTTCTACGAGACCTAAACTAAAGCAATAACCAAAATAAAAAAGGGTAACAGAGATGTGAAAAGTGCAGCAGATGAGCGCAGCTCTGAGGGCACGAGATGGCACCACGTGTGACCCATCCATCTGTCATTGTAGGACAGCTTTATTCTTTCCCTTCTGAACTCTTTTTTCTCGTTATCTTCTAATCTCATAATTTTGTTCTAACGAATATTTCCCCAAAATAACAGAAAGGAAGAACCTGATGGTGGTGATCGATGACCTGGAGGACAGCAGTGATGAGAAGAAGAAGCAAATCCTGAAAGATCAGCCCAAACTCCAGTCATTGGCCGCGGACGTCTTCTTAATCTCTAGCCATGAAAAGAAATAAGGGAAGGAAGGAGCCGGTGATAAACGACGGGAAAGACAAGAGCGATGTCTACGAGGATGAACCCCACCAATCAGAGGAGCCCCCCCTCTATCACATATTAACGCCTGTACCCTGGGGAAAACACTTGGTGCATGAGATATTCTTCTTGTTTTAGGTCATTTTGTGTCGTTGATTCTAAATCTGCTGGTTCGTTTCTTCCATCAGTTCTAGGTAAAGAGAACCTGGCGTGTCCTTTTTATATAAACTGCCCCTAATGTTGTTCAGATCATGCACTGTGCATTATTAAACTAATTTGTTTTACTTTTCAATCGTATTTATCCCAAAAAAGCACTTTAGATACTTAGATGTATTCATTAGCTAGCTGGCCAAACAGTCGTACAGTCATCCGGTCAGTTTGCAGAACTTCAACTCATGCTGTGGAACCTGTGGTGATGTCACGACCATTAGTCTGTAATGGGCGGAGCTAAGTCTTCATATAAGACCCGCTCAGTTCTGCCCATTATAGTCACATGGTCGTGACATCACCACAGGTCCTACAGCATTCGATGAATTTCTACGTCTGCAGTTGAGTGAAATGCCGAAATGTATCTATTGCTGCAGGACTTGTGGTGATGTCATGATCATTAGCCTATAATGGGTGGAGCTAAGTCTACATTGTTCTTCATATAAGACCCGCACAGTTTTACCCATTATAGTCACATGGTCGTGACATCACCACAGGTCCTACAGCATTCGATGAATTTCTACATCTGCAGTTGAGTGAAATGCGGAAATTTATCTATTGCTGCAGGTCTTGTGGTGATGTCACAATCATTAGCCTATAATGGGTGAGCTAAGTAGCTAAGTCTACATTGTTCTTCATATAAGACCCGCTCAGTTCTACCCATTATAGTCACATGGTCGTGACATCACCACAGGTCCTACAGCATTCGATGAATTTCTACGTCCGCAGTTGAGTGAAATGCCAAAATGTATCTATTGCTGCAGGACTTGTGGTGATGTCACGACCATTAGCCTATAATGGGCGGAGCTAAGTCTACATTGTTCTTCATATAAGACCCGCTCAGTTCTGCCCATTATAGTCACATGGTCGTGACATCACCACAGGTCCTACAGCATTCAATGAATTTCTACGTCTGCAGTTGAGTGAAATGCCGAAATGTATCTATTGCTGCAGGACTTGTGGTGATGTCACGACCATGTGACTATAATGGGTAAAACTGAGCGGGTCTTATATGAAGAACAATGTAGACTTAGCTCCGCCCATTATAGGCTAATGATCGTGACATCACCACAAGTCCTGCAGCATGTGACCAATAGGTGGAGCTAAGCAGGCCTTGTGTGAAGAACAATGTAGACTTAGCTCCGCCCATAAGTCATATGGTTGTGACATCACCACAGGTCCTACAGCAGTAGATGAATGTCTGCAGTTGACTGACATCTGATAGCCACTCGTATGACTGGATGACTGTCTGCCCATGACTCACCGTAGCCGGGTGCTTCGGCCTCAGGCACTAGCTACTGTCACGGTTCGGTGCTAGAGGCTAAAAGGGCACGGTGGTCAATGAAAAGGGCTGGGTAGAAAATAAAGGTTGTCTCGTGACGCCACCTGTGGGTGTCCGGTGATTGCACCGGCGCTGCTTGGACCTCCGGGTGATGTGCGGCAGCTAGATGGAAGACGCTCCCCACAGGACAAGCGGGAGTCCCCGGGGCCAGTTGGTGGAGTGGAAGGAAATAGGGTAGCGCGGTCGGTGTAGTGCGACTGGAATGAGGAACACGTACACATAAAGTCTTATGGTACCTTTACTGGTGTCTTCAGGTACGCTCGACCGGGGATGAGGTAGAAACTTCTGGGATTTTCCACAGCAAGCAGGGTCATAGGCTTCCTATTAAACGTCGTTCTTTTGGAGTCTGGCAGGCATGAAACCCGACCAACCGGTACTGCACTTTCTTGTGTGACTCTTTACACCCGGGTTTGCTGCACTGAGGGCACTTCTAAAGGAACACTGCCGAATTCTCGACTCATTTGGTGTTGCTTCGGGCATTCGGGGAGCTAAACCCCCTAGTTGTGCTGCTGGTTTCTCTACAAGTCTGCACTGTGGCTTTGCAGCTCGGACCCAGTGACCGGAACTCTATTAGGGCGAGTCTGGATAACCTACTCTGCTCCTGTTCGGTACTTGTCTCCTGTTCCTATGACCCTTGTTTCAAGGGTCCACCACTCTCCGGGCGTGCCGGTCTGGGCCTAGTGTGGCTCCAGTACCAGGTCAGCTCTCCTAGCTGTTTACAGTTCTCTAGTGACTGCACACTCTGGTGCTTCTCCCTCCAGGACCCGTATTTATAGGGGGAACTGGCTTAAGGCAACCAGTGGGGCTCCCCCTACAGGCCTGGGGTGAAAAGTGTTGTTAGTGGTCTGCTTGATGTGTACTTTCCCATCCATGTCCTAAGAGTTCCTGTGGAGCCCCACCCAGCTAACTAATAGGAACATCCAAGTATCTAAACTACTTTTTGGGATAAAAATAATGACTTAAAAAGAAATGTTACTAATGCACAGTGAATGATCTAAATAACATCGGGGACATTTTAATAGCAAAAAAATGTCACGAGAGGTTTCCTTCAATGAGATTTGATTTTCCATATATAATATGACTGATCGGACGCTAGGACGGGTGTCTACTAAACATTATCACTTTTCTCCTTCTTGGTTATTAGCACAAATTCATTCAAGTTGATTTCTTTTGTTCCGGAATAATTTACATCATAGAATAAAAATTAAACCTGCATGAAGAGTTGTCATTGATTTGCGGCGCCCCCTGCGGCCAGGCTGCCACAAATGGTACTGCATGTAATTCCATGTGCAATATCAGGTGTGCAGGTACGTGGAGGACACAAAGCTGCGACCCCCAAATACACCCTATATATGTCTGAACGTCAGGCCAGGAAGTGCTGGGCGGAAGAGACCCACCTATTGGGCAGTCCCCACTTCCGGCCGGAGGGAGGAGTTAAGGGTGGGAGGTTAGGGGTGGGTGGCAACAAGGACAGATCTAGTCTGTACTGAGTCACTGGAGAGACAGCATGGAGTGAAGTGCTAGGCTGAGGGCCTGGAGAGACTGATCTGCTGCCGGCTGTTGCAGCTGGACAGAGGAGCTATCTGCAGGAGGGGTACCAGCCCCCAACTCGATCAGGATTGCATCAAGACCGGAAGTCGTGAAGCTGGAGGTCACTGAGCTTCTAGTACACTGACTAACTTTGTGTACCTTCCCGAGGCTCACAGGTTATATAGGGTTAGAGATAATGGCAACCACGGACACTAAGGAGAGGAAAGTGTTAGCATAGTGTCAGAACTGGGAAGTCAGCTAGAAGGCCATATACCCTGTTTCTTAGCCAGGTGGACTCCAACCATCACTGGGCTGGCCAGTCTGCACTCCCGGTGAACATTGTACTCCATCTGGGTTGTAAAATCCAACTACTCCAAGTAAAGGATAAGACTGTTGTGTCGTCTGCTCCTTTATGTGCAATCCTGCACCACTATCCTCCTCCTCCTCTTCTGCACCATCCATCATCCTATCCATCCTCTACACCTTCCAAGGGATCTGTGCCATTGCTAGAGAGATTTTACCACCTGGCTGCCCTACCATCTTCCCTTGGAAGCCCCCACTGCAGCCTCTGGTCACCTATGGTCAGAACTCCAGCTGGCGTCACAAACTATCTCCCCTATAACTACCCCCATTAACATTTCTGGTCAGAACTCGCGCTGGCGTCACAAACTATCTCCCCTATAACTACCCCGTTAACATTTCTGGCCAGGACCTCAACCTCTGGGAGCCACAGCTGTATTGTGATGTCCAAATCCATTTAACCCCCGGATGGTTGAGTACCCCGGCGGCCCTTATGACCCCTGATGATGTTGCTCTCTGGTGACATCACTACCCGGGGGCAGTGACGACACGGTGGCACTTTGCCACATTAGCATTAGTCTTTTTCTATAGGATAAAGGGACTTTTGGGGCCCCCCAGGCTCCAGGGCCCGGGTGCGATTACAGCTCCTGCACATGTTGTATTTCTGCCTCTGCTCAGGGCTTCGTGTTTTTCTTCTTTTAGCGCTGTCCTTCCCCTTTAAGGCGATGATGCAGCAGAGCTGATCCGGTGTCTCAGGTTTCAGCTCAGGGAGGGATTGAGGGAAGAGAAAGTGAAAGAGACTTTCCTCAAAGCAAACTATAAAGGCCAGAAATCACACAATCACACAGTCACACAGTCACACAATCACACAATCCGCCATCCACAAACAAAGGAAACGAGCGAGAACCAGAAAGATCAGAAAACCCCAGAGATAAAGAACGGAAGGAAAGAGGGAGATGGCGGAGACTGGAGACAGCAAGTACGTCACATACACACTGTACACACTATACACTATATACACACTATACACTATATACTATACACTATATACACACTATACACTATATACTATACACTATATACACACTATACACTATACACACTGTATATACACTATATACACTATACACTATACACACTATACACTATATACTATACACACTATGCACTATATACACTATACACACTATACACACTATACATACTATACACACTATAGACTATACACACTATACACACTATACATACTATACACACTATAGACTATACACACTATACACACTATATACACACTATATACACTATACATAGTATACACACTATATACACACTATACACACTATACACACTATACATACTATACACACTATAGACTATACACACTATACACACTATATACACACTATATACACTATACATAGTATACACACTATAGACTATACACACTATACACATTATGCACTATATACACACTATAGACTATACACACTATACACACTATCCACTATATAGACACTATACATACTATACACACTATAGACTATACACATTATGCACTATATACACACTATACATACTATACACACTATAGACTATACACACTATACACACTATCCACTATATAGACACTATACATACTATACACACTATAGACTATACACACTATGCACTATATACTATACACACTATACACACTATGCACTATATACACACTATATATACTATACACACTATACACTATACACACTATATACACACTACATACACTATACACACTATACACACAATACACACTATACTCACTTTACACAGTATACATGATACACACTGTACACACTATATACACTATACACACTCTGCACTATATACACACTATACTATACACACTATAGACTATACACACTATGCACTATATACACCCTACACACTATATACACTATACACACAATACACACTATACTCACTTTACACTGTACACACTATATACACTATACACACTATATACACACTATACACTATACACACTATATACACTATGCACACTATATACACACTATATAGTATACACACTATATACACTATACACTGTACACGCTATATACACTATACACACACTATACACTATATACACTATACACACTATATACACACTATACAGTATACACACTATACAGTATACACACACTATACACACAGTGATGTCAGGCCTGGTGCACACGGGGCGGTTATCACACATTTTTGGTGCAGTTTTGCAGTCTCTCCTTCCCCAGCAAACTCTATGGGAATTGTACAGTTTCGTGCACACGGCGCTTCTTTTTTCTTGCACATTTGCTGCAGATTTCCTGTATTTTGCACACATTGACTTCATTAAGAAAAAATAAAAAAACCTGTGTTTTCCTGCCAGAAAAGACAGAAAATTTCTGCACCAAATACTCAGCGTGTGCACAAAGCCTACAGAGTCCACACAGGATAAGAAGACCTTGTGTCTTCAAGAAACAGCGCCCCCTGCGTCCACAGGTTGTGTCCGGTATTATCAGCTCTCTGAAACAGAATGAGGACTTAGCTGTAATACCGCACACAGCCTGTGGTCAGGGGGGGGCGCTATTTCATGAACAATTCAACAGTGTCTTTGTAATCTTGGGCAACCACTTTCAGGCTATGATCAACATGTGAGATCTGGTACACAACATACACTGATTATATATATATATATACGCATATAGAGAGATAACAGTGCGTATAAGACACAGCAGGTCGAGAGAACGGGAGCAAAATCAGTGCAAAAATACTGGGAGACAAAGGGTTAACACTGATACATAGTAACACAGGGATACTGTATCCTAGTATAAGAGCCATTGTATATTGATACATAGTAACACAGGGATACTGTATCCTAGTGAGAGCCATTGTATATTGATACATAGTAACACAGGGATACTGTATCCTAGTGAGAGCCATTGTATATTGATACGCAGAGATGTGAAAGGGGCCTTACTGGTTTTTTTTTTGCATTTTTGGTGGCTGTTTTTGCTGCATTTTTTTTTTGTTGTTTTTATTGCCTTTTTAGCAGTTTTTGCTGCATTTTTTTTGCTGTGTTTTATTGCATTGTTAGCAGTTTTTAGCTGTGTTTTTGCTGTTTTTTATGCATTTTCCCTGTGATTTAGCTGTTTATGCTGCATCACTTGCTCCATTTCTGGGTTCATCTTTAAAAAATATTTGTCCCATCCACCAAAAAAACTGGAAAAATGCAGCAAAAAACACAGTTGTTTCTCGTTGCTTTAAAAGGTTAAAAAAAAAGCTGCAAAAACACTGAAAGAAATGAGGCTGCTTCTGTCTAAAGACACAACAGTTTCTAGTTCAGGGAAAAAAAAGCTCCGGTCACTGCTGGTGTATCTAGCTCCGGTCACTGCTGGTGTATGTAGCTCTGGTCACTGCTGGTGTATCTAGCTCCGGTCACTGCTGGTGTATCTAGCTCTGGTCACTGCTGGTGTATCTAGCTCTGGTCACTGCTGGTGTATACAGCTTTGGTCACTGCTGGGGTATCTAGCTCCAGTCACTGCTGGGGTATCTAGCTCTGGTCACTGCTGGTGTATCTAGCTCCGGTCACTGCTGGTGTATCTAGCTTTGGTCACTGCTGGTGTATCCAGCTCCAGTCACTGCTGGTGTATACAGCTCTGGTCACTGCTGGTGTATCTAGCTCTGATCACTGCTGGTGTATCTAGCTCTGGTCACTGCTGGGGTATCTACCTCTGGTCACTGCTGGTGTATCTAGCTCTGGTCACTGCTGGTGTATCTAGCTCTGGTCACTGCTGGTGTATCTAGCTCTGGTCACTGCTGGGGTATCTAGCTCCAGTCACTGCTGGTGTATCTAGCTCTGGTCACTGCTGGGGTATCTAGCTCTGGTCACTGCTGGTGTATCTAGCTCCGATCACTGCTGGTGTATCTAGCTACGGTCACTGCTGGTGTATCTAGCTCCGGTCACTGCTGGGGTATCTAGCTCCGGTCACTGCTGGGGTATCTAACTCTGGTCACTGCTGGTGTATCTAGCTCTGGTCACTGCTGGTGTATCTAGCTCTGGTCACTGCTGTGTATCTAGCTCTGATCACTGCTGGTGTATCTAGCTCTGGTCACTGCTGGTGTATCTAGCTCTGGTCACTGCTGGGGTATCTAGCTCTGGTTACTGCTGGGGTATCCTGCTCTGTTCACTGCTGGTGTATCTAGCTCCGATCACTGCAGGTGTATCTAGCTCCGGTCACTGCTGGTGTATCTAGCTCCGGTCACTGCTGGGGTATCTAGCTCCGGTCACTGCTGGTGTATCTAGCTCTGGTCACTGCTGGTGTATCTAGCTCTGGTCACTGCTGGTGTATCTAGCTCCGGTCACTGCTGGTGTATCTAGCTCTGGTCACTGCTGGTGTATCTAGCTCTGGTCACTGCTGGTGTATCTAGCTCTGGTCACTGCTGGGGTACCTAGCTCCGATCACTGGTGGTGTATCTAGCTCCGGTCACTGCTGGTGTATCTAGCTCTGGTCACTGCTGGTGTATCTAGCTCCGGTCACTGCTGGTGTATCTAGCTCCGATCACTGCTGGTGTATCTAGCTCTGGTCACTGCTGGTGTATCGAGCTCCGATCACTGCTGGTGTATCTAGCTCTGGTCACTGCTGGGGTATCTAGCTCCGGTCACTGCTGGGGTATCTAGCTCTGGTCACTGCTGGTGTATCTAGCTCCGGTCACTGCTGGGGTATCTAGCTCCCATCACTGCTGGGGTATCTAGCTCCGGTCACTCCTGGTGTATCTAGCTCCGGTCACTGCTGGTGTATCTAGCTCCGATCACTGCTGGTGTATCTAGCTCTGGTCACTGCTGGTGTATCTAGCTCTGGTCACTGCTGGTATATCTAGCTCTGGCCACTGCTGGGGTATCTAGCTCTGGTCACTGCTGGTGTATCTAGCTCCGATCACTGCTGGTGTATCTAGCTCCGGTCACTGCTGGTGTATCTAGCTCCGGTCACTGCTGGTGTATCTAGCTCTGGTCACTGCTGGTGTATCTAGCTCTGGTCACTGCTGGTGTATCTAGTTCTGGTCACTGCTGGGGTATCAAGCTCTGATCACTGCTGGTGTATCTAGCTCCGGTCACTGCTGGTGTATCTAGCTCTGGTCACTGCTGGTGTATCTAGCTCTGGTCACTGCTGGTGTATCTAGCTCCGATCACTGCTGGAGTATCTAGCTCTGGTCACTGCTGGTGTATCTAGCTCTGGTCACTGCTGGGTGTATCTAGCTCTGGTCACTGCTGGTGTATCTAGCTCTGGTCACTGCTGGGGTTACCTAGCTCTGATCACTGCTGGTGTATCTAGCTCCGGTCACTGCTGGTGTATCTAGCTCTGGTCACTGCTGGGTATCTAGCTCTGATCACTGCTGGTGTATCTAGCTCCGATCACTGCTGGTGTATCTAGCTCTGGTCACTGCTGGTGTATCTAGCTCTGGTCACTGCTGGTGTATCTAGCTCTGGTCACTGCTGGGGTATCTAGCTCTGTTCACTGCTGGAGTATCTAGCTCCGATCACTGCTGGTGTATCTATCTCACTGGTCAACTGCATGGTGTATCTGCTCTCGATCACTGCTGGTGTATCTAGCTCCGGTCACACTGCTGGTGTATCTAGCTCCGGTCACTGATGGTGTGTATCTAGCTCTGGTCACTGCTGGGGTATCTAGCTCTGTTCACTGCTGGTGTATCTAGCTCCGATCACTGCTGGTGTATCTAGCTCCGATCACTGCTGGTGTATCTAGCTCTGGTCACTGCTGGTGTATTTAGCTCTGGTCACTGCTGGTGTATCTAGCTCTGGTCACTGCTGGTGTATCTAGCTCTGTTCACATGCTGGTGTATCTAGCTCCGATCACTGCTGGGTAGTATCTAGCTCGGTCACTGCTGGTGTATCTAGCTCTGGTCACTGCTGGTGTATTTAGCTCTGGTCACTGCTGGTGTATCTAGCTCTGGTCACTGCTGGGGTATCTAGCTCTGTTCACTGCTGGTGTATTCTAGCTCCGATCACTGCTGGTGTATCTAGCTCCGGTCACTGCTGCTGTATCTAGCTCTGGTCACTGCTGGGGTATCTAGCTCTGGTCACTGCTGGGGTATCTAGCCTCTGGTCACTGCTGGGGTATCTAGCTCTGGTCACTGCTGGTGTATCTAGCTCCGGTCACTGCTGGTGTATCTAGCTCTGGTCACTGCTGGGGTATCTAGCTCTGGTCACTGCTGGGGTATCTAGCTCTGGTCACTGCTGGTGTATCTAGCTCTGGTCACTGCTGGTGTATCTAGCTCTGGTCACTGCTGGTGTATCTAGCTCTGGTCACTGCTGGGTATCTAGCTCTGGTCACTGCTGGTGTATCTAGCTCTGGTCACTGCTGGTGTATCTAGCTCTGGTCACTGCTGGGGTATCTAGCTCTGTTCACTGCTGGTGTATCTAGCTCCGATCACTGCTGGTGTATCTAGCTCCGGTCACTGCTGCGGTATCTAGCTCCGGTCACTGCTGGGGTATCTAGCTCCGGTCACTGTTGGGGTATCTAGCTCCGGTCACTGCTGGTGTATCTAGCTCTGGTCACTGCTGGGTATCTAGCTCTGTTCACTGCTGGTGTATCTAGCTCCGATCACTGCTGGTGTATCTAGCTCCGATCACTGCTGGTGTATCTAGCTCTGGTCACTGCTGGTGTATTTAGCTCTGGTCACTGCTGGTGTATCTAGCTCTGGTCACTGCTGGTGTATCTAGCTCTGTTCACTGCTGGTGTATCTAGCTCTCCGATCACTGCTGGTGTATCTAGCTCCGGTCACTGCTGGTGTATCTAGCTCTGGTCACTGCTGGTGTATTTAGCTCTGGTCACTGCTGGTGTATCTAGCTCTGGTCACTGCTGGGGTATCTAGCTCTGTTCACTGCTGGTGTATCTAGCTCCGATCACTGCTGGTGTATCTAGCTCCGGTCACTGCTGGTGTATCTAGCTCTGGTCACTGCTGGGGTATCTAGCTCTGGTCACTGCTGGGGTATCTAGCTCTGGTCACTGCTGGGGTATCTAGCTCTGGTCACTGCTGGTGTATCTAGCTCCGGTCACTGCTGGTGTATCTAGCTCTGGTCACTGCTGGGTATCTAGCTCTGGTCACTGCTGGGGTATCTAGCTCTGGTCACTGCTGGTGTATCTAGCTCTGGTCACTGCTGGTGTATCTAGCTCTGGTCACTGCTGGTGTATCTAGCTCTGGTCACTGCTGGGGTATCTAGCTCTGGTCACTGCTGGTGTATCTAGCTCTGGTCACTGCTGTGTATCTAGCTCTGGTCACTGCTGGGGTATCTAGCTCTGTTCACTGCTGGTGTATCTAGCTCCGATCACTGCTGGTGTATCTAGCTCCGGTCACTGCTGCGGTATCTAGCTCCGGTCACTGCTGGGGTATCTAGCTCCGGTCACTGTTGGGGTATCTAGCTCTGGTCACTGCTGGTGTATCTAGCTCTGATCACTGCTGGTGTATCTAGCTCCGGTCACTGCTGGTGTATCTAGCCCCGGTCACTGCTGGTGTATGTAGCTCTGGTCACTGCTGGTGTATCTAGCTCTGGTCACTGCTGGGGTATCTGCTCTGTTCACTGCTGGTGTATCTAGCTCCGATCACTGCTGGTGTATCTAGCTCTGGTCACTGCTGGGTATCTAGCTCCGGTCACTGCTGGTGTATCTAGCTCGGTCACTGCTGGTGTATCTAGCTCTGGTCACTGCTGGTGTATCTAGCTCTGGTCACTGCTGGTGTATTCAGCTCTGGTCACTGCTGGTGTATCTAGCTCTGGTCACTGCTGGTGTATCTAGCTCTGGTCACTGCTGGTGTATCTAGCTCTGGTCACTGCCGGTGTATCTAGCTCTGGTCACTGCTGGGGTACCTAGCTCCGATCACTGCTGGTGTATCTAGCTCCGTCACTGCTGGTGTATCTAGCTCTGGTCACTGCTGGTGTATCTAGCTCTGGTCACTGCTGGTGTATCTAGCTCCGATCACTGCTGGTGTATCTAGCTCTGGTCACTGCTGGTGTATCTAGCTCCGATCACTGCTGGTGTATCTAGCTCTGGTCACTGCTGGGTATCTAGCTCTGTTCACTGCTGGTGTATCTAGCTCCGATCACTGTGGTGTATCTATCTCTGGTCACTGCTGGTGTATCTAGCTCCGGTCACTGCTGGTGTATCTAGCTCCGGTCACTGCTGGTGTATCTAGCTCCGGTCACTGCTGGTGTATCTAGCTCCGGTCACTGCTGGTGTATCTAGCTCTGGTCACTGCTGGGGTATCTAGCTCCAATCACTGCTGGTGTATCTAGCTCCGGTCACTGCTGGTGTATCTAGCTCCGGTCACTGCTGTTGTATCTAGCTCTGGTCACTGCTGGTGTATCTAGCTCTGGTCACTGCTGGTGTATCTAGCTCTGGTCACTGCTGGTGTATCTAGCTCTGATCACTGCTGGTGTATCTAGCTCCGATCACTGCTGGTGTATCTAGCTCTGGTCACTGCTGGTGTATCTAGCTCTGGTCACTGCTGGGGTATCCAGCTCTGTTCACTGCTGGTGTATCTAGCTCCGATCACTGCTGGTGTATCTAGCTCCGGTCACTGCTGGTGTATCTAGCTCCGGTCACTGCTGGGGTATCTAGCTCGGTCACTGCTGGTGTATCTATCTCTGGTCACTGCTGGTGTATCTAGCTCCGGTCACTGCTGGTGTATCTATCTCCGGTCACTGCTGGTGTATCTAGCTCTGGTCACTGCTGGTGTATCTAGCTCTGGTCACTGCTGGTGTATCTAGCTACGGTCACTGCTGGTGTATCTAGCTCTGGTCACTGCTGGTGTATCTAGCTCTGGTCACTGCTGGTGTATCTAGCTCTGGTCACTGCTGTGTATCTAGCTCTGGTCACTGCTGGTGTATCTAGCTCCGGTCACTGCTGGTGTATCTATCTCCGGTCACTGCTGGTGTATCTATCTCCGGTCACTGCTGGTGTATCTATCTCCGGTCACTGCTGGTGTATCTATCTCTGGTCACTGCTGGTGTATCTAACTCTCGTCACTACTGGAGTGTCTAGCTCTCTTTGCTGTTGGTGTATCTAGCTCTGGTCACTGCTGGTGTATAACACTTGAGCAGCTCCATGTATCCAGCATTGTAATACGGGATAAAGGATCGGTTTCTTTATTCTTGGGCACAGGGCAGCGGCAGATCCTGATAATCTGGTTTACCACCTCCTCTTAGTAGAGGAACAAAAGTAAAAGTGAGAGCCGCACCTACAAGTGACACTATGAGGATGATAATGAGGAGGAAGATAATGAGGAGGATGATGATGATAATGAGGATTATGAGAAGGATATGAGAAGGATCATGAGAAAGAGGATGATGAGATGGATGATGAGGAGGATAATTATGAGGAGGAGGATGAGGATGATGATGAGAAGGACGATGATGAGAAGGACGATGATGAGAAGGACGATGGTGAGAAGGACGATGGTGAGAAGGACGATGGTGAGAAGGACGATGGTGAGAAGGACGATGGTGAGAAGGACGATGGTGAGAAGGATGATGATGAGGAGGAGGATGATGATGAGGAGGATGATGATGATGAGGAGGATGATGATGATGAGGAGGATGATGATGAGGAGGAGGATGATGAGGAGGAGGAGGATGATGATGATGAGGAGGAGGATGATGATGAGGAGGATGATGATGAGGAGGAGGATAATGAGGATGAGGAGGATGAGGAGGATGATGAGGAGGATGATGATGATGGGAGGATTATGAGGATAATAATGAGGGTGATAATGAGGAGGAGGATACTGAGCATGATGGTGATGAGTATGATAATGAGGACGATGATGAGGATGAGAATAATGATGATGAGAAGGATGATAAAGAGGATAATAGGGGAGGATTATAATGAGGGGAAAGATGATGATGAAGAGGATGATGATGAGTAGCATAATGAGGAGGATAATGAGGATGATGATGATGATGAGGAGGATGAGGAGGATAATGAGGAAGACAATGAGGAGGATAATGAGGAGGAGGATGAGGATTATAATGAGGACGATGATGAGGATGATGATGAGTAGCATAATGAGGATGATGATGAGGAGGAGGATGATGATGATGAGGAGGATGATGAGATGAGGAGGATGATGATGAGGAGATGATGAAGGAGGAGGATAATGAGGATGAGGAGGATGAGGATGATGATGAGGAGGATGATGATGATGGGAGGATTATGAGGATAATAATGAGGGTGATAATGAGGAGGAGGATAATGAGGAGCATGATGGTGATGAGTATGATAATGAGGACGATGATGAGGATGAGAATAATGATGATGAGAAGGATGATAAAGAGGATAATAATGAGGGGAAGGATGATAATGAGGGGGAAGATGATGATGAAGAGGATGATGATGAGTAGCATAATGAGGAGGATAATGAGGATGATGATGATGAGGAGGATGATGAGGATAATGAGGAAGACAATGAGGAGGATGATGAGGATTATAATGAGGACGATGATGAGATGATGATGAGTAGCATAATGAGGAAGATGATGATGAGGATGATAATGAGGAAGATGATGATGATGAGGATTATGAGCAGGATGATGAGGAGGATGATGATGATGAGATGATGATGAGGAGGAAGATGATGATGAGGAGGAAGATGACGATGAGGAGGAAGATGACGATGAGGAGGAAGATGACGATGAGGAGGAAGATGAGGGAGGAGGAGGATGATGAGGAGGAGGATGAGGAGGAGGATGATGAGGAGGAGGAGGATGATGATGAGGAGGAAGATGATGATGAGGAGGAAGATGACGATGAGGAGGAAGATGACGATGAGGAGGAAGATGACGATGAGGAGGAAGATGATGATGATGTTGAGGAGGGTGTTGTAGATGAGGAGGAGGATGATGAGGAGGAGGATGATGGTGATGAGGATGATAATTAGGAGAGGATGATAATGATAACAATGATGATAATGAGGAAGATGAAGGTAATGATGGGGGGTCAGATAATTTTGGTGATGATCAGTTATTTATTTTGGTGTTTTCAGGAGGAAGAAGAAGAAATCTACCGGCTGCTTCTCTCTCCCTAGACGAGGAAAAAAGTAAGTGACCCCTGTGATGATGATGATGGGTAGGTCATCCTCTAGTGTGAACGTCTCCTCCTCAGATGTGTCCCGGTCTCTGGTGTCCCCAGATGTCACCTGATATAACAATGTGGACATTCCCCCTAGGATCCGGGCTGCTGACTCTCTTGTCCGGGGCCCATTGTAGACCTGACCATGCGCCATCTTCGGGGCCACACCGGCTCCACTATAGCCTTATGGGAGATTTTTATACATTTCTGCTATCTTCCTCCACCGGTGACACTGATGATAAATCTCCTCTTCTGGGGCCACACATGAGGCATTATGGGGCCCGGGGGCGTCCAGGCTTCACTCTAATATACTTGTCTTTTATTATAGGAAGAATCAGAGGTCCCCAGGTAAGAAGCCAAAATCATAGGAATAATGTAATGTAATAATAATGACCGGCGCCCTGGAGAAATGTCCTCACACCCCAGGAAAAATGGTGCAAATCATGGAAATCCCCCACCTCCACTGACCAAGGCCGAGCAGAGGAACCCACCACTGCCATCTCCTGGATAATGGTCGGTCCTGCAGCTTTACCCTCCGTCAGGAACAATGCCTTCACTAACAAGATCAGGCCCAATGCGCCTGTCAGGCACAGGCTAGAAAAATGCCTGTAATATCTAATTTTCTCAAATGTTGTGCTCTAAAAGTGATCAGTGACCTTCATAGGGATGTGATAATAGAGAGTATAGAAAATAACAATGTACTTACCATAAAAGTAATAACTTCCTGACAATCTGGTGGAGGGAAAAATGACACTACCAAAGCTGCGCCTGTCAGATCAGTTGTTCCTGACGGAGGGTTTATAAGAGACTTTGGGTTCAATTTCTTCGCTTACTGTCCATGAATGGGGGCAGCTCCTGCTTATATTTCAAGTAATAAACACTGGTCCTGCTCACACAGCTGATGAACGTTACAATGTATCAGTGCAGGAAAGAGCGATGGACTAGATTCCGAACAAAAGAGACGTATGGGCTACACTGATACACTGTGACACAACCTCAGCTGTGTGAGCAGGACTGGATGGGATGAAGGTGACATGTTCAAGTACTGTATATGGGTATGAACCTGAAGCTGTTTATTGGGGAAGTCCTGTAATATTAACATAAGGCGGTCTGACGCTGTATACGGGGGCACACGTGACGTCCCTGACACATGTTATAGGGTCATGGTCAGTATTTAGGGGGAACCTCCTCTAGTCACTCTCCTGTCTATCACAGAAAACCAAGTTGGACCTTCGGGGGAGACTTCACAAGGGAGGACGGCGCCTCCGGAGACACCACAGGCGTCATCAAGTAAGTGATAGCGGAAGAAATCTTCAAATGAAAAGTCACACAAGGGTTAATAGCAGATGATACGTCTGAAACATATCATAAATACACGTGTACATAATGTCCAGTGATGAGCCGGCACTACCATGACTGGGTGCTCAAAACTAGCGCATCAGACCCTCGGACGGGCGTAACTCAAGAGTATAATGGAGGTGTCAATAGTGTTTGTCTCCTTGGAGAGACCTCTGATGAGTCTGGAACCAGAAGGTCCTTAATTCATCTCAGGACTCCTGAGGTTAAGGACTTTTACTATGCTGGCTATTTCTTGTGACTTTTATCCTCAGCTGTAGTATTTTGTAATCACTCCCCTCCGCTATAAGTATTCACATGTCCTATCAATTGACTCCAGTTACAGAATCAATTTCTGTACTGACCCCTTTGGTAAGAGCTTGTCTCTAGAAGAAGCTGAGGAGTCGTGTTTTATGCAGCTCTGGAAGTAGCTACATTGGAGGAGTCGGAGTCTATTTCCCTCTCTACGTTCCTCTTTCCCTTGTTTGTCTAGTGTCCTCACTGGCCTTCTCACTCGCCGGGTTAGTTTAGAGATGTTACGGCGATGGGGGGGAAGGACCCGTATAAGGATGTTAGGGAGTGCAGAGCACAGACTCTATGTGCCAGGAGGTGTTTCCTCTCTCCACTCCCTATGGCCAGGGCCCTTCTTCTATTCCATCCCTATTGTGCCGCACACCAGGCATCCGTAAACCCCGGTGTGACTGGAAGTCAATGGGAAACTGGAACATTTTCCTTGACTCTTCCGGAAAAATTCTCGATTTTTCCTAATTTCTTTCATTATACCCGATACCTGAGTCACATGCGTGCAAGTTCTTGTCTTTATCTCTCCTTTATGTCTATTCCTCACTCTCGTCTTTATCTCTCCTTTATGTCTATTCCTCACTCTTGTCTTTATCTCTCCTTTATGTCTATTCCTCACTCTTGTCTTTATCTCTCCTTTATGTCTATTCCTCACTCTCTTCTTTATCTCTCCTTTATGTCTATTCCTCACTCTTGTCTTTATCTCTCCTTTATGTCTATTCCTCACTCTTGTCTTTATCTCTCCTTTATGTCTATTCCTCACTCTTGTCTTTATCTCTCCTTTATGTCTATTCCTCACTCTTGTCTTTATCTCTTCTTTATGTCTGTTCCTCACTCTCGTCTTTATCTCTCCTTTATGTCTATTCCTCACTCTTGTCTTTATCTCTCCTTTATGTCTATTCCTCACTCTTGTCTTTATCTCTCCTTTATGTCTGTTCCTCACTCTCGTCTTTATCTCTCCTTTATGTCTATTCCTCACTCTTATCTTTATCTCTCCTTTATGTCTATTCCTCACTCTTGTGTTTATCTCTCCTTTATGTCTATTCCTCACTCTTGTCTTTATCTCTCCTTTATGTCTATTCCTCACTCTTGTCTTTATCTCTCCTTTATGTCTATTCCTCACTCTTGTCTTTATCTCTCCTTTATGTCTATTCCTCACTCTTGTCTTTATCTCTCCTTTATGTCTATTCCTCACTCTTGTCTTTATCTCTCCTTTATGTCTATTCCTCACTCTTGTCTTTATCTCTCCTTTATGTCTATTCCTCACTTCTTGTCTTTTATCATCTCTCTTCTTTATGTCTATTTCCTCACTCTTGTCTTTATCTCTCCTTTATGTCTATTCCTCACTCTTGTCTTTATCTCTCCTTTATGTCTATTCCTCACTCTTGTCTTTATCTCTCCTTTATGTCTATTCCTCACTCTTGTCTTTATCTCTCCTTTATGTCTATTCCTCACTCTTGTCTTTATCTCTCCTTTATGTCTATTCCTCACTCTTGTCTTTATCTCTCCTTTATGTCTATTCCTCACCTCTTGTCTTTATCTCATCCTTTATGTCTATTCCTCACTCTTGTCTTTATCTCTCCTTTATGTCTATTCCTCACTCTTGTCTTTATCTCTCTCCTTTATGTCTATTCCTCACTCTTGTCTTTATCTCTCCTTTATGTCTATTCCTCATTGTCTTTATCTCTCTTATGTCTATTCCTCCTTGTCTTTATCTCTCCTTTATGTCTATTCCTCACTGCTTTGTCTTTATCTCTCCCTCTTATGTCTATTCCTCACTCTTGTCTTTATCTCTCCTTTATGTCTTCCTCATCTTGTCTTTATCTCTCCTTTATGTCTATCCTCACTCTTGTCTTTATCTCTCCTTTATGTCTATTCCTCACTCTTGTCTTTATCTCTCCTTTATGTCTATTCCTCACTCTTGTCTTTATTTTTATTCTATCTCACTTGTTTATTTCTTATGTCACTCACTCTTGTCTTTATCTCTCCTTTATGTCTATTCCTCACTCTTGTCTTATTCACTCTCCTTTATTTCTATTCCTCACTCTTGTCTTTATCTCTCCTTTATGTCTATTCCTCACTCTTGTCTTTATCTCTCCTTTATGTCTATTCCTCACTCTTGTCTTTATCTCTCCTTTATGTCTATTCCTCACTCTTGTCTTTATCTCTCCTTTATGTCTATTCCTCACTCTTGTCTTTATCTCTCCTTTATGTCTTTTCCTCACTCTTGTCTTTATCTCTCCTTTATGTCTATTCCTCACTCTTGTCTTTATCTCTCCTTTATGTCTATTCCTCACTCTTGTCTTCTCTTATCTTCCTCCTCTTGTTATGTCTATGTCTTTCCTCACTCTTGTCTTTATCTCTCCTTTATGTCTATTCCTCACTCTTGTCTTTATCTCTCCTTTATGTCTATTCCTCACTCTTGTCTTTATCTCCTCCTTTATGTCTATTCCTCACTCTTGTCTTTATCTCTCCTTTATGTCTATTCCTCACTCTTGTCTTTATCTCTCCTTTATGTCTATTCCTCACTCTTGTCTTTATCTCTCCTTTATGTCTATTCCTCACTCTTGTCTTTATCTCTCCTTTATGTCTATTCCTCACTCTTGTCTTTATCTCTCCTTTATGTCTATTCCTCACTCTTGTCTTTATCTCTCCTTTATGTCTATTCCTCACTCTTGTCTTTATCTCTCCTTTATGTCTATTCCTCACTCTTGTCTTTATCTCTCCTTTATGTCTATTCCTCACTCTTGTCTTTATCTCTCCTTTATGTCTATTCCTCACTCTACTGTCTTTATCTCTCCTTTATGTCTATTCCTCACTCTTGTCTTTATCTCTCCTTTATGTCTATTCCTCACTCTTGTCTTTATCTCTCCTTTATGTCTATTCCTCACTCTTTCTTTATCTCTCCTTTATGTCTATTCCTCACTCTTGTGTTTATCTCTCCTTTCTCTCCTTTATGTCTATTCCTCACTCTTGTCTTTATCTCTCCTTTATGTCTATTCCTCACTCTTGTCTTTATCTCTCCTTTATGTCTATTCCTCACTCTTGTCTTTATCTCTCCTTTATGTCTATTCCTCACTCTTGTCTTTATCTCTCCTTTATGTCTATTCCTCACTCTTGTCTTTATCTCTCCTTTATGTCTATTCCTCACTCTTGTCTTATCTCTCCTTTATGTCTATTCCTCACTCTTGTCTTTATCTCTCCTTTATGTCTATTCCTCACTCTTGTCTTTATCTCTCCTTTATGTCTATTCCTCACTCTTGTCTTTATCTCTCCTTTATGTCTATTCCTCACTCTTGTTTATCTCTCCTTTTGCATTGTCTATTGCCCTCCTCTTGTCTTTATCTCTCCTTTATGTCTATTCCTCACTCTTGTCTTTATCTCTCCTTTATGTCTATTCCTCACTCTTGTCTTTATCTCTCCTTTATGTCTATTCCTCACTCTTGTCTTTATCTCTCCTTTATGTCTATTCCTCACTCTTGTCTTTATCTCTCCTTTATGTCTATTCCTCACTCTTGTCTTTATCTCTCCTTTATGTCTATTCCTCACTCTTGTCTTTATCTCTCCTTTATGTCTATTCCTCACTCTTGTCTTTATCTCTCCTTTATGTCTATTCCTCACTCTTGTCTTTATCTCTCCTTTATGTCTATTCCTCACTCTTGTCTTTATCTCTCCTTTATGTCTATTCCTCACTCTTGTCTTTATCTCTCCTTTATGTCTATTCCTCACTCTTGTCTTTATCTCTCCTTTATGTCTATTCCTCACTCTTGTCTTTATCTCTCCTTTATGTCTATTCCTCACTCTTGTCTTTATCTCTCCTTTATGTCTATTCCTCACTCTTGTCTTTATCTCTCCTTTATGTCTATTCCTCACTCTTGTCTTTATCTCTCCTTTATGTCTATTCCTCACTCTTGTCTTTATCTCTCCTTTATGTCTATTCCTCACTCTTGTCTTTATCTCTCCTTTATGTCTATTCCTCACTCTTGTGTTTATCTCTCCTTTATGTCTATTCCTCACTCTTGTCTTTATCTCTCCTTTATGTCTATTCCTCACTCTTGTCTTTATCTCTCCTTTATGTCTATTCCTCACTCTTGTCTTTATCTCTCCTTTATGTCTATTCCTCACTCTTGTCTTTATCTCTCCTTTATGTCTATTCCTCACTCTTGTCTTTATCTCTCCTTTATGTCTATTCCTCTCTCTTGTCTTTATCTCTCCTTTATGTCTATTCCTCACTCTTGTCTTTATCTCTCCTTTATGTCTATTCCTCACTCTTGTCTTTATCTCTCCTTTATGTCTATTCCTCACTCTTGTCTTTATCTCTCCTTTATGTCTATTCCTCACTCTTGTCTTTATCTCTCCTTTATGTCTATTCCTCACTCTTGTCTTTATCTCTCCTTTATGTCTATTCCTCACTCTTATCTTTATCTCTCCTTTATGTCTATTCCTCACTCTTGTGTTTATCTCTCCTTTATGTCTATTCCTCACTCTTGTCTTTATCTCTCCTTTATGTCTATTCCTCACTCTCGTCTTTATCTCTCCTTTATGTCTATTCCTCACTCTTGTCTTTATCTCTCCTTTATGTCTATTCCTCACTCTTGTCTTTATCTCTCCTTTATGTCTATTCCTCACTCTTGTCTTTATCTCTCCTTTATGTCTATTCCTCACTCTTGTCTTTATCTCTCCTTTATGTCTATTCCTCACTCTTGTCTTTATCTCTCCTTTATGTCTATTCCTCACTCTTGTCTTTATCTCTCCTTTATGTCTATTCCTCACTCTTGTCTTTATCTCTCCTTTATGTCTATTCCTCACTCTTGTCTTTATCTCTCCTTTATGTCTGTTCCTCACTCTTGTCTTTATCTCTCCTTTATGTCTATTCCTCACTCTCGTCTTTATCTCTCCTTTATGTCTATTCCTCACTCTTATCTTTATCTCTCCTTTATGTCTATTCCTCACTCTCGTGTTTATCTCTCCTTTATGTCTATTCCTCACTCTTGTCTTTATCTCTCCTTTATGTCTATTCCTCACTCTTATCTTTATCTCTCCTTTATGTCTATTCCTCACTCTTGTGTTTATCTCTCCTTTATGTCTATTCCTCACTCTTGTCTTTATCTCTCCTTTATGTCTATTCCTCACTCTTGTCTTTATCTCTCCTTTATGTCTATTCCTCACTCTTGTCTTTATCTCTCCTTTATGTCTATTCCTCACTCTTGTCTTTATCTCTCCTTTATGTCTATTCCTCACTCTTGTCTTTATCTCTCCTTTATGTCTATTCCTCTCTCTTGTCTTTATCTCTCCTTTATGTCTATTCCTCACTCTTGTCTTTATCTCTCCTTTATGTCTATTCCTCACTCTTGTCTTTATCTCTCCTTTATGTCTATTCCTCTCTCTTGTCTTTATCTCTCCTTTATGTCTATTCCTCACTCTTGTCTTTATCTCTCCTTTATGTCTATTCCTCACTCTCGTCTTTATCTCTCCTTTATGTCTATTCCTCACTCTCGTCTTTATCTCTCCTTTATGTCTATTCCTCACTCTTGTCTTTATCTCTCCTTTATGTCTATTCCTCACTCTTGTCTTTATCTCTCCTTTATGTCTATTCCTCACTCTTGTCTTTATCTCTCCTTTATGTCTATTCCTCACTCTTGTCTTTATCTCTCCTTTATGTCTATTCCTCACTCTTGTCTTTATCTCTCCTTTATGTCTATTCCTCACTCTTGTCTTTATCTCTCCTTTATGTCTATTCCTCACTCTTGTCTTTATCTCTCCTTTATGTCTATTCCTCACTCTTGTCTTTATCTCTCCTTTATGTCTATTCCTCACTCTTGTCTTTATCTCTCCTTTATGTCTATTCCTCACTCTTGTCTTTATCTCTCCTTTATGTCTATTCCTCACTCTTGTCTTTATCTCTCCTTTATGTCTGTTCCTCACTCTTGTCTTTATCTCTCCTTTATGTCTATTCCTCACTCTCGTCTTTATCTCCCTTTATGTCTATTCCTCACTCTTATCTTTATCTCTCCTTTATGTCTATTCCTCACTCTCGTGTTTATCTCTCCTTTATGTCTATTCCTCACTCTTGTCTTTATCTCTCCTTTATGTCTATTCCTCACTCTTATCTTTATCTCTCCTTTATGTCTATTCCTCACTCTTGTGTTTATCTCTCCTTTATGTCTATTCCTCACTCTTGTCTTTATCTCTCCTTTATGTCTATTCCTCACTCTTGTCTTTATCTCTCCTTTATGTCTATTCCTCACTCTTGTCTTTATCTCTCCTTTATGTCTATTCCTCACTCTTGTCTTTATCTCTCCTTTATGTCTATTCCTCACTCTTGTCTTTATCTCTCCTTTATGTCTATTCCTCTCTCTTGTCTTTATCTCTCCTTTATGTCTATTCCTCACTCTTGTCTTTATCCCTCCTTTATGTCTATTCCTCACTCTTGTCTTTATCTCTCCTTTATGTCTATTCCTCACTCTTGTCTTTATCTCTCCTTTATGTCTATTCCTCACTCTTGTCTTTATCTCTCCTTTATGTCTATTCCTCACTCTTGTCTTTATCTCTCCTTTATGTCTATTCCTCACTCTTGTCTTTATCTCTCCTTTATGTCTATTCCTCACTCTTGTCTTTATCTCTCCTTTATGTCTATTCCTCACTCTTGTCTTTATCTCTCCTTTATGTCTATTCTTCACTCTTGTCTTTATCTCTCCTTTTTGTCTATTCCTCACTCTCCTCATTATCTTGCTGTTTCTTGTAGGTGAAGTTAATTATGGAAAACGTTCTTCATTTGAAGATAAACTGGAGCAGATGCGAAGAATAATGAAAAGTAATGAGTTTTCCTCACTTTTTCTCCGGCTCAATGTTAAAATGACTAAAATCTTCTTTTGTTCTATTTTTTAGGGAAACCTCCCAGACCGGTGAGAGGAGACGCTCATTATTCATTGTTCCTCCCATAGTGGCACAATCTAATCCCGGGCCCCTATGTATAACCAGTACAAGCACCCTAACCCCCTTATATAATACCAGTGTCTCCTTATGTAACAGAGGGGCCCCGGAGTCCCGGGTCGGGGTGTTAGCGCCCCTCTGCACCCCCTATAGTCACACCCGTCATCTATCTTCATTACAAGGACCCTAACCCCCTTATATAATACCAGTGTGTTCTTATGTAACAGAGGGGCCCCAGAGTCCCGGGTCGGGGTGTTAGCGCCCCTCTGCACCCCTTATAGTCACACCCGTCATCTATCTTCATTACAAGGACCCTAACCCCCTTATATAATACCAGTGTCTCCTTATGTAACAGAGGGGCCCCGGAGTCCCGGGTCGGGGTGTTAGCGCCCCTCTGCACCCCCTATAGTCACACCCGTCATCTACCTTCAGTACATGGACCTTAGGATAGATTTAGACTTTCTATGGCTCCAGATGATTGTATCTTCTGCACAAATAAGACCCAAAGCTCCGGCCGTCCACCAAAACCACCAAAAAGTTACAGGTAGAAAGTTAATGTTTCTGAAGATCTGAAAACTATCAAACAACTTGTCCTGGAATATATTTACTCAGGAGCCAATGTCAGACACAGACAGAAAGGGCCCTCGTGCAAGAACAAGATAAGGGCCCTTTGCCCACCCAAGAGCCCATCAAAATGCACCAGCTCTGGAGATAGAAATGGGCCCCCCAACATCTGTGGGCCCCCGTGTGGCTGCACAGACTGCACCTAGGTCCACCCCCGCCGGGAGCGATGACTGGAACAATCTAGTCCACAACAGCAAAGAATCCCAGCAGATCTGATGGAAGAGCTGAACGACCCAACTGTCCCGAGACACCGGGGAGGCTACAATCTTTAGATACTTAGTTGCCAATGTTCCTAATTAATAACACAACATTGATCCTAGATTATCTATATCCCTCTACATAATCCAGCCCTTCACGAGTTGATGGAGTAAGAGCCGTTACTATGTCTTACAATCAGTGATTCCTTCGTGAGATGTAGGGGCGCAACTGCTATAGGTGATGAAGTTACAATCACACCTGGGCCCTGGAGCATAGGGGGGCCCAAAAAGCCATTTGGCCTATATGAAAAGCCCAGTGCTAGAAAAGACTTGCAGTAATTGGGGGCCCCTGTCACGGGTGTATCAGGAGCCAGGGATGAGGCTGTTGGGGCCACTTGGAAAAGGTCGCAGCGTCTGGCGAAACAGCCAAAATCCTGAACTGTGGTTCTGTCCCTTTAAGAGGCATTTCTCTGCTTGATGATAGCTGGAGGTCACTAGAACCCGGTTGATCTCCTACCTGCCTACCTTCAGCTGTCTCTATTTATACCCCCTGGCTCCTATGATGCATTGCTTGTGATAGCGTGTTTGGAGGTGGTGTTGCTTCCTGGCTCTGCAGTGCATTGTGGAACTCCTGTGTAGTTTGCTGTCTTCCTTTCAGCTAAGTGTTTCTCCCTCTCCCCATTGTGTGTTCCCCTGGTGTTTCCCTTTAGTTGTTGGCTGTATTGACCAGTGTTCACCCTGTCTGATCCCTAAGTAGTCTTAGTTGAGAGACAGACAAGGATGAGGTATCCTGATTGGCGACAGCTGGGGAGACTGTATAGGGTTGTTAGGGGAGCCAGGTGTTAGCGCTAGTGTTTCTAGGGGTCACCATCTCCCCTTTGCCCTTAGCGTCAGGGTCTCCTTTTCCCCCCTTGTTGTCCAGCGCTAGGTGTTTCCCTATGCCCAGCATGACAGCCCCATTGAAGATGTTGCATTGGAGCCCATGAAAAACAAGTAACACCACTGGTGAGACGTCTCTAACGTTAACGAACCCTTTCCAATATACAGGTCTACGTACATTTGTAAATTGATTGGAAGGCAATAATGATGTGTCCGGTCTTTGTTTCTACACATTGATAAGTTTGATAGTTATTTTCAGAACCAATGTTGCTACTAAGTTCACCAAAATTCTAACAAACGGGAAATTTTGGGGTTGGAATTTTGATTCAGAATGGAGGGAAGTGGTTAGAAAACAATAAACCCTTATACTCACCATGTACTGGCCCTGTCCATCCTTCATCCGCTCATCTGGTCCTCCCCCGCCTTCCTATTAGGGTTGTCTAGTTGGTAAGCCAAACATCTAACTTTGACTCTGACTCCTCAATTTTCCTGAATTCAAATCTGACTCCAACTCCACCAAAATGGACACCGACTTCACGACTCCGATTCCTCAACTACAGCTGTGAAGTCAGCCAAATATCTGACTCCAACTCCTCAATTTCCCTGAATTTGACTCCACCCAAAATAGACACCGACTTCGACTCTACGACTCCGACTCCACAGCCCTGCATCCTATTCCTTCATTTTCTCTTATGACTCTGGTGTTGACTAAATCACCGGCGGTCATGTGGGGGTAAGATACCTGTAATTATCACGATTCACATCCCACACAATGGTGCGGGACCTGACAGGGGTCATTAAGTTCTACACAGTTACAATGGGTTTTATATTCTTATTTCCAAAAGGTAAAAGTCGGGATCTTTTCGAGGTCGGCGGAGAGTGAATATAAATGGCTGAAGACAAAGCTGGAATCGGAGTCCATCGTGAAGAGCGTCCAGACTTGTTGTATCACCAACAATGGCTTCCGGGAGTTCTCGGACAACGTGTCCAAGTGCAACTTCGGGATCCTGTATCACAGTCAGAACAGAGGACGGATCAATCTCACCGATGTCACCGACTCTCTGTACAACGATGAGCTACAATATCTGTCCGATAGGCTGGGTAAGAGATAGAGATGGGACCGGGGGGTGGGGGGACGTATGATACAGGGACCGGGGGGTGGGGGGACGGATGATACAGGGACCGGGGGTGGGGGGACGGATGATACAGGGACTGGGGGGTGGGGGGACGGATGATACAGGGACTGGGGGGTGGGGGGACGGATGATACAGGGACCGGGGGGTGGGGGGACGGATGATACAGGGACCGGGGGGGTGGGGGGACGGATGATACAGGGACCGGGGGGTGGGGGACGGATGATACAGGGACCGGGGGGTGGGGGGACGGATGATACAGGGACCGGGGGGTGGGGGGACAGATGATACAGGGACCGGGGGGTGGGGGGACAGATGATACAGGGACCGGGGGGGTGGGGGGACGGATGATACAGGGACCGGGGGGTGGGGGGACAGATGATACAGGGACCGGGGGGTGGGGGGACAGATGATACAGGGACCGGGGGGTGGGGGGGACGGATGATTCAGGGATGAGGCCATAGAGTCGCCTCCAAAGTATCGGATGTAGTCAACACTCAATGGGAGAAGTCAGACCTCACTGATCGGTGAAAATGGTGAGGGCCATATTGGACATGGAGTCATTGATCGTTGGCCGATGTCTATGTGATGGCACAACGCTATCACTGATCTGATCTAGTTGATCCTTCATTCTCATTAGTCCAGTGAGTATAATGAGGTCACCGGAGTTTGCCATCCTATGACTCCCAGATCATAATTTTGGTTATATTGAATGTGTAGTATCATCAACATTATCCCAATAACCATTATTACTCATGGGCGTCAGTGAAGACCTCATCCTCCATCTCTATGAGCAGTCCATAGACTGACTACGGCCATCGAGAACTTGCCCTCATTCCAATGTCGGGGCTTGTGGCACCTGGGGGCCTCTGTGCCAAGGTGTCCAGTTGTGACATTCTCCGTACACTAACGACAGTGTGTGCTACATGTATACATCAGACACAAGGCTTAGCCAGCTCCATATAATGCAGGTGCCGACTGTGTTATACAGCTGGCACAAGAGTCAACCGGCTGCCATCGGAGGCTCTGGTTGCAGCAGTCAATGTCAAAGTGGTATTTAGGAGGTTGGAGAGGCGTCAGGTGTCCCCTCCATCGCCCATTGTCTCATCTACAACATGGTGGTTTATCAGTCTTCGTGGTTTTGATTGATGATCAGTATGGCGGTATTATCTCTACTGTATCTGCTGGTGATATTTTTTCGTGGTCTGGGGGTTTATTTGTCTATTATATTGTAATACTGGTGCTAATATCGGTTTTGGAGTAGTCGTGTTATGTCACCCCTTAGTGAAGTTTAGGCAATGACCGCAATCCTCCATATCCTAATGGTGTCCAATGATCACACTGTTAGGATTCAGCTCTGTTTGCCGTTTCCAGCGGTCATCATGTGACTACATGTGTGTCACGTGTATACCTGCGGTATCATGCCGACTAGACTCAGCCATGATGGGCAAAGCAGCCTAGTGTCTAGTTGGCATGTGACTGAAGGTAATCACAAACTTATTGTTCTGTTCTAACTATACGGGCCGAGGGCTCATAAAGCTAAACAGGCAGCTAAACCGATATATGAGTCCAATAAGGAGACTGGGATGAAGTCTGTGCTTTATTGAATATTGTAGCACAATTCGATGAAACTTGGGACAATAGGGAAAGATATAATCAGTGCATGAATGATACAGCAGAAATACATATCACAGATAGCTATACAATATGCATTACAACATCTAGTAGGCTAGAGTCTATACCTAGAATATAACTAACTGAGCTGGGGTAACATTTAGAGCAGTTAATGCTGTAGAAAACTTTATTTCTCACAAGCAATGCAATCACAAGAGGGACATATGAAGGATCTCTTCTTGAATGCAGCATGGAGGGAATATAGAGATAGAACTTCCATAATACAATGCAAAGGAGAGAGAGTCAGATCTAGAATAAAACGGACATGTAGGACTGTAGGATCCTGTGCTCTTTCCTCAGACTCCCCATATGTGATGTAGGTACTGTGCTCTTTTCTCTGACCTCTCCCATATGTGACTGTAGGTGCTGTGTCTTTTCTCTGACCTCCATCGTATGTGACTGTAGGTCCTGTGCTCTTTTCTCAACCTCCCCCAATGTAACTGTAGGTCCTGTGCTCTTTTCTCTGACCTCCATCGTATGTGACTGTAGGTCTGTGCTCTTTTCCCAGACCTCCCCCATATGTGACTGTAGGTACTGTGCTCTTTTCTCTGACCTCTCCCATATGTGACTGTAGGTGCGTGTTCTTTTCTCTAACCTCCACCATATGTGCCTGTAGTCCTGTGCTCTTTTCTCTGACCTCCCTCATATGTTCTCTCATAAAGCTCTCTTTGTCGGGTTGGTCCTTTATAGGCTTAAAACAAGGTCTGATTTCTAAAAATCACCTATTTATTAATCTTCTAATCCCAGGTCTGTGACTGGACCATGGCTAATTTACAATGTTACTTTATATTCGAAATGCCCATAAAAGATAAAAATAAAAAGGACACACAGATATGCAAAACAGTTATAAAATAAAAGGGAGAAACTTACAAACATACCTAAACTTTCCAGACTAATGTTATCATCTGCAAGAAATATGGATCACATCAGCAACGCTGACCCAATCTGTGAATAAGCTCTCTTTGTTCGGTTACCTTTTTATAGGCTTAATAATCAGGTCGAACTTTCTAGCTCAGCCTTTGATTTTATTGTTCTAATCCCAGGTCTGTGACTGGACCATGGTGATTTAAAAAGGCATTCCCACAGCAAATATGGAATGTGAGACACTGCCATTTAACGACCATTTGTTGATTATACATCCCTGATGAAGGAGCATAGCAGGCTCTTGAAACGCGTCGGTATGGATCCAATAAAGGTGTTATAATTTGAAGCCTTCGATTACGCGTTTTCTGGGCAGCGCGGACCAACAACACATTGTCCCTAGGAATCTCTGTGACTGGACCATGGCTGATTTAAAAAGGCATTCCCACAGCAAATATGGAATGTGAGACACTGCCATCAGCGACCATTTGTTGATTCCTTTGAAGTCATCTGAGGTGTGAAAAGCTTTAACCCTGAGCCTTCTCAGGAAGACACCCTAGGGTCTTAGATCCTGTGTACAGGAGGACCACAGTTCTTGCTCAAGATAGCATAGGTTATGAACGCTAACAAATGTCAATTAACTGCTGTTGTCCCACATTCCCCTAGAAATATATATTTTCCTCTACATGCTCAAAGGAAACAAATGTATAACAAAACATGTAATTGTGATAATTTTCTAGGAAAAATATTTTAATTTCAGGAACAATTTTAAGGGGGCCAACACTTTTGGCCACAACTGTATACGTTCATAGGGTTAAGCTTTTCTCCTGGTGGAGAGTGACACACCTGATCTGGCACGACAATAATGATGAGACATAAAGACACAAAGCTCCTGTGGGAAATCTAATATGCAAATTGTCTCTTCAGAGAGGAATTAGACTAAGGTGTGTCACTCTCCACAAGGAGAAACCTCACCCCTTAGACCCCACGTAGCCTCTTACACAGCCAGATCAGATCTCATACTTTGCACTGACAAGGAGCAATAATACCCTGAAACACCGTGTCTGCAAACTGAGGTTCTGATCAGTCATAATCTTATAATCTTGTTCTAATGAGAGAATATTATGTCCCCGAAATACAGAAAAGAAGAACGTGATCGTGGTGATCGATGACCTGAAGGACATTAGTGCGGAGAGGAAGAATACGATCCTGGAAGCTCAGCACAGCCTGAAGACGTTGGCCGCGGAGGTGTTCTTTTTCTCAGTAGATGAAAAGAAGTAACGGTGGAGAAAGAAGGAGCCGATGATCAATGTTGGGTCTGCCCAAACCGAAGCCGATGAGGAGGAATCAAAGTCCCAGAGATCCGCCATCAACAAGGATGGTCAACCGTGTCCACTTCCCACATCCTAAACACACTAACTACAAGGGGAACCGACTTGTCATCAATTGCAAACAATACAATGTCTCCACATTCCCTGAAAAGATATGAAACACTCTGAGGTCTCCTAGGACTGTATCCAAGTGTAAACCTGGCCTTAGTATTACACGTCCCTCCACAGGCTGTACGTGGCTCTGGGTGAACGGATGGTGACCGCTACAAACCAACAATTGCTAAAATAAAACTGTTGAGTTTTGAAATGATCCAAAAATTATCCCTTTTGGTGCAATAAATGTAGATGTAAAACACCAGGATTTTTTGATCCGCTGTGATGAAAACCGTCTATTTTTGGAGAGTAACAACAAGCAATTCCTGTTTTGGTGTGGCACATGTGTATGTCTCATATAGCAGACGGTGACACATATGATACAGACTCCCGTTACACGCACTCTTCATGGTTAGATTACTAGATTTGTCTGTCCTTCAACAATATGGTGGGATCACGTCTGCATGAAGAATAAATAAAAGTGTAGCACCTGCACTGGAATCAGTATGATCAGATCTCTTCATATCAATGAAGTTTCTGTATAGGCTTCTTCTGTTCTCATTAAACGGGCCGAGGGCTCAGGCAGCTAAACTGGTAGACTGAGTGCAATAAGGAGACTATAGATGAAGTCTGTGCTTTTATTGAACGTTGGAGTGTAATTCAGTGATACTGGGGACACTACGGATACATACAATCAGTGCATGAAAATACATATCATAGATAAGCTATACAATAAGAATGGAACATCTAGTAGGCTAGAATCTAACCTAGGGTATAACTAAGCTGGAGTAAGATTTAGAGCAGGAAAATAGCTATAGAATCATAAACCCTTACCAGCAATGCAATCACAAGAGGGATGAAATGAAGGGTCCCTTCTGAATGCAGGGTGAAGATAAAATGGAGACTGAGCTACCACAATGCATTACAAAGGAGGAACATTAGACATAAAAAATAGAATATAGAAGCCCAGCACAAAGCACCACAAATCTAACCCAGGGAAGAAAACACACGGTAGACATTGCACAGCAGCACAATGCAGAGCAAATGCGGAGACACAAGGTGCCATATGACTCGCGTGAAAATGCCCGGACTGGTCATTACAAGAGATGTGCGGCTTAATCTGCGCTGCTCTACATACATAACGTCTCCAGTAGTAGATGAAGGCTTTATTCACCGCACTTCTTCAGGAAAGGCTCTCCTGACCTGAGCATGTATCTCTATGCAGCGGTCAGGCTCAGGTCAGGAGAGTCGCAGCCGGTCTGGTAAGTGTGATGCCATCCTTGCCCTAGTGTGACTCCAGCCTTATTCCTTTCCTCACACACTGACCTTCATGACTATGCTGTCACACATATTCTCTTTCTTCTGACTGCCTTCATTTAGCTAGGAAGATTTACTGCAGAATTGCAGCTGCCCTCCCTGCCTCTGCTTTTATACAGGCTGCGATAGTCAAAACTAACACTAATTCGATTCGCATTGAATAGATTTGCTCACATCTGACCACCACCCAAAGTGAGCTGAATGAACCTCTATACACAGCCGCCCACACCGGCCCTCCGCTATCACCAGACCACAGGTCATTGGCGCAGGTGTGATGTCATCTATAGGTAACGAGGTCATTCCACATATATTATAGATTGTACTATATACTCTGCCACTATTATTATCATTATGTCATCACCAGGGGGCGGGGCTGACTCCTCACACATGTATACAGGCTGGTGTCAGCAGTAATAGATGAGGAGCTGGTGCTGTAGTATAAGGGGTGTGGCCTCATGTGTGATGTCATCACCAGGGGGCGGGGCTGACTCCTCACACATGTATACAGGCTGGTGTCAGCAGTAATAGATGAGGAGCTGGTGCTGTAGTATAAGGGGTGTGGCCTCATGTGTGATGTCATCACCAGGGGGCGGGGCTGACACCTCACACATGTATACAGGCTGGTGTCAGCAGTAATAGATGTGGAGCTGGTGCTGTAGTATAAGGGGAGTGGCCTCGTGTGTGATGTCATCACCAGGGGCGGGGTTGACTCCTCTATCAATAGAATCAATAAAAACAAAAGAGGAGGGGACTGGGAGCGACAAGTCAGATGTAAAGAATTGTTCTGGATAATGACTCTGAATGTGAGAGTTCCAAATGGACTCAACTACAAAACCAATGCAACTTATTTTTATTGATATTATATGATATGGAATAATGTAATATATGTAAATTTTACTGGAATAAGTTGCATTGGTTACTAATATAGGTTGGTTTGCTATGTTATACTTGCAGGATTGCTCCATAAACCTGCATATCATGAGTTAACTGACTTCTTTAGCACTCAATTAGGACAGCTGTGTGTGAGGGGCAGGGTTTTATCTGTATATAAGGATTGTTTGCACTCATGTTTGTTATGCTGTAGATAAAGAACTGTTGTTCGAAACGCGTCCAGCCTATCTTGGGACTGCGTTCCCATATTTACATGCAACAACTAATTTTATGCCTTGATGACGTGATCTAATAGAGAAGCAACTTTTATATGGAGTTCTGTCTGGTGCCGGATCCTTTACTTCTACATTATTCAGTTCAGCAGGTAGAGGGCGCACCTCACATTATTGTATTGTGTCACTGACAGCCGCGCCCTGAGCTCTGGACACTTTCACTTTCCTTGTTTGTTACAAAGTGTCAGATAATATGGAGACTCCGCAGATGTCCGGGGAGGAGATGTCAGAGTATATCCGTGACTTCAGCCTGGACGGCGGTGTGCACGGTGATCAGGGGTACCGGCGGGTGATACTACAGCTGTGCGGTCTGATAGGACATGGGAAGTCCATGCTGATCAACTCGTGTAAGTACGTCCTGGAGGGAGGAGAGTACGTCATGCACGCCAGCGATGAGCAAACATCGGTCAGGCAGAGCTTCCAGCTGACCCCCAACATCACCCTGGCGGACAACAGAGCAGCGCCCTACCTGGATTACAGCTACATCTCCACAGTCTACGCTCAGCTCGGTGAGAAGGTCCTCTGGAGCTCCGGCCCCTCCAACAAATGCTGATATTCACAATTCTGCAGGTCTTGTTGTTCCTTCTATGAATAGTGAGATCTGCGGTCTCATCCCTCCATCCTTCATCCCTCCATTCTTTCATCCCTCCATCCTTCATCCCTCCATTCTTCATCCCTCCATTCTTCATCCCTCCATTCTTCATCCCTCCATTCTTCATCCCTCCATCCTTCATCCCTCCATTCTTCATCCCTCCATTCTTCATCCCTCCATTCTTCATCCCTCCATCCTTCATCCCTCCATCCTTCATCCCTCCATTCTTCATCCCTCCATCCTTCATCCCTCCATCCTTCATTCCTCCATTCTTCATCCCTCCATTCTTTCATCCCTCCATTCATCCATTCTTTCATCCCTCCATTCTTTCATCTTTCCATTGTTTCATCCCTCCATTCTTTCATCTCTCCATTCTTCCATTCTTCATTCCTCCATTCTTTCATCCCTCCATTCTTTCATTCCTCCATTCTTTCATTCCTCCATTCTTTCATCCCTCCATCCTTCATCCCTCCATTCTTCATCCCTCCATTCTTCATCCCTCCATTCTTCATCCCTCCATCCTTCATCCCTCCATTCTTCATCCCTCCATTCTTCATCCCTCCATTCTTCATCCCTCCATCCTTCATCCCTCCATCCTTCATCCCTCCATCCTTCATCCCTCCATCCTTCATCCCTCCATCCTTCATTCCTCCATTCTTCATCCCTCCATCTTCATTCTCCTCCATTCATCCATTCTTTCATCTCCTCCATTCTTTCATCTTTCCATTGTTTCATCCCTCCATTCTTTCATCTCTCCATTCTTCCATTCTTCATTCCTCCATTCTTCATCCCTCCATTCTTTCATTCCTCCATTCTTTCATTCCTCCATTCTTTCATCCCTCCATTCTTCATTCCTCTTTCCTCATTATTTCATCCATCCAGTCTTTCATCCCTCCATTCTTTAATCCTTCCATTGTTTCATCCCTCCATTCTTTCATCTCTCCATTCTTCCATTCTTCATTCCCCATTCTTTCATCCCTCCATTCTTTCACCCTCCATTGTTTCATCCTCCATTATTTCATCCCTCCATTCTTATCACCCTCCATTCTTTCATCTCTTCCATTCTTTCATCCCCCATTCTTTCATCCCTCCATTCTTTCATCCTCCATTGTTCATTCCTCCATTCTTTCTATCTCCTACCATTCTTTCATCCCTCCATTATTTCATCTCTCCATTCTTTCATCCCTCCATTCTTTCATTTCTCCATTCTTTCATCCCTCCATTCTTTCATCCCTCATTCTTTCATCCCTGCATTCTTTCATCTCTCCATTTCTTCATCCCTCCATTCTTTCACCCCTCCAATCTTTCACCCCTCCATTCTTTCATCCCTCCATTCTTTCACCCCTCCATTCATTCACCCCTCCATTCTTTCATCCCCCATTCTTTCATTACTCCATTCTTTCACCCCTCAATTCTTTCATTCCTCCATTCTTTCATCCCTGCATTCTTTCATCTCTCCATTCTTCATTCCTCCATTCTTTCATCCCTCCATTCTTTCACCCCTCCATTCTTCATCCCTCCATTCTTTCATTCCTCCATTATTTCATCCCTCCATTCTTTCACCCCTCCATTCTTTCACCCCTTTATTCATTCACCCCTCCATTCTTTCACCCCTCCATTCTTTCACACCCTCCATTCTTTCATCCCACCATTCTTTCACCCCTCCATTCTTTCATCCCTCCATTCTTTCATCCCTCCATTCTTTCATTCATCCATTCTTTCACCCCTCCATTCTTTCATTCCGCCATTCTTTCATCCCTCCATTCTTTCACCCCTCCATTCTTCATCCCTCCATTCTTTCACCCCTCCATTCTTTCATCCCTCCATCTTCATCCCTCATTCTTTCATCCCTCCATCCTTCACCCCTCCATTCTTTTCATCCCGCCATTCTTTCATCCCTCCATTCTTTCATCCCGCTATTCTTTCATCCCTCCATTCTTTCATCCCTCCATTATTTCACCCCCATTCTTTCATCCCTCCATTCTTTCATCCCTCCATTTTTCATCCCTCCATTCTTTCACCCTCCATTCTTTCATCCTCCATTCTTTCATCCCTCCATTCTTTCATCCCTCCATTCTTTCATCCCTCCATTCTTCATCCCTCCATTCTTTCATCCCCATTCTTTCATCCCTCCATTCTTTAATCCCTCCATTCTTTCATCCCTCCATTCTTTCATCCCGCCATTCTTTCACCTCTCCATTCTTTCATCCTCCATTCTTTCAATCCGCCATTCTTTCATCCCTCCATTCTTTCATCCCTCCATTCTTTCATTCCGCCATTCTTTCACCACTCCATTCTTTCACCCCTCCATTCTTTCATCCCTCCGTTCTTTCACCCCTCCGTTCTTTCATCCCGCTATTCTTTCATCCCTCCATTCTTTCATCCCTCCATTCTTTCACCCCTCCATTCTTTCATCCCTCCATTCTTTCACCCCTCCATTCTTTCATTCCTCCATTCTTTCATCCCTCCATTCCTTCCTCACATGTAGGATCCTTCCTCCCCCTGGATGAACCTGTGAAAAGATTCACTGAATATGACGACCTGGTGGAGAAAGTGGAGGAGACGGATCTGGCTCCTAATTACACGGATCTGACCGTCCCCGTGTTCGTGTACAGGTAACTGACATAAAAGAGCTTCTGCATCAGCACTGCTGTGTGATCTCTGCTCCTCGGGGGAGGGGTCTCATATGTGTCTTTCTTGTGGAGTTGTCTGTGTGTCAGTCTTTACTGCTGTTCTGCCATTCTGTTCAGTGCTTACTCTCCATTGACACATAATGTCTGTATGACTCCTGATTACCTCCAGGATCACATGTTCCAGGAGACCTATCACAGTCCCTCCATGCCTTTTTAATATGGTGGAATCCATCCTCTCATACAATATACAATGTGATCCGTGAGCTGTGGTGATCCAGTGGCTGGTGATCTATTGTGTGCTCTGAATATCTTCATTACCTGGTTTTCCTCCCTGTTCTTTCTTTCCTCCTGTGCCACATATGATATCATACAGGAACATCTCAATGAATGAGGGGTTAAACACCATGCTGCCGTATTCCACCAGACATCAAAGGGTGAATATAATATTGATTTATTAGTCCTGACACATGGCAATATGATATTGATTTGTCCTGAGGAAGAGACCTGGCAGACCTGAAACACGATGACAAATCTATATTATATTCACCCTTTTGTTGTCTGGTGGAATACGGCAGTGCAGTGTTTAACCCTTCATCCTTCCTACTTTAATTTTCTGAGATAACGACCTTTGGGTTTTCATTAACCATAAACATTAACAAAAATAAACACATGACATAGATCCCTCTGTGTAATGACTCTATATAATAGATGTGGTCACTTTATGTATTGAATTACTGATATAAAGTCACTTTATGATGATCTTCTAATTCATTGAGATGGAGCAGTACCTTTTTGTGTATTTAAGTGGGGTTTTACAACTCCTGTCCTGTCCCAGTTCCCCCTGAGTGGGGAAGGCTGCCCAGTAGCAGGGCAAGGGTGGCAGCCCAGACCTCCTCACCATCAATGGTAACTATGTGATAAGGGACAGCTAGGACCCCTGTAGCCTGTAGGTCAGACGAGGAGACCCAGTCCCTCTGTCATTTCTTACTACCATGTGACACCTTAGCATTATGTGGACAGAACAGTGCAGGTTCTTGGTGGCCAGACCCGATTGCCCACCCACATTCCAATGTGAGATGTTATTTTAATGTCTTATTGTTATCATTTACAGTGGGGCGTTCTATTTTGAAGAAGATACATTCAGATGAATTCCTTCCTACGAGGCTGCAGAACCATGACCGGTGAGATCAACCAGAAGGAAACATAGGAAGTAATACAATGTCTGAACACAACATACGTGACCATATGATCAAGCTGTATACAATAGTAAATGTAATATTTTAATATATCCTGTTTTTAGTAGCAGGACACTTTCTCCATAAAGAAAACTACAGCAATCATCTGCTGAGATAAGATGGGCGCAGCTCTGAGAAATCAGCTGTTTCCCGGAGCCTCAGCTTCTGTATCAATCCATTATCTGATGATTGTTACTATATATTGATGATGAACTACTTATATAATTGTCTTCGGACCAGAAGTGTCCAGGTGCCCCCCCTTTATTCACCACCTGAGTGAGGAAAAAACCAATGTGGCCGCCATATCGGCACACCCAAGTGATGAAGGATGTGCCAATATATTGGTCGAACGCGGCTGCTGTCCTCTGCATCCTCTGTCTGCCACCACCTCCTCCTCGGTCGCGTCCGTTGTCTCTGCCGCCACTGCTGCACCGCCCTGTGCGTGCTCATTGAGTAAGCCGGCTTCCATCCTTGAAAGTAGCAGAAAGAGCGGCACTCAGGTGAATGAAGTGCACGGCTTCCATCCTCACCTCGGCCTTCACTACTCCCTCCCATTTGTGTTCCACTGTGGAATGCACACCACAGATACAGCACAGGTGGGGCAGGGAGAGTGCATGGAGGTGCAGACAGCACACAGGAGGGAGAGTGCACAGGGGGAAGAGAGTGCACAGGTCTGACAGCACACGGTAGGAGGGAGAGTGCACAGAGGGGAAACAGCTCAAAGTAACGAGCACAGGCAAGAAAAGACAGCACAGGGTGGAAGAGACACCGGACAGGAAGGAGCACACAAGCGGGGAGACAGCTGAAAGGAGAGAGCACATGAGGGGAGAAGATAGCACACTGGGGGAAAGAGACAGCTCACAGAGGTGAGACAGGTGAAAGGAGAGAGCACAGAGGGAAGAAGTCAGCACAGGGGGAGACAACTCAAAGGAGAGAGCACAGCAGTAAGAAGACAGCACAGGGGGAGAAACAGTATAGAAGGGGAGACAGCTCAAAGGAGAGAGCACATGAGGGGAGAAGATAGCACACTGGGGGAAAGAGACAGTTCACAGAGGTGAGACAGGTGAAAGGAGAGAGCACAGAGGGAAGAAGTCAGCACAGGGGGAGACAACTCAAAGGAGAGAGCACAGCAGTAAGAAGACAGCACAGGGGGAGAAACAGTATTGAAGGGGAGACAGCTCAAAGGAGAGAGCACATGAGGGGAGAAGATAGCACACTGGGGGAAAGAGACAGTTCACAGAGGTGAGACAGGTGAAAGGAGAGAGCACAGAGGGAAGAAGTCAGCACAGGGGGAGACAACTCAAAGGAGAGAGCACAGCAGTAAGAAGACAGCACAGGGGAGAAACAGTATAGAAGGGGAGACAGCTCAAAGGAGAGAGCACAGCAGGAAGAAGACAGCACAGGGGGAGAAACAGTATAGAAGGGGAGACAGCTCAAAGGAGAGAGCACAGCAGGAAGAAGACAGCACAGGGGGAGAAACAGTATAGAAGGGGAGACAGCTCAAAGGAGAGAGCACAGCAGGAAGAAGACAGCACAGGGGGAGAAACAGTATAGAAGGGGAGACAGCTCAAAGGAGAGAGCACAGCAGGAAGAAGACAGCACAGGGGGAGAAACAGTATAGAAGGGGAGACCGCTCAAAGGAGAGAGCACAGCAGGAAGAAGACAGCACAGGGGGAGAAACAGTATAGAAGGGGAGACCGCTCAAAGGAGAGAGCACATGAAGGGAGCGACAGCGCACAGAGGTGAGACAGGTGAAAGGAGAGAGCACAGAGGGAAGAAGACAGCACAGGAGGGAGACAACTCAAAGGAGAGAGCACAGCAGGAAGAAGACAGCACAGGGGGAGAAACACAGTATAGAAGGGGAGACAGATCAAAGGAGAGAGCAGATGAGGGGAGAAAACAGCACACTGGAGGAAAGAGACAGTGCACAGAGGTGAGACAGGTGAAAGGAGAGAGCACAGAGGGAAGAAGACAGCACAGGAGGGAGAGACAGCACACAGGGGGAGACAACTCAGAGAGAGCACAGAAGGAAGAAGGCAGCACAGGGGAGAGCGACTGCATACAGGGGAGAGAGCACAGAGGGGAGAAGACATCACAGGAGGGAAAAGACAGCTGACCGGGCGGAAAGAGCACACAGATGGGGTGGAAGAGATAGCCGCTGCCCCCACTGTGTTGTCACTGCCCTCCTATAGCATCAGGCCCCCATCTAGTGTATTCATATATTACAAATCTTGTAGTTCTGTTTTTATTCTTTACTCTTCGGTACGGAGGTGAAACGCATCGTGATTAGTTACAAATCTTCCTCGCCCATCAGACGTCTTTGCCAGCAGAGCGATTGTTTGTAAACCTCATTTTTATCCTGCATTGTAAAGATATATTGACGACGTCACCGGATGGAGTTAGGTCATCTCTGTCTCTGTCTCGCAGGAATCTCCCCATAATCGTCATCACCCGCAAGAACAATGAGAACGCCGGAAAGATAGAAAGAGCGTTCAGACTGGCCGGAGCGGAGCACGTGGTGCTGGTGGAGAACTACACCCAGGAAGACCACCTGCGGACCCTCGGCAGGGACACCGCCATCCTGACCTTCCTGTACAACGCTCTGCAGGACGTCACATTCCGGATGTCGGAGCGACGCAACGTTATAAAGGAAAGAGCCGAGCGCAAAAAGTTCCTGATCAAATATATGCACCAGGCCGTGCTGGAGAGGGAGATCGAGAAAATGAGATGGACCCAGAGGAGTTCTAGATAACAGCAATCAGCACCAGCACTGCAGACTCGTGTCGGTCACTAAGTTTTTGCTGTATAATTCAGCAGCAGCATGATGTAGGGACAGAGACTATGATTCCAGTGTTGTGTCACTTCCAGCTGGAGTGATAATCACTGTTTTCCCTAGTGTAGATTTAGGAAAGCCAGACATTGGTGACTTTCTGTGTGCACTGTGCATAGGCAGAAAACAGGCGTTGGACTAGGAAGTGCGAGAAACCTAGTCCTGTAGTGATAACCTCCTGCCAATAAAACTCTGATTTCTATTTCAAAGCAACACATAACTCAGTAAGTAACACACCACTGGAATCAGAGTCTCAGCCTCTACATCATGATATAGCAAAAACCTCCTGTGACATCATCTGCATAATATCTCAGATTTGATGATTGAAGAGGGCACGGGCTGGGTGGGAGAAATCGAGAAGGAGCTCAATGTTTCGCCTCCCATCCAATGCTTGTCCTTTATAGTGACAAGTTGAAGAAACAAACTGCTCGGACTTGTTCTGCCCATGTTCCCGGGGTAGAGAAAGGCTTTTTTACATAGGACTGCTGTGCATAGGACTGTCATGTCTATTATTTCATTGTATATTAAGCACTGGACCGTTTGTGTATTAAAGTCTTAATCTGTAGGAGCTTTTTACCTTCTTAGTATTTGTGCTTGTGACCGGTGAGCACATTGGTTGTGTGACATTGGGACTCGCCGTCCTTTTGGTATATGGGGGCAGCACTGAGCGTGTTGGGGGTGTGCATTGTATGTCCTGTGTTCAGTCTGTAGCCTGAGTGAGGGGCTTGTGGGCCCTATATAGTCGCTGAGTGACAACCGTAGAAGTGCAATGTGGGCTCCCTGTCACTGATGCAGAAGCTGAGCCTGCACAGCCCCGGCAGATGATGGCTGTTATTCAGCCATCACCTGCCTCTATCAGCTGTGCTTTTTCCCAGGCTATTTGCTCATTTTACTTCTGCAGAAAAACCTGCTCTTCGCAGGAAAAAGTTTCCAAAAAGCTTTTTATGTTGCATTTTACAGCTGTATTTTTGGTTGTTTGTCTACAGGACATGTTTAATAAAGTTACCATATTTTGTGTTTTATAAGACGCGCCGGGTAATAAGGCACACCCCACATTTAGAGAAATAGGGATCCATATTATAATTCAGTTGTAGCTTACCTCGGTGGGGGCAGCAGTGGTGACGCAGGGTCACAGGAGACATCCCGATGCTTGTGTACAGGCAAATATTGGTGGTGCAGGCTTTAGGGTGGAGGCACAGTCATGCATCAAAAATGGAGCGTTTTTGATGCACGACAGTGATGCGAGTGCATTCAGTGTGGTCCTGCGAGTGTGGTGCGAGAGCAGTGAGTGTGGCGTGACTGTGGTGCGAGAGCAGTGAGTGTGGCGTGACTGTGATGCGAGAGCAATCAGTGTGGCGTGACGGTGGTGCGAGAGCAATCAGTGTGGCGTGACGGTGGTGCGAGAGCAATCAGTGTGGCGTGACGGTGGTGCGAGAGCAATGAGTGTGCCGTGACGGTGGTGCTAGAGCAATGAGTGTGGTGTGAGTGTGGTGCGAGAGCAATGAGTGTGGTGTGGTGCGAGAGCAGTGAGTGTGGCGTGACTGTGGTGCGAGAGCAATGAGTGTGGCGTGACTGTGGTGCGAGAGCAATGAGGGTGGCGTGACTGTGGTGCGAGAGCAATGAGTGTGGTGTGGTGCGAGAGCAGTGAGTGTGGTGTGAGTGTGGTGCGAGAGCAGTGAGTGTGGTGTGAGTGTGGTGCGAGAGCAGTGAGTGTGGTGTGAGTGTGGTGCGAGAGCAGTGAGTGTGGTGTGAGTGTGGTGCGAGAGCAGTGAGTGTGGTGTGAGTGTGGTGCGAGAGCAGTGAGTGTGGTGTGACTGTGGTGCGAGAGCAATGAGTGTGGCGTGACTGTGGTGCGAGAGCAATGAGTGTGGCGTGACTGTGGTGCGAGAGCAATGAGTGTGGCGTGACTGTGGTGCGAGAGCAATGAGTGTGGCGTGACTGTGGTGCGAGAGCAATGAGTGTGGCGTGACTGTGGTGCGAGAGCAATGAGTGTGGCGTGACTGTGGTGCTAGAGCAATGAGTGTGGTGTGAGTGTGGTGCGAGAGCAGTGAGTGTGGCGTGACTGTGGTGCGAGAGCAATGAGGGTGGCGTGACTGTGGTGCGAGAGCAATGAGGGTGGTGTGACTGTGGCGCGAGAGCAATCAGTGTGGTGTGACTGTGGTGCTAGAGCAATCAGTGTGGTGTGACTGTGGTGCTAGAGCAATCAGTGTGGTGTGACTGTGGTGCGAGAGCAATCAGTGTGGTGTGACTGTGGTGCGAGAGCAATCAGTGTGGTGTGACTGTGGTGCGAGAGCAATCAGTGTGGTGTGACTGTGGTGCGAGAGCAATCAGTGTGGTGTGACTGTGGTGCGAGAGCAATCAGTGTGGTGTGACTGTGGTGCGAGAGCAATAAGGGTACCTTTACACGCGGCTACATTTCTAGGGTGGCTACAGGTAACTTACTGGTTGCAGTGAAATCATGGAGAGATTATTCCATTTGTACACAGCAACAAGATAGAACCTTGTCTCCATGATTTCACTGCAACCAGTAAGTTACCTGTAGCCACCATAGAAATGTAGCCGCGTGTAAAGGTACCCTGAGTGTGGTGTGACTGTGGTGCGAGAGCAATGAGTGTGGTGTGACTGTGGTGCGAGAGCAGTGAGTGTGGTGTGACTGTGGTGTGAGAGCAATGAGTGTGGTGTGACTGTGGTGCGAGAGCAATGAGTGTGGTGTGACTGTGGTGCGAGAGCAATGAGTGTGGTGTGAGTGTGGTCAATGTGCAATGCGTTTTTAACATGGTCTTTCTCATGCTGTATATCGTGAGGAAAGAGCAGATAGAATAGCTAGATCAGGCTTAACAGTCTCCCGCTGTTACTTCTGGGGCCGCCTATTAAGCTAATTGCATATTCACTGCACTGTCAAACAAACCGCCAATCACAGAAACTCACACTGTTTGAGAGCCTCTGTTATTGAGGAAATCCAGTCTGACTACAGCCAATCTGGCCAGTGATTCTGCTTGGTTGCCATACACATTAGTGTATAAAACCAACCTGCCCTCATAAGGTGTTAAATAAATAATTTTAAAAAAAGTGTGAAGATTCGCAGCAATTTTAAGTCCAGTCTGATGAAAGCAGACAACCTCGCCCTGCCACCCTCAGCTGCCTAATTTGCCCTTGGCTGGCAAAAAAAAAAAAGTTTGGGCTTTGCCCTATTTTTAATTGCCAGCCAGGGTAAAACTAGGCAGCTGAGGGCTGGTATTCTCAGCGGGGTGAGGGCCCCCCACGCTAAAGAATAGTAGCCCAAAGCTGACCTGAACATGGCGCATTTCTAATAAGCGCCATTTCCAGGCGCCTTCCCGGGCTCTTCCAGTGGCCCTGGTGACGGGTGGCACACTGGATAATAAGAGGTTAATACCAGCTTTGTTTTAGCAAGTGGTATTAAGCCCAAGATTCTTAATGTCAGGCCAAGTTAGACCCCGGCCATTAAGAATCTCCAATAAGGAGTTAAAAAAAAAAAAAAAAAGACACCATACAGAGAAAAAAATATTTATTAGAAATAAAGAGACCGACATGCTTAGGAACTCCATCTATATTGCCCCACGCAGCCCTCCACGATCCTGGTCTTCTATTCTTCTTGAACTGAATCAGCTCTGCTACATCACATTGCAGGGGGCGGAAGTCCGCTCCCATGCTGTATTATGAGTGAATTAGACTGTGGGCGTTAAGTGATGACATCACCGCTAATGCCGTTGCTATAGTAACCAAATAAGCGATTACTATAGCAACGTTGAGCAGCAGCGAACTTACAGCGGCTTATGAATGAGCCGACTCATTCACAAGCAGCAGGACTTGCCTCCCTGCTTATTAATAGCAGCAGTGCCGGTAAGCAGGGAGTTAACTCTGCTGTGACCGCGGCTGCAGTATGAGCGACTCACAGGAGCCGCGGTCCTTCGCATTGCACTCGCACGAGTCATTTGCACATTGTGCCTTCAGCCTTGGGGAGATCTCAATGTGCGCACACAACCATGAGGATAGCTCCTGCCTCGTACCGCCCGCAACATTGCCTGGATGGCTCCCGCCTCGCCCGCAGCATCGCCGGGATGGCTCCTGCCTCGCACCGCCCGCAGCATCGCCGGGATGGCTCCTGCCTCGCACCGCCCGCAGCATCGCCGGGATGGCTCCTGCCTCGCACCGCCCGCAGCATCGCCGGGATGGCTCCTGCCTCGCACCGCCCGCAGCATCGCCGGGATGGCTCCTGCCTCGCACCGCCCGCAGCATCGCCGGGATGGCTCCTGCCTCGCACCGCCCGCAGCATCGCCGGGATGGCTCCTGCCTCGCACCGCCCGCAGCATCGCCGGGATGGCTCCTGCCTCGCACTGCCCGCAGCAATGCCGGGATGGCTCCTGCCTCGCACCGCCTGCAGCATTACTGGGATATCTCCTGCCTCGCACCGCCCGCAGCATTGCCGGGATGACCCCCTACCTCGCACCGCCTGAAGCATCGCCGGGATGGCTCCTGCCTCGCCCCGCCCGTAGCATCGCTGGGATGGCTCCTGCCTCGCACAGCCTGCAGCATTACTGGAATATCTCCTGCCTCACGCAGCTCGCAGCATCACCGGGATGACTCCTGCCTCACACCACCTGCAGCATCGTCGGGATGTCTCCTGCTTCACACAGTCCGCAGCATCGCCGGGATGTCTCCTGCCTGGCCCGCAGCATCGCCGGGATATCTCCTGCCTCACACCGTCCGCAGCATCGCCGGGATATCTCCTGCCTCACACCGTCCGCAGCATTGCCGGGATGTCCCCTACCTCGCAACATCACTGGGATATCTCCTGCCTCGCACCGCCCGCAGCATCGTCTGGATGGCTCCTGCCTCGCCCCGCCAGCAGCATCATCGGGATGTCCCCTACCTCGCCTCGCCCGCAGCATCGCCTGGATATCTCCTGCCTCCCACCGCCTGTAGCATTGCCGGGATGTCCCCTACCTCGCCCCGCCCGCAGCATTGCCTAGATGGCTCCTGCCTCGCTCCTCCCATATATTCTGCAATGAGATATAGAAATTGGTTGCGCCACGCTGCTTTATGTTTTATATCCACCCTCTGTTAAGTCACCGTTACACTCACCTTTTCCTGTTGTGCTGTCCGCACAACAGGGGGCTCACGTAGTGAGTGCACGGGGTCTCTCTCTGGACGGTGTGGATTTCTTTCCCTTTTTCCTCGGTGTCCGCCTGTGTAATTGCACGTGATCCCTCACGTGTTTTCCTCTCCTCTGTTAGATTTGTCTTCTCTTCCGGAGCTGCTCCACCGCTCTCCCCATAGGGAGATGGATATGCAGGCAATGGAATAAAACGATGTTTGGGTGAGCGCTGGGATATGAAGACAGCTACACTTCAACAAGTATTTTACCTGTAAGTTTATTGTTCAAATCACACTAGGTCCTCTCCCACAACATGTTTCGACACTCAGGGCGTCTTCCTCAAGTGGATCCACTTGAGGAAGACGCCCTGAGTGTCGAAACATGTTGTGGGAGAGGACCTAGTGTGATTTGAACAATAAACTTACAGGTAAAATACTTGTTGAAGTGTAGCTGTCTTCATATCCCAGCGCTCACCCAAACATCGTTTTATTCCATTGCCTATATATTCTGCAATGACAGAGTCGTCCCAGATCACAGCCCTATGGAGCCGCCTTTCACAGCAGAGATGAGATTATTCCACTCTCCGATGAGGATTTCTCTCACTCGGAGAAAGATTCAGAACACAGAACTTTAAGAAAAATTGTTTTAATTTTTCAACAAAATATTGTCATATATAAAAAAACTAAACCGCAGCCGGAGTCTGTACTGAGCATGTGCGGAAGTCGACATGTCCCTTAAACACTCTGCTCCGCTGTGGCACACAATACAGCATCTGATACAGATGAGATCCTGTCGTTGGGACAGGTCAGAGGGCGAAGGGGTTGGCGTGGAGGGTGACATCTTTGATCCGCACTTCTGTAAGAGGACGGAAGGATTTCTCATGTACCGGAAGCTTCTCCAACTCATCCAACGTGTCCAGTCCATCAATGACTCTGTAAAGGGTAGATGAAACGACAATGATTTCCTGACATCCTCTGTGCTGCTGTGGACTCTGCTCCTTCCTGTATTCAGCCTGTGATCTCCTATAAGATTAGCATCCTCCTCTCCGGACATCCTCTGTGCCGCTGAGGACTCTGCTCCTTCCTGTATTCAGCCTGTGATCTCCTATAAGATCAGCGTCCTCCTCTCCTGACATCCTCTGTGCTGCTGTGGACTCTGCTCCTTCCTGTATTCAGCCTGTGATCTCCTATAAGATCAGCATCCTCCTCTCCTGACATCCTCTGTGCCGCTGAGGACCCTGCTCCTTCCTGTATTCAGCATGTGTCCTCCTATAAGATCAGTGTCCTCCTCTCCTGACATCCTCTGTGCCGCTGAGGACTCTGCTCCTTCCTGTATTCAGCCTGTGTCCTCCTATAAGATCAGCGTCCTCCTCTCCTGACATCCTCTGTGCTGCTGTGGACTCTGCTCCTCCCTGTATTCAGCCTGTGATCTCCTATAAGATCAGCGTCCTCCTCTCCTGACATCCTCTTTGCTGCTGTGGACTCTGCTCCTTCCTGTATTCAGCCTGTGTCATCCTATAAGATCAGCGTCCTCCTCTCCTGACATCCTCTGTGCTGCTGTGGACCCTGCTCCTTCCTGTTTTCAGCCTGTGTCCTCCTATAAGATCAGTGTCCTCCTCTCCTGACATCCTCTGTGCTGCTGTGGACTCTGCTCCTTCCTGTATTCAGCCTGTGTCCTCCTATAAGATCAGCGTCCTCCTCTCCTGACATCCTCTGTGCTGCTGTGGACCCTGCTCCTCCCTGTATTCACCCTGTGACCTCCTATAAGATCAGCGTCCTCCTCTCCTGACATCCTCTGTGCTGCTGTGGACCCTGCTCCTCCCTGTATTCACCCTGTGACCTCCTATAAGATCAGCGTCCTCCTCTCCTGACATCCTCTGTGCTGCTGTGGCCGGTCACTTACTTCCCCAGTATGGTGTACTTCATGTCCAGATGCGGCTGTTTCCCGTAGGTGATGAAGAACTGTGAGGAGTTAGTGTTGGGGCCGCTATTTGCCATGGAGACGACACCGCGGACGCTGTGCTGCGGGAGACATGATGGTGGACTGGAGTCATCACTCTGGCACCGATTACAGATTATCGGACCTCTCCCTCCTCCTCCTCACGTCATCCTCAGTGGAGGAAGGCAGGGGTTAGGAAAACATATCACTCACCTTTACATATTCGCTGAACTCGTCCTCAAACTTCCGCCCCCAGATGCTCTGACCGCCCTTACCTGTCCCTGAAAGAGAAAAGGATCAAGAGTAAACTCGAGGATCAGCGGCGACAGGCAACAGAGCGAGAGATGACGAGATGATCAGCGGCCAAACTCTGTGCCTGGGCCTACTCTGTTCTCATGGTTTAGCCTCTGATACCTACTTACACCTCTCTGTCACCGCTGATCCATCCTTACACCTCGCTGTCACCGCTGATTCCTCCTTACACCTCGCTCTGCCACCGCTGATCCCTACTTACACCTCGCTCTGTCACCGCTGATCCCACCTTACATCTCACTGTCACCGATGATCCCTCCTTACATCTCACCGTCACCGCTGATCCCTCCTTACATCTCACTGTCACCGCTGATCCCTCCTTATACTTCGCTGTCACCGCTGATCCCTCCTTACACCTCTTTCTGTCACCACTGATCCCCCCCTTACACATCACTGTCACCACTGATCCCTCCTTACATCTCAGTCACCGCTGATCCCTCCTTACATCTCACTGTCACTGCTGATCCCTTCTTACACCTCTCTCTGTCACCACTGATCCCTCCTTACATCTCACTGTCACCGCTGATCCCTCCTTACACCTCTCTCTGTCACCACTGATCCCTCCTTACATCTCACTGTCACCGCTGATCCCTCCGCACAGTCTCTGGTCTTGGATCAGCGGTGTCCTCACCTGTCGGGTCTCCCGTCTGCACCATGAAGCCCTTGATGTTGCGGTGGAACAAGCAGCCGTTGTAGTAGTTCCCGGCGCAGAGAGCCAAGAAGTTCTGCAGGGGGAAAGAGAAGGTCAGCATGGCGGAGTGTGCGGGTTTTGAGAGGGTGGAGCGCGGACCACGAGGAGAGGAGGAGCGTTGACTTCAAGGAGAGGAGGCAAGGGTTTCGGGGGGGGGGGGGGGGGGGGGCAAATACTTTGTGGTCACTCATCTCACTGGTCTTCGGCGCTTGGGGGACGCGACAGTCTCAGGGGTGCGGATCGGGGGGGGCGGTCACATATTTTAGGGACACTCACCTTGCTGGCCTTCGGCCCTTGAGGGACATGGCGGTCTAGGGGGTGCAAGTCTCGGGGGTGTAGATCTTGGCGAGGGAACACATTTCGGGGTCACTCACCTTGCTGGCCTTCGGTGCTGGGGTGAGGGGGATGCAGCGGTCTCGGGGGTATGAATCTGGCTTCTCTCACCTCGCTGGCCTTCGCTGCTGAGGGGTACAGGTCTCGGGGGTGTAGATCTTGGGGAGGGACATATTTTGGGGCCGCTCACCTGGCTGGTCTTCGGTGCAGGGGGGGGGGGATGCGGCGGTCCCGGGGGTGTGGGCTTCCGGGTCTCTCACCTTGCTGGCCTTCGGCGCTGGGGGGGAGGGGGACACGACGGTCTGAGGGGGGGGGGGGGTGAGTTTCAGGGTCACTCACCTCGCTGGCCTTCAGTGCTGGAAGGGGGGGGGGGTGCGGCAGTCTCGGGGGTGTGGGTTTCGGGGTCTCTCACCTCGCTGGCCTTTGTTGCTGGGGGGAGGGGGATGCGTCAGGCACAGGGGTGTAGATCTCGGGGGCGTGGGTTTCGGGGTGTGTCGCCTCGCTGGCCTTCGGTGTGTGGGGGGGGACGCGGCTGTCTCGGGGGGTGTGGGGTTTCGAGGTATCCCACCTCACTGGCCTTCGATGCTGGGGGGAGGGGGACGCGGCGGTCTCGGGGGTGTGGGTTTCGGGGTCTCTCACCTCGCTGGTCTTTGGTGCTGGGGGGAGGGGGACACAGCGGTCTCGGGGGTGTGGGTTTCGGGGTCTCTCACCTCGCTGGCCTTTGGTGTTGGGGAGGGGGACGCGGAGGTCTGGGGGTGTAGATCTCGGGGGTGTGGGTTTCGGGGTCTCTCACCTCACTGGCCTTCGGTGCTGGGGGGAGGGGGACACAGCGGTCTCGGGGGTGTGGGTTTCGGGGTCTCTCACCTCGCTGGCCTTTGGTGTTGGGGAGGGGGACGCGGAGGTCTGGGGGTGTAGATCTCGGGGGTGTGGGTTTCGGGGTCTCTCACCTCACTGGCCTTCGGTGCTGGGGGGAGGGGGACACAGCGGTCTCGGGGGTGTGGGTTTCGGGGTCTCTCACCTCGCTGGCCTTTGGTGTTGGGGAGGGGGACGCGGAGGTCTGGGGGTGTAGATCTCGGGGGTGTGGGTTTCGGGGTCTCTCACCTTGCTGGTCTTTGTTGCTGGGGGGAGGGGGATGCGGCAGTCTCGGGGGTGTGGGTCAGGTATTTCGGGGTCTCTCACCTCGCTGGCCTGTGCTGGGGGAGGGGGACGCGGCAGTCTCAGGGGTGTGGGTCAGGTATTTAGGGGTCTCTCACCTCGCTGGCCTTTGTTGCTGGGGGGAGGGGGACGCGGCGGTCTCGGGGGTGTGGGTTTCAGGGTCTCTCACCTCGCTGGCCTTTGGTGTTGGGGAGGGGGACGCGGAGGTCTGGGGGTGTAGATCTCGGGGGTGTGGGTTTCGGGGTCTCTCACCTCACTGGCCTTCGGTGCTGGGGGGAGGGGGACACAGCGGTCTCGGGGGTGTGGGTTTCGGGGTCTCTCACCTCGCTGGCCTTTGGTGTTGGGGAGGGGGACGCGGAGGTCTGGGGGTGTAGATCTCGGGGGTGTGGGTTTCGGGGTCTCTCACCTTGCTGGTCTTTGTTGCTGGGGGGAGGGGGATGCGGCAGTCTCGGGGGTGTGGGTCAGGTATTTCGGGGTTCTTCACCTCGCTGGCCTGTGCTGGGGGAGGGGGACGCGGCAGTCTCAGGGGTGTGGGTCAGGTATTTAGGGGTCTCTCACCTCGCTGGCCTTTGTTGCTGGGGGGAGGGGGATGCGGCAGTCTCGGGGGTGTGGGTCAGGTATTTAGGGGTCTCTCACCTCGCTGGCCTTTGTTGCTGGGGGGAGGGGGACGCGGCGGTCTCGGGGGTGTGGGTTTCAGGGTCTCTCACCTCGCTGGCCTTCGGTGCTGGGGGGAGGGCGACGCAGTGGTCTCGGGGGTGTAGATCTCAGGGGTGTGGGTTTCGGGGTCTCTCACCTCGCTGGCCTTCGGTGCTGGGGGGAGGGTGATGCGGCGGTCTCAGGGGTGTAGATCTCAGGGGTGTGGGTTTCGGGGTCCCTCACCTCACTGGCCTTTGGTGTTGGGGGGAGGGGGTACGCGGCGGTCTGGGGGTGTAGATCTCGGGGGTGTGGGTTTCGGGGTCTCTCACCTCACTGGCCTTCGGTGCTGGGGGGAGGGGGACACAGCGGTCTCGGGGGTGTGGGTTTCAGGGTCTCTCACCTCGCTGGCCTTCGGTGCTGGGGGGAGGGTGACGCAGTGGTCTCGGGGGTGTAGATCTCAGGGGTGTGGGTTTCGGGGTCTCTCACCTCGCTGGCCTTCGGTGCTGGGGGGAGGGTGATGCGGCGGTCTCAGGGGTGTAGATCTCAGGGGTGTGGGTTTCGGGGTCCCTCGCCTCACTGGCCTTTGGTGTTGGGGGGAGGGGGTACGCGGCGGTCTCAGGGGTGTGGGTTTCGGGGTCCCTCACCTCACTGGCCTTCGGTGCTGGGGGGAGGGTGATGCGGCGGTCTCAGGGGTGTAGATCTCAGGGGTGTGGGTTTCGGGGTCCCTCGCCTCACTGGCCTTTGGTGTTGGGGGGAGGGGGTAGGCGGCGGTCTCAGGGGTGTGGGTTTCGGGGTCCCTCACCTCACTGGCCTTTGGTGTTGGGGGGAGGGGGTACGCGGCGGTCTCAGGGGTGTGGGTTTCGGGGTCCCTCACCTCGCTGGCCTTTGGTGTTGGGGGGGAGGGGGTACGCGGCGGTCTCGGGGGTGTGGGTTTCGGGGTCTCACCTCGCTGGCCTTCGGTGCTGGGGAGGGGGACGCGGCGGTCTGGGGGGGGGGGGTGTAAGTTTCGGGGTCCCTCACCTCGCTTGCCTTCGGTGTTGGGGGGAGGGGGACGCGGCGGTCTGGGGGTGTAGATCTCAGGGGTGTGGGGTTTTGGGGTCTCACCTCGCTGGCCTTCGGCGCTCGCTCACAGAACACCTCGATCTTGATGTCGCCCAGGTCCGTGTGCAGAGTCACCGCCTGAAACAATGTGAGGAGAATGAGGCGACATTTTATCTTCTTCCTCCATTAATCTCCTGCACTGACCGAACATAGACAGCAATGTATCCCGTGACATCAGGAGGGATCATCACTTATAGGATTACACAGAGGCCATGGCGGCTGACAGTGATGACGGAGCAGAACTCACCATTGTGTCCACAGAGAGAACAGAAAGAAACGCGGCAGATCTCACAGCCGATCTCCGGGAGCTGGGTGTACCAACATGGCCGCCCGCCTCTTCCTTTCGCCTTATAGGTGTAGCAATAAGGACGACTTCCGGTAACGCCCACACTTCCTGTATTCGCGGTGTTGAGAAGCGTGACAGACAGCTGAGTGTGGTGACGACATTTCCTGTTAGGACCGGAAGTGATGCGTATGTGAGTGTAGAAAGATGGCCGCGCTGTGAGGCAGCAGGTGGTGATTAGTGGTGAGTGCAGGGAGGAGGGAATGCTGGGACTCGTGGTGTCACTGGGACATAAGTACATTAGTGTTTATGGTCAGGTGACTGCTCTCTGTTATCAGACACTCGGGCTTGGTACAGGCTCCTGTAGACTTTCTGTAATATACCAGCAGTGGGGTGTGCAGGTATACAGCGGGGAGGAGGCAGTGGGTGTGCACATTATTATTATTTATATATTGAGCACGATTGATCCCAGTTCTGTACATGAGGAGATGTCACATATACAGATATAGATAGGAGAAGGCGCTATCATCACAGTCTATAGGATGATGGGGAAGGAGACCGTGTGCTAAGGGGACTGCGGCAGCTCCGAGGGTGGCGAGGGGGACTGCGGCAGCTCCGAGGGTGGCGAGGGGGACTGCGGCAGCTCCGAGGGTGGCGAGGGGGACTGCGGCAGCTCCGAGGGTGGCGAGGGGGACTGCGGCAGCTCGAGGGCGGCGAGGGGGACTGCGGCAGCTCCGAGGGTGGCGAGGGGGACTGCGGCAGCTCCGAGGGTGGCGAGGGGGACTGCGGCAGCTCCGAGGGTGGCGAGGGGGACTGCGGCAGCTCCGAGGGTGGCGAGGGGGACTGCGGCAGCTCCGAGGGCGGCGAGGGGGACTGCGGCAGCTCCGAGGGCGGCGAGGGGGACTGCGGCAGCTCCGAGGGTGGCGAGGGGGACTGCGGCAGCTCCGAGGGTGGTGATGGGACTGCGGCAGCTCGAGGGGGACGGCGGCAGCTCAGAGGGTGGTGAGGGGACGGCAGCTCCGAGGGTGGTGATGGGACTGCGGCAGCTCAAGCGTGGCGAGGGGGACGGCGGCAGCTCAGAGGTGTGGTGAGGGGACGGCAGCTCCGAGGGTGGTGAGGGGACAACGTAGACGGTTCAAGAGGTGGCGGTGAGGCAGCTGCAGGGCCATAGCAGGTTGTAGTTTTCTTGAAGAGCTGGGTTTTCAAGCTTCATCTGAAGGTTCTAAACGTGGTGAATATTTGGATGTTTTGGTCCTCAGAATTTCAGAGGATGGGGATATTCAGGAAAAGTCTTGGAAGTGATTGGATGAGGGCATATACAAGTGTGCAGGAGAGGAGGACTGGAGATTACGTGAGGAAAGATATGGGAGATTTTGTAAGTCAATGTTAGTAGTTTGCATTGGATACGCTGGTGAATTTTGAACAAGTGGAGGAGCAGCGATGAGAAAAGTGGATTAGTTGGGCAGCAGAGGTAAGGACAGATTGGAGAGGGGCGAGACTGTTAGCAGGGAGGCCACAGAGGAGGAGGTTGCAGTAATCAAGGCGGGAGATGATGAGGGCAGCACTAACAATTTGGGAGGTGGCGAGATCTTGGAAGTGGTGTAGTAGAGAGTTATTCTGAGGCAGTGGATTTCAGTTGCAAGCGAGAGCATGATGTCATTTATTGTGAGTTGGAGGAGAGTGATGAGTCCAGTTTTGTGCACATTGAGCTTCAGGAAGCAGGCGGCGGCTGACAGACACTGGGATTCTGGACAAGAGAGAGGTGAAATTTGGGCCCTAGATCTAGGGTCATCAGTGTATAGATGGTAATAATTATAATAATGTATTCATTTATATAGCACTATTAATTCCATAGCACTTTACATACATCAGTAATGCTGTCTCTCTTGGAGCTCACAATCTAAATATCCTATCAGTATGTCTTTACAATGTGGGAGGAAACCGGAGTGTCCGGAGGAAACCCACGCAAACACGGGGAGAACATACAAACTCCTTGCAGATGTTGTCCTTGGTGGGAATTGCACCCAGGACCTCAGTGCTGCAATACTGCTATGTTAAGCACTGAGCCACCGTGCCGTCCTTGGTACTTGAACCTACGGGACTATGGGTTGTCTCAGACCATAGAGTAGGGGGTCTTAGGATAGAGCCTTAAGGGAATCCAGTGGAGAGAGGCAGGATGAGAAGTGGTGAAGCACAGAGTAGTGTGGAAGGCAGAGGACAGATCTTGGTGGAGGAGTCTGTTGAGTGCACATTTCCTTCTTAGCCCTTTTCTTCTCCCCTTCTCCAGACTTTGCTCTGAATGCTGCACTGCCGGTCGCTGTTGTCCCCCCTTGTTGCTGTATTTTCACGTCCTTCACACCGGCACATGATGGACCTGCCCTTGGTGGTCTCCCGTCTAGACGCTCTTGCTCCCCCAGCCCTGGCGGAGAGCTGGGATAATGTTGGCCTTTTGGTGGAGCCGAGTCCCCCGCACCAAGTTCGTAAGATGCTGCTGACCAATGACCTGACAGAGGACGTCCTGCAGGAGGCGCTGGCGGTGGGGGCAGACATGGTGCTGTCCTATCACCCGCCCATCTTCAAGCCTCTGAAGCGTCTGACCTGCGCCCACTGGAAGGAGCGGCTGGTGGTGACGGCTCTAGAGAAGCGGCTGGCGGTGTACTCTCCGCATACGGCCTGCGACGCGCTCGCCAACGGGGTCAATGATTGGCTGGGACGAGCGCTGGGTGAGTCTTGTCCTTTTATAAAGGGGAACTCGCCCCAATATCCTGTCTAACCTCAGATTGTCTGTGCAGGTACCTGTGTGTCTGTGCCGCTCCGCTCCTCCACGGCCCTCTCTCACCCTGGGGGACACGGACATGTCCTGGTGTTCGGGGGTGACATTCCGGAGTCCGTGCTGAGCAGAATGAGTGCCCTGCAGGGGGCGTCTGTACGCACCTTCCCGCTCAGGTAACGTTTGGCCTTTTGTTTACTTATATGATGTCGCTGTATACACCTGACCCCGTCCATCATCCAGGGACGGGAAGAAGGACGACACCCGGATCCGGCTCAGCTGCTCTCATGGTGCAATGCTGCAGGCCTTAGCCATATTATCTGAATACCCCGAGCTCTATAGGGGTGTGGAGCTGCTCACCCTGCAGAAGGTAAATGCCCACAGCATGCAGACCCTAGGTATAATATCAACAGCCCCCTCTGCTGGACCTTGTGTATAATACTAGTCTCAGCAGCTCCCTCTGATGGACCCGCGGTGTAATCTCTGTATCTCTGCAGCCCCCTCTGCTGGACACAGGGATGGGTCGCCTCTGCACTCTTGCAAATCCAGTCTCCATGGCTGTCGCTGTCGAACGCATCAAAAGTCACGTGGGCCTGAAGCACGTGCGTCTCGCCCTGGGGCGAGGGAAGACGTTGGGTGAGTGTGACCACTATCATTTACCTGGGTTCAGTCCTTTCCCCTCTCCCTTCACTCTTTGCACCTTTTTTGTTTTTCCCAGAATCCCCTGTGAGTGTCATGGCTGTCTGTGCCGGCTCTGGAAGCAGCATATTGAGTGGCGTCCCCGCCGATCTCTACCTGACAGGTAACCCCCACTGGGTCTATTACAGAGCAGTGATTGGGTGGATATGTCATTTGTGAGAACAGCGCTGCCCCTCTCTGCATTTTGTCGCATATTGTACTGCAGATCAAAGGTGCAATACAGGGGGTGACCCTGTTTTTGTTTTAGCTGTACCCCACGTCTTTTCTTGCCCCTCTTTCCTCCCGCAGGTGAGATGTCGCACCACGAGGTCCTGGATGCGGTGGCGGAGGGCCGTAGCGTGATCCTGTGTGAGCACAGTAACTCGGAGCGGGGGTATCTGCAGGAGCTGGGGGCTCAGATCACACAACGCCTGGAGGGGAAGGTGGAGGTGATGGTGTCCCGAACTGACCGCGACCCCCTGGAGGTGGTGTGAGGAACAGCAGGAGACTGTGAAGGCCGCAGACAAGCTGATGTAATAAAGCTGAGGGCACAGGATCACATGGGAGAAGTCTATGGGGCAAAGTCTGGGACAGTCACATTGCTATAGGTCGTCAAGTGATCTCGCTGATGGTCATATATAATAATATATGATGGAGAACATGTGGCCAGACCATCACATATTCAAGTCCCCGAAAATACTAATTGCCCCGTTTTCCCTTCAATTAATAAATATTTGATATCACCGCTTCCGACAGACTGTAGTCTATCACACATGTAGACTTTATCCTGTATGATAGCTGTTGAAGAGAGAAAATTATTGATAACCCCAAAAGTGGCATGTATCAGTCACCAAAACTGCAATAAAAAAAGAACAAAATGTCGTCTGAGCCCCAGAATGGTATCGGGTAATACCAGCAGCTCGACCTTCAAAAGACGAGGCTTCAGCCAGCTTCGGCCACAGCAAAAGGACGAAGGACAAAAAACATTGTGTTGGAGGACCACTTTAAGAAGGTGATAAGTTCCCTCCAGCGTCTGCCTGTTTCAGGTTCCTTTCATATTTCTGTAACTTGTCCTGATTCTGTGTAAGGGCAGAGACGCACTATACGAGAGATACTCATGAGTCTCGCATGACTCACCTGGCCAGGCCACCAGAGCGTGGAGCTGTATAGAAGACATGCAACTGACAAGCTCCCGTTCAGAAAGGCCAGGGACGTTCCGGGTGAGTCATGTGAGGCTCATATGAGTATCTTGCATAGTGTGTCTCTGCCCTAATAATCCTTTCCTGTCCTACAGTCTGGGCCTCTAGTCTTCTTCTTCCATTACCAGGACTGGTGTCATGGTTTCCCTTCTCCTCGATGCCTTTTCTCTGCCATGTTGGTAATGACGGCACGCTGTGTGTGTGGTATAATACATGGCACCTGGTCTGATGTCAGACGTGCAGCTCGCTACAACTAGGTCAGTAACGAGCCGCTCAGAACGACATCTGCAATAATCTGGGAAGATGCAGGGGAGGTGGAGTACAGATAGATGTTATATCATCATAAATGGTCCGTCGTCGGGTTTACTTCCAGATTAGAGAGCCTCTGTCAGCACTGTATAACTGTTCAAATCAAGCATGGGTGCTTGGTTACCCTCAATATCCCCCATTTGTTGATTGACAGCTCTAGCTACATAGAGGAAAACAAGCAGGTGGGAAAGTGCAGTTAACGGGCCTCTGTCAGCACAGAATGACTGTACAAACCAAGCACAGACACTTGATGCACCAAGGCGCATCCAAACGTTTAAGATCACCTTCCCACCTACCTGATCGCCATCTATCTCCATCCTCTTTGGCTCTATAAAGCCAAAGCTGTCAATCACAGAAGTGAGGGAGGTTATGGACTGAGGCAAAACCAAGAGTTCCTGGGTTTGGTTTGAACAGTCGTTCTGTGCTGACAAAGGCTCTTCAATGATTTTCCAGTGACCTGTGTAATTACAGGTGATGCAAATACAGATATAATGCAGGATTCACATATCCATGTCTTGGTCTGAATACATAGCGGCCGTAGAAGATTACATCAGCCAGAGAAGGCTCACATGACCTCAGTGGTGTGCACCTTACCATTATGCCCTGTGACTATCACATGATATGGTGCTGCCAATCAGAACGGACTTTCATTGCTCTATAAAAGTAAAGGCAGGAAATGCAGCAGTCATTTTAGAATGAACCTTGAGGCTATGTGCCCACGCTGCCTGTATATTGCGGGTTATGCCACGATTTTAGTGCAGATACTCTGCTTGTTTGCCCCAAATCTGCAGCAGCGTTTAATGTAATAAAAGTGTAGGTAAATGATGACCTGTGGTCATGCTGCGGGTTTTCCTATGGCGAAAAGGCTGTGATTTTTAGGGTGGAAACACACTATCCTAGGAGACACTGATCATTAATCCTGAACTGGGAGTGTGGAGCTGCATAGAAATACAAGCAGCTGACACTCCCGTCCTGACAGGAGAGAGGCCGTTCCAGGTGACTGCTCCAAGACTCGTCTGGCAGCCTCGCATATCACACGGACAGTGTGATTCCAGCCTTAGTGTGGGAAAGTCTGCAGCATGACAATTATTGCTGCAGGTTTTGTAGTAATTTTCCCCCATAGACCTCAATGTTGGCTCCTAATACGCAGCAGTGTTCACACAGTGAGTATTTGCTGCATATTTGGTGAGTATATTTAGCGCTTATGATATGGGGCTTTGCTGTATATTTGGTCACCATTTGTTACAGCAGGCAGGTACGGGCCGCCACCAACCTCCAGCTGCCTATTTTTTGCTTGGCTGTTAATCAAAGCACAGGGGAGCTCTGTTTTATGATTATTTCTTGAAATAATAAAAAAAAAGACGTGGAGCCTTGGTGTACTTTGTTTCCAGCCAGGCACAACCAGGCTGCTGGGGACTGGAATCATCAGGGTGGGGAAGAACAATTGTTCTGTCCCCCCCCCCCTCCTTCCCTCTGCGAATTGCAGCTGCCATATTCAGATGACATTAACCCCTCTTACCCATTTGCCATCGGTACCAGGGCGACTAGTAGAGTTGGGTACAGCTCACAATGGCACTTCTATGAATGTGCCATTTCTGGGGCGGCTGTGAACTACAATTTGCAGCGGATGCTGAGTATTCCAGCCCCCAGCTACTTAGTTGTACCTGGCTGCAACTTAAAAATATGGCAAAGTCCCACATTGTTTTAAATTTTTTTTAATGTGAAAATGGGGGTCCATCCTATAATCCAGTTGTAGATTGCCAGCCGGGGGCAGCCGCGGAGGAGCCGGGTAACAGGAGGCAGGAGTAGGTCAATGCTGTGGTCCCTGGGCTCGGAGGACGAGGTGTCCGGAGAAGTTATCTCTGTGCAGATGAGATGTCGGACTGCACAGGCGCCACATCTGCCGACATTTCCCTGAAGCCCACACTGCCGACATTTATCTCAACACAACGGCTGGGATGGCTCTTCCATTACCTTGCTCCTGCCACCGCTTGCTTTATGGTCTCAATGTATCAGTGATCCTGCCTTCTATGATCCCCCCCCTCTCCTACAGTAAGATACATAAGATTATAAAATTCACCCCTCCCCCATTTTCCTTCCAAATTTTTGGGAGTAAAAGTACATTTTATAATCTGCAAATTATGCTAAGTACAAAGGATTCTCCTATACTTTGCCATGTTTAACATGTACAGCGCACATCATACACTGCTGCCCTCCATGTGCTGGGCACGGTTCTCATAGATCTGTAGACTTGTATTGGCCTTTCATCCACTCTGCTGGGAAAAAGTGGACGTGCACCTATAGGTTTTAGTATGTACATATGGCATCCAAGGAAAAAACTGAAATACGAGCATGTGAGCAGCTCCATAGGTTATAATGGTTATGTGCGGTATTCATGGGAAAAAAACATGGATGTTACACGTACGGGAAACACGGACCTTACATACAGCCCTAGGAGATCTCACAATGTTACATTAGGCTTTTCAGGGTCATTGGAGGGTTTGTAGCACTTAAAATTTGCAGTACCGTATATACTCGTGTATAAGCCGACCCGTGTATAAGCCGACCCCCCTACTTTTGCCCCAAAAATCTGGAAAAACCTATTGACTCGTGTATAAGCCGAGGGTTGACCCCAGCACAGGTATACAGCCCCCAGCAGTGTGGTATACAGGCCCCCCCAGTGGTATACAGGCCTCCCCAGTGGTAGTATATAGCAGCCCCAGTGGTAGTATACAGCAGCCCCAGTGGTAGTATATAGCAGCCCCAGTGGTAGTATACAGCAGCCCCAGTGGTAGTATACAGCAGCCCCAGTGGTATACAGCAGGCCCCCAGGGGTACATATAGCAGCCCCCAGGAGGTACCCAGCAGCCCCCAGGAGGTACCCAGCAGCGCCCTGGGGCTCCCCAGCAGCCCCCAGGGGGTACCCAGCAGCCCCCTGGGGGTACACAGCGGCCCCCAGGGGGTCCCCAGCAGCCCCCAAATGCTGGCACTTGCCCCCCCTTGCAAGGGCCCCCCCCCCCCCGCTTCTCTTACCATTCCGGACTTCTGATCCGCGCCGCTCCTCGGTGCTCCTCGCTGCTCCGTCCGTCTGCTACATCCGGGATCCCCGGCCGTCGCGCGATGACGTCATATGCCTGCGACGGCCGGAGATCCCGGATGTAGCAGACGGACGGACGGAGCAGCGAGGAGCACCGAGGAGCAGCGCGGATCAGAAGTCCGGAATGGTAATATAACCATCGGAGGGGGGGGCCCTTACAAGGGGGGGCGAGTGCCAGCATTTGGGGGCTATATGCACTGCTTCCCCCTGCCGCTGATTGACAGGGGGAAGCAGTGCATATTTAATGAGCGGCCCCACGTGACGGGGCCGCTCATACAGCAGCCCCCCCCCGCCTCCTGCAGCCTCCACAGCCCCGGACACAGCCCCCACCCGTATTGACTCGTGTATAAGCCGAGGGGGAGACTTTTCAGCCCAAATTTTGGGCTGAAAAACTCGGCTTATACACGAGTATATACGGTAAATTGAAATTTGGGGGAAAGTTTGACAAAGCTGTAGAAGCTGAATTTCAGAGGCTATGTTGTCCTGATATATACCGTGTTTTCCCGATAGTAAGACCGCCCCGAAAGTAAGACAGGGTGGGGGGGGGGACGGGGGGTCTGCTAATGTAAGACCCCCCCGAATGTAAGGCAGGGTAGGGGGGAGGGGGGTCTTACTATCGGGGAAACACGGGGGGGGGTGGGTTTACATACATACATACACACGTACAGACACATGCATACACATATATACACATATATACACACCACACACACACATAGCACCGCTTCTTACCGGGTCCGGTGTGGGGTCCTCGATGGTCCTGTGCCGTCCTCTGTGCTCCGGTCCGGTCCCCGAGATGATCCGCTGCTGTCCGCCATGTTCCGGTGCCGTTTTGCACCGGTATTGCCGGTCCTAGGCTCCATGGTCCCTGTTCTTCCGGAGTTCAGGCCGCAGCTCCGCCCAGGTCATAGTGTGGGCCAATCAGCATAGCGGCGCTGACGTCAGAGGCAAGCGCCCGATGACGCTTGCTTGAGCGCCGCTATGCTGATTGGCCCACACTATGACCTGGGCGGAGCTGCGGCCTGAACTCCGGAAGAACAGGGACCATGGAGCCTAGGACCGGCAATACCGGTGCAAAACGGCACCGGAACACAGCGGACGGCAGCGGATCATCTCGGGGACCGGACCGGAGCACAGAGGACGGCACAGGACCATCGAGGACCCCACACCGGACCCGGTAAGAAGCGGTGCTATGTGTGTGTGTGGTGTGTATATATGTGTATATATGTGTATGCATGTGTCTGTCTGTATGTGTGGGAATGTGTGGATGGATGGCTGCAGTGTGTGGATGGATGGATGGATGGTGGGGCCTCCAATGTAAGGCCCCCCCGAAAGTAAGACAGGGGGCCACTTTTGGCCACAAAAAGAATGTAAGACCCTGACTCATGGTGGGTTTACACGTCCCGATATCGTGGCGATATCGTAGGCAACGGCGCGGAAGCGCGCATTTTCTGAGCGCTTTTCCCGATATCGCAGCGTGTAAACCGCCGATGCGATATCGGGAAACAACGGCACTAAGATGTGTACGCCCACCAACCCAGTAACGACCATTTAACATGGGAGTTAATGGGTGAGTTGCGAGTACAGATCGTAGTTGTGCTGTTACACGCTACGATGCTGCTACAACGGCCATGCGATATCGGGTGGTTAAAGAGCACGGTCATTCAACCCCGATATCGTTTTGGCATCGTTCCAGCATCGCGTTGTACGTTCAAACCGTACAACGCGCACACGATATCGGGTCCAACTCACGAACCACGTGACTTTTTGTCGGAGTTGGATCGGAGTTGGACTCCGATATCGCGGCGTGTAAACCCGCCATCAGACTTGTGTGCTCAGGGTCTGGTATCAGCCGAATATCAATCATTCTCACACACAGTTGTATTTAGTGGCAGAGGATGATTTTTCACATTCAGCATTAACCATTCCCCCCAGACACCGCTGAGCCGCAGGACTCTCACAGTGACGTCAAGGACTGGAATCCCAATTGGCTGAAGAAGACCATTCCTGCCCATTCACCAGGTGAGATTCCATGGCTGGTGGAGCCTGGTCTAACAGTCCATGATGCCAGACCAGATTATGCTGGTTCATGTTGGCACATGACTGCTGACCAGAGGAGACATCGGCCGGTAGCAGGAGGTGTGTGGCCACTGCAGGAATCCTTGTGCTCCATTCACACTTTCACTGTACCGTCCGTGTGTACTCACATGTGCACGGCTTCATCTGAGACAATTGTATGCAACTGGCAGGATCAACCAGGTGGTTATTATGCAGGATCTAGCGCAACCGTCTGTTTCCTGGAAGATTAAATGCAACAAATATGTTATAAAACTTGATCTAGGATGCATACCTGTCACATGCGAAGACCCCGGAAGGTGTCACAACGCAACCAAAGCTGAGACCCAGGCAATGGTGATAGTGCATGCAATAAGTACCATGTCAACCACCACCAAAGCTGAGACCCCGGGCAATGGTGATAGTGCATGTAATACCTGTCACCACCCAAAGCTGAGACCCCGGGCAATGGTGATAGTGCATGAATACCTGTCACCACCAAAGCTGAGACCCCGGCAATGGTGATAGTGCATGCAATACCTGTCACCACCAAGGAAGCTGAAAGACCCCAAGCTTAGACCGGCAATGGTGATAGTGCATGTAATACCTGTCACCACCAAAGCTGAGACCCCGGGCAATGGTGATAGTGCATGTAATACCTGTCACCACCAAAGCTGAGACCCCGGGCAATGGTGATAGTGCATGCAATACCTGTCACCACCAAAGCTGAGACCCCGGCAATGTGATAGTGCATGCAAACCTGTCACCACCAAAGCTGAGACCCCCAGGCAATGGTGATAGTGCATGCAATACCTGTCACCACCAAAGCTGAGACCCCGGGCAATGGTGATAGTGCATGCAATACCTGTCACCACCAAAGCTGAGACCCCAGGCAATGGTGATAGTGCATGCAATACCTGTCACCACCAAAGCTGAGACCCCGGGCAATGGTGATAGTGCATGTAATACCTGTCACCACCAAAGCTGAGACCCCGGGCAATGGTGGTGAGAAAGGCGACATCTCTAGGGGCCACGAGCACCGACTAATCCGTCGTATCAATACACCGGAAGATAAGAATGTGTTTTTTGCACAGCCATGAGGATGAGGAGGGTGGATGGGGCAGGATTATGTGAGATGGTGCTGATAGCAGACCAGTGATTTACTAACGCCCGGAGACATCGAGCTTCTGTGGCTGTTTTTGACTCCATTATTAATTAATTCTCTTTACATTTACCCCTCTCCCCTAAATGAGCCATCGCCTTTAGGGTGCGTGCACACGATCAGTATATGCAGTGTCTGGCCGCTGCGTCCAAAACGCATAGTACAGTACTAGCATAGTGGATGGGTTTTCAAGAAATCCCATCCTCACTATGCGTAACCCGCCTGCAGCGTGTTTGGAGCTGGTGCGGGTTGCCGGGAGTCCGCTCCTCTGCAGCATGTTCATTTCATGCTGTGGAGTCGGAAGCGGCTGCCACACAGAGACTGCAGGGAGAAGCCGCCCGCACCCACCGCACATGGGGAGTACAGGGCGGCTGCGGCCACCCGCAGCTTCCCTCAGGTCCGGAGGAGCCGCGTCCAACACGCAACTCCTCCAGACAGTGTGCACGCACCCTTAATGCTGGATCCACACGACAGCAGCAGTAGGCAATGTGATGGCATGCAACTATTCTAGAGATGTCATTTTTCTGTGAAAACCAGACGAGTTGCAGTCCCATGTAACACAGTCCCATGTAACAGCCGAGGAGGTTTCCTCAGTCATCCAAATGAAGAATACAGCAGGTTGCTTTATCTCCAACACAGCTGATAACGGGGGAGAGATTATAGGTGTACTGTCACTTTAAATTTCACCATGTGACATCTATTGATACAAAGTAGATTCTGAAATGATACATTGTATCCAGGGTCTGTGCAGGTCACATGGAGACACAGGAACTAATGTGCAGAGGATGATTGTCAGAGGACAGGAAGCTGCAGAGCTCAACCCCATCCTCCTCTACTGTCCCCACTACAACCCCATCCTCCTCTACTGTCCCCCACCTACAACCCCATCCTCCCTCCCAGTCTCCACCTATCACCCCATCCTCCCTCCCAGTCTCCACCTACAACCCCCATCCTCCCTCCCAGTCTCCACCTATCACCCCCATCCTCCCTCCAGTCTCCACCTACAACCCCATCCTCCTCCCAGTTCCACCTATCACCCCCATCCTCCTCCCAGTCTCCACCTACAACCCCATCCTCCCTCCCAGTCTCCACCTATCACCCCCATCCTCCTCCCAGTCTCCACCTACAACCCCCATCCTCCCTCCAGTCTCCACCTATCACCCCATCCTCCTCCTCCTGGAGGCTCTTGCTTTGGGAGCACATGGTGCAGGTCAGTGATTGTTTGTATGGTGCCAGGTTTGCTCTTATTTTGGGGGGGACTCTGTGTGTTTGGGGTCTTCACTTTTGCAGGGATGTTGGTCACAATTGCTTTAACCATGGGGTGATCTGTTCCTGACTCCCTGGCAGCGTCACCTTCTCCGGAGGGGGAGGGCTGGGGGTAAAGAAACAATCACTGGACCCCAGTGGTCAGATCTCTGGGGACCGACATCTGGGGCTTGTACTGGTCCAGTGCAAACAGTACAGTGTTGTCTGTTCTTTGCCGCCTGTATAGGAGTCACGTGGACTTCTATCTAAATAGTACTGAATGTGGTAAGGACTTGGCCCAAGAGCTTGCACTCTAGAGCAGTTATTTTGTTTCTATAAGAGACATTACTTCTTATCCTCTAGAGCTGCTGTCACTATTCTGCTATTACATCATGTCTTATCCTCTAGTCACTTCTAGAGCTGCACTCACTGTTCTGCTGTTACATTGTGTCTTATCCTCCAGTCACCTCCAGAGCTGCACTCACTATTCTGCTATCACATCGTGTCTTATCCTCCAGTCACCTCCAGAGCTGTGCTTACTATTCTGCTATTACATCGTGCCTTATCCTCCAGTTACCTCCAGAGCTGCAGTCACTGTTATGCTGTTACATCAGAGCTGCGCTTACTATTCTGCTGTTACATTGTGTCTTATCCTCCAGAGCTGCACTCACTATTTGGCTATTACATCGTGCCTTATCCTCCAGTTACGTCCAGAGCTGCAGTCACTGTTATACTGTTACATCAGAGCTGCGCTTACTATTCTGCTGTTACATTGTGTCTTGTCCTCCAGAGCTGCACTCACTATTCTGCTGTTACATTGTGTCTTATCCTCCAGAGCTGCAGTCACTATTCTGCTGTTACATTGTGTCTTATCCTCCAGAGCTGCACTCCCTATTCTGCTGTTACATTGTGTCTTATCCTCCAGAGCTGCACTCACTATTCTGCTGTTACATTGTATCTTATCCTCCAGAGCTGCACTCACTATTCTGGTGGTACATTGTGTCTTATCCTCCAGAGCTGCAGTCATAGTTACTCTGCAGTCACATCTTCAGACTCGGAGGTTTATTCTTCTGTGTTCAACAAAGTCCAGGACCTGAAGGTCAACAAGGAAGTATCACACAGGCTAGGCTTAGATAGCTGTATATGGCTCAGCAGGCAGTATCACACATGATGGTATTAGATACATGGCTCAGGAGGTGGTATCACACAAGACAAGGTTAGATACAGTACTTGTATCCTGACTGTTTTCCCCTTCCTCCAGGGTCCTCGGTGATCAGAGATGGAGATTCTGCATTTCTATTGCTCTTTCCGGGCGTCTGATGATTCCCTGCGATTATCTGGGACGAGGAATATCCAGAACGTGCAGAGCGAGCTGTGCTACAATGTCAACTGGACAGGTGAGGGATTGGATACATGTGTATCGCACAGTATATGTGATGACCGGGGTCGCTCTGCCTCCTCTTGGCTCGGTCCCAGAGGTTTCGTGTTGAGCGGGTTCTTCTCCAGTTTACAGATGTGACCACCGGTGGTGAGGAGTGAACCTGCGTTGATGGCTGCTCCGATCTCATCGCTCACTGACTTTTTTTCACCCCTGCAGGTGACTCTCCGCCGACCCCCGAGCAGACGGCTGCCCTGCGCTGGATCTTCAGTTGCCCCTTTGACCCTCAGAGTATCTCGGAAACTAGTTTCCTTCACCCTGACCCCGCGGACCTGCTGGTGGAGGTCGGACCCAGGTGAGTCGGAGGATCGCTGACTGTCTCCGTCTCTTACCGGAGAACCTTCTGCTGATGGTTTATTTTCTCATCTGTAGGTTGAATTTCTCCACCGCATCTTCCACCAATGCTGTGTCCATCTGTCGCTCCATCGGTCTGTCCAACATTGACCGGATCGAGTGTTCTAGGAGATATCTGATGAAGGTGAGGAGGGCGTCATGTCTCACGTTTCCTGCACTGACGCTAAAATCAGTGATTGTGGCAGAGACTTTACCTCCATTCACGTCTAGGATCCACTAGCCATGGTCATGCTTGCCCTAATATTTTTTGGGTTGTAACTATGGGTGTGGAGTCGGTAAGCCAAACATCTGACTCCGACTCTTCAATTTCCCTGGACCCGACTCCACCAAAATCGACACCAACTCCAACCCATAACCAGGGCTGTGAAGTCAGTAAGCCAAACATCCAACGTCAACTCCTCTAATTCCCTGAATAATCTGACTCCCAACTCCACCAAAATGGGCACCGATTCCAACTCCACAGCCTTGGTTGTAACCAGAAATGTTCTAGTAATCGATTATTTCCTCTCTTCAGTTACATAAAGCCCCCGAGAAGGGCGAGGTGCAGAAGCTGACGTCCTCTCTGTACGATCGAATGACTGAGTGCGTCTATCCGGAGCCCATCAGAAGCTTTGACATCTTGGTGCATCCGGAGAAGGTTTATGAGGTGGACGTGATGAGCGGAGGGCGAGCGGCGCTGGAAGCGGCAAACATAGAGCTGGGTACGTAGAGTATCGGGCGGACCTACCGTGGTGCAGCTGGTTCAGCTGCACCAGGGCCCCGACTGGCTAGGGGGCCCCTCAAGCCTGCAGGGGGGCCCCCAGCCGACCCCCATGTCCCTGTGTCAGAGGAGAGGGGGTTAACTGAGGGAAGCTTCCCTCGTCTGATCCCGCCCCTCATATCCTCTGCAGCCCCGGCTCCCAGGACTGCGCGGCCCGGCGTAGGTAGGAGATGCAGCAGCTATAGCACATCCAACCCCCCCCTCCCGCTCCTCGCCGACATCCACTAGCACCCAAACCCGCTCCTCGCCGACATCCACTAGCACCCCCCAACCCCCCCCCCGCTTCTCACCATCAGGGCCCACTTGGCACAAGGTCCGCCACTGTAGAGTATAAATGACAACGGATCAGTTATCAGTCTCATTATAGACCCGTGGCCCAGTAATATCATCATTCTCCCGTTATCATTCACAGGTCTCGCATTTGACTCCTGGGACCTGGATTATTACACGTCTCTCTTCCAGCGGGTGGGCCGTAACCCGAGCAGCGTGGAGTGCTTTGACTTGGCACAGTCCAACAGGTCCGTGTCTTGGACGTTGGTTGTAACTAGTCTTTGGGGTCTCCAGGGTATTTCTGATCCTTTCCTCCATCTTGCAGTGAGCACAGCCGCCATTGGTTCTTCAAGGGGAAGCTCCTGGTGGACGGGGAGGAACGTCCGCACTCGCTATTCGATCTGATCATGAAGACCCAAGACACCAGCAACCAGAACAACGTCATCAAGTTCTGTGATAACAGCAGGTGACGGCTCCATGGAAGGCCATGATGGCTCTGAATGGCGGAGACTATGGGTGATGACAGTTGACCATGATGATAATGACTGTGGATGAAGATTGGCTCGGATAATGTCCATAATGGTGGACAACGACTGCTTTGATGATTGTTGATGGTTGACAGCAATGATGACTGATGGTTGACCATAACAATGACTGGGATGGTAACGGCTCAGGATGATGATGATGGTTGACAGTGATGGCGAGAAGGCAAGGATGGTTGATGATGACTGATGGTTGACCAAAACTATGACTGGGATGGTAATGGCTAAGGATGATGATGATGAGGGTTGACAATGATGCGAGGCAGGATGTGATGATGTGATGTTGACACGTAGATGATGGTTGACATAACAATGACTGGATGGTAACGTCAGATATTGTGTTGACAATGAGGCGAAGGCAAGGTGTTGATGATACGAGTGCAAACTATGATGGAGGTATAAATGGTTAATGGATGATGGAGAATTATTATTTCTCACTATTGCTGACTTCCTCCAATGTCTTTATCCGTCTAGTGCTATTAAGGGGAAACCAGTGCTGAGTTTGATCCCCACCGATCCCTCACGTCCCGGTCCCTACCAACAGAAGAGCTCCACCCGGCACCTCATTTTCACAGCTGAAACCCATAACTTTCCCACAGGTGAGGCAGAGCTCTGTGTTTTCTGTGTAACCACGGTAGACCCTCCTTACTACATTGTTCCTTCCGCTATAGGCGTTGCTCCATTTAGTGGTGCGACTACCGGCACTGGGGGTCGTATTCGGGACGTACAGAGCACTGGGAAGGGCGCTCATGTCATCGCCGGCACTGCTGGATACTGCTTGGTAACCTACACATTCCCGGTAAGTAGGTCATGCTGGATTGGTTCCATCTATCCGTTAAGTTCTTGGTCATTCACCTCGCGGCCTCTTCTGTCCACTAAGTCTGTGTCATCTGCCTTACAGGATACTCTATGCCATGGGAGGACGCCTCCTATCAGTATCCAGTCCAGTTTGCCCGGCCTCTTGAGGTGGCCATTCAAGCCAGTAATGGAGCCTCAGATTACGGGAATAAGTTTGGAGAGCCGGTACTGGCAGGTGAGGCCACCCACTCCACGTTTCGATGACTTTCCACCATTGGGATGGGTCATCGAGTCTTGGATGGTTATTACTATTGTATGTTTACCATTGATTATGGCCTTTTCATTTTTTAACAGGATTCGCTCGCTCTTTTGGCCTCCGCCTGCCCAACGGGGAGAGAAGAGAGTGGGTGAAGCCCATCATGTTCAGTGGAGGGATCGGCTCTATGGAGGACGTTCATCGCACTAAAGAGGCTCCAGAACCGGGTAAGGCTCCTCGAATGGACGTCTCTCCAGAGTTGTCATGTGCTTCAGGTTTGGTGGTCGATGTGTAGACTTCAATTCCTCTCCTCCTCATAGCACCTTTCTTTCCCATAGGGATGCATGTTGTGAAGATTGGAGGTCCTATCTACAGGATCGGGGTGGGCGGTGGAGCAGCTTCATCTATTCAAGTGAGTAGCCATTCTGAGATATACACTTAGAGACATTGTATCAATCGTTACTCAGTTCTCGGGGGGGGGTGCACAGGTTCAGGGGGACAACGCCAGTGAACTGGACTTTGGGGCAGTACAGCGAGGTGACGCCGAGATGGAGCAGAAGATGAACAGAGCCGTCCGCGCCTGTGTGGAGCGAGGCGAACACAATCCAATCTGTAGTATTCATGACCAGGGGGCCGGTGGGAACGGTGAGAGATGGACGACTGCTCCTATGGATCCTTCCTTGGTTTAAACCTCTGTCTTGACTATACATCTCTCCTCTGTGTAGGAAACGTCCTGAAGGAGCTGAGCGAGCCACAAGGGGCCGTCATCTACACCAAGAACTTCCAGGTAGGAGACCTGTGGATCTTCTGAATGTGGGATCTCCAGGAACTTAATCCCTGATGATAGTCTGTCTTCTCCAGTTAGGAGACCCCACTCTGAGCGTCCTGGAGATTTGGGGTGCCGAGTACAGGAATCTAATGCTTTGCTCATACGTCCAGAAGATACAGAGTTTCTGCAGTCCGTGTGTCGTAGAGAGCGCTCTCCGGTGGACTTCGTGGGTAGAATCACAGGAGATGGCCGGGTGAGAGACTACAGGGTCATGATTGAGTCGGATAATGTCCCCCTAATTTACCCACCACCGAGTCATCCTCATGTTCAAGGCTCCTGATTCCTTCATCTTGAGGTCACCACGGGATGAGATCTTTCATCGTTGTGTCTTCTGTATAGATCGTCTTAGTGAATGGAAGCGAGAATGATGCTATTCCTAATCGCAGCGATCGTAACTGTGTCCCGGTGGACCTGGAGCTGGAGTGGGTCCTGGGGAAGATGCCTCGGAAGGTAGAGCGCCTCGTGTGTCCAGTTCCTCCAGACGTGGCCGTTTCATTTGCATGTCTCCTACCTCTTGTGCTTCTTCTTATCTATAGGAGTTTGCATTGAGTCGTTCTACCCCTAAATTCTCCCCATTGACCCTCCCCTGAGAACCTGAGTGTCCGTCACGCCCTGGAGCGCGTCCTCAAACTGCCGTCTGTTGCCAGCAAACGATACCTGACCAACAAGGTGGATTGTATGGCCATGCTGGGACTTGTGGTGACTTCATGTTAACCTGTGTGACCTGGAACCTCCCTCTATCTGTAGGTGGATCGCTCGGTCACCGGTCTCGTGGCCCAGCAGCAATGTGTGGGGCCACTGCACACCCCCCTGGCGGATGTAGCTGTCGTCTCGTTGTCCTATACGGACACTGTAGGTGGGGCCACAGCAATCGGGGAACAGCCAATTAAAGGCCTCCTGGACCCAGCGGCGGGGGCGCGCATGGCGGTGGGCGAGGCGCTCACAAATCTGGTGTTTGCCTTAGTGACCGACCTAAAGGTAATTTTCCCATGAACTCCGATGTCATCAGAAGAGGGTGTAGACCACCTTGTGTAGAGGTCCGCCATGTGGCTTTATTGAAGGGGATCTTTGGCCACTTGTCCGACCCCTTGAGGCGTGAGTAGAGCCGGTAGTCGCTCATCTCTTCATTGTTTTTACAGGACGTGAAGTGCAGCGGTAACTGGATGTGGGCGGCCAAGCTCCCGGGTGAAGGAGCCGCGCTGTACGATGCGTGTGTGGCCATGTGTGATGTCATGGCGCAGGTGGGGATCGCTGTGGACGGAGGGAAGGACTCGCTCAGCATGGCCGCCAGAGTGGGCGCAGAGACTGTGAAGGCTCCAGGTGACCAATGCTCCTGTGTCCCCCTCAAGGGTCCCGTCTCCATCTTCCTCCGGGTCTCATTCTGTCTCTGCTCTCCAGGGTCTTTGGTCATCTCTGTGTACGCCGTGTGCCCCGATATCTCCGCCACCATTACGCCAGATCTGAAGAACCCCGGGCAGAAGGGTAAGTGCCCCCGGGGATCTGGCATCATGGGGCTGCATAGAGAAGAGGGCTTGGAACAATTCTGTCCTCTGTTTGCACCTCAGGCGTACTCCTCTACGTCCCCATCAGTCCCGGGAAGCATCGTCTGGGGGGCAGCGCCTTGGCTCAGTGCTATTTACAGCTGGGACAGCACCCACCCGACCTGGACCACCCCCAAACCTTGGTCTCCTGCTTCAAGGTCACACAGGAGCTCATCAAAGGTAAGACGGTCAGGAGTTTCATCCAGAGCTGCGCTCTTAATTCTGCCCTCCCACTGCTTTTTGGAGTAACTGCTCTGCACACTATATAGCTAGTGATCCAGATGCAGAGCGCAGGAGTCTAGATGACATCGTGATTGGCTGCATAGGCAGCAAGTGAGACATCAAAGCTCTCGGTATGATGAAGTGAGCTTTGTCTTCTAGTTTGCTGCCTGTGCGGAGCTCAGCAGCTAAAAGACACTCATCAGAACTGCTGCGCTCTGCATAGGCAGCAAGTGAGACATCAAAGCTCTCGGTATGATGAAGTGAGCGTTGTCTCCTAGTTTGTCGTGCCGATCTCGGTGACTTCCTTGTTGTTACTTTCTTTGCACTTTACATTAACCCTTCCTCCGTCTCCTGACTTCTGTAGAGCGTGCGCTGAGCGCGGGGCACGACGTGAGTGACGGCGGCCTCATTACCTGCCTCCTGGAGATGGCGTTTGCTGGGAATTGCGGGCTGGAGGTGGACTTCTCCTCCCCGGACGTCAGCGGTGAGTGTCTGCGCCTCTTCCTCGGGAGACGGTCGGCATCTGGGCGTCTTCACGCCTCATCCTTCCTCCTCAGCTCTGGATCTGCTCTTCTCCGAGGAGTTGGGGATTGTTCTGGAAGTCTCAGAGGCGGCACATGAGCGGGTTATACAGCGGTACCGGGCAGCGGGGCTGCAGTGCGTGACACTAGGACGGACGCAGGGCAGGGGCCCGGGCTCTACGGTAAGTCACATGCCCTTCTTTTAAAACCCCCCGGAACCTGAATTTTATTAAGGTGCAGGACATGAGCTGGAGACCTGTATTTACCTACTCTTTGCTGCTGTTTTTGTTGTTGCTATAATATGCATTTCTCCTTTAAAAGGCGGGCCTTAAAGGGGAATGTAATTTATGGTGATATGCTGTTTTTTTTATTAGCATAATTTGCATTTCTCCTTCAAGAGGCGGGCCTTAAAGGGAGTAATTCAAGCTATGGTGTTAAAAAAAACAAATTGACATAATTTGCACTCCCCCTTTAAGGCCCGCCTCTTAAAGGGGTCTTTTTTTACATTTTTTTTTTTTCTTCAATCCCTAGTCAGAATCTGTGTGAATGGGGAGGAGGTCCTGTACGATGAGGTGGGGACGCTGCGGGCGTTGTGGGAGGAGACAAGTTTCCAGTTGGAGCGATTACAGGCCAACCCCGACTGTGTGACCCAAGAGGTGGCGGGGCTTCTTAAGAGGGAGGGGCCAAACTATCAGCTGACGTTTGACCCATCAGAAAAGCCGGCTCTGATAGGTACAGTAGTGACGGATGGTGGTGGTTATATGGGCGGTATATACAGTGATGGTATAATTGGACCCTTGTATTGTCCTCGCAGGCTCCGCCCAGCCGCGGGTTGCTGTTGTACGTGAAGAGGGCAGTAATGGAGACAGGAGATGGCGGCTGCGCTCCTGATGGCCGGGTTTGAGGTAACACATTGTACTGTCCATCCGTTATATTATTCCCCCTATATTATTGCTCCGGTCACCTAAAACTGCAGGAAAACCTCTGCTGATCTCCTGCTCTCAGGATCTGACTCCTTATTCCCCCTGCGCTGTCATGGCTACAATAATGGAGATGGAATGTAAGAAGGATGGGACAACTACAACTACTCCCATCCGGCTCTCCTACTCCTTTACGACTTCCCTGCTCCCCGGCGGACTCTCTGTCTAGCTCCCCGGCGGACTCTCTGTCTAGCTCCCCGGCGGACTCTCTGTCTAGCTCCCCGGCGGACTCTCTGTCTAGCTCCCCGGCGGACTCTCTGTCTAGCTCCCCGGCGGACTCTCTGTCTAGCTCCCCGGCGGACTCTCTGTCTAGCTCCCCGGCGGACTCTCTGTCTAGCTCCCCGGCGGACTCTCTGTCTAGCTCCCCGGCGGACTCTCTGTCTAGCTCCCGGCGGACTCTCTGTCTAGCTCCCCGGCGGACTCTCTGTCTAGCTCCCCGGCGGACTCTCTGTCTAGCTCCCCGGCGACTCTCTGTCTAGCTCCCCGGCGACTTTCTCTCTCTCTAGCTCCCCGGCGGACTTTCTCTCTCTCTAGCTCCCCGGCGGACTTTCTCTCTCTCTAGCTCCCCGGCGGACTTCTCTCTCTCTAGCTCCCCGGCGGACTTTCTCTCTAGCTTTCCGGCGGACTCTCTCTAGCTTTCCGGCGGACTCTCTGTCTAGCTCCCCGGCGGACTCTCTGTCTAGCTCCCCGGCGGACTTTCTCTCTCTCTAGCTCCCCTGCGGACTCTCTCTAGCTTTCCGGCGGACTCTCTCAAGCTCCCCGGCGGACTCTCTCTCTCTAGCTCCGCGGTGGTCTCTCTCTCTAGCTCCCGGTGGTCTCTCTCTCTAGCTCCGCGGTGGTCTCTCTCTCTCTAGCTCCCCGGCGGTCTCTCTCTCTAGCTCCCCGGCGGACTCTCTCTCTCTAGCTTCCCGGCGGACCTTCTCTCTCTAGCTCCCCGGCGGACTCTCTCTCTCTCTAGCTCCCCGGCGGACTCTCTCTCTCTCTAGCTCCCCGGCGGACTCTCTCTCTCTAGCTTCCCGGCGGACTCTCTCTCTCTAGCTTCCCGGCGGACTCTCTCTCTCTAGCTTCCCGGCGGACTCTCTCTCTCTAGCTTCCCGGCGGACTCTCTCTCTCTAGCTTCCCGCGGACTCTCTCTCTCTAGCTTCCCGGCGGACTCTCTCTCTAGCTTCCCGGCGGACTCTCTCTCTCTAACTCCGCGGCGGACTCTCTCTCTAGCTCCCCGGCGGACTCTCTCTAGCTCCCGTCCTGCCCCCGTAGGACTCTCTTGCTCCCGTCCGACTGTGTCTCCTGCTCCCCAGGTCTGGGATGTCACCATGGAAGATCTTCTGTCTGGAGGAACAGCGCTGGATATTTTTAGGGGTCTGATATTTGTTGGTGGATTCAGCTACGCAGATGTTCTAGGGTCTGCAAAAGGCAAGTGACCAACAGAACGACAAATCCTACATAGCAAGAGACTAACAAGTACAATACTGCCCCCTAGAGAGCGGATCTCGTATTGTATCAGGGCAGTATTATAGTAGTTATATTCTTGTATAAATAGCTGCTATTACAGTGGTTATTCCTGTGTTTTGTATGCTATGACGGTGTTTTCCTGTGTGTTGCAGGTTGGGCGGCCTCTGTCCTGTATAACTCTGGTGTCCGGGATCAGTTTGATTCTTTCCGCTGTCGAGCTGACACTTTCAGTCTGGGGATCTGTAATGGCTGCCAGTTGATGGCGCTGCTGGGTTGGGTCGGAGCAGAGAGCCCGGTTGGTACAGGTGAGTGTCCGCACATCTGATGTTTGTGTTTTGTGTCCTCTCCCTCTCTTCTCCTCTCACCTCTTGTCCTTCTGGCAGGGGAACGTCCCACACAGGGAGTCCTGCTGAGCCACAACCGCTCCAGGAGGTTTGAGTCTCGCTTTGTGACTGTTGGGATTGAAGATAGTCCGTGTGTCCTGCTGCGGGGATGGAGGGGTCATCCTTCGGGGTTTGGGTGGCACATGGAGAAGGTAATCATTAAAGGAGAAGTCTTGGTACTGGTGGTACAGTGGTACTGTCCGTTGTCTTGGTTCTGTGTTGGTGTAACCATGTTTGACTTTTCTCCACCGTCTTCCAGGTCTTATGAGATTCCGGTCTGAGAAGGTTCTCGATCACGTGACCTCCTGTCACTTGGCCCCACTGCGATATGTGGATGACCAGAATGTCCCCACTGAGGAGTACCCATGAACCCCAACGGCTCCCCGCTCGGCATCGCCGGCCTCTGCTCTGAGGACGGACGCCATCTAGCCATGATGCCGCACCCTGAGCGCTGCGTCCTGAAGTGGCAGTGGCCCTGGATGCCAGAGAACTGGAGGACGACGCTGGACACCTCACCCTGGATGCGGCTCTTCCAGAACGGCTACAACTGGTGCCTGAAGAGCGCAAAGCAAGAGTGACGCTAAGGGGAAGAGCGAACCGCAGCTCAGGAGGGAGGCGGCTGCACAGCACAATAATGATCTGATGTGACGTTTATTGCTTATATTAAGCTGATTCTATATGTGAACGGGGAATAAATGTCAAGAGTCATCACTCACTGTAAATCACATTTAATAATTGCTGTATTATACTCCAGAGCTGCACTCACTATTCTGCTGGTGCAGTCACTGTGTACCTACATTACATTACTGATCCTGAGTTACCTCCTGTATTATACTCCAGAGCTGCACTCACTATTCTGCTGGTGCAGTCACTGTGTACATACATTACATTACTGATCCTGAGTTACCTCCTGTATTATACTCCAGAGCTGCACTCACTATTCTGCTGGTGCAGTCACTGTGTACATACATTACATTACTGATCCTGAGTTACCTCCTGTATTATACTCCAGAGCTGCACTCACTATTCTGCTGGTGCAGTCACTGTGTACATACATTACATTACTATCCTGAGTTACCTCCTGTATTATACTCCAGAGCTGCACTCACTATTCTGCTGGTGCAGTCACTGTGTACATACATTACATTACTGATCCTGAGTTACCTCCTGTATTATACTCCAGAGCTGCACTCACTATTCTGCTGGTGCAGTCACTGTGTACATACATTACATTACTGATCCTGAGTTACCTCCTGTATTATCCTCCAGAGCTGCACTCACTATTCTGCTGGTGCAGTCACTGTGTACATACATTACATTACTGATCCTGAGTTACCTCCTGTATTATCCTCCAGAGCTGCACTCACTATTCTGCTGGTGCAGTCACTGTGTATATACATTACATTACTGATCCTGAGTTACCTCCTGTATTATCCTCCAGAGCTGCACTCACTATTCAGCTGGTGCAGTCACTGTGTCATATATTACATTACTGATCCTGAGTACCTCCTGTATTATACTCCAGAGCTGCACTCACTATTCTGCTGATGTAGTCACTGTGTACATTACATTACTGATCCTGAGTTACCTCCTGTATTATACTCCAGAGCTGCACTCACTATTCTGCTGGTGCAGTCACTGTGTACATACATTACATTACTGATCCTGAGTTACCTCCTGTATTATACTCCAGAGCTGCACTCACTATTCTGCTGGTGCAGTCACTGTGTACATACATTACATTACTGATCCTGAGTTACCTCCTGTATTATACTCCAGAGCTGTACTCACTATTCTGCTGGTGCAGTCACTGTGTACATACATTACATTACTGATCCTGAGTTACCTCCTGTATTATACTCCAGAGCTGCACTCACTATTCTGCTGGTGCAGTCACTGTGTACATACATTACATTACTGATCCTGAGTTACCTCCTGTATTATACTCCAGAGCTGCACTCACTATTCAGCTGGTGCAGTCACTGTGTACATACATTACATTACTGATCCTGAGTTACCTCCTGTATTATACTCCAGAGTGCACTCACTATTCTGCTGATGTAGCACTGTGTACATACATTACATTACTGATCCTGAGTTACCTCCTGTATTATACTCCAGAGCTGCACTCACTATTCTGCTGGTGCAGTCACTGTGTACATACATTACATTACTGATCCTGAGTTACCTCCTGTATTATACTCCAGAGCTGCACTCACTATTCTGCTGGTGAAGTCACTGTGTACATACATTACATTACTGATCCTGAGTTACCTCCTGTATTATCCTCCAGAGCTGCACTCACTATTCTGCTGGTGCAGTCACTGTGTACATACATTACATTACTGACCTGAGTTACCTCCTGTATTATACTCCAGAGCTGCACTCACTATTCTGCTGGTGCAGTCACTGTGTACATACATTACATTACTGATCCTGAGTTACCTCCTGTATTATACTCCAGAGCTGCACTCACTATTCTGCTGGTGGAGTCACTGTGTACATACATTACATTACTGATCCTGAGTCTACCTCCTGTATTATACTCCAGAGCTGCACTCACTATTCTGCTGCTGCAGTCACTGTGTACATACATTACATTACTGATCCTGAGTTACCTCCTGTATTATACTCCAGAGCTGCACTCACTATTCTGCTGGTGCAGTCACTGTGTACATACATTACATTACTGATCCTGAGTTACCTCCTGTATTATACTCCAGAGCTGCACTCACTATTCTGCTGGTGCAGTCACTGTGTACATACATTACATTACTGATCCTGAGTTACCTCCTGTATTATACTCCAGAGCTGCACTCACTATTCTGCTGGATGTAGGCTCTGTGTACATACAGTGCAGGGTGGAGTCCTCGTTCCCCCAGGCTCAGTATAATAACATATTGTGTAAGAGGAGCGGCTGGTGACAGAGGACACAGGGTTAATCTTGGGGTTATTATGAGGGCGGGAGTCCTGTGCTGTTTCCTCCCTCTCTGGTGTTCGGGGATTACACAGAGTCATTGTGAGTCCAGGGTGACTCTGTGCTGGGACCAGGGACAGACGGAGGGCGGAGCGAGACTGCAAGGTGAGGCGGAGGCGGAGACCTGCACAGGTGAGAGCGGAGGTCGATGTCTTGCTTTCCAGGTCACAGCCATGAAGTTCACTTGTAATTGAATAATTCTATTATTCTCTGTTATCAGCCACCCTTGTGCATTGATTTATCCCACTTGGATGGAGGAGGGTCAGTGAGCTGCAGTAAAGCAGTGATTTATTGTAATGGTGACGGTTTGTTTACAGATAATGGGTAAATATTGATATCATTACTGATGAAGATTTTAGGAGAGAATCGTGAATGAAATGATCAGTGATCGATATGTCAATCAATGGGTACAATGTGTGTACATATGATACAATGTGAATCAGATACAATGTGTGTCATTCGACTGGATAATGTGTACATCAATACATGTGTGTACATTCACTGGATACAATGTGTACAATCAGATACAATGTGTGTACATTCACTGGATACAATGTGTACAATCAGATACAATGTATCTGAGTTTAGGTTCCCGGTAGCCGCCCCCAGCAGTTGTGGTCCTAACCGCACATGTAAAGGGGAAGGTTGTAATGTTGGGGGAGATGAAGAGGCGGCACTCCGAACCCTGTGCTTAATAGAAAAACTTAATTCCAGGTAACAATACATCAGGGAGGGGCTGGGTGTGAAGGGGGCAGACTGTTTCGCGCCGTGCTGGCGCTTCACCAGGCCCCCCTATACCTAGGGGATAGTAGTAGGGATAAAGTTTGTTTGTGATGCCAGGTGGGATAATCGGCCTGATACGGCTGACATTGTATCGGTGTCCCTGGGAGATACTGTAGGTGGTAATAAGCAGTGCAGATGTTTAACCTTCCCAACCAGGCTGGCTCCCAGGGGGATGATGAGGGTGAATGGTGTAGTGGAGAAAGTAAACAGAAGCAATCAGTCTTTGCTTTACCTTTTTACTGCAAGTTCTGTTACAGGTCCAGGGCTTTACATCCACTACCAGACAGGTAGTCTGGTCAGTCTGATGAGAACTGTAGTCCGCTCTGTTAGCAAGTAATACAGCCTTCCTGCTGACATTCCTTGAGCTTTCAGTTCTCCTCTAGGATTGCTGTGGGCTACCTCCTGCCAGGCTGGCAGTGCAGATCGTGCAGGTATCTGTGCCTATAGCAGTTCCCTGATCCTCTGTACTATAGATGCCCAGAGCTCTTCACTAACCTTGAGCATAAAACTCACCAGCATCCAGTGCTGCTACCAAGCCCTGTACACCTGGATGATCTAGGGACTGGTACCCTGACTGCAGCTGGTCCCTTTAGAGCATCTCCCGCTGCCTCCTTACTGGAGTTATCATATTCTCTGTTCTACTACACATCTAACCCCTCCACCCAGAGGCTGAGTCACAGCCCAACCCAGTCCTTTAGTGCTCAGATTCCTGGTTAGAGATCAGGCAGTGTGTGTATGCTTCAGACATCCAGCAGAGGGACCCCAGCTCCCCTCAGACATGGCATTACACAGATGTTAAAGTAATAATATGTTGTGGTGGCCAGACGCAAGGGGCCCCACGTTTACAGTTGGTGGATACAATGTAGCGGTTGGTGGCTCACATTCATGTGAAGCTGTAGTTAATTTGTGTTTCCTCATCTCGGCCACAGCCAGAATGTTATTGTTTGTGATTTCCCCTGATTATCATGATCGGGGGGGATTCTGGTGATGGGAAGGGTCCAGGTCTGGGCTCCACATTCTAAAAAATACATCAACAAACTGAAGCAATTTCCTAGAAGAGCAACCAGAAGGGTGACCGGTCTGTAAACCATGTCCTATGAGGAACACTTACAGGATACGGGAATGTTTAGTTTGCAAAAAAGAAGACTGAGAGGAGACTTAATAGCTGTCTACAAATATTTGAAAGGCTGTCACAATGTAGAGGGATCAGCTTTATTCTAGGGCTGTCACACTGTAGAGGGATCAGTTTTATTCTAGGGCTGTCACACTGTAGAGGGATCAGCTTTATTCTAGGGCTGTCACACTGTAGAGGGATCAACTTTATTCTAGGGCTGTCACTGTAGAGGGATCAGCTTTATTCTAGGGCTGTCACACTGTAGAGGGATCAGCTTTATTCTAGGGCTGTCACACTGTAGAGGGATCAGCTTTATTCTAGAGCTGTCGCACTGTAGAGGGATCAGCTTTATTCTAGGGCTGTCGCACTGTAGAGGGATCATCTTTATTCTAGGGCTGTCACACTGTAGAGGGATCAGTTTTATTCTAGGGCTGTCACACTGTAGAAGGATCAGCTTTATTCTAGAGCTGTCTCACTGTAGAGGGATCAGCTTTCTTCTAAGGCTGTCACACTGTAGAGGGATCAGCTTTATTCTAGGGCTGTCACACTGTAGAGAGATCAGCTTTATTTAAAGACTGTCACACTGTAGAGGGATCAGCTTTATTCTCATTTGCACATGGAATGACTAGAAACAATGGGATGAAACTGAATGGGAGAATAAACAGTTTAGAAATACCTTTTTGACAGTGAGGGTGATGAACAAGTGGAACAGGCGGCCATGAGAGGTGGTGAGTTCTCCTTCAATGGAGTCTTCACACAGAGGGTGGACAGACATCTGTCTGGGATGATTAAGGCCGGGTTTACATTTGAGCGGTGAACGCAGCGTAACCAAACACATGTGCATTGTGTTCCTATGTTTAATATTGGGACGCATAGTACCTGCATATGGTTGCATTTGCGTTCGGATGCGTTATAATAATAATAATGCATTTTTTAAAAGCGCCCTCCGAATGCAACACGTTGCATTTTTTGTTTTATCAGCAAGCACAAAATGAATGAATGGAGCTGAATGGATCCGCAGTGTCCTCCGCATGACAGCGCAGGAGAACGCTGCGGATCACACTGAAATCTCCATAGAAATGCTTTGTGAATGTGCCCGGTCTCGACAGCCGAGACCTCTGATTGGGTGGCCGGGGACATTTACAATAAAATACTATGTGAACGCATGAAGAGAATCCCCGCTGCATTCACATCAGTATGGCAGCGGTTGGCAATGCGCATGCGTCACCATGCAGATACAAATTCTAGTGTGAAACCAGCCTTAGTGAATCCTGCTGTGAGAAGGGGGTTGGAGCAGATGACCCAGGAGGTCCCTTCACACGATGACCCAGGAGGTCCCTTCACACGATGACCCGGGAGGTCCCTTCACATGATTACCCAGGAGGTCCCTTCACACGATGACCTGGGAGGTCTCTTCACACGATGACCCAGAAGGTCCCTTCACACAATGACCCAGGAGATCCTTTCACACGATGGCCTGGGAGGTCTCTTCACACGATGACCCAGGAGATCCCATCACACAATGACCCAGGAGATCCCTTCACATGATGACCCAGGAGGTCCCTTCACACGATGACCCAGGAGATCCCTTCACACTATGACCCAGAAGGTCCCTTCACATGATGACCCACGAGGTTACTTCACACGATGACCCAGGAGGTCCCTTCACACGATGACCCAGGAGGTCCCTTCACATGATGACCCGGGAGGTCCCTTCACATGATGGCTCAGAAGGTCCCTTCACACGATGACCCAGGAGGTCTCTTCACACAATGACCCAGGAGGTCTCTTCACATGATGACCCAGAAGGTCCCTTCACACCACGAGGTCCCTTCACACGATGACCCAGGAGTTCCCTTCACACCAGGAGGTCCCTTCACATGATGACCCACGAGGTCCCTTCACACGATGACCACGAGGTCCCTTCACATGATGACCCAGGAGTTCCCTTCACACCAGGAGGTCCCTTCACACGATGACCCAGGAGGCCTCTTCACATGATGACCCAGGAGGTCCCTTCACACGATGGCTCAGGAGGTCCCTTCACATGATGACCCGGGAGGTCCCTTCACATGATAACCAGGAGGTCTCTTCACACGATGACCCAGGAGGTCTCTTTACACTCCACCTTTCTATTATAACCCTCCTCTGCCCACATATTTTGTCTTTCAGGTCTGCAGGATGGGATCCTCATGGCAGTCCGCACAAGATTTCTACTTCTGGGCCCTAGAGAATGGAGGTAAGAAACAACAAGCCCAATAGTCACAGACGCCCCCGGCCTTATGTGCTCACCCTTAGTGGGTAACATTCCTTTTGTTCCTGTTATTTGCAGACGGCCGCACGGACCCCTGGCTCCTCGTCTACTCACCCGTCCCTGTCATCCTGGTCTTTGCCATCTACCTCATTCTCGTGGCCCTGGGCCCTAAAATAATGGAGGGAAGAGAACCCTTCACCCTCGCTCCGTCCTCCTGGTCTATAACCTGGCACTGGTGGGGACTGTCAGCCTATATGTTTTATGAGGTGAGACCACCCTGACCTACATGGACCCCCCACCCCATACTATGCAGTCTATATACTCCACCCTGACTACACGGACCCCCCCACCCCATATCATGCAGTCTATATACTCCACCCTGATCTACACTGATCCTCCCCACCCATACATACAGTCTATATACTCCACCCTGACCTACACGGACCCCCCACCCCATATCTATGCAGTCTATATACTCCACCCTGACCTACACAGGACCCCCCCACCCCATACCATGCAGTCTATATACTCCACCCTGATCTACAGACATCCTCCACCCCATACCATCAGTCTATATACTCCACCCTGACCTACACGGACCCCCCACCCCATACATGCAGTTATATACTCCACCCTGACCTACACAGACCCCCCCACCCCATACCATGCAGTTATATACTCCACCCTGACCTACACAGACCCCCCCACCCCATACCATGCAGTCTATATACTCCACCCTGATCTACACAGATCCTCCACCCCATACCATACAGTCTATATACCTCCACCCTGACTACACGGACCCCCCACCCCATACCATGCAGTCTATATACTCACCCTGACCTACACAGATCCTCCACCCCATACATACAGTCTATATTACTCCACCCTGATCTACATAGACCCCCCCACCACATACCATGCAGTCTATATACTCCACCCTGATCTACACGGACCCCCCACCCCATACCATGCAGTATATATACTCCACCCTGACCTACATGGATCCCCCCACCCCATACCATGCAGTCTATATACTCCACCCTGATCTACATGGATCCCCCCACCCCAAACCATACAGTCTATATACTCCACCCTGACCTACAGACCCCCCACCCCATACCATGCAGTCTATATACTCCACCCTGACCTACACGACCCCCCCCACCCATACCATGCAGTTATATACTCCACCCTGATCTACATGGATCCCCCCACCCCATACCATGCAGTCTATATACTCCACCCTACCTACATGGACCCCCCACCCCATACCATGCAGTCTATATACTCCACCTGACCTACACGGACCCCCACCCATACCATGCAGTCTATATACTCCACCTGACTACACGGACCCCCCCAACCACCATTACCATGCAGTCTATATACTCCACCTGACTACACGGACCCCCCCCCTACCATGCAGTCTATATACTCCACCTGACTACAGGACCCCCCACCCATACATGCAGTCTATATACTCCACCTGACCTACACGACCCCCCACCCATACCATGCAGTCTATATACTCCACCCTGATCTACACGGACCCCCCACCCATACATGCAGTCTATATACTCACCCTGACCTACACGGACCCCACCCATACCATGCAGTCTATATACTCCCCTGACTACACGGACCCCCCACCCATACCATGCAGTCTATATACTCCACCCTGACCTACACGACCCCACCCATACATGCAGTCTATATACTCCACCTGACTACAGACCCCCACCCCATACCATGCAGTCTATATACTCCACCTGACCTACAGGACCCCCCACCCCATACCATGCAGTCTATATACTCCACCCTGACCTACAGGACCCCACCCCATACATGCAGTCTATATACTCCACCCTGACCTACACGGACCCCCACCCCATACCATGCAGTCTATATACTCCACCCTGATCTACACGGACCCCCACCCATACCATGCAGTCTATATACTCCACCCTGACCTACACGGACCCCCCCCCCATACTGCAGTCTATATACTCCACCCTGACTACACGGACCCCCACCCATACATGCAGTCTATATACTCCACCTGACTACACGGACCCCCACCCATACCATGCAGTCTATATACTCCACCCTGACTACACGGACCCCCACCCCATACCATGCAGTCTATATACTCCACCTGACTACACGGACCCCCACCCCATACCATGCAGTCTATATACTCCACCTGATACTACAGGACCCCCCCCATACATGCAGTCTATATACTCCACCTGACCTACACGGCCCCCACCCATACATGCAGTCTATATACTCCACCCTGACCTACAGGACCCCCACCCCATACCATGCAGTCTATATACTCCACCCTGACTACAGGACCCCCCACCCATACCATGCAGTCTATATACCACCCTGATCTACACGGACCCCCACCCCATACCATGCAGTCTATATACTCCACCTGACTACATGGACCCCCACCCCATACCATGCAGTCTATATACTCCACCCTGACCTACACGGACCCCCACCCCTACATGCAGTCTATATACTCCACCCTGACTACACGACCCCCACCCATACCATGCAGTCTATTACTCCACCCTGACTACAGACCCCCACCCATACATGCAGTCTATATACCCACCTGATCTACACGGACCCCCACCCCATACATGCAGTCTATATACCCCACCTGACTACACGGACCCCACCCATACCTGCAGTCTATATACTCCACCCTGACCTACAGGACCCCCCCCCATACATGCAGTCTATATACCCACCTGATCTACGGACCCCACCCATACCATGCAGTCTATATACTCCACCCTGACCTCACGGACCCCCCACCCATACCATGCAGTCTATATACTCCACCCTGACTACACGGACCCCCACCCCATACCATGCAGCTATATACACACCTGATCTACACGGACCCCCACCCATACATGCAGTCTATTACCCACCTGACTAACGGACCCCCCCCCCATACTATGCAGTTATATATCCACCTGACCTACACGGACCCCCCACCCATACATGCAGTCTATATACTCCACTGACCTACGGACCCCCCAATACCATGCAGTCTATATACTCCACCTGACTACACGGACCCCCACCCATACCATGCAGTCTATATACTCCACCCTGACCTACATGACCCCCACCCCATACCATGCAGTCTATATACTCCACCCTGACTCACGGACCCCACCCATACCATGCAGTCTATATACTCCACCTGACCTACACGACCCCCCACCCATACTATCAGTCTATATACCACCTGACCTACAGGACCCCCACCCCATACCATGCAGTCTATATACCCACCTGACTACAGACCCCCCACCCATACCTGCAGTCTTATACCCACCTGACTCACGGACCCCCACCCATACCATGCAGTCTATTACTCACCTGACCTACACGGACCCCACCCCATACATCAGTCTATATACACACCTGATCTACACGGACCCCACCCATACCATGCAGTCTATATACTCCACCCTGACCTACAGGACCCCCACCCCATACATGCAGTCTATATACTCCACCCTGATCTACACCCCCCATATATGCAGTCTATATACTCACCCTGACTACAGGACCCCCCCCCATACCATGCAGTTATATACCCACCCTGATCTACACGGACCCCCACCCCATACCATGCAGTCTATATACATCCACCCTGATCTACACGGACCCCCACCCCATACCATGCAGTCTATATACTCCACCCTGACTACACGGACCCCCACCCCATACCATGCAGTCTATATACTCCACCCTGACCTACACGACCCCCCACCCCATACCATGCAGTCTATATACTCCACCTGATCTACACGGACCCCCACACCCATACCATGCAGTCTATATACTCCACCCTGACTACACGGACCCCCCACCCATACCATGCAGTCTATATATCCACCCTGACTACACGGACCCCCACCCTATACTATGCAGTCTATATATCACCTGATACCACCCCACCCTACATGCAGTCTTATACTCACCCTGCTACCGGACCAACCCATACCATGCAGTCTATATACTCCCCTGACCTACACGGACCCCCACCCCATACCATGCAGTCTATATACTCCACCTGACCTACACGGACCCCCCACCCATACCATGCAGTCTATATACTCCCTCTGATCTACACGGACCCCCCCACCCCATACCTATGCAGTCTATATACTCCACCCTGATCTACACGGACCCCCCACCCCATACTCATGCAGTCTATATACTCCACCCTGATCCTACACGGACCCCCAACCCCATACCATGCAGTCTATATACTCCACCCTGATCTACACGGACCCCACCCCATACCATGCAGTCTATATACTCCACCCTGACCTACACGGACCCCCCACCACATACCATGCAGTCTATATACTCCACCCTGATCTACACGGACCCCTCCACCCCATACCATGCAGTCTATATACTCCACCCTGATCTACACGACCCCCCCACCCCATACCATGCAGTCTATATACTCCACCCTGACCTACACAGACCCCCCACCCCATACCATGCAGTCTATATACTCCACCCTGACCTACACAGACCCCCACCCCATACCATACAGTCTATATACTCCACCCTGATCTACACGGACCCCCTCACCCCATACTATGCAGTCTATATACTCCACCCTGATCTACACTGACCCCTCACCACATACCATGCAGTCTATATACTCCACCCTGATCTACACTGACCCCCCACCCCATACCATGCAGTCTATATACTCCACCCTGCCCTTTACACAGACACCCCCCCACCACATACCATGCAGTCTATGACCTCCTCACATTCTCCACTTTTCCGGTATCCGTTCTTCTCCTCAGTTCCTGGTGACGTCGTTGTTGGCCAGATACAGCTACTGGTGTCAGCCGGTGGATTACAGTAACAGTGATCTGGGCCTGCGGGTGAGTCCATGTTATACGTGGTGTCATGGCGGTGGTCCGTCCTCTGGGTTTGGGTCTTGAGTCTCCCCTACATTTCCGTCTTTCGTAGATGGCGAGGGTCTGCTGGTGGTTCTTCTTCTCTAAAGTGATTGAACTTCTAGACACGGTGAGGACGGCGGACGCTGCTCTCTTCTCTCCTCGTCTCCTTTTTCTCCAATTTACCATAGAACATTTGGGATCTATCAAAATCCAAAGTTTGTGGGGTTTCCTTACTTACCCAAGTGCAGATGTCGGAGAAAAGGAGACGGCGTGTCGGGGTCTACAAGGAAAAGACTTGTGGGGGGACAGAATAGTCTGGAGAAGGATAGGGGAGATGACTCTGTAGGACAAATAGGTGGTTAGAGGACTCAGGAGGAGGATGAGGACAGAGGAGGACAGAAGAGTTCAGGAGAACCAATGGGTCTGGAGGAAGAGGAGGACAGATGTGACTGAAGGTGGACCAAGTGGTCTAGAGGAGAAAGAGGAGGACATATGGGTCTGGAGGAGAAGGAGAGAGGACAGAGGTTGGGAGAAGGAGAGAGACAAAGTGGTCTCAAGGAGAAGGACAGGGGTCTGGGAAGGAGGACAGATGGAGCCTGGATTAGGACAAATGGATCTGGAGGAGGACAGACGTATCTGGAGTAGAAGAAGAACATAGGTCTGAAGTAGGACAGTTGGGTCTGGAAGAGGACAGTAGGGTCTTCAGTAAAACAGGTGTCTGGAGAAGGAGGACAACAGGGGTATGGAGGTATGGAGGAGGAGGGGGACAAAGTGGTCTGGAGAAGGAGGAAGACAAGGGTCTAGAGGAGAAGGAGGAGGACAGAGTGGTTTGGAAGAGAAGAAGCAAGGGGTCTGGAGAAGGAGGTAGAACAGAGGAATCTGGAGGAGGGAATGAATATACTGTAGTACAATGTATCTGATGTATCTCAGCATTATGATCTGTATTTCTCTCCTCTTTGCAGATATTTTTCATTATGAGGAAGAAGTTTAATCAGATCTCGTTCCTCCACGTCTACCACCACGGCACCATGATCTTCAACTGGTGGGCCGGGGTGAAGTATGTGGCCGGGGGTCAGGGTGAGTGTGAAATCTGGGGGTCAGGGTGAAGTACGTGGCCGGGGGTCAGGGTAAAGTACGTGGTCGGGGTCAGGGTGGAGTATGTGGTCGGGGGTCAGGGTAAAGTATGTGGTCGGGGTCAGGGTGGAGTATGTGGTCGGGGGTCAGGGTGGAGTATGTGGTCGGGGGTCAGGGTAAAATATGTGGTCGGGGGTCAGGGTGGAGTATGTGGTCGGGGGTCAGGGTGGAGTATGTGGTCGGGGGTCAGGGTAAAGTATGTGGTCGGGGGTCAGGGTGGAGTATGTGGTCGGGGGTCAGGGTGGAGTATGTGGTCGGGGGTCAGGGTAAAGTACATGGTCGGGGGTCAGGGTGGAGTATGTGGTCGGGGGTCAGGGTAAAGTACATGGTCGGGGGTCAGGGTAAAGTACGTGGTCGGGGGTCAGGGTGGAGTACGTGGTCGGGGGTCAGGGTGGAGTACGTGGTCGGGGGTCAGGGTAAAGTACATGGTCGGGGGTCAGGGTGGAGTATGTGGTCGGGGGTCAGGGTAAAGTACATGGTCGGGGGTCAGGGTAAAGTACGTGGTCGGGGGTCAGGGTAAAGTACGTGGCCAGGTGTCAGAGTGAAGTATGTGGCCGGTGGTCAGGGTGAAGTACAAGGCCGGACGTCAGGGGGGAGTACGTTGCCAGGCGTCAGGGTGAAGTACTTGGCTGGGGGTCAGGGTGAAGTACTTGGCTGGGGGTCAGGGTGAAGTACGTGGCCGGGGGTCATGGTGGAGTACGTGGCCGGGGTCAGGGTGAAGTACATGGCCAGTGGTCAGGGTGAAGTACACGACGGGGGGTCAGGATGAAGTATGTGGCGGGGTGTCAGGGTGAAGTACATGGCCAGTGGTCAGGGTGAATTATGCGGCAGGGGTTCAGGGTGAAGTACATGGCCAGTGGTCAGGGTGAATTAGCGGCAGGGGTTCAGGGTGAAGTACATGGCCAGTGGTCAGGGTGAATTATGCGGCGGGGGGTCAGGGTGAAGTACGTGGCGGGGTGTCAGGGTGAAGTATGTGGTTTGTCTTTTGGCCTCCAATCATGGTGTGTATTATGGCCTCCAAATAGTATATGAAGTTTTCCAGTGCCATGATGCCCTGTATATAGTATACGTATCATCTCCTGTTCTTTCCTCTCCAGCGTTCTTCATCGGGATGCTGAACTCCTTCGTCCACACCTTCATGTATCTGTATTACACTCTCGCGGTGCTGGGGCCGTCCGTGCAGAAGTATCTGTGGTGGAAGCGATACCTGACGATACTACAGCTGGTAACGAGGACACACGGGCAGCGATATATCACATTAGTATCATAAATCACCTACTATGTCACACTCAGGACCCCGCGCCGACCCCTGAGCACAGAGGGTATAATTATATTGCAGTATGTAACATTGTGACATATCCGGCCACAGTTCAGACATTGTCCTATATTATCTCATTGGTCTATTGGATCTTACATCACACATTGTGCCGTCCCTGGAGGAGCCCCGTGATATTAATATTACATTACACCGCTGTGTCTTTTTCTCGTAGACGCAGTTCGCCGCCATCGCTCTTCACTCCGGATACAACCTATTCACTGACTGTCCGTTCCCGGATGGCTTTAATTTGGCGGTGTTCACCTACATCATCACCCTCATCATCCTCTTCCTCAACTTCTACTACCAAACCTACCTCCGACGCTCCCACAAGAAGAAGGCCTGAGCCCTCAGGGGGCCACAATTTCTCGACTGGGGTCACGTGGGACAGTAAGTGCAATATCGGGGGACACAACCCCTCCAAAAACCCAGCGTTCAGTGTTATTACCATTCACCTCTCAGGATATTATATATTTATACGCTGATCATGTGACTGTGAGGAGCCGAGGCCCCTCCCCCGAGGAATCACTAAATAAATAAATGAGTATTTATACAATATGTATCATGTGTGGTCGTCTTATCCTGAAAGACCAAACTGATGGCAAATCCGTGCCGAATTGTAATCTGTTTATCCTCAGTGTGAGAACCACAATAATAATCTTGCACTTGTGATACCTTTTAATGGCAGCAAAAATATAAATTAATTAATTAAAGTTACAAAGCTTTCGAGACTGCTTACCTCTCTTCATCAGGCCGGGTACAACCAAATAAAGTATTGACACTACAAAGCTTTCGAGACTGCTTACCTCTCTTCATCAGGCATGCTATATGAAGAGACCAAACCTTTTTTCTTTTGGCCCTTTAAGGACATGCTTTTGTGGCGCCCCTGCGGTCTGGTTGCCACAAATGGTATTTGTTCTACATTGATTGTAATGCCATGTCTGAAGAGAATTGGAGCTCCCTCTGCTGGAAGTCTGAAGCATTCACACACTGCCTGATCTCTAACCAGGAAGCTGAGCACTAGGGCCTGTTTTCTGGCTGTGGCTCAGTCTCTGGTTGGGAGAGGGGTTAGTTTCTGTTCAGTGGGTTTAGTAAAACAGAGACGAGTGAGGAGAAAGGTTCTTGGGAAAAGAAGCAGGAGGGTGACTCCCTAGGAACATGCTGTCCAGCGGGGTACCAGTCCCTTGGTCAGTCAGGGGTTACAGACCCTGGTGGTAGAAGTTGGAGGCTAGTGAGGTCCATGCTCACCGGCCACTTAAGTGGAGCTTTCCGGGGTATCAGCAATACAAAAGGTCAAAGAATTGCTGGAAGGCACAGGGCTCACATTGTCAGCCTCACAGGAGGTAATCCTCAACAGATAAAGAGGAGTATAGCACAGCACAAAGGCACCTAGAAACCTACCAACTTACAGAAGTCAGTAGGAAGGCTATATTTCTCACCTAGCAGAGTGGACTACAGTTCTAATCAGACTGGCCAGACCACATACATGGTGATGGTTGTATCATTCTGGACACTGTGCAAGGACTTCAGTAGAAGGTAAAGCAAAATAATGTTTCTGCTGTTTATTTCTCAACATCTCATCTTTACAACTACCACTCCCATCACCACCATCCCCTGGGAGCCAGCCCTGGTTGGGAAGGGTTTAACAGCTGCACTGCCACTCCATCTATCTCCCAACGATCTCCTGCAGTGCCAGCCATATCTGGATGATAATCCCAACTGGCGTTACAAACCCTTAAAAAAAAAAAGTATTCTAGATCCTTACATATTTTCATTAGCTCCCTGCCCAAACAGTCATACAGTCATCCGGCTGGTTAATGGTTAATAGTTCAGTTAACAGAACTTGTAGCAATGCCGAAATTCAGAAAATCCTGAAAGGACCTGTGTGATGTCACGTCCTTGTGACTATAATAGGCGGAGCTGAGTCTACATAGACCTTAACGATTTAGTTTGCTTGGCTCCGCCCATTACAGTCACATGGTCATGACATCACACAGGTCCTTTATGCAGAGGATTCGGTATTGCTACAAGTTCGGAAGATGCTAGAATGTATGCGCTGCTTCCAGGCGTGACATTATTTTCGTCACGTGATAAGGGAGTGTTTGAAATGCAGCCCAATGTTTCCATACAGAATAACCATTATTTTTTTAAGTTCATGTGGGTATGGAGTTGTTTATAATAGAAGTGGGGATCTAGGGGTAAGACCCCCAGATAAAGAAGGGTCGGGTGGCTGCCTACCCCTGGAATATTTATAGTAAGCAAGAGGAAATGTAGCCACGTCCACCAACTAAGCCGGTAACGCCCACTAACCTGGCTCACACATTCTAGGCTTAACAGCACAAATTCAGTGACCTATCTGTTAACCATTAACCAGCTGATGACTGTATGACTGTTCGGGCAGCTAGTGAATGAAAATGTCAGTATTACATACTTATAGTGGACAGGGGGAAACATAGCCACACCCACCAAACAAGCTGGTCATGCCCACTAACCTGAAAGGACCCCAAACAATCTAGGCTCAATCCCACAACATTAGTGACCTATCTGTTAACCATTAACCAGCCGGATGACTGTATGACTGTTTGGGCAGCTAGCTAATAAAAATATGTCAGTATTGTATATTTATAGTGGAAATGAGCAAACTCTGCCATGCTCACCATTCTAAGATTAACCTCACATGGTCAGTGACCTATCTGTTAACCATTAACCAGCCGATTGACTGTGTGACTGTTTGGGCAGCTAGTTAATGAAAATATGTCAGTGTTGCATATTTATAGTGGACAGGAGGAAACATGGCCAAGCCCATTAACCAATCCGGCCACGTCCACTAACCTGGAAGGAGCCTATACATTCTAGGCTCAGCCCTACAAGTTCAGTGACCTATTGTCACGCGCTGACTATCTGCAGTCTATGTTGGATGCTGCTGTGATTAAATGTGTGTGAATTTCTTTTGGAACTGCATGAGTTAATGTCAGTGTTGCTGGATGCTGTGCTCAGGTGCTGGATGAAGTGAAGCCTTAGTGGAGCCATCTGGAATCTCCTTCGCTGGCCTTTAAATAGCCTCTCCCTCCACCAGGTGGCGTCACTGTTAGAATTGTAACTTTGCCTGTGACTGAGCTTCTGTGTGGACCTCGGTGCTTGTGCTGCAGTTCGTGGAGTTTTACCTTTTGCTGTAGAGCTGCTGACCCCGGTCCTTGGTGAGAGGTGAGAAGGAGAAGCATAGGGCTGGTTGAGGGAAAGGGTGGTGGCCTGGACCTCCTCACCATCAGAGATACCTTTGGGAGCAGCGCTAGTCAGGGCCCCCAAGTCTAGGGCCAGACTCGTTTCTCAGGTGCCCTTTTACTATCATCTTGTTGCTCACTGCCTCACCCGCCACCTGTGTGACATCTATCTGTTAACCAGCCGGATGACTGTATGACTGTTCACCCAGCTAGCTAATAAAAACATGTAAGTATCTAAAATGTGTTTTTGGGGGATGAATACAATGATTTAAAAACAAAACAAAAAAAAACAGGTTATTAATGAACATTCCATGTTCTAAATAACATTGGGGCAATTTAGTAACAAAAAAGGATGAAGGGTACCCTATACCTGTAATAATGGTGACACGGCAGCGCGGTCTGGTGAGGTCACAGGGCAAAGTGTCCCAGAGGTCACAGATCGGCGCCAACACCGCGAGACTTCACCTTTGATCGGATTGACACATATGCTTGAGAAGAGCTGACAATGATGTCTCCTCTCCGCTGTATTTACTACAGGCCATAAGCAAAGAAACCTGGATTGTGGAAGACAATATAGGGATCGAAGGTTGTTAAAGGGACAGGATTAACCCATTCACTGTGAGCTGGGAAACCCAGGATCGACTATTAATCATTGTCACAGCGCCCCCTGTGGTGGAGCCACAATCTACTGCTGTCTGCTAGCCCCAAACATAACAAATATCCAGAATCCATTGCTTGATCCATATTTTTTTTGTGGCCGGAGCTGTGTGATGGCAGGTTCATCACATAGGAAACAATCTGTGCCACTGAATCCTATAGTGCGCATAGGTGCAACCAACCCTGAGCACGATACATTGTAACAAAACAGCGGCCTCTGCTAAGACATGTAACTGAATATAGAATGATATTATGGCTACGAAAAATTGGCCATATCTATAACTGCCCAGTAGCCATGTCAAGGTGTGTCTGGTATACTGGGTCCCTACACTCAGTCACAGCCTCTATATGGATCCCAAACCTCCTATTTTTACGGGTGAGTAGGAACCTGCTAACAGAGAATAATAGCATCACGGGCCAATGTAACTGAGCGTAGCGACCCAATATGAGAGACGCCTCGACGTGGCTTATCGATATGGTAATATTTATATGCCAAGTGTCTCATTTCTTTCATACCTCCTTTTTTTAACAATATGTTGTGTCGGTGTTGCTCCTGTACACATTACATGATGGAGTGCTGCAGTTTTTTCTTGTTTAGATTATGGGGTCGCACCCTCTGATGTGCACCCTTCCATACTAGCCTTAGGTGTTATTGTTCTCTGTTAACAGGTTCCTACTCGCCCATACAAAGAGAGGATCTTAAATCAAAATATAGGCAGTGACGGAAGCATATGAACCCAGTAAATAGACGCGCCTCGACGTGGCTACTGGGCGGTTATGGATATGACCATATTTATATGCTAAGTGTCTCAATGTTTCATTTTTTCTTAGCTATAGTATTGTTCCATTTTCAATCATATGTTTATTAACTGTAACTTTTATTTTCCTCCAGTGAATATAGCTGTGTGATGTCTTGTTTATTACATAGCTGACGTTTTTTTGGGGGTACATAGTGTCTTAATAGCTCTTTTTTCCATTTTTTAGGGAACTATTGGGACTAAAAACCGCAATTCTGGTGTTTTTTCATTTTCTTCCTTCTTTACAGCATTTAATGAATCAATGAATTTCACGTTTTACAGTTTCCAGAAGCCGTGGTACCAAATAAGTTATTATTTTTGTTTGTTTTTAACCCCTTTTCTTTTTTACCATGTTCACTATATGGTAACACTGTATTTCCTGTGTTTCCTTTGTGGAATTGAAGCTGTGATCATCTGATCTCGTGTGCTGTACATAGCAGTGCATTAGCACCGCCGTGTATAGCGAAAATCACAGTCTGCTTTGACTGCCGGTGTGACGGGGTGTGTACCAGAGCAGGGAGGCGCACCAGGCCGATGAAGAGATTTATAGGGGCAGAGAGAATAGAACAACAAATATGAATCTTATTCTGTAAAGTCCACAGTGAGTTCACAAGAAAGGGAACAGATCCAGTAATCCGACGCCGGGGAAAAAGCTGAAATAATCCTTGGATGAGTTTACTGGATCCAGCAGGTGAGGGACACCGCACAATCCCACAGGGCAGCTTCTATCAATCTACAGACAGACAACAGCACCTGGCCTCAGCCTCAGGTCCTCGCCCTTCGAAAGTCAACACACAACTGAAACTGACCAAGCATGAGTCTATTGTTCTCTCTCTTTGGATCACACCTTCCTTTGAACATTTGGCTACATGGAGAAGTTTCTAGAAATCCATACTCCATTCTATGTACAGGTTTGTGTATTGGAGGAGCCCCTGCAGAGAGGTACAAAGACAGAACCCCCCCCCACTAGATGCTAAACAAGAAATGTTGACCTAGGCCTGATTACATTAGAGTCCATGAACACAGGCCGGGGAAGGGACACCCTGTTACAGATGGTTAAGGATTACCTTTCAGAGGAGGATCATAATGACAGACACAGGGGTCATCAGCTGACCCCCATTCAGCACTCCACGATCACATCATTGCATGCCAATGGGAGTGGAGAATAATGCGCCCCTCTGATCCAAAGGCACATAATCGCTCCTATATAGGGAAGATGGTGTGTCACGGTCCGCACTGCTGTCTCATTGGGATCCCAAGGGATGGATGTCTCCAAAAAGTCACAAGGAAGGCAATGGTTCCAAAGCAAAGATCTCCTTTATTCACCTACACGTTTCGGCACCTATCCTGGCACCTTCATCAGGAATACGTGCCGAAACGCGTAGGTGAATAAAGGAGATCTTTGCTTTGGAATCATTGCCTTCCTTGTGACTTTTTGGAGACATCCATCCCTTGAGATCCCAATGAGACAGCAGCGGGGACCGTGACACACCATCTTCCCTATATAGGAGCGTTTTTCCACGTACGAGTAGTTGGTGGAGGTCCTGCAGCAGCTATAAACCAAATGCTTATAAACCAGTTGTGGGTCACACAACTGGACAGGGTGAGTGCACACCTATTGATAAACTCAGTGTGTCACTAGTGATAGGGCACTATTGCGCCTCTTGTCTCCCCCTTTTTGTATTTATAAAGGCACATAATGTCTGATTAAATCGTAACATGCACCGAAGTTCCCCTCGTGTCCTCCTCATCCATAGATCATATCCAACCACCATCTGAGGCTGCTCCTGAGCTTTTGGCTGTCACCTCGCCCCATCAATCACATCAAAGTCATGACATTTCCTTCCCTCTGGAGATAGAGGAATCCGGGGACGTGCTGGTCATCATGCTTGGGTGTGGACTCCAGGGACCTTGTGGACGTGCCGCTCACCATGGTCCGGTCATTAGTCCTCCCACTGTAGACTTTTACCTTTCTGATGCAAATTACGGCAGCTTTTATCCATTCTCCTCTTGGCCCCCAACACTGGTTTTTCAACACTAAGAAGCCAACTCTGACAATGAGATCTTAAGCCAAAACTAATTACTAACAAATTACTAATTATCTGCCCCAGGATTCCTCATGGCTGTGGGTCAAGGACTAACGATCAAAGATGGCGACTCAATCAGTCTAGACCTATTCCCAGACTGTGTGTAGGAGATCTCCGTCCTCTATGGTAATTCATCGCTCACATGAAGAAAACTCATCTAGATGATGACACTGATGGAGATGAAATTCCTTAGGTTAAGGGTGAATTTTTCTTTATTTGAGGGTAAGTTTCCCATTTAGAAGTGAGATTCTTCCCATATATTCACCAACATTATCACATTATCGCAGATTCTAGGATTGTCCCTACAATATCTGATATTGGGTCTATCACCCATGACAAGACATAAGCAGTGGAGTAACTGAAGCTCATGGGCCCTGATCAGGGGCGGACACAGACTGTAGTGGGCCCCTGTGCAAGAACTATTTTTTTGGCCCCCCCCGCCCCTCATAGTGCAACAAAGTAATGTAAACATATAGATTGTAATATTTATTTAGAATGCAACTATCAAATCTAAATAGTAAAGTTGTTTACTTTTTTAATATGATCCTAAAAACTAATAGGAAGATAGTTGTTACCTACCTGCCCGTTCTACCACTTGCATAGGTGAGTCATAAACCTCTCCAGCCGGTGATTCTGCTGCTTCATGTCAATAGACAGCTATTAATCTTCTAGGCTGCTCTATTAAAGGGGAATGACTGCCAACATCAGCGCCGGCCTGGAAGAAGGTTCCCCTTATTGATATCAGATAAAACAAATGACCGACCACAATCCACTGTACCAAGACCAATAATACCAGATAGAAGGCAGAAATACCACCACACACCGTGACCAGATCACATATCACCACGACATAGTGCCCAAATAATGCCACATACAAGGCACAAATACCGCCACACACCATGACCAAAGCACATAATACCACCACATAGTGATCAAATGCTACCACATACAAGGTATAAATACTGCCACACCATGAGACCACATATTACCACCACATAGTGACCGAATAATACCACATGCAAGAGACAAATAACGTCATGTCATGACCAAAACAAATAATAACAACACAGTGACAAATACCGTAATACTAAATTAATAAAAATGTAAAAAAGCTCTGTATATTGGGTGAGAGTACAGGTAATACAGTGATCACCAGTGACATTATACACAGGAGCTCTGTATATAGTGTCAGTGTACAGGTAAGAGTGATCACCGGTGACCTTATACATAGGAGTTCTGTATATAGTGTATAGGTTATACAGTCATTAACAGTGACATTATACACAGGATCTCTGTATATAGTGTCAGTGGACAGGTAATACAGTTATGACCAGTGACATTATACACAGGAGTTCTGTATATAGTGTACAGGTTATACAGTCATTACCAGTGACATTATACACAGGATCTCTGTATATAGTGTCAGTGGATAGGTAATAGAGTGATCACCAGTGACATTATATACAGGAGCTCAGTATATAGTTTCAGTGTACAGGTTATACAGTCATCACCAGTGACATTATAAACTGAAGCTCTGTATACTGTATAATGTCAGTGTGTGTGTATACGTAATACACATACTCATCAGTGATGTCTCTAGGTGCAGTTCTTTATCTGTCGCAGACCGATACCACGTTTTCTGTGTAGGACTTATCTCTGCAGAAAATAACATAGTTAGCTACAACAGATCACTTCCAGAGCACAATCCACACTTTTCCCAAGATTTCTACATTACATCAAATGAAAAAAAAAGTGACATAGTGCCGCTCTACACAGTAACAATGCTCAAGTGTCATTCTGTGCCTGCTCATCTCTGTCAGCAGACATATTTGTCTGATGGCAAAAATGTAGCAGAGCTGAAGACAGAAGACCCATGGATTACATAGGAGCAAGGATTTTTTTTTTATTAAAGATGGAGTCTGTTTTGTGTTTTATTTTTAATAAAAAAAATTTACTAGAAATTCATGGTGGCCATGCCTAATTTGGAGTGACACCATGAATTTCAAGCTTAGTACCAGCTGATAATACAAAGCTGGCCTGGTACTAACCCTATTATTACCCAGGGTGCCACTCACTACCAGAGTCACTGGAAGAGCCGGGTAAAGAGCCTGGAAATGGTGATATGATGAATGCACCATTTTCAGGGGTGGCTGCGGGCTGCGATTTTTAGAGTGGAGGGCCAAGAAACGCTTGGGCCTTACCCTACTGAGAATCCCAGCCCCCAGCTGCCTGTTTTTACCTGGCTGGCGATCAACATATGGTGGGAACCCACACATTTAAAAAAATATATATTTTAAATAAGTTTAAAACAAATGTTAGGCTTCTCTGTCTTTTGATCACCAGCCAAGGTAAAGCCATGCAGCTAGGGGTAGCAGGCCGTAGCTGTCCGCTTTATCTGCGGTGAGAATCAAAAATCCTGTGGAGCACTACGTCATGTTTTTAAAAATGATTTCTTTTCACACTTGTAAATGTGACCGACCCAACAGCCAATCACAGATGCGGTCAAAGAGGATGGGCGTCTGTGATTGGCTGTTTGAGTAATCTACAACATGCCCATACATTCTAGTGTGGTACCATGTATGGGCTGCTTTCAGGTTACTTAAGCAGCCAATCACAGACACCCATTCTCTGTGTCAGCGTCTGCGATTGTCTGTTGGGCCTGTCACACATATAGCAGTGTGAAAATACACAAATAATAAAAAAATATGACATAGCGCTCCACAGAATTTTTGATTCTCACCGTGGATAAAGCAGAAAGATACAGGCTGCCACCTCCAGCTACCTGGCTTTAGCTTGGCTGGTGATCAAAAGTCAGGAAAGCCCAATTTTTTTTTAAATTATTTTAAAAATATTAAAAAAAGGCGTGGGCTCCCACCATATTTTGATCGCCAGCCAGGTAAAACCAAGCAGTTGGGGGCTGGGATTTTCAGCATGGTAAGGCCCAAGCATTCTGGACCCCGCACGCTGAAAACAGCAGCCCACAGCCACCCCTGGAATTGGCGCATTCATTGTAGCGCCATTTCCAGGTGCTTTATCCAGCTCTTCCAGAGGCCCTGGTGGGGGCTGGGTAATAATGGGGTTAGTACCAGCTTTGTATTATCAGCTGGTACTAAACCTGAAATTCATGGCGTCATGCCAAATTAGACATGGCCACCATGAATTTCTAGTAAACAGAAAAAAAACAACACAGAGAAAATTTTTTTTTAATAAAAATAAAACACAAAACACATTTAGTGACTCCATCTATAATATAAAAAAATCCTCGCTCCAACGTAATCTACGGGTCTTCTGTCTTCAGCTGTGCTACATCTTTGCCATCAGACAAATATGTCTGCTGAAAGAGATGAGCAGGCCCAGAATAACACTAGAAGACAGCCATAAGTCAGAGAAGCGCTCAGCTGCCCTCCAGCCGCCGACCGTGTTTTCCTGTGCGTTGCAAATAATGCATACTTTCAAACGCATGCCTACTTTTGCAAGCATTAGTATGCATTTTCGCAATGCAAGTCTACAGTACATTGCATTTGTGCTGATTTACAACGGATCCGCAGCAGTGAGGAGGGCAGACGGAGCCCTGGAGACTGCCTAGTCAGTCTACTGGTGATACTACAGAGGCTGCAGGACACACTAGGCATGAATCATGCCTACTATGTCCTGCCAGCCTCCGTGGTACTATCATGCCCACCAAGCATGTGCTGCCAGCCACTGATGGTACATGCTGGGCATGATAGTACCAGTAACCAGAGGCTGGCAGGACATGCTGGGCAATGGGCATGATGATAATCATGCCCACTGCCCAGTAGTATGTACTGCCACCAGCCTTGGCCCCCTTCCCCCCCGTCCTCCCAGTCAGCCCAATACCATTTCCCCCCCCGGCCCCCGCTTTTCATACTCACCATACCAGAGATCTCGAGCTGCAGGCCTGCAGCCGCTGCCTGGGGCTATGTGTCCAACCTCCACAGTGCGCACAGGAAGCAGTTCCAGGGTGACATCATTGCCCCGAGACTGATGCCTCCTGCGGAGGAGGCAGAGGCACGGATGCGGCAGGCAGAGCAGGGAGATCGCTCTCCCTGCTTTGCCTCTGCAGAGGTACAGCCAACACTAATCATATCGGTAGTGCTGCTGATATGATTAGCGAACTGGGGGGGCCCTCTGTAGTCTGTACAGGGCCCAAGGGGGTAGGGGGGCGGAGCTTGGGGGATGTGGCAATTGGGACCCGAGGCCCATCGGGTTACTATGGGGCTCCATTGACTAGCAGTAAGCAGCACATAGCGTCGCTATGTGCAGCTAGTCATCGGAGTCCCATAGTAACCCGATGTTTACCTTAGCAGCGGCCCACTGCTAAGGTAAACATTGGGTTACTATGGGGCTCTGTTGACTAGCAGGATAGCGTTCATGCTCTGTAACACTATGCTGCTAGTTTTTAGCCCTTGTGTTTGGCTGGGGACACAATGCAAATGTGACCCTAGCCAGACAGAGGTGCTGGGGAGCCTTGGGGGGTCCCTACCAGTTCGGGGTCCCGGTTCATTGAACGGGCTGCACCAGTGGTAGGTTCGCCCCTGGCCCTGATGTGAAAGCTCCAATGGGGCCCCCAATTATTGCAAATCTGTAACAGCAATAGTCTTGCTATAGATCAGAGACGTTTGGGCCCCCTAGGCTCCAGGGCCCGGGTGTGATTGCAGCCTCTGCACCTGTTGTAGTTACACCCTGGACATTTCCTTCCCTCTGGAGATAGAGGACTTTGTAGACGTGCCTCTCACCATGTTTGGGCCATTATTCCCCCCCAGTGAAGACTTTTTACCTTTCTGATGCAGATTACGGCACCTTTTATCCATTCGCCCTTTGGCTCCTGCACTGGTTTTTCGACACTAAATGAGATGTTCTACCAAACACAAGAATGACTAATTATCATCCCTGGGATTCCCATAGTCATTATCACGTAAGCTCCTCATATGGGTCAAGGACTAATGATCAAAGGTGGTGACTCAATCAGTCTAGACGACTGTCCAAAAAGCTTCTATTGGGTTTAACCAAGTAAGTTATTGCTGCAGTCCTATGTAAGACCATAGGACTGCGGGTATCCTATACACATTACCTATGTAAGATATAATCCCTTCAGCCCTATATAAAACCACAGCTAATGTGTATATATAATACATGCAGTCCCATGTAACACCCATACCTGAAGTCCTGTATGAGATCACAGGTAATGTGTGTGTGTATATATATATATATATATGTGGCACTCCTGAGGCTCCAGTCGCCACAGAGGTACTGCACCTCAGCCCGAGGTGTGGTATCCCACTCTTGGGTAAGGAGGGGACACTACCCGGCACCCAAACACCCACATCCAACACAACACACCCAAGTCCTGGGGTTCGGGTGGACCCTGTTGAGGGAGGGCCCCATCCCAGGCTGGGAAATGGGAAACAGGTAGAGGGTGTGGGCGGAGGAAGTAGAAAGGGGGAGCACCAGGAAGTAGATAGTGGGACAAGATCCGAGAGGACGTGACGGACGAGAGACGTAGAGGAGTTGGAGGGATGACACGGTCATGAGCAGAGGTCCTGGGGACTGGAGCCGATTGGAGCTCGTCCCAGGACAGAGAAAGAGAACGGACTGACAGAGGAGCCAGTGATGGGCTCCAGAGTGACAGAAGGGGTCCCAGGGGCACGGGAAGTGAGCGATACACCCGTGGTACCCGTATCCACACTGACCGTGATCAGAGTCGGGTGGAGGGACCGGGCCGCCGAAGGGGGACCGGCCCCAGACTAGTGGAGTGACTGAGGGACTCAGCTAGCAAACCGGGGACCGAGGTATCTTCATGTGCCATGGTCCAACTCCACATTTATTCATTGAGAAGGTAGCCACAGAGGGTCAAGGAAGACGTTGCCCGTCAGGACCCGGGGCCGCTGGATTGGGACACTGAGTGTGAGGGGTGGGGCGGAAGGGTGAGAGCCAGTGCAAGAAGTCGACATGGAAAAGAAATCTAAGAAGGGGGTCTGGATAAAGTGTCACCGAATTACCCGAGAGTTGGCTGGTATCCTAACCTGGAGAACACAGCACGTCGCGGACTGCTGGAAACAACCTGGAGACATGTATGAACCGTGAGGAAAATCCAAACACTGCACCCTGCTGTGTCCTCCAAATTATTTATTGTGCTCTTATGGTACCTTTACACGCCGCCACAACAGGATGGATACAACCCGCTACAGGCTACAAATGTAGCTTGTCGCGCCAATATCGCCCGTAGTAACGGCGTCTGAAGACGGGACGACACAGCCGGCTACAGATACATCTGTATCCGTGCACTGCCCATAAACAGATGGCTACATCGTCGATTGTAGCGAGCTATATCGGCGTGTAAAGAACCCACAGAAGGGAACTCTGGACAGCCGGCGATGTAGCTGCAATGTAGCGAAGGCGTGACCCTGGCTCCGGGTTACCGCGCCCCATCAGCGATCATTGGAGGAAGCTCCTGCATGACGATTGGTAGTCGCTGCATAGGGCGGCATATTTAAGGAGCTGACCAGTCACACTACACAATTGCTCGAGCGTGCTGTATTAACCAGCCTCCTGCGATGCCTGGCCAATCATGATGTTCTGGCTTTGTCCTATCAGCGTACGGACGTCTTGTAATCCACAATTGTGGCACGCCTATGTGCTGTCCCTGCTGCACCAGGTACGCCCATATTAGCTTGTTGTAGCGTTGTGTAAATGAGGTACGCTGAGCTACAGATGGCTACTTGAGACACCCGGCGATGTAGCTAGCTGTAAATGTAGCGTAGCGTAGCGCACCTTGTGGCGGCGTGTGAAGAGGGTGCGGTTCCCGTTGGTAACCGTTCGGCCGTGCTCGTGCACGTGAAGTTGCCGTTGGTATCCATCCTGTTGTGGCGGCGTGTAAAGGTACCATTAGTGCTGCAACCCACCGTATCCTGTTCCCAGCATAGACTTTGTAAACTGCCCTGGGCCCCTGCTCCACCTGTGGGGAGCAGATCATCTAGCTGCATCACCGAGGGCCCCAGAGGATCTGCATTGCAGCGTCGGCCATCCATCCGAATTGCTGAAACCCACGGGTGGCGTCACAAATCAATTCACATATACCAGAATTTTCCTATTTAATGACACCGCCAGGGCCACGGAACCCGGGTCACGACCTTGTGACCTTCATAGAGAACTGCCTGATTCGGTTCCGAGTACCCTAAGGTCCTGGTGTGGCCCGTCATATATATATATATATATATATATATACAGCTGAATGTGTGTATGAGAGACTAATTAATCACAGTATAACTGCACCTGATTGTGGGCCGGGGCCTTACCTTGACATTAGTTGTTACTTACAATCAATGTGACAGGTGTTACCTGCAGTCCTATGTAACTTCACAGTTAATGAACTATAGTATATGTCTACAGCACTGGCTATAGAGTAGATGCTACCTGCAGTCCTATGTAAAGTCACAGGTAATGTGGCAGATGTTTCCTGCACTGTTATTGATGTAGCAGAGCTGGATTTGTTATTTATGTGCCATTACTATACAGCAGAGGTCACTCCAGGCCTCAAGAGCAGCACACAGGGCAGGTTTTCAGGATTTCCTTAGCATTTGGCAGTTGGTCATTTGATTACCAGCTGTCAAATGCTATGGAAATCCTGAAAACCTGCCCTCGAGGCCTGCAGTTGGAGACCTCTGCTATATACTGTATGTGGGTTCCCCATGTAGATACAGCAGGGATGACATTTTGGCCGCCATTGCTGATGGCGGATGTCTGCGGGTGACACTGTCTGTCCATCATTCCTTCCATGTGTCCTCAGTTACTCTTCTTCGGGGGACTTTATGTTTGAGTTACAATGAAAGCCCCTTAAATCTTGTAGGGAACATTATGACCCCCATCCCCACCCTTACTGCTCCCCCACTTTGATTTAATAGAAGTGAATGAGGTCCCACAATACTCATTTATAGACCCTAGATAGATTGTTTCGGAATGTTCCACCAGGGGGCGACATCTGCCCCATTTACCTACACCTACAAGTGAGATGACAGCGATGATGATGATGATGATGATGATGATGATGATGATGATGACTAAACCGAGCGCTCTACATAGGAATTCCCATTGATAATAATTACTATGAATTAGGGGACACAAAGCTCGAAACACAACGGATCATAAAAAGATCCAGCACAAAATACAACACAACATAAAGAAATACAACACCTATACAAAAATAAAATAAAAAAACAACAACAATACAACACAAAATAATAAAAAAAAGCAAAATACCAACACAAAACCAACAAAAATAAAAAAAGCAAAATAGAACACAAAATTACATAAAAGACAACACATGATAGTGTGCATCATAGAAAAGATCCAACAATACAACACAAATACAAAAATAAAATAGAACACAAAGTAACACAAAATACAACACATAATAATGTCCATAAGAAATACACAAAAAGACAACATAGCACAATACAACATAATACAACATAACACAATACAACATAACACAATACAACATAACACAACATAACACAACATAACACATAATAAAACATATCTCAATACAATATAACACATAATACAACATAACACATAATACAACATAACACATAATACAACATAACACAATACAACATAACACACAATACAACATAACACATAATACAACATAACACAATACAACATAACACAATACAACATAACACATAATACAACATAACACAATACAACATAACACAACACAACATAACACATAATACAACATAACACAATACAACATAACACAACACAACATAACATAATACAACATAACACATAATACAACATAACACAATACAACATAACACAATACAACATAACACAACACAACATAACACAATACAACATAACACACAATACAACATAACAACACTAATACAAACATAACACACAATACAACATAGCACAATACAACATAACACATAATACAACATAACACATAATACAACATAACACAAAATACAACATAACACAGTACAACATAACACAAATACAACATAACACAATACAACATAACACATAATACAACATAACACATACAACATAACACAATACACATAACAAATACAAATAACACATAATACACATAACACATAATACAACATAGCACAATACAACATAAGCTAATACACATAAACAATACAACATACACATACACATGCAATACAACATAACACATAATACAATAACACATAATACACAACACAATACAACATAACACATAATACAACATAACACATAATACAACATAGCACAATACAACATAACACATAATACAACATAACACATAATACAACATAACATAACACAACATGAATATATGTAGGGGTGGAGGGTGGTTAATCATGCGCTGCCGTCCCAGTTTTCATAGGAGGCCAGGATCCGGAATAGTAAAACTGTCCCTTTATTCTCTCTGAGACGTTTCGCAGCCGGCTGTCACTTCTTCAGAGATACACAAGCTAAGGGTACCGTTACACGTCACAATATTGCATGCAATGTCTCTGGTAATTTACCGGTTGCAGTGAAATCATGGACACATTGTTCTATCTTGTGACTGTGTACAAATGTAACAATGTGTCCATGATTTCACTGCAGCCAGCAAATTACCAGAGACATTGCATGCAATATTGTGACGTGTAAAGGTACCATCACACGCCACAATCTCGGCTAGCGATATGAGGCGATCTAATGTGCGCACGCACGTCTTTCATGGTCGTCTCAGATCGCCGATGGTGGAATTACACTCCGCAATCTCGCCCTGAAGCTGAGGCGATGTGTCGCCCAGAAATCGCCTCACCCTATAGAGGAATCAATCTTGCCTCATTCCATCGCCGCTTCACACGCCGCAATCCCCAATGCAATGTGGGCGTACATGTTCAGCGCGGCGAGGAGACAGGTGTGCCACAGTGGTTTACACCGCGCCCCATACACGCTCATTAGACAACGCAACGGCGTTACGATTGGTCAGCCTGCTGTGGAAGGCGGCTAATACATGACGCCATTGTCTATCGGAGTTTGGCACCAATACACGCTCAAATATGGCGCTGTGTCAACTGACAGCCAATGGGAACACAGTAGCCACCACCAATCATCTCAGACGGGGCGCGGACTCCAGCACGCTGTGGCACGCCTACGGGGAATCATAGATGACGTTGATTCCATCACTATCGCCCGTTCACACGCCAAAAGTAGGGAATGTCGCCTTCATGATCGCGTCTGATTTTGGAGCAGTGCTGTGAAATCGGAACCAAGCGACAGTTGTTTTAATCGCCGCCAAATTCACCAAATGCACGCCGTACCTGGGAGGCAATCGTCCCGAAATCAAATGAATCTTCATAATCAGGTGTTGTATCCTAGTTTCGAACCTGCTCCACTCATTGCTCCTCCGGATCTCATCTTGTATTTTTCTGCATCGCTCTACTGAAATGCTCGCACTCCTCTGATGTTCATTGTTCCATTCCCTAAGGCCAGTTTCATACCATGGTTGTGAATCGGACAGACCCGGATCCGAATTTGTCCCTCATGTATCCCTACGGTGCCGGATTGGCCTTGTTTGGCCTCCGGTTTGGGGCTTTTCCGGGAGGATCTGGTTTTGTCCGATTTTTGCATCGGACACAAAACTGGAGTCTGCAGTATTTTTCGTACCCGATGCAAGAATTGGACAAAACCAGATCCTTCCGGATCCAGCGCCCTTAACATGGGACACCAGATCTTGACAGATCTGACAAAAAATCGGACCGGTTCCCGGACTCCTGGTGCTGGTGCTTTGAAATGCAGCCGCCGCTGAGTTTCAGCACCTGGACAGCTCCACAGCTGAAATTTCAGCACTGGACAGCGCCAGCAACAAGCAGGATAGGTTCTGCTCATCCGGGGCTGTCAGGTTGTATCCAGTGCATCTTGCAAAACACCAGACACAACCTGACAGCCAAAAATCTAAGACTGGCTTCACACCACGGTTTGTGTGATCCGCGGCTGACCGGTGTGAACCGGACAGCCCCGGATCCGATTTTGGCCCCATACTATTCCTATGGGGCCGGATGGGGCCGTATGGCAATATTTTGCCATCCGGTTTCCATCTGTCTGGGAGGATCCGGCAGAATTCGGGTTTTTGTCCAGGACACAGCTTGACAGCTCAAAACCGTGGTGTGAAGCCGGCCTAAGGCTTCTTCACACCATGGTTTTTTGCTGTCAGGCTGTGTCCGGTGTTTTGCAGGAAGCACCTGACACAGCCTGACAGCCCTCCGGTCCTGTTTTCTGCTGGATTCGGCAGTCCACAGCTGCAGTCTGCTGAAATGTCAAAATCGCGGCTAGTGGGAAGCTGGCCTGGGTCCTGAAATCCTAAAATACAGAGAGGATGGAGCCATACAGAGAGCATTGCGGCCACAGAGACCGTTTTGATGCAACATATTTCCAAAAATGTCGCAAAATATGTAAAGTCAAGAAGACATCGCTCAACTCTGATGGAGAAGACACCGCTCAACTCTGATGGAGAAGACACCGCTCAACTCTGATGGAGAAGACACCGCTCAACTCTGATGGAGAAGACACCGCTCAACTCTGATGGCGAAGACACCGCTCAACTCTGATGGCGAAGACACCGCTCAACTCTGATGGCGAAGACACCGCTCAACTCTGATTGCGAAGACACCGCTCAACTCTGATGGAGAAGACACCGCTCAACTCTGATGGAGAAGACATCGCTCAACTCTGATGGAGAAGACACCGCTCAACTCTGATGGCGAAGACACCGCTCAACTCTGATGGCGAAGACACCGCTCAACTCTGATGGCGAAGACACCGCTCAACTCTGATGGCGAAGACGCCGCTCAACTCTGATGGCGAAGACGCCGCTCAACTCTGATGGCGAAGACGCCGCTCAACTCTGATGGAGAAGACACCGCTCAGCTCTGATGGAGAAGACACTGCTCAACTCTGATGGAGAAGACACCGCTCAAATCTGATGGAGAAGACACCGCTCAACTCTGATGGAGAAGACACCGCTCAACTCTGATGGAGAAGACACCGCTCAACTCTGATGGAGAAGACATCGCTCAACTCTGATGGAGAAGACACCGCTCAACTCTGATGGAGAAGACACCGCTCAACTCTGATGGAGAAGACACCGCTCAACTCTGATGGAGAAGACATCGCTCAACTCTGATGGAGAAGACACCGCTCAACTCTGATGGCGAAGACACCGCTCAACTCTGATGGCGAAGACACCGCTCAACTCTGATGGCGAAGACACCGCTCAACTCTGATTGCGAAGACACCGCTCAACTCTGATGGAGAAGACACCGCTCAACTCTGATGGAGAAGACATCGCTCAACTCTGATGGAGAAGACACCGCTCAACTCTGATGGCGAAGACACCGCTCAACTCTGATGGCGAAGACACCGCTCAACTCTGATGGCGAAGACGCCGCTCAACTCTGATGGCGAAGACGCCGCTCAACTCTGATGGAGAAGACACCGCTCAGCTCTGATGGAGAAGGCACTGCTCAACTCTGATGGAGAAGACACCGCTCAAATCTGATGGAGAAGACACCGCTCAACTCTGATGGAGAAGACACCGCTCAACTCTGATGGAGAAGACACCGCTCAACTCTGATGGCGAAGACACCGCTCAACTCTGATGGAGAAGACACCGCTCAACTCTGATGGAGAAGACACCGCTCAACTCTGATGGAGAAGACATCGCTCAACTCTGATGGAGAAGACACCGCTCAACTCTGATGGCGAAGACACCGCTCAACTCTGATGGCGAAGACACCGCTCAACTCTGATGGCGAAGACACCGCTCAACTCTGATTGCGAAGACACCGCTCAACTCTGATGGAGAAGACACCGCTCAACTCTGATGGAGAAGACATCGCTCAACTCTGATGGAGAAGACACCGCTCAACTCTGATGGCGAAGACACCGCTCAACTCTGATGGCGAAGACACCGCTCAACTCTGATGGCGAAGACGCCGCTCAACTCTGATGGCGAAGACGCCGCTCAACTCTGATGGCGAAGACGCCGCTCAACTCTGATGGAGAAGACACCGCTCAGCTCTGATGGAGAAGACACTGCTCAGCTCTGATGGAGAAGGCACTGCTCAACTCTGATGGAGAAGACACCGCTCAACTCTGATGGAGAAGACACCGCTCAACTCTGATGGAGAAGACACCACTCAACTCTGATGGAGAAGACACCGCTCAACTCTGATGGAGAAGACACCGCTCAACTCTGATGGCGAAGACACCGCTCATCTCTGATGGCGAAGACACCGCTCAACTCTGATGGCGAAGACACCGCTCAACTGTGACGGCGAAGACACTGCTCAACTCTGATGGCGAACACACCGCTCAACTCTGATGGAGAATACACCGCTCAACTCTGATGGAGAAGACATCGCTCAACTCTGATGGAGAAGACACCGCTTAACCCTGATGGAGAAGACACCGCTTAACCCTGATAGAGAAGACACCGCTTAACCCTGATGGAGAAGACACCGCTTAACCCTGATGGAGAAGACACCGCTCAACTCTGATGGAGAATACACCGCTCAACTCTGATGGAGAAGACACCGCTTAACCCTGATGGCGAAGACACCGCTCAACTCTGATGGAGAAGACACTGCTCAACTCTGATGGAGAAGACAAGTACAAGTCTGACTGAACCAGAACCTGTAGGTTTTTAATGATTTTTATTAAACAATGGAACAAAAGTTTCCATATTGTGTGATGTACAGAATGTAAAAATGAGAAATAAATAAAATAAAAACTAAAATGGATAAATCTCGCGAAGCAACAACGGCCGGAGGTCGCGGCTGTGATTTACGTTGTATCAATGATTCATATCAATAAGAGAAAACTAAACATAAGCAAAAACGTTTGTATCAAACACATTTTTCTCAATTTTACAACTTAGAAAGTCTGATATCAGGTGGTGAAAGTGATACAACAATGGGGACAGACGGGCTGAGTCCTCTCCCACCTCGAGGGCACGGTCTGGTGTCTACGTGACATCTTGGCTCAATGGTAATGAGTAAGAACCAGTCCCTCAGCTTCAGATCTCTATAAAACTCAAGAAAGTACAAGGAACATCACTAATCAAAGAATACCAGGAGGTATCAAGAGGACGACCACCGCCACCACCATAGAAGATGCAGCAGCTCCTGGGGCTCCTCACCGTCCTCTCACTACACGGTAACACCCTGATCCTGACTTTCATCATTTTGGTCATTTCGATGTATTTTTGTTGCTAATTTCTTTTCTCATCTCTTCTCTTTTCATGTTTCCCCTTTCATATAACATTCATCATTCCTAGGATTCCCGGGACTTATGGCGGCGATAGGTAAATAACCCTTCTATTTAGCTATATTGAGGGGCAACAAATTGACAACACCATCATTTTATGCTGGGAAAGTCTAGAACTTCGCATTTCGCTTGACTTCACTTTGTAACTTTAAGTTCATGGGGCCCCTAAATATTGAATATTTTTTATAGCAATAGACTTTATCTATAGGACAAAGAGACTTTTGGGGCCCTCTGGGCCCCAGCGTCCGGGTGCTATTGCAGACCCTGGTTTTATTGTAGTTACGCCCCTGCTGGTATGATATGTGTTTTTAGGTTTGGCTGCAACAATAGATAATGTGGCGGTGGTAGTTGATGTGTAGCTGGTTGGTCTTAGGTGGTGAAGCGATGTCTTACTATCTGATGACATTGCTGGTTGGTCTTGGGTGGTGAAGCGATGTCTTAGTATCTGATGACATTGCTGGTTGGTCTTGGGTGGTGAAGCGATGTCTTACTATCTGATGACATTGTTGGTTGGTCTTGGGTGGTGAAGCGATGTCTTACTATCTGATGACATTGCTGGTTGGTCTTAGGTGGTGAAGCGATGTCTTAGTATCTGATGACATTGCTGGTTGGTCTTGGGTGATGAAGCGATGTCTTACTATCTGATGACATTGCTGGTCAGTCTTGGGTGGTGAAGCGATGTCTTACTATCTGATGACATAGCTGGTTGGTCTTGGGTGGTGAAGCGATGTCTTGGTATCTGATGACATTGCTGGTCAGTCTTGGGTGGTGAAGCGATGTCTTAGTATCTGATGACATTGCTGGTTGGTCTTGGGTGGTGAAGCGATGTCTTACTATCTGATGACATTGCTGGTTGGTCTTGGGTGGTGAAGCGATGTCTTGGTATCTGATGACATTGCTGGTCAGTCTTGGGTGGTGAAGCGATGTCTTAGTATCTGATGACATTGCTGGTTGGTCTTGGTGGTGAAGCGATGTCTTACTATCTGATGACATTGCTGGTTGGTCTTGGGTGGTGAAGCGATGTCTTACTATCTGATGACATTGCTGGTTGGTCTTGGGTGGTGAAGCGATGTCTTGGTATCTGATGACATTGCTGGTCAGTTTGGGTGGTGAAGCGATGTCTTAGTATCTGATGACATTGCTGGTTGGTCTTGGGTGGTGAAGCGATGTCTTAGTATCTGATGACATTGCTGGTTGGTCTTGGGTGGTGAAGCGATGTCTTACTATCTGATGACATTGCTGGTTGGTCTTGGGTGGTGAAGCGATGTCTTACTATCTGATGACATTGCTGGTTGATCTTGGGTGGTGAAGCGATGTCTTAGTATCTGATGACATTGCTGGTTGGTCTTGGGTGGTGAAGCGATGTCTTAGTATCTGATGACATTGCTGGTTGGTCTTGGGTGGTGAAGCGATGTCTTACTATCTGATGACATTGCTGGTTGGTCTTGGGTGGTGAAGCGATGTCTTAGTATCTGATGACATTGCTGGTTGGTCTTGGGTGGTGAAGCGATGTCTTAGTATCTGATGACATTGCTGGTTGGTCTTGGGTGGTGAAGCGATGTCTTAGTATCTGATGACATTGCTGGTTGGTCTTGGGTGGTGAAGCGATGTCTTACTATCTGATGACATTGCTGGTTGGTCTTAGGTGGTGAAGCGATGTCTTAGTATCTGATGACATTGCTGGTTGGTCTTGGGTGATGAAGCGATGTCTTACTATCTGATGACATTGCTGGTCAGTCTTGGGTGGTGAAGCGATGTCTTACTATCTGATGACATAGCTGGTTGGTCTTGGGTGGTGAAGCGATGTCTTATATCTGATGACATGCTGGTTGGTCTTGGGTGGTGAAGCGATGTCTTATATCTGATGACATTGCTGGTTGGTCTTGGTGTGAAGCGATGTCTTAGTATCTGATGACATTGCTGGTTGGTCTTGGGTGGTAAGGATGTCTTATATCTGATGACATTGCTGTTGGTCTTGGGTGGTGAAGCGATGTCTTACTATCTGATGACATTGCTGGTTGGTCTTGGTGGTGAAGCGAAGTCTTATATCTGATGACATTGCTGGTTGTCTTGGGTGGTGAAGCGATGTCTAGTATCTGATGACATGCTGGTTGGTCTTGGGTGGTGAAGGATGTCTTATATCTGATGACATTGCTGGTCGGTCTTGGTGGTGAAGGATGTTCTCTTACATCTGTGACATTGTGGTTTCTATTGGGTGTGGGAAGCGATGTCTTATATCTGATGACATTGCTGGTGGTCTTGGGTGGTGAAGCGATGTCTTAGTATCTGTGACATGCTGGTTGGTCTTGGTGGTGAAGCGATGTCTTACTATCTGATGACATTGCTGGTTGGTCTTGGGTGGTGAAGCGATGTCTTAGTATCTGTGACATTGCTGGTTGTCTTGGGTGGTGAAGCGATGTCTTATATCTGATGACATTGCTGGTTGGTCTTGGTGGTGAAGCGATGTCTTATATCTGATGACATTGCTGTTGGTCTTGGGTGGTGAAGCGATGTCTATATCTGTGACATTGCTGTCGGTCTTGGGTGGTGAAGCGATGTCTTATATCTGATGACATTGCTGGTTGGTCTTGGGTGGTGAAGCGATGTCTTAGTATCTGATGACATTGTGGTTGGTCTTGGGTGGTGAAGCGATGTCTTACTATCTGATGACATTGCTGGTTGTCTTGGGTGGTGAAGCGATGTCTTAGTATCTGATGACATTGCTGGTTGGTCTTGGTGGTGAAGCGTGTCTTATATCTGATGACATTGCTGGTTGTCTTGGTGGTGAAGCATGTCTACTATCTGATGACATTGCTGTTGGTCTTGGGTGGTGAAGCGATGTCTTATATCTGATGACATTGCTGGTTGGTCTTGGTGGTGAAGCGATGTCTTATACTGATGACATTGCTGTTGGTCTTGGTGGTGAAGGATGTCTTATATCTGATGACATTGCTGGTTGGTCTTGGTGGTGAAGCGATGTCTTATATCTGATGACATTGCTGGTTGGTCTTGGGTGGTGAAGCGAGTCTTACTATCTGATGACATTGTGGTTGGTCTTGGGTGGTGAAGCGATGTCTTAGTATCTGATGACATTGCTGGTTGGTCTTGGGTGTGAAGCGATGTCTTACTATCTGATGACATTGCTGGTTGTCTTGGGTGTGAAGGATGTCTTATATCTGATGACATTGCTGGTTGTCTTGGTGTGAAGCGATGTCTTATATCTGATGACATTGCTGGTGGTCTTGGGTGGTGAAGCGATGTCTTATATCTGATGACATTGCTGGTTGGTCTTGGGTGGTGAAGCGATGTCTTATATCTGATGACATTGCTGGTTGGTCTTGGTGGTGAAGCGATGTCTTACTATCTGATGACATTGCTGGTTGTCTTGGTGGTGAAGCGATGTCTTATATCTGATGACATTGCTGGTGGTCTTGGGTGGTGAAGCGATGTCTTAGTATCTGATGACATGCTGGTTGGTCTTGGGTGGTGAAGCGATGTCTTACTATCTGATGACATTGCTGGTTGGTCTTGGGTGGTGAAGCGATGTCTTAGTATCTGATGACATTGCTGGTGGTCTTGGGTGGTGAAGCGATGTCTTAGTATCTGATGACATTGCTGGTTGGTCTTGGGTGGTGAAGGATGTCTTATATCTGATGACATTGCTGGTTGGTCTTGGGTGGTGAAGGATGTCTTACTATCTGATGACATTGCTGGTTGGTCTTGGTGGTGAAGCGATGTCTTACTATCTGATGACATTGCTGTTGTCTTGGGTGGTGAAGCGATGTCTATATCTGATGACATTGCTGGTTGGTCTTGGTGGTGAAGCGATGTCTTACTATCTGATGACATTGCTGGTTGGTCTTGGGTGGTGAAGCGATGTCTTACTATCTGGTGACATGCTGGTTGGTCTGGGTGGTGAAGCGATGTCTTACTATCTGATGACATGCTGGTTGGTCTTGGGTGGTGAAGCGATGTCTTAGTATCTGATGACATTGCTGGTTGGTCTTGGGTGGTGAAGCGATGTCTTATATCTGATGACATTGCTGGTTGGTCTTGGTGGTGAAGCGATGTCTTACTATCTGATGACATTGCTGGTTGGTCTTGGGTGTGAAGCGATGTCTTAGTATCTGATGACATTGCTGGTGGTCTTGGTGGTGAAGCGATGTCTTATATCTGATGACATTGCTGGTTGGTCTTGGGTGGTGAAGCATGTCTTGTATCTGATGACATTGCTGGTTGTCTTGGGTGGTGAAGCGATGTCTTACTATCTGATGACATTGCTGGTTGTCTTGGGTGGTGAAGCGATGTCTTAGTATCTGATGACATTGCTGGTTGTCTTGGGTGTGAAGCGATGTCTTACTATCTGATGACATTGCTGGTTGGTCTTGGTGTGAAGCGATGTCTTACTATCTGATGACATTGCTGGTTGGTCTTGGGTGGTGAAGGATGTCTTATATCTGATGACATTGCTGGTTGGTCTTGGGTGTGAAGCGATGTCTTACTATCTGATGACATTGCTGGTTGGTCTTGGGTGGTGAAGCGATGTCTTACTATCTGATGACATTGCTGGTTGGTCTTGGGTGGTGAAGTCGATGTCTTAGTATCTGATGACATTGCTGGTTGGTCTTGGGTGGTGAAGCGATGTCTTATATCTGATGACATTGTGGTTGGTCTTGGGTGGTGAAGGATGTCTTAGTATCTGATGACATTGCTGGTTGGTCTTGGTGGTGGAAGGATGTCTTAGTATCTGATGACATTGCTGGTTGTCTTGGTGGTGAAGCGATGTCTTATATCTGATGACATTGCTGGTTGGTCTTGGGTGGTGAAGCGATGTCTTAGTATCTGATGACATTGCTGGTTGGTCTTGGGTGGTGAAGCGATGTCTTACTATCTGATGACATTGCTGGTTGGTCTTGGGTGGTGAAGCGATGTCTTAGTATCTGATGACATTGCTGGTTGGTCTTGGGTGGTGAAGCGATGTCTTAGTATCTGATGACATTGCTGGTTGGTCTTGGGTGGTGAAGCGATGTCTTAGTATCTGATGACATTGCTGGTTGGTCTTGGGTGGTGAAGCGATGTCTTACTATCTGATGACATTGCTGGTTGGTCTTGGGTGGTGAAGCGATGTCTTACTATCTGATGACATTGCTGGTTGGTCTTGGGTGGTGAAGCGATGTCTTATATCTGATGACATTGCTGGTTGGTCTTGGGTGGTGAAGCGATGTCTTAGTATCTGATGACATTGCTGGTTGGTCTTGGGTGGTGAAGCGATGTCTTACTATCTGATGACATTGCTGGTCGGTCTTGGGTGGTGAAGTGATGTCTTACTATCTGATGACATTGCTGGTTGGTCTTGGTTGGTGAAGGATGTCTTAGTATCTGATGACATTGCTGGTCGTCTTGGTGGTGAAGCGATGTCTTATATCTGATGACATTGCTGGTGATCTTGGGTGGTGAAGCGATGTCTTAGTATCTGATGACATTGCTGGTTGGTCTTGGGTGGTGAAGCGATGTCTTAGTATCTGATGACATTGCTGGTGTCTTGGTGGTGAAGCGATGTCTTAGTATCTGATGACATTGCTGGTTGGTCTTGGGTGGTGAAGCGATGTCTTATATCTGATGACATTGCTGGTTGGTCTTGGGTGGTGAAGCGATGTCTTAGTATCTGATGACATTGCTGGTTGTCTTGGGTGGTGAAGCGATGTCTTAGTATCTGATGACATTGCTGTCGTGTCTTGGTGGTGAAGCGATGTCTTACTATCTGATGACATTGCTGGTTGGTCTTGGGTGGTGAAGCGATGTCTTATATCTGATGACATTGCTGGTTGGTCTTGGGTGTGAAGCGATGTCTTATATCTGATGACATTGCTGGTTGGTCTTGGGTGGTGAAGCGATGTCTTACTATCTGATGACATTGCTGGTTGTCTTGGGTGGTGAAGCGATGTCTTAGTATCTGATGACATTGCTGGTTGGTCTTGGTGGTGAAGCGATGTCTTAGTATCTGATGACATTGCTGGTTGGTCTTGGGTGGTGAAGCGATGTCTTAGTATCTGATGACATTGCTGGTGTCTTGGGTGGTGAAGCGATGTCTTAGTATCTGATGACATTGCTGGTTGGTCTTGGGTGGTGAAGCGATGTCTTACTATCTGATGACATTGCTGGTTGTCTTGGGTGGTGAAGCGATGTCTTAGTATCTGATGACATTGTTGTGTGGTCTTGGTTGGTGAAGCGATGTCTTAGTATCTGATGACATTGCTGGTTGGTCTTGGGTGTGAAGGATGTCTTAGTATCTGATGACATTGCTGGTTGGTCTTGGGTGGTGAAGCGATGTCTTAGTATCTGATGACATTGCTGGTTGGTCTTTGGTGGTGAAGCGATGTCTTATTCTGTTACATTGCTGGTTGGTCTTGGGTGGTGAAGCGATGTCTTAGTATCTGATGACATTGCTGGTTGGTCTTGGTGGTGAAGCGATGTCTTACTATCTGATGACATTGCTGGTTGGTCTTGGGTGGTGAAGCGATGTCTTATATCTGATGACATTGCTGGTTGGTCTTGGGTGGTGAAGCGATGTCTTTATCTGATGACATTGCTGTGTGGTCTTGGTGGTGAAGCGATGTCTTACTATCTGATGACATTGCTTGGTGTGGTCTTGGTGGTGAAGCGATGTCTTATCTGAATGACATTGCTGGTCATCTTGGTTGGTGTGAAGCGATGTCTTACTATCTGATGACATTGCTGTGTGTCTTGGGTGGTGAAGCGATGTCTTACTATCTGATGACATTGCTGGTTGTCTTGGGTGGTGAAGCGATGTCTTATATCTGATGACATTGCTGGTTGGTCTTGGTGGTGAAGCATGTCTTATATCTGATGACATTGCTGGTTGGTCTTGGGTGGTGAAGCGATGTCTTATATCTGATGACATTTGTTGGTATCTTGGTGGTGAAGCGATGTCTTAGTATCTGATGACATTGCTGGTTGGTCTTGGGTGGTGAAGCATGTCTTACTATCTGATGACTTTGCTGTTGTCTTGGTGGTGAAGCGATGTCTTACTATCTGATGACATTGTGGTTGGTCTTGGGTGGTGAAGGCGATGTCTTGTATCTGATGACATTGCTGGTTGGTCTTGGGTGGTGAAGCGATGTCTTAGTATCTGATGACATTGCTGGTTGGTCTTGGTGGTGAAGCGATGTCTTACTATCTGATGACATTGCTGGTTGGTCTTGGGTGGTGAAGTGATGTCTTACTATCTGATGACATTGCTGGTTGGTCTTGGGTGGTGAAGCGATGTTCTTAGTATCTGATGACATTGCTGTTGGTCTTGGGTGGTGAAGTGATGTCTTACTATCTGATGACATTGCTGGTTGGTCTTGGGTGGTGAAGCGATGTCTTACTATCTGATGACATTGCTGGTTGGTCTTGGGTGGTGAAGCGATGTCTTAGTATCTGATGACATTGCTGGTTGGTCTTGGGTGGTGAAGCGATGTCTTACTATCTGATGACATTGCTGGTTGGTCTTGGGTGGTGAAGCGATGTCTTGGTATCTGCTGACATTGCTGGTTGGTCTTGGGTGGTGAAGCGATGTCTTAGTATCTGATGACATTGCTGGTTGGTCTTGGGTGGTGAAGCGATGTCTTGGTATCTGGTGACATTGCTGGTTGGTCTTGGGTGGTGAAGTGATGTCTTACTATCTGATGACATTGCTGGTTGGTCTTGGGTGGTGAAGCGATGTCTTACTATCTGATGACATTGCTGGTTGGTCTTGGGTGGTGAAGTGATGTCTTAGTATCTGATGACATTGCTGGTCAGTCTTGGGTGGTGAAGCGATGTCTTACTATCTGATGACATTGCTGGTTGATCTTGGGTGGTGAAGCGATGTCTTAGTATCTGATGACATTGCTGGTTGGTCTTGGGTGGTGAAGTGATGTCTTAGTATCTGATGACATTGCTGGTCAGTCTTGGGTGGTGAAGCAATGTCTTAGTATCTGATGACATTGCTGGTTGGTCTTGGGTGGTGAAGCGATGTCTTAGTATCTGATGACATTGCTGGTTGGTCTTGGGTGGTGAAGCGATGTCTTAGTATCTGATGACATTGCTGGTTGGTCTTGGGTGGTGAAGCGATGTCTTACTATCTGATGACATTGCTGGTTGATCTTGGGTGGTGAAGCGATGTCTTACTATCTGATGACATTGCTGGTTGGTCTTGGGTGGTGAAGTGATGTCTTACTATCTGATGACATTGCTGGTTGGTCTTGGGTGGTGAAGCGATGTCTTAGTATCTGATGACATTCCTGGTTGGTCTTGGGTGGTGAAGTGATGTCTTACTATCTGATGACATTACTGGTCGGTCTTGGGTGGTGAAGCGATGTCTTAGTATCTGATGACATTGCTGGTTGGTCTTGGGTGGTGAAGCGATGTCTTAGTATCTGATGACATTGCTGGTTGGTCTTGGGTGGTGAAGCGATGTCTTACTATCTGATGACATTGCTGGTTGGTCTTGGGTGGTGAAGCGATGTCTTACTATCTGATGACATTGCTGGTTGGTCTTGGGTGGTGAAGCGATGTCTTACTATCTGATGACATTGCTGGTTGGTCTTGGGTGGTGAAGCGATGTCTTAGTATCTGATGACATTGCTGGTTGGTCTTGGGTGGTGAAGCGATGTCTTACTATCTGATGACATTGCTGGTTGGTCTTGGGTGGTGAAGCGATGTCTTACTATCTGATGACATTGCTGGTTGGTCTTGGGTGGTGAAGCGATGTCTTAGTATCTGATGACATTGCTAGTCGGTCTTGTGTGATGAAGCGATGTCTTAGTATCTGATGACATTGCTAGTCGGTCTTGTGTGATGAAGCGATATCTTTGCTGGTCGTTCTTAGGCGATGAAGCAATGTCTTAGTGTCTGACAACATTTCTTTGGATTTTGCAGCTTGTGGAAAACCTTTGGTGTCGCCAAAAATCGTAGGAGGAGCGGATACAACTATCGGACAGTGGCCATGGCAGGTATACCTACAGTACGATGATGGCAGCCAGTGCGGGGGGTCACTGATCAAAGACTCTTGGGTGCTCACAGCCGCTCATTGCTTCGACATGTAAGTTTTTCACTCTCACTTGTTATTTTATGGATGTGTTCACGTTTAAAATGTCAAATTACACCGCATTTGGGGGAACATCTGCTTGATATATGGTAGAGCCAAGGTGTCCTATACTACGGGCTACAGGCACATCCCGATTGATGGTGATAACTGAGGCCAATAGGAATGGTCCTTGTCCCCTATAACCTATTAAATGAAAATGTGATGACTTTCCTGGAGCTACCTGACATTGAGTGACACAATCATTTCTCTTACAGGCCGGTGGATGTTTCACAATTCGCCGTATACCTCGGAGTACAGAAGATATCAGACCTGCAAGACCGCAAAATCGTGCGTAGAAGAGCGAGACAAGTCATCATCCACCCGACCTACACCGGAGAAGGGTCCAGTGGAGACATTGCCTTACTGAAGCTGGAGAGTCCGGTCACTTATACCCCAACTATACTGCCAATCTGTCTGCCGTCTAATACCGTAAACCTCCCAGAGGGGACGCTGTGCTGGGCAACTGGCTGGGGTGATGTTAGAAATAATGGTAAGGCCATTAATAGACTTAATCATATATATAAGGAGAGAAACGTCTCCAAAGACCAACCTATATGCAGACTTGATTTGTCCTGTAGCAGATTTTCTATCACATCACGTATCTTGTATTCTGGTCACCATCTTTGAGATTTGTAATTATGTATCGACCTTTAGCTCAATATTGAGTCATGGTGACTTGATGGATGAACCTTCTGTAGGAATACCAATTTTATGCTGCCTAGATAGGTCCATCTGGGTCTTCTCCAAGCCTAAATAGGTCCAACAGAGTCTTCTCTAAGCCTAGATAGGTCAACTAGGGTCTTTTCCAAGTCTAGATAGGTCCATTAGGGTCTTCTACAATCCTAGATAGATCCACCAGAGTCTTCTCTAAGCCTAGATAGGTTTGCCATGTTCTTCTCGAAGTCTAAATAGCTTCAGCAGGGTCTTCTTTAAGCCTAGATAGGTCCACCTGGGTCTTCTCCAAGCCTATATAGGTCCACCAGGGTCTTCTTTAAGCCTAGATAGGTCCACTAGGGTCTTCTCCAAGCCTAATAAGTCCACCAGGGTCTTCTTTAAGCCTAGATAGGTCCATTAGGGTCTTCTCCAAGTCTAGATAGGTCATTAGGGTTTCTACGATCCTAGATAGATCCACAGGGCTTCTCTAAGCCTAGATAGGTCCACAATGTTCTTCTCCAAGTCTAGATAGTTTCAACAGGGTCTTCTTTAAGCCTAGATAGGTCCACCAGGGTCTTCTCCAAGCCTACATAGGTTCACCAAGGTCTTCTCCAAGCCTAGATAGGTCCACCATGGGTCTTCTCCAGCCTAGTATGTCCAGCAGGATCATCTACAAGCCTAGATAAGGTCCACCATAGTCTTCTTCCCAGCCTAGTTATGTCCAGCAGGATCATCTACAAGCCTAGATAGGTCAAGCAGGGTCTTTTTTAAGCCTAGAAATGTCCATCGGGTCTTCTCCAAGCCTAGATATTCCATTGTTTTCTCAAGCTGATGCTCACAGGGTCTTCTCCACCGTTGTGGTTCGGGTCGTTGAACTTCCCGGTGTTGACCAAACCTGTTCGTGGTTGGAGTTCCGGTGCTCTACATTTGCAAAGCAATGGAGTCGGGCACAGTTGGTGCTTGGCCCATGCAGTGTGTGGTCGTCTTGCATTGGGCTTAACAGCACGTTTTTGGGTATAGTGGGTCCAAAATTTTTGAAAAAAAAACACCCTCCCACCCATGAGCAGGTGCCAAAAAGTTTGACTGCACCTCCCAAACCTGGACATCAAAAGGTTCACTCATCTCTAATTAACACAGTGGACTACCTCTGGGGAGGGGACTATGTAGGGTCATTTGGCCTCTGCAATCAAGGCAGTCTTGGTGTAGAACATGGTCTAGACTCTAGAAGAACATAAGACATGTAACAGGTTGTAATGGGTTTGTCTTCTCCTTGCAGTGCCACTCACTGGCCCGAAGACTCTGCAGGCGGTCCAGCTCCCTCTGATCAGCAATTACAACTGTGAGTCCATGTATCGGGAGAGCTTTGGCTTAAGCCCCAGCTTCAGTCTGATCCATGACGACATGCTCTGTGCCGGGTTCAAGTATGGCGAGAAGGACGCTTGCCAGGTATGTAAAGTTATGGAACCACCATGGATGGTTCTTCTTCACGTATGTGCTCTTCAGCCAGAAGGTCCACGTGTAGACGACTTTGCCGCTTCTGTGAATTGCTGCAGTAATTTATTGGAGTAAATTCCCTTTTGTACCTTTTGGGTTAATTTCAGTCGTTGTAGCAGTCATTGCTGTTCATGTTATTAGCTGTGCTGTGGCTCTTTGTGTCAGTTGATATGGTCCGACCATTTCCCCAGCCTTTAAGTAGTTCCATGAACTTTCAGCTGATTTTGTTGATAGAGTTCATTCTCTGCATGACCATGTGCTGTGTGAATTCCATTTATAGTAATAATAATATTTATTCATTTATATAGTGCTATTAATTCCATAGCGCTTTACATACATTTGCAACACTGTCCCCATTGGAGCTCACAATATACAATCTTTGGAAGTGTGGGAGGAAACTGGAGAACCCGGGAGGAAACCCACGAGAACACAGGGAGAACATACAAACTCCATGCAGATGTTGTACTTGGTGGGATTTGAACCTAGTACCCCCGTGCTGTAAGACTGCAGTGCTAACCACTGAGCCACCATATACAGTGCTAACCACTGAGCCACCGTATACAGTGCTAACCACTGACCACCATATACAGTGCTAACCACTGACCACCATATACAGTGCTAACCACTGAGCCACCATACACAGTGCTAACCACTGAGCCACCATATACAGTGCTAACCACTGAGCCACCATATACAGTGCTAACCACTGAGCCACCAGTATACAGTGCTAACCACTGACCACCATATACAGTGCTAACCACTGAGCACCATATACAGTGCTAACCACTGAGCCACCATACAGTGCTAACCACTGAGACCACCATATACAGTGCTAACCACTGAGCCACCGTATACAGTGCTAACCACTGAGCCACCATATACAGTGCTAACCACTGAGCCACCATATACAGTGCTAACCACTGAGCCACCATATACAGTGCTAACCACTGAGCCACCATATACAGTGCTAACCACTGAGCCACCTTATACAGTGCTAACCACTGAGCCACCTATACAGTGCTAACCACTGAGCCACCTATATACAGTGCTAACCACTGAGCCACCATATACAGTGCTAACCACTGAGCCACCATATACAGTGCTAACCACTGAGCCACCATATACAGTGCTAACCACTGAGCCACCATATACAGTGCTAACCACTGAGCCACCATATACAGTGCTAACCACTGAGCCACCATATACAGTGCTAACCACTGAGCCACCATATACAGTGCTAACCACTGAGCCACCAGTATACAGTGCTAACCACTGAGCCACCATATACAGTGCTAACCACTGAGCCACCATATACAGTGCTAACCACTGAGCCACCTATACAGTGCTAACCACTGAGCCACCGTATACAGTGCTAACACTGAGCCACCATATACAGTGCTAACCACTGAGCCACCATATACAGTGCTAACCACTGAGCCACCATATACAGTGCTAACCACTGAGCCACCATATACAGTGCTAACCACTGAGCCACCATATACAGTGCTAACCACTGAGCCACCGTATACAGTGCTAACCACTGAGCCACCTATACAGTGCTAACCACTGAGCCCACCATATACAGTGCTAACCACTGAGCCACCATATACAGTGCTAACCACTGAGCCACCATATACAGTGCTAACCACTGAGCCACCATATACAGTGCTAACCACTGAGCCACCAATACAGTGCTAACCAATGAGCCACCGTATACAGTGCTAACCACTGAGCCACCATATACAGTGCTAACCACTGAGCCACCATATACAGTGCTAACCACTGAGCCACACAATATACAGTGCTAACCACTGAGCCACCATATACAGTGCTAACCATTGAGCCACCATATACAGTGCTAACCACTGAGCCACCATATACAGTGCTAACCACTGAGCCACCATATACAGTACTAACCACTGAGCCACCATATACAGTGCTAACCACTGAGCCACCATATACAGTGCTAACCACTGAGCCACGTAATACAGTGCTAACCACTGAGCCACCATATACAGTGCTAACCATGAGCCATCCATATACAGTGCTAACCACTGAGCCACCATATACAGTGCTAACCACTGAGCCACCATATACATGCTAACCACTGAGCCACCATATACAGTGCTAACCACTGAGCCACATATACAGTGCTAACCACTGAGCCACCATACAGTGCTAACCACTGAGCCACCATATACAGTGCTAACCACTGAGCCACCGATACAGTGCTAACCACTGAGCCCACCATATACAGTGCTAACCACTGAGCCACCATATACAGTGCTAACCACTGAGCCACCATATACATGCTAACCACTGAGCCACCATATACAGTGCTAACCACTGAGCCACCATATACAGTGCTAACCACTGAGCCACCATATACAATGCTAACCACTGAGCCACCAATACAGTGCTAACCACTGAGCCACCGTATACAGTGCTAACCACTGAGCCACCATTACAGTGCTAACCACTGAGCCACCGTATACAGTGCTAACCACTGAGCCACCATATACAGTGCTAACCACTGAGCCACCATATACAGTGCTAACCACTGAGCCACCGTATACAGTGCTAACCACTGAGCCACCGTATACAGTGCTAACCACTGAGCCACCATATACAGTGCTAACCACTGAGCCACCATATACAGTGCTAACCACTGAGCCACCGTATACAGTGCTAACCACTGAGCCACCATACAGTGCTAACCACTGAGCCACCGTATACAGTGCTAACCACTGAGCCACCATATACAGTGCTAACCACTGAGCCACCATATACAGTGCTAACCACTGAGCCACCTATACAGTGCTAACCACTGAGCCACCGTATACAGTGCTAACCACTGAGCCACCGTATACAGTGCTAACCACTGAGCCACCGTATACAGTGCTAACCACTGATCCTCTATATACAGTGCTAACCACTGAGCCACCATATACAGTGCTAACCACTGAGCCACCATACAGTGCTAACCACTGAGCCACCATATACAGTGCTAACCACTGAGCCACCATATACAGTGCTAACCACTGAGCCACCATATACAGTGCTAACCACTGAGCCACTATACAGTGCTAACCACTGAGCCACCATATACAGTGCTAACCACTGAGCCACCATGTAACAGTGCTAACCACTGAGCCACCATATACAGTGCTAACCACTGAGCCACCATTACAAGTGCTAACCACTGAGCCACCATATACAGTGCTAACCACTGAGCCACCATATACAGTGCTAACCACTGAGCCACCATATACAGTGCTAACCACTGAGCCACCATATACAGTGCTAACCACTGAGCCACCATATACAGTGCTAACCACTGAGCCACCATATACAGTGCTAACCACTGAGCCACCTATACAGTGCTAATCCACTGAGCCACCATATACAGTGCTAACACTGAGCCACCATACAGTGCTAACCACTGAGCCACCATATACAGTGCTAACCACTGAGCCACCGTATACAGTGCTAACCACTGAGCCACCATATACAGTGCTAACCACTGACCCACCATATACAGTGCTAACTACTGAGCCACCATATACAGTGTAACCACTAAGCACCATATACAGTGCTAATCACTGACCCACCATACAGTGCTAACCACATTGGTGTTATTGTGTCATGTTCTCCGACTGGCTCTTATATCATATCATATTGAAAATTGCTTTTGTTAGAAAATTTTTCAAGACTTTGGAAAACCCAATACACTCTTTTCTGCCCACCTGGCCCCTCACCGCAGTCCCCCGTCCTGTACACAGCTGCATCCAGTCTCTACTTTGCATGTTGACCTCTTCCGGCACATTGACTCTGCTCTGGGACTTCTGGCGCCGAGTGGCCTTTGACATCATAATGATTGTCATGATATCACCACATGACCCACTCGAGGTCCAGTCTGCACCTCAGATGGTGCAGATCGTGACATCATATAATTCATAATGACTTGAGAGGTCTCAGTGCCATACGTTACAAGAGGACATCAAATACCAAAGATACTCTTTTTGACTACCTCTCACGCAGTCCCATTTGATATCAACTCACTTATTGTCCTCTTCCGGCAAATGACGTCTGTCTGGGTCTTCTGGCACCAGAGGCCTTTGACATCATAATGATTGTCATGACATTACCACATGAACCACTCAAAGGTCTAGTCTGCAACTCATGGTGCAGATCGTGATTATATGATTCATAATGACTTGAGAGGTCTACTCAGTGCCATACGTTGCAGGAAGAGACATCACATTAACAAAGATATCTTTGACTATCTACACGATAGTCATTCAACACATGTTGTCCTCTTCCGGCACACTGACTCTGGTCTGGGACTTCAGAGGTCTACTCGGTGCCGGATATTGGGTGTAGGGTGAAGATGTAGGGAAGAGGACATCACAAGTGGTGTTGAAAGAAGGAGTTGCAGGTAGGACATGTAGGTGGTAAATTTAATTTGTGTAATGTTCTTGATCTTTGTTCTGCTGCTGTAATACTGTAATTTCCTCCGGAATCAATAAAGTTTAATCTAATCTAATCTAATATTATTTATTTTTCACTTTTTTCTCTATCGATCGATGAATTTGCTAAAAGAAAATCACAACAAATTGGACTCCCCTGAATTAACCACAAACTGATCTTCTCATCTTTCCTTCATGGTAGGGTGACTCCGGGGGACCCCTCGTCTGCAATACTAAAGGTGTCTGGCTGCAGCTGGGCATCATCAGTTGGGGTGTCGGATGTGCAGAGCCCTATCACGCTGGTGTCTATACAAGAGTCTCAAGTTATGTGTCCTGGATAGATCTATATATCTCGGAAAACAACCATGGACTGAAGACTTTGCAAGTCCCCAATGACCTCAACAAAACGAATCCTCACTTCATGTTCTCCCCAGAGAACAGCGGCGAAAGCGACATTCAATTCGAGCAAAACTCTACAGAGAGCGAAAACCTGACGGACAGCAACAGCGAGCCCAAGGTAGCACTTCTGGTGGGCAATGGGGCCCATACAAGGGTCTGGTCCAAGGCTAATGCCGTGCTCATCCTCCTGGGTCTTATGCTTCTTCTATAGGTAGATGAAGACTTCTACAGCCATTGTGAGATCATTGGTTGCTCTGTCCACCTTAAGGATGGGACAGCGATGATCTAAGGAGTCAGGCCTGGACTCCTCCATGAGATCTACCACTATCAACCCTTGAACTTGTACAATTGATGGGTTTCTGGAGCCTCTGAGGTCTACACACTCTCGTCATCCCGGCCAGACAACATTCTCATATATCCAAGGACTGTGACATGCCAATCACTCTCTATCGTGGTGTTTTACCTCTTCATATGCATTCTGTCTGCACTATAGGTGCAGGAGCTGTCTTTCCGTCTCTTCCCAGCATGTATTACTCCTACCCTTGCAGGATTATTTATATGAGTTATTTATATGTAATTTATATGCTGAAAAGGACACATTTTCTTCAACATTTTTTATATGTGTAAATAATAAATAATTTTACTGATGACACATTGTATCATTCTTCATTTTTTTATGACCCCAAACTTTAGGGTTTTGTTTTTTGATATTTGGGCAGTTTCGTAACTACTGAGGTCGCAAGTGAGACCGGGCCCGGCAGGCGGAGGGGGGCCCTGCCATCCTGCAGAGAAGCAGCCGGCTCCTGTCAGTAGGAGCTGCACTGTGACTTCCTGCACTGTCACTTTACAGGCGCCGGCAGCGCTTGGCTCCACTCCCTCTGGTCTCTGTCTGTGATGCTGTGGTCTCGGCCTCATACAGTGTTATCCAGGCCTTATCAGAAGAGACATCCCCAGATGAGGGCAGCAGTGTGACTGCACAGTGTAACATATAGTATGTGAGAGGCAGAAGAGCCTTATTATCTGCCCCAGCATCACAGGCTGTGTACAGCGGAACGTTCACTCTGCCTTCACTGATCCACCAGGGAAAGTTTGGGATCTGGGCGGGGGGAATGATCGGGTCATAGAATCAGTCCCATACAATGTGAGCAGTGGGGGAAGCATTTGAAGCAGCTTCTTGTTGAAGGCAGCAGAGAATACTTATCTAACAGGATGGAAACCATATACCATATATAGCAGGATGGGAGACTCTATATACTGTACATAGCAAGATGGAGGGGTGTAACAACCGGGGTGGCAACTGCGACGGAGCCCGGAGGTACAGGGGCGCGCGCCCACCAGCCGCTGACCCCTGACCCGAGTGCCTGCTTCACATGGATGTGCGTCCCCCGACGATGCATATCCATGTCACTGTGCACAAGTATGCCCAGACTGGTCCCCAGGAAGAAACTCTGTCATCCCACTGGCCACTGCGTGCAGCACCGTGATGAGGTCATCACTGTGACCTCATCACAGGACGTAGCATCCAATGGGAGTGGTAGGTGTGCGCCCCATGCAGGAGCTGAAGAGTCTAAATCCTGACATTTCCTGGGGAGGAGGTATGGGCCAGTATGTATGCTTGTGTGTGTGTGTGGGGGGTATACAGGGGCCAATATGTGTGTGTGGGGAGGTGGTATGGGGCAGTATGTATGCCTGTGTGTGTGTGTGTGGGAGGGTATACAGGGGCCAATATGTGTGTGGTGAAGTGGTATGGGGCAGTATGTCTGTGTGTGTTGGGGGGTTATACAGGAGCACTATGTCTGTGTCAGGGGATTATACAGGGGGCAGTATGTCTGCATGTGTGTGTAAGAGGGATATACAAGGGCAAATATGTGTGGGGAGGTTGTATGAGGCAGTATGCATGTCTGCATGTGTGTGAGGAAGATATACAGGGGCAAATATGTGTGTGTGGTGAGGTGGTATGGGGCAGTATGTGTATGTCTGTGGGGGGTTATACAGGGGCAGTATGTTTGTGGGTGTCTGTGGGGGGTTATACAGGGGCAGTATGTCTGTGGGTGTGTGTGGGGAGTTATACAGAGGCAGTATGTCTGTGTGTGGGGAGTTATACAGAGGCAGTATGTCTGTTATGTCTGTGTTTAGGGGGTTATACAGGGGCAGCATGTCTGCGTGTGTGGGGGAGTGATACGGGGGCAGTGTGTCTGTGTGTGGCGGGTTATACAGGGGGCAGTGTGTCTATGTTTGGGGGAATTTATACTATCTGGAGGGCTATGAGGCTGCATTATAATATATGGAAGATTATCGGGGTGCATTATACTATATGGAGGGCTATGAGGCTGCATTATATTATACGGAGGGCTATGAGGCTGCATTATAATATATGGAAGATTATCGGGGTGCATTATACTATATGGAGGGCTATGAGGCTGCATTATACTATAATGGAAGACCATATATATCAGGATAAGGGTATATTTTAGGAGGAGAACCATATATGGCAGGATGAGGGACATTAATACATAATGAAGGCGGAGAGGGGTCGATTTTCGAGTCTTTATAGGATTTAGAACATTACATGGGGCGCGGGGGAGGGGGGGCCCAGGTCCAAATTTCCCACAGGGGCCCATCGGACTCTAGTTACGCCACTGTATTTGGGGACATTTTGATCTGTCGCTTGCTCATTACAGGTAACGCATATAAGATGTGGAAAGGTCCTCCATTGTGTCACACGTAATGTAAAGCCGTGGTGACAAACTGTAACTGAATTGTGCGATTGTCCTGATTATCCCCTGTATAATGGATTATCTCTGGTGATACACGGTACCTCCCCGGGAACTGAGGACGTCACACCGAATCATTCTACAGCTGAGACAATGACATTATACCTCCATATAACACCAGTATCCCTCCATATATCTTTATATACCCTTATATAACTAGTATACCTTAATGTTATCACTATATAGCCAGTAATCCTTCATATCACACCTATATACTCTTATATTATCAGTACACTTCCATATAACATCTATATAACCCTGTATAACCCCTATATAACCAGCAATGATGATGGTGGTGAAGTAGTCATGTTCTGAATGTGGTTTTGATGTTATATTCATGTACTGATGATGGCTATAGTGCTGCATTCATGAACAGATGATGGAATTGGTGCTGTCTTCATGTACTGATGATGTTTCTAATTATGTATTCATGTACTGTTGGTAATTCAGGTGCTGTATTTATATCCTGATGATGTGTCTGGTGTTGTATTCATGTACTGTTGCTTATTCTAGTGATGTATTCATGTACTGGTGGAGGATCTCGAGATGTATTCATTTACTGATGATGGTTCTGATGATAAATTCATGTACTTGTGGGGATTTTGGTAATGTATTCATGTACAGGTGGTGACTTTTGTGAGGTATTCATGCGTGGGTTATGGTTCTAAATATTCATGTCCAGATTGTGTTTCTGATGGTGGTGACAGATTCATGTGCAGGCTATGGTTGTGGTGATGTATTCATGTTCTGATTATTGCTTTGCTACTGTATTTATGTACTATTGATGGCTCAAATGTTGTACAGTATGCTTGTATTGAAGGTGATTCCAGTCATGTATGCATGTACTAATGGAGGTTCTGGACATGTTCTCAGGTACTGATAGTGGTTATGGTGCTGACTTCCTGTGCTGATGGTGGTTATAGTGCTGTATTTATGTGCTGAAGATGCTTTTTGTGTTGTATTTAGTTACTGATGGTGGTTCTGTTAATGTATTTATGTATTGACGTGGTTCTGGTGCTGTATTATGTATTGGTAAAGTAGCCATGTACTCGTTGTTCTGGTGCTTCACTTATGTATTGACAGTGGTTCTGTTGCTGAATTCATGTACTGATAGTGGTTCTAGTGACGTACTATGTACTGATGGTCTGATAATGGCCTTATACTATAATGCATGTACTGATAATAGTTCTGGCAATGTATAAATGTCCTACTGGTGGTTTTGAGACTGTATATATGTTGATGTGGTTATCTTTACATTAGACTTGATATTAGATTATTATAGGTTCAGTTTGCTCTCTGTTACACACACGGACAATGCTACAATTTAAAACCAAATAGTGTAAATTACATTTTAGCCAAACAAGTGCTGAACAAAGAGTCCATACACTATAGACAGTCATCTGATTGTTTGGGGAGCAGCTTTCTTACTGGACTCTCCCACATACAGGAGTCCTCGCTCTGTTCAATGCTCTTCTGTTATATTTGAAGGAGCAGCTGGCAGACAACTAGTGATGGCAAAAGAGATCTGCAAACCCGAATCAGACAATCCATAGCGTCCCCCAATAATCATTAGTGAGAGGTCCCTATATACATTAGACTGTCAGCTGAACCTGTTGCAATGGCAGGTTTAGGGTCTGTTAGTCTAGTGTGTACGGGGTCTTCACCACTATTTAAAAGTCTATGGGCACTCTGAGCGGAAGGTCCAGGGGGTCGCTGCCTATAGATGGGAATATAAAAGTCGCCAAGCAGGGTCAAAGCCAAGAGTTCAGAAAAGTACAAAATCGTTAGTCTGGAGAATAGTACAAAAACAGGTAGAGGTCAATACGGAAAATCAATAATACAAAGCAGGATACAATAAGTGAGCAAGGGAATATATCTGGCAACCAGCAGGAACACACAGAGGATTCAAATAGACTGCTACATTTCCTAATTGGCTGAAGTCAGAGTTAACAACCGCAGCTGGGCAGCCATACAAACACATCCACAAGTCAGACAACATCACCAGCCCCACCTTCAGAGTTAATAACCACAGATAGGCAGCCATACACACATCCACAAGTCAGACTACTACATCATCAGCCCCACCTCTAGAGTTAATGACTGCAGCTGGGCAGCCATACAACACATCCACAAGTCAGACCACTACATCCCCAGCCTCACCTTCAGAGTTAATGACTGCAGCTGGGCAGCCATACAACACATCCCAAGTAAGACTACTACATCATCAGCCCCATCTTCAGAGTTAATGACTGCAGCTGGGCAGCCATACAACACATCCACAAGTCAGACTACTACATCATCAGCCCCACCTTCATAGTTAATGACCACAGCTGGGCAGCCATACAACACATCCATAAGTCAGATTACTACATCATCAGCCCCACCTTCAGAGTTAATGACCACAGCTGGACAGCCATACAACACATCCACAAGCAGACCACTACAGCACCAGCCCCACCTTCAGAGTTAATGACCACAGCTGGACAGCCATACAACACATCCACAAGCAGACCACTACATCATCAGACCCACCTTCAGAGTTAATGACTTAATCTAGGCAGCCATACAACACATCCACAAGTCATACTACTACATCATCAGCCCCACCTTCGGAATTAATGAACTTAATCTAGGCAGCCATACAACACATCCAGAAGTCAGACCACTACATCCCCAGCCCCACCTTCAGAGTTAATGACCACAGCTGGACAGCCATATAACACATCCACAAGCAGACCACTACATCACCAGCCCCACCTTCAGAGTTAATGACCGCAGCTGGGCAGCCATACAACACATCCACAAGTCATACTACTACATCCCCAGCCCCACCTTCAGAGTTAATGACCGCAGCTGGACAGCCATACAACACATCCACAAGCAGACCACTACATCATCAGCCCCACCTTCAGAGTTAATGACCGCAGCTGGGCAGCCATACAACACATCCACAAGTCAGACTACTACATCCCCAGCCCCACCTTCAGTGTTAATGACCGCAGCTGGACAGCCATACAACACATCCACAAGTCAGACTACTACATCCCCAGCCCCACCTTCAGAGTTAATGACCGCAGCTGGACAGCCATACAACACATCCACAAGCCAGACTACTACATCCCCAGCCCCACCTTCAGAGTTAATGACCACAGCTGGACAGCCATACCACACATCCACAAGTCATACTACTACATCCCCAGCCCCACCTTCAGAGTTAATGACCGCAGCTGGACAGCCATACAACACATCCACAAGTCATACTACTACATCCCCAGCCCCACCTTCAGCGTTAATGACCGCAGCTGGACAGCCATACAACACATCCACAAGCAGACCACTACATCATCAGCCCCACCTTCAGAGTTAATGACCGCAGCTGGGCAGCCATACAACACATCCACAAGTCAGACTACTACATCCCCAGCCCCACCTTCAGTGTTAATGACCGCAGCTGGACAGCTATACAACACATCCACAAGCAGACCACTACATCATCAGCCCCACCTTCAGAGTTAATGACCGCAGCTGGGCAGCCATACAACACATCCACAAGTCAGAATACTACATCATCAGCCCCACCTACAGAGTTAATGACCGCAGCTGGACAGCCATACAACACATCCACAAGTCATACTACTACATCCCCAGCCCCACCTTCAGCGTTAATGACCGCAGCTGGACAGCCATACAACACATCCACAAGCAGACCACTACATCATCAGCCCCACCTTCAGAGTTAATGACCGCAGCTGGGCAGCCATACAACACATCCACAAGTCAGACTACTACATCATCAGCCCCACCTACAGAGTTAATGACCGCAGCTGGACAGCCATACAACACATCCACAAGTCATACTACTACATCCCCAGCCCCACCTTCAGCGTTAATGACCGCAACTGGACAGCCATACAACACATCCACAAGCAGACCACTACATCATCAGCCCCACCTTCAGAGTTAATGACCGCAGCTGGGCAGCCATACAACACATCCACAAGTCAGACTACTACATCCCCAGCCCCACCTTCAGCGTTAATGACCGCAGCTGGACAGCCATACAACACATCCACAAGCAGACCACTACATCATCAGCCCCACCTTCAGAGTTAATGACCGCAGCTGGGCAGCCATACAACACATCCACAAGTCAGACTACTACATCATCAGCCCCACAATTCAGAGTTAATGACCGCAGCTGGACAGCCATACAACACATCCACAAGTCATACTACTACATCACTCATGGAGTGAACACAGCGCCACCTATTGGCAGATGCAGGGGTTGCAGGAGTAAACTCTGGGGATGTGACACTTTTGTTAATTTTTTATATATCTTTTAGCCTCTGTAGCACCTTCCAAGTAGAAGCCGCCTGAAGAATGGTCGAGTCACTGCTTTTAAATGTTCTACATTTTTGGAAGTGGTTAAAAGAAGCTCAGTAGCTCAGTAGACATAATGAGTGGTTTTTATACCTTAGGGCACATTCCTATTAGTGTTTATTTAGGGCTTTTCCAGGCAGGTGAATATCCGTGCTTTGCTCGTATTCTTCATATAATGTATCGGGGTGTTACCTCGTCTAGCACCTGGGGCTCCTGCTGCCTCATGAATTATTTCCATGAGGCTTAAATGCACTATGAGAATTCATATCAAACTGAGCAGTGCTGCAGTGTAAAGCATGGAGGAAGAACTGCTGCTTAGGTAGGGCAGGAATTTCAAGGTATCATAGACTTCAATGGAGAATATGGCTACTCTGAGGTCACCTGCTGGGTCCTTGTAGAGCACAGCTGCAGTATAAAGCATGGTGGATGGACTGAGCAGCAGTCTGAGCCTCACAAGGGTTTTCCACATCCTCAGAGTTTGATCATAGTTGTGTGACGAGTAGCCGCCACTGAGGATCTGATAATTGGTGGCTGATTTCATGGATGTCATCTGAGGTTGTAACCATGACTGTTTCCTCATTGACGCACATTAATAGATCGTCAGCTCCGGGGCCTGGGAGCTTCTTTGTCCCTCTGCGGACATGACGGGGCTGAGAACTGGTCCAGCAGCTTTAATATTCCTTAAAATCCTCATCACAACCATGAAAAGAGTAAAAGTCCAGAGAAGGATCGATCCGTGAGGAGATAGAAGAGGACATGAGCAACAGCAGCATGAAGAGACTCCTGCTCCTCACACTGCTCACACAGCACGGTAGGAACCTGACCACCCCATCATATACAGACCACCACCCCATCATCTACTGACCACCCCCCATCATCTACTGACCACCACCCCATCATCTACTGACAACCACCCCATCATCTACTGACCACCACCCCATCATCTACTGACCACCACCCCATCATCTACAGACCACCCCCATCATCTACTGACCACTCCATCATCTACAGACCACCACCCATCATCTACTGACCATCACCCCATCATCTACTGACCACCCCCATCATCTACTGACCACCACCCCATCATCTACTGACCACCACCCCCTTCATCTACTGACCACCACCATCATCTACTGACCACCACCCATCATGTACTGACCACCACCCCATCATCTACTGACCACCACCCCATCATCTACTGACCACCACCCCATCATCTACTGACCACCACCCCATCATCTATTGACCACCCCCCCATCATCTACTGACCACCCCCCCATCATCTACTAACCACCACCACCCATCATCTACTGACCACCACCCCATCATCTACTGACACCACCCCATCATCTACTGACCACCACCCCATCATCTACTGACCACTCCATCATCTACTGACCACCACCCCATCATCTACTGACCACCACCCCATCATCTACTGACCACCACCCCATCATCTACAGACCACCACCCCATCATCTACTGACCACCACCCATCATCTACTGACCACCACCCCATCATCTACTGACCACCACCCATCATCTACAGACCACCACCCCATCATCTACTGACCACCACCCCATCATCTACTGACCACCATCCCATCATCTACTGACCACCCCATCATCTACTGACCACCCATCATCTACTGACCACCACCCCATCATCTACTCACCACCTCCCCATCATCTACTGACCACCACCCATCATCTACAGACCACCACCCCATCATCCACTGACCACCACCCCATCATCTACTGACCACCACCCATCATCTACAGACCACCACCCCATCATCTACTGACCACCACCCCATCATCTACTGACCACCACCCATCATCTACAGACCACCACCCATCATCTACTGACACCACCCCATCATCTACAGACCACCACCCCATCATCTACTGACCACCACCCCATCATCTACTGACCACCACCCCATCATCTACTGACCACCACCCCATCATCTACTGACACACCACCCCATCATCTACAGACCACCACCCCATCATCTATGACCACCACCCCATCATCTACTGACCACCATCCCATCATCTACTGACCAACCCATCATCTACTGACACACCCCATCATCTACTGACCACCACCCCATCATCTACTGACACACCACCCCATCATCTACTACCACCTCCCCATCATCTACTGACCACCACCCCATCATCTATTGACCACCCCCCCATCATCTACTGACCCCCCCCCATCATCTACTAACCACCACCCCATCATCTACTGACCACCACCCCATCATCTACTGACCACCACCCATCATCTACTGACCACCACCCACTCATCTACTGACCACTCCATCATCTACTGACCACCACCCCATCATCTACTGACCACCACCCATCATCTACTGACCACCACCCCATCATCTACAGACCACCACCCCCATCATCTACTGACCACCACCCCATCATCTACTGACCACCACCCCATCATCTACTGACCACCACCCCATCATCTACAGACCACCACCCCATCATCTACTGACCACCACCCATCATCTACTGACCACCATCCCCATCATCTACTGACCACCCCATCATCTACTGACCACCCCATCATCTACTGACCACCACCCTATCATCTATCACACACCTCCCATCATCTACTGACCACCACCCCATCATCTACAGACACCACCACCCATCATCCACTGACCACCACCCCCATCATCTACTGACCACCACCCATCATCTACAGACACCACCACCATCATCTATGACCACCACCCCATCATCTACTGACCACCACCCCATCATCTACAGACCACCACCCCATCATCTACTGACCACCACCACCATCATCTACAGACCACCACCCCATCATCTACTGACCACCACCCCATCATCTACTGACCACCACCCCATCATCTACTGACCACCACCCATCATCTACTGACCACCACCCCATCATCTACAGACCACCACCCCATCATCTACTGACCACCACCCATCATCTACTGACCACCATCCCATCATCTACTGACCACCACCATCATCTACTGACACCCCATCATCATCTACTGACCACTCACCCCATCATCTACTGACCACCACCCCATCATCTACTCACCACTCTCCCATCATCTACTGACCACCACCACCCATCATCTACTGACCACCATCCCATCATCTACTGACCACCCCATCATCTACTGACCACCCCATCATCTACTGACCACCACCCCATCATCTACTCACCACCTCCCCATCATCTATTGACCACCACCCCATCATCTACTGACCACCACCCCCATCATCTACTCACCACCACCCCCATCATCTACTGACCACCACCCCATCATCTACTGACCACCACCCCCATCATCTACTGACCACCACCCCATCATCTACTGACCACCCCCCATCATCTACAGACTACCACCCCATCATCTACTGACCACCACCCCCTCAATCTACTGACCACCCACCATCATCTACTGACCACCACCCCCATCATCTACTGACCACCCACCATCATCTACTGACCACCACCCCATCATCTACTGACCACCACCCCATCATCTACTGACCACCCCATCATCTACTGACCACCACCCCCATCATCTACTCACCACCACCCCCATCATCTACTGACCACCACCCCCATCATCTACTCACCACCACCCCCATCATCTACTCACCACCACCCCATCTTGTCCTCATCGTCCTCTTCATCATTCTCATCCTTATCCTTTTCCTTCCTCTTAACCTCATTATCCTCTTCATTATTCTCACCATTATCCTCCTCCTTCCTCTTGTCTTTATCATCCTCTTTATCATTCTCATCCTTATCATCCTCCTCCTTCCTCTCACCCTCATCATCCTCTTTATCACTTTCATCATCCTTATCATACCTGACATAACCCCCGTCCTCCTCTATCTCTGCCCCCTCCATGCTCTCTCTGGAATCTCTACATCATCTCTTGTTTCCTTCTTTTATTCTCAGGATTTCTGGGAATTTCCGCATCATCAGGTGAGAAAAACCCGACCTGAAGTAGAAGATTGAGGAATAATGTGTGAGTTGTAGTGAAGTGTCCTGAGATCCGTCAGGTCGTCCTTTGTCCTTCTCCTTGGACATTGAGATCCTCTATGGAAACTCGAAATGTAATCATCCCCCATAGACGACCCTGTAGCCCATCGGATACTTTGTGTTGCTGATGATCCCTTAATGATTTTCATACAGTTGGGGATGAGTTCAGGGTTTACGCTCTGACGATGGACCTCCAGTCTTCACCCAAGGTTTGGGGTTGACTCTCCCTGTTGACATTTGCTATGGATCTTTTCCTTTTCCTCTAGATGGTGGAGATCTGTCGCTTGTCCTCAGAATTGTGGGAGGAATGGACTCTGACCGGGACGAGTGGCCCTGGCAGGTCAGTCTACATTATCATGGCAATGCCCACTGCGGGGGATCGCTGATCACCAACACCTGGGTGCTGACCGCCGCGCACTGCTTTGAGATGTAAGTATATGGGAATATTCTATTATATTAGGACCATATAACCCTAAGGGCCCCTTTACACGTGGCTACATTTGTAGCTTATCCACAGGTAACTTACTGGTTGCAGTGAAATCATGGATACATGGTTCTATCTTGTTGCTGTGTACAAATGGAATAATGTGTCCATGATTTCACTGCAGCCAGTAAGTTACCTGTGGATAAGCTACAAATGTAGCCATGTGTAAAGGTACCATTATAGTCCGTAAGACAGGCGGGTCTGCACTCTGTCCTGACAGTGCGCCGTCTCTAACACACAACTGCTGGTACATTTATGACTCATTTTATGTCTGGGTGTAATGGCGGCCAACTGTCATGGTGTCTCTCCGGCTGTCAGGCCGTCCTCAGCTGAATGAGAAGGGGAGAAAGGTATGGATGGGGGTGAAGGATCAGCTGCCTGATACATAGTCCAGACTTCAGGTGCAACAGAATAGACTGTAACAGTTATTCATTAAATGGTACGCCGTGATGACTCACTCGCTTTGAAATTGTGTGAAGATCTCTCACTCGCGGTTATGGCTCTATATACACTTAATCTTCAGCCTGGGTCTGGCACATGGTACCTCAGGCTTACAGGAAGTATTCAGCTCTCTTCTGTAATGTGTAGCAGCTTTAACCGCTGTTAGCACATATAACCTTAAATTTCTTCACCTTGGTCTTGCATCCATGGTACCTCAGCTTACAGGACAGTACTTCAGCTCTCTTTCTGGTAATGGGAAGATTCCTACTCACCGCTGGTTATGGCTCTTATACACCATTAACTCTACTTCAGCTGACTTGCATCATGGTACTTCAGGCTTACTGGGATGCACACTCAGCTCTCTTGGCAGTGTTTGCAGTCTCTCCTCACTCCCGCTGGTTATGGCTCTATACTATTCACCTTAAACCTCTCCTCTCAGCCTGACCTTGGCATCCATGTACCTCAGGCTTACAGGAAATGTACCCAGCTTTCTTTCTGGTAATGTGTGCAGATCTCCTCACTCCCCTGGTTATGGCTCTATACTACACCCTTAAACTCTCCTCCAGTGGATTGCATCATGGTACTTCAGGCTTACAGGGAAGTACTTCAGCTTTCTTCCCATGCTGACAACTCAGAATCCAATCAAGACAGCTCAATACACACCCTCTCTAACTGTGGTTGTCTGGCACTACAGGGACCGGCAGGACACTATTTCCCATGTGGCTGCACAGATACTGCTATGTCCCATTTGTGAGCACAGCACAATCTCTGGCTGCCTCCTTTCTCTCCAGCACCGCTGCATCCAGGAGAGCATGCTGGGTATTGTAGTTCTCCTATAGGGCTACTAACCAGCAGACTTCACAATAGCCCTTGCACTGACACATCTGCACGTGTATAAAATGGCTGAAGAGCTGTTTCCCACCATCAGAGTTTACAGATATTTGTGATGCTTAATTCTGCAGAACACCATATTTAGGGTGGGGGTAGTCTGGGGTCTGGGTGTCAATAGTCAGTGGAGGCAATAAAATGTTCATGGGCAAATGTTAATAAACCTGGAGAGTGGAAGGTGATTACATACATGTATATAAGGTGATGTTTAGTGTCTATTTTCATGTGTTTCCGGCATACTTTTGTGGTTTAGTTGTTGGGTGTGATTCTCAGCTTTGCCATCTATAACTGTCCAAATGATATTTTATTATATCAGTAATAAGCTTCAATGAAGCAAGGGTGTAATCGCCCTCCCCTCTCACCCCCCTTGGGAGGTCTCACCCCCAGAACCCCACCTCTATTATAAGAACTCCAGTGACCACGTGGACTCCAAAATTAATGTTTATTCCACATCATTGCAAAAGGAAATGTCGGGTCACGCCCGATAACTTCCGATCCTCATTGTGCAAGTATGCCGGTGCTGCTTGCAAGTTAGTTACATTCATTGTGTGAGATGGTTACTTTGTTGCATCTCCAATCACAATATTCCGCCTGCCTTTCAGGAGTCCAGACCCGCTGGCGTACACCGTCTATCTTAGGGTGTATCAGTTATCTGATCTGCAGAACCCCAGAACAATCTCCAGGGCAGTGAAACAAGTAACGATTCACCCCAACTATACGAGTGAAGCATCCAGTGGAGGACATTGCCTTGGTGAAGCTGGAGAGTCCGGTAGAGTTGACTTCTTCCATCTATACCGTGTATCTGCCGTCTCGGGCCGTGCGGCTGCCGGAGGGGACCCGGTGCTGGGTGACCGGCTGGGGATACGTGACAGAACAAGGTAAGGACAATATCTCAGACATGGGAGGATGATGTAGGATATGGCATTGGTGTGAACCATGGTCTTCTCTACAGATCCTCTGACCGATCCTAAAACTCTACAGAAGGTGGATGTCGCTCTGATAGATAACAATAACTGCGAGGCCATGTACCAGTCCGATGACGCCTCGACGCCCAACTCAACGCTTATCAAGGAGGACATGATCTGTGCCGGCTACAAGGAGGGGAAGAAGGATTCATGTCAGGTAGGAGATATCGGAGGTGAAGTGGATGAGGTCTGATGGTAGACGCTGCCAAAACAAGGGGGAATAGAACAAAAGGTTACTAAACGTTATCATGATGATGGAAGGACCTGCCTTCATATGATCTCCCAGCAGAGGGCGGCAGAAGGCTGTATGACCAGTTATTTAGTGCCTTGGTTCATATGATCTACCAGTAGGGGGCGGTGGAAGACTGTATATGTTATTTAGCACTCCGCTCCCCTAGCAAGGGGGTGATAGCAGGATATACAGTAAATCTGTAATTTAGTGCCCCAGTACATATATTCCCCAGTCAGGGGGTGGTATAAGGCTGTATACCAGTTATTTAGAGCCTCAGTTAATAGGATCTCCCAGCAGAGGCATAAAAGCTTTCAATGAGTTATTTAGTGCTGTAGTTCCTATGATCTTCCAGTAGGGGGCGGTAGAAGACTGTAAACATTATTTAGTTCCCTGATCCCCCAGCAGGGGGTGATAGAATGTTATATATCTGTCATTTAGTGCCCCAGTACATATGATCTCCCAGCAGGGGTGTAGAAGGCTGTATACCAGTTATTTGTGCCTCGGGTTTAATATAATCTCCCCGTTTTTGGAATTAAAAAGCTTTGTACTAGTTATTTAGTGCTGCGGTTCATATGTTCTCCCAGCAGAGGGCAGTTAAGGCTTTGTACCAGTTAATTAGTGCTGCAGTTCATATCATCTCCAGCAGAGGCAGTTAAGAGGCTTTATACCAGTTAATTAGTGCTGCAGTTCATATCATCTCCCAGCAGAGGGCAGTTAAGAGCTTTGTACCAGTTATTATGTGCGTTCATTTATACAGAGAGGCAGTAAGTTGTACCAGTTATTTGCTGCAGTCATACCATTTCCCAGCAGAGGGCGGTAGAAGACAGGTAGCAGTCTGAGCTTTCTTGTGAGTCTTTGAGATAATACTGTAGTTAATAAAACTTGATATGACATAAAATATTCTACCAAAACTTTTGTATTTCTTGATTTCAGCACCTTGGCAGTTCACCCCATGCCCCTGTAGAGCCTCTGATAGTTGGGTGCTGCGTTGGTGCTGACACTGACCATTGACCGTCCTATATCATTGCAGGGTGACTCCGGGGGACCCCTCGTTTGCAATGTGAACGGTGTTTGGCTGCAGCTTGGCATTACTAGCTGGGGTATAGGATGTGCCGCGGCCGATCATCCTGGCATTTACACCCGAGTCCAGTACTACCAGTCCTGGCTGCAGCAGTATGTGCCACCCTGCAGTTCAGCAATGGAGGGTACAATTTATTTCCAAGCAGAAGGATAAGAACGACCAAAGTCGCCCGTCACATCTCATCCAGGCACCAATAGGGCAAGGTCCACCCAATGTGGGCAGGAGGTGGCACCATCCAGTGTTACCGGGGCGGAGGACCCCCAGGATGGTGGGGAACATAATCCTCCTGTGTCCATTTCTACTCCTATGACTCGGAGTCATCAAGTGATGAAGTCGAAGTTCCTACAAGTCTACAAGAGCCTCACCTCAGATCAGGGGTGTAAGTACAATAGGTGCAGGGGATGAAATCGCACCCGGACCCTGGAGCCTCAGGAGCTCAAAATGCCTATATATATAAATACCAACGCTATTATAGATTGTGAATAATTGGGGGCCCGTTGGATCCTGATTCTTTGTAAAGGGGCTGTGCTGGATTGAGATATTGATGACCTAACCATGTAGTGAATGTGATCAGAGCTGCAGTACCAAGAACGGCCACTATAAAGTGTTTGGCGCGGCGCTGTTCCCGATTCATTTACTGTTTAGTCTTCATTGTGTCCTATGGATACATGTGATATACAAAGAGTCATTCATCAGAGACACCTGGACCACGCTCATGTGTCATATATGTCTTTGGGTTCCCTGAAAAATGCCCACAAGAAAAAAATACCCCAACCCTGTGGGCATTTTTCTTTTGGGCATTTTTCTGGCCACCATGTCTTTGTGGTCTGACCGGCTATTGATCCAATCACAGTCAACGTTTCCCAAACTCCCCCAAGTAATTAAAGATTTTTGAGATAATTCCCCTAAACTTTCACCCACTATGAGCTGATGTTATAGAAAGTGTCATTCATGTCCATATGCAGCACCAATTGTGACCACCAGGAGGCGATATACATCAAGGGCAAGATAACGTTCAGAACTCTGCAACCCCCATTACTGTATTGTACCCCAGGATAAGATTCTGTAAGGAGCTTTTGTTTATGTCATTTTTATACATGTCAAGATCTATGTACAACAATAAATAATATTACTATAGCTACAATGTATCAGTTTCATTAATGATCATTTGAATGTTAGTGCAGCCCTCAGTGGGTTCTCATCAAGGGTCTCATGGGGTCCCATCCAGAATGACTGGAGCGACAGTGTGCATTATCGACCTCATGTCCGCAGTCCACACATTTGGGGTCCTTAATGAAATGAATCAGCTGTGCAGTACCAGAGAGACCACAAGGAGCAGCACTGAGGCCTTCACACCAGGGGACGAGGAGGATGAGTCACTTTGGCTAATATAATAATTTATCCAGGACTCATAGGCTGGAACAAAGGTGTAGACCCCGGGGCGGTTTGGGAGGGCACAGTCTTCTCCCCAGCTCACGATGCCAGCCTGGTACCAGTACCCATTTATCTTACACACCAGAGGACTCCCAGAGTCTCCCTGCAAAGACAAACATATAACATCATACAGAGAAAATCATCAGTAATGAACATCCCAAATTGTAATAAACTACTCCAGAAATTGTATATAAAAATATCACAAAATATATATATAGAATAAATTGGTCGTCAATGCATCAGCCATACCATGAAATAGTGACACCAGATTCTAAATTATATCCAAACTGCTCCATTGTAACAAATGACTGGAAAATGCTGCACTATATGATACAATCATTTGCTATTTAATTGATAAAATGTAACAATTTCCAAAAAGAAAGATTTGATATTACACGAGGAGTCATCTAGAATAAAGGGTACGATAGGTGAGTGGTAGATGATGAGTTATTGTAACACAATTGTTACAATAATCATCAAATCTGATCCCCGATACCTTCCTCATCTTCTTACTCTTCTACTATTAAATGTCTATTCTCATTGAATTATTTCATTTTTCTTTGAAGGAACCATATTCAAAACACGTCACAAAAGCTTTGTTCTGAACTTGAGAAGTAAAATTAGGATAAACCCTATGCAAATTGTCTCTTCAGAGAGGAAGTAGGCGAACTCTAGTACCACCTACTGGAAGTAGCAATCCTAAAAGTCAATGTCGACCCTTTAATGAGCCTTGTCATATTACTTACGATAAAAGCCAAACCAAAATCTCAATTTGCAGACATAGTGATTCATGGTATTGGCCTGGGACTGTGCAAAGTGTGAGATCTGATTTGGTTGTGTGAGAGGCTAAGACTGAGATCTAAGGGGTAAGGTTTCTGCTTGTGGGGAGCGACACGCCAGTATGAGGATATGAAAAATAAAGAGATATAGAGGGGCGCTCCTGAGTATTACCTAGTGGTTCAGTGGAGGGGAGGGGAATGGTAATGTACTCACCTGGGTGGGTTAGGCACCCTTGCACAACCATGGTAAAACTTTTGGTGTGTGTTGGTCACATGTCACCACAGGTTCTTGAACAGGTCCTTGAGCAGGTCCTTGAACAAGTCCTTGAGCAGGTCCTTGAGCAGGTCCTTGAGCAGGTCCTTGAGCAGGTCCTTGAACAAGTCCTTGAGCAGGTCCTTGAGCAGGTCCTTGAACAAGTCCTTGAGCAGGTCCTTGAGCAGGTCCTTGAGCAGGTCCTTGAACACGTCCTTGAGCAGGTCCTTGAGCAGGTCCTTGAACAAGTCCTTGAGCAGGTCCTTGAGCAGGTCCTTGAGCAGGTTCTTTAGCAGGTCCTTGAGTTGGAAGTTGCTTGCTGCTCCCATGCAGCACCAGCCACCGTGCTCTCAAAGAGGGATGAAGAGTCCAGACTATAGATAGATGTGGTCTTGTTAGGTGCCGCCAGGGAGATGGGAAGTATTAAACAAACTTCTTTATTAATTAGAACGACATCACAACACATTTCGGTGGTTTACCGCCTTCATCAGAGGCCTTTCTAATTAATAAAGAAGTTTGTTTAATACTTCCCGTCTCCCTGCCTGCTGTCACCCGGCGCCAAACAAGACCGCATCAATCTATTCTCTGGATGTCAGTATGAGGAGACTTAAAAGCTGCCAAGTTCCTTAGGTATTGAGATTCTGTTTTGGCCTTTACTTTATCCTAAGTCATATGACAAGGCTCGTTAAAGGGGCAATATTGACTTTTAGGATTGCTAATTTCAATAAGTGGCGCTAGAGTTCGAGTCCTCCTCCTCTCTGAAGAGATAATTTGCATATTTCATCTCCCAGAGGAGCACTGCAGGCGTCTAAGTCTCCTCATTACTGGAATGTCACTCTCCACATGGAGAGATGTTACCCCTTAGACCCCACTTAGCCAGATCAGATCTCATACTTTGCACTGACCCCTTAGATCCCCATTAACTCTTGCACACCTCTGAGTGGCTTGAATATATATAAATAAATGCAGATAAATGTTGCAATGTTCTCGATTGCTATTCAAGGACTCACCGCGCAGGAGTCCCTCTGTCCGGCCGCGTACCCAGCACAGATCTGGTCACTCTTGACGATGGCCACGTTGGGACTGACACTAGAGCCGATGTGATACATCTGGTCACATGACTCCTGGCCGATCAGCGGGAGCGTCAGCTGCTGGAGGGTTTTGGGGTACGGCAGGAATTCTATGGGGGGAAATCATAAAGAAGCGTTACATTGTATTTCAGTAGTAGATCAGTAACCCTCACCCCCCATGTATGAGGCTCTGTCCACAGTAAAGACAAACAGGGAAGCGCCTGTAATTACACACAAGGCGTCCCTGGCGTCAGGACGATCTCCGCCTGGCATCGCGCCCGGACTCTGCCAATCACGGCTTATACCCGGTAATTACACTTCAGAGGAGATAATCCGATAACAGGTGGAGATAATCCTGATGAAAGGTGGAACAGCAGATTACACGGAGATTACTGCTCATAAATCACACAGCAGCACGATAGCCGAGAGCCACGGCGCCCCCTAGTGATCAGGAGCTCATAAGACCAAACACTGGGGTCATGTGACAAAGTCCAAAGCAAGAAAAGCAAATTATGAAAGTGAACCTAAGTGTCAGGTAAGTTCTGGCCATCACACAACTTGTACCCGGCGTCTTCAGCACTTTTCCCCTCTGCTTTATCTCTAATTTTCAGTTGTTTCTGAGCTGGTGAGTGGAGAGTCCTCCGGCACATAGAACACTCAGACATGAGGGATTCCTGCTCTCCTGTCTATATCTAGCATGTGTTCAGAAACAACAACAACATGGAGGAGATTACACAGCACTACTGAGCAGTGTAGCTGTAACTCCACCTCTGGAATAAGATGAGACACGTACTAGAGGCAGCAACATGAAGGAGATTACACAGCAGTACTGAGCAGTGTAGCTGTAAATCCATCTCTGCGATGAGATGAGACACATACTAGAGGCAGCAACATGGAGGAGATTGCACAGCAGTACTGAGCAGTGTAGCTGTAAATCCACTTCTGGGATGAGATGAAACACATACTAGAGGCAGCAACATGGAGGAGATTACGCAGCAGTACTAAGCTGTGTAGCTGTAAATCCAGTTCTGGGATGAGATGGAACATGTACTAGAGGCAGCAACATGGAGGAGATTACACAGCAGTACTGAGCTGTGTAGCTGTAAATCCAGCTCTGCGATGAGACATAACACTTACTAGATGCAGCAGCATGCGGGACATTACACAGCAGTACTGAGTAGTGTAGATTTGAATTCAGCTCTGGGATTGGATATAAAATTTGCTAGAAGCAGCAACTTTGACGGGATTATACAGATGTATTGATAGTAGGGATGGGCGAATCTACTCGCTAGGACTCGTTACTCGGCGAGTAGTAAGGGACTCGCAGGACTCGGTACTCGGCGAGTTTCCCAGTGATGACTCGCACGAGTCCAATGCAAATCAATATCAATCCTAGTTTTGTCAGAAACGCTGACAAAACTAGGATTGCCATTGTTTGCATTAGACTCGTGCGAGTCATCACTGGCTACTGTGCCAGTGATAGCAGGGAGACTCGCAAAGTAACTGCTGTTTCTTTGCGAGCCGAGTCCAGCTGTCTTCTCTGTGCAGCTCCAGGGTCCTAGAGCCCGCCTGCTCACAGAGATGATGTAGCAGTGCTGAGATTATTCTCAGTCTGCTCATTCCCTGTGCATGTAGCAGAGAGGACATCGCGTTTTGGACTGCGTCGGACGGAAGAGGATTTTTTTAATTAAAGATGGAGTCCCTAATGGCTTTTTTTTTTATTTCAAATAAAAAATTTTCTCTGTGTTTTTTTAACCCTTTATTGGAGATTCTTAGTGGCTGGGTGAAACGTGGCCTGACATTAAGAATCTCGGGCTTAATACCAGCTTGTATAACAAAGCTGGTATTAACCCCTTTATTACCCAGCGTGCTACCGCCACCAGGGCAGCTGGAAGAGCGGGGTTCAGCGCCAGAGGATGGCGCTTCAATGAACGCGCCATCTTCTGGGGCGGCTGCGGGCTGCAATTTGCAGCGGGGGGTGCCCAGAAAGCTTGGGCATCCCTGCGCTGCGGATTCCAGCCCTCAGCTGCTTAGCTGTACCTGGCTAGACATAGAAATTGCGCGGAGCCCCACGCATTTTTTTAAAATTATTTAATGAATTTCAGAGTCAGAGTCTCAGAGTCAGAGTCAGAATCTCAGAATTTCATGAAATAATTTAAAAAAAATGCGTGGGGCTCCGCGCAATTTCTATGTCTAGCCAGGTACAGCTAAGCAGCTGGGGGCTGGAATCCGCAGCGCAGGGATGCCCAAGCTTTCTGGGCACCCCCCGCTGCAAACTGCAGCCCGCAGCCTCCCCAGAAGATGGCGCGTTCATTGAAGCGCCATCCTCTGGCGCTGAACCCCGCTCTTCCAGCGGCCCTGGTGGCGGTAGCACGCTGGGTAATAAAGGGGTTAATACCAGCTTTGTATTATCAGCTGGCCCTAAGCCCGAAATTTATGGTGGTCACGCCAATATTAGACATGACCGCCATGAATTTCTATTAAATTGTTTTAAAAAAAAACACAACACAAAGAAATTTTTTTATTAGAAATAAAAAAAAAAGTCATTAGGGACTCCATCTTTAATTAAAAAAATCCTCTTCCGTCCGACGCAGTCCAAAACGCGATGTCCTCTCTGCTACATCCCCTGTGCATAGATATAGATGTCTATGCACAAGGAATGAGCAGACTGAGAACAATCTCAGCTCTGCTACATCATCTCTGTGCACAGACATTCATGTCTGTACACAGGGAATGAGCAGACTGAGAACAATCTCAACACTGCTACATCAGGCAGCAGGCAGGCTCTAGGACCCTGGAGCTGGCAGCCAGCACAGAGGAGACAGGACTCTTATCTGTGCGAGTCAGCGATTACTTACAAAGTAAACGAGCAATGCAAATAAATGACAAAACTAGGATTGCTTCAGGCTGAAGCTTCCGACACACATCTGCGAGTTGTAAATCTCACACTACTCGCTATTACTCGCTTCCCCATTCATTAACATTGGACTCGCTAGACTCGCAACGAGTAGCGAGTCCTGGGCTCGGACTCGCTAGAGTCAAGCGATTCCGAGTAATTTAGGATTCGCCCATCACTATTTGATAGGTATAGCTGTAAATCCAGCTCTAGGATAAGGCAGATCACTTACTAGAAGCAGTGACATTGAAGATATCATACAACAGTACTGAGCAGTGTAGCTGTAAATCCAGCTCTGGTATGAGACATAACACTTACTAGAAGCAGTGGCATTGAGGATATCATACAACAGTACTGAGCAGTGTAACTGTAAATCCAGCTATGAGATGCGACATAACACTTACTAGAAGTAGCAGCATTGAGGTGATTATACTGTATAGCAGTACTGAGCAGTGTAGCTGCAAATCCAGCTCTCAGATGAGATAAAACACTTACTAGAAGCAGTAGCATTGATGAGACTACAGCGTAGTATCCAGCAGAGTAGGTGATAGTTGTCAATCTCACCCTGTTCTCTCATTGTAGCCCCTCATAGACTTTAATTAATAGCTGTAATCTGACCCCTCACTTTGCTGGCAGTCGACTTGTGATTTTAGCAGATATTCAGAGCGGATGAAGAAAGAAGAGGAAGAAATGTCTCATAAGTGGAGAAAGAAGCAGATGTCTCATCTCACACATATTTCAAGCTTTCCAATATTTGCATGTTCTATTGATTATGTAACGTTTATTACACCGACGATAAAATCCACAGGTTACAGAACTCCAAGGTAACCTCTAATATTTCTCTACCGGAAGCTGCTGCAGAACCTCTTTGAGGTCAGGATGAATGAGCTCTATTGCGATCAACCAACAATCTGATGATCTTCTTCTCTTCCATAAAAGATTCTGCAGCAGCTGAGATACAGAATTAGGGATCCCAGACCCATTGCCTCATATTGCGGCTCTTTTTTAGGGCAGGAAGGGGATTGTAAAGTCACTTGGGTGTAGTAAGATGGCGGTGGGAGATAGGACTAGAGGACACGGGGGACACTCACCGTCAGACTGAGTCCGGCCCCATCCGGTGACGTAACAGCTGTATCCTGATGGGAAGACCATGGAGGCTGCCGGCATACACACCGGCCGGATGAACCTGGTATAGCTGACCGGTCTGGAGAGGCGGACAAGAGCGATGTCTCCACTGCCTCCTGGGGACTTAAACTGCGGGTGGAGGATGAGATCATCCACCCCGACCTCCAGAGCATTGGAGTTAGGGGCGTCCAGCTTGTGGACCCCCAGGTATATGCTGTATTGTGAGCGGGATTCAGATCTGAAAAATGAAGAATCACAAAGTTATCACTGAGCTCAAAGCCTGGAGAAACGTCTGAGAATCCGGACAATCGCAACTCCGGGTACTGGGATGATGATGATGCATGCACCAGCTCGGGAAGTGGTGATGAGTGAGGACTTCAGTGCTCGGGGGTTCAGGACTCGAAATGAGCAGGTTGGACACTCAGACAGATGTGACTAGTGCACGGAGTAGAACTGAAGTCAATTGGAAACTCAAAGATTTTTCCAGAAATGTCTTCAGGAAAAATGCCCGAGTTTCCCATTGGTTTCCTTATACTCGATTCTTTTGTTAAATATGGTAATTTTGCTTCCCCCTCTCACAAACACCTTGCTTAAAGTGCTGTTTTATCTGCATAATTGATTCTATTTCAGTGGCTGTTTTATCTGCCTAGTTCTCACTCTTTCAGTGGCTGTTTTATCTGGCTGGTTCATGCTCTTTCAGTGGCTGTTTTATCTGCCTAGTTCTCTCTCTTTCAGTGGCTGTTTTATCTGCCTAGTTCATGCTCTTTAAGTTGCTATTTTATCTGCCTAGTTCATGCTCTTTCAGTGGCTGTTTTATCTGCCTAGTTCTCTCTCTTTCAGTGGCTGTTTTATCTGCCTAGTTCATGCTCTTTAAGTTGCTATTTTATCTGTCTAGTTTATGATCTTTCAGAGGCTGTTTTATCTGCCTAGTTCTCTCTTTTTCAGTGGCTGTTTTATCTGCCTAGTTCTCTCTCTTTCAGAGGCTGTTTTATCTGGCTGGTTCATGCTTTTTAAGTTGCTGTTTTATCCGTCTAGTTTATGATCTTTCAGTGGCTGTTTTATCTGCCTAGTTCTCTCTCTTTCAGTGGCTGTTTTATTTGCCTAGTTCTCGCTCTTTCAGTTTCTGTTTTATCAGCCTAATTCTCTCTCTTTCAGTGGCTGTTTTATCTGCCTAGTTCTGTCTCTTTCAGTGGCTGTTTTATCGGTCTGGTTCATACTCTTTCAGTGGCAGCTTTATCTGCCTAGTTCTCGCTCTTTCAGTGGCTGTTTTATCGGCCTAGTTCATACTCTTTCAGTGGCAGCTTTATCTGCCTAGTTCATGCTCTTTCAGTGGCTGTTTTAGCGGCCTAGTTCTCGCTCTTTCAGTGGCTGTTTTATCGGCCTAGTTCATGCTCTTTCAGTGGCTGTTTTAGCGGCCTAGTTCTCGCTCTTTCAGTGGCTGTTTTATCGGCCTAGTTCATGCTCTTTCAGTGGCTGTTTTATCCACCTAGTTCTCGCTCTTTCAGTGGCTGTTTTATCGGCCTAGTTCATGCTCTTTCAGTGGCAGTTTTGTCTGCCTAGATCTCTCTCTTTCAGTGGCTGTTTTATCTGCCTAGTTTTCTCTATTTCAGTGGCAGTTTTATCGTCCTAGTTCTCTCTCTTTGAGTGGCTGTTTTATCGGCCTAGTTCTCGCTCTTTCAGTGGCTGTTTTATCTGCTCACTTCTCACTCTTTCAGTGGCTGTTTTTATCTGCTCACTTCTCGCTTTTTCAGTGGCTGTTTTATCTGCTCACTTCTCGCTCTTCCAGTAGCTGTTTTAGCTGCCTGGTTCTCGCTCTTCCAGTGGCTGTTTTAGCTGCTCACTTCTCGCTCTTCCAGTGGCTGTTTTATCTGCCCACTTAGCGCTCTTCCAGTGGCTGTTTTAGCTGCTCACTTCTCGCTCTTCCAGTGGCTGTTTTAGCTGCTCACTTCTTGCTCTTTCAGTGGCTGTTTTATCTGCTCACTTCTCGCTCTTTCATTAGCTGTTTTATCTGCCCACTTCTCGCTCTTTCAGTGGCTGTTTCATCTGTCTGGTTCTCGCTTTTTCAGTGGCTGTTTTATCTTCCTAGTTCATGCACTTTCAGTGACTGTTTTATCTGCCTAGTTTTCTCTATGTCAGTGGCAGTTTTATCGGCCTAGTTCTCGCTCTTTCAATGGCTGTTTTATCTGCTCACTTCTCACTCTTTCAGTGGCTGTTTTTATCTGCTCACTTCTCGCTTTTTCAGTGACTGTTTTTATCTGCTCACTTATCGCTCTTCCAGTGGCTGTTTTAGCTGCTCACTTCTCGCTCTTCCAGTGGCTGTTTTATCTGCCCACTTCTCGCTCTTCCAGTTGCTGTTTTAGCTGCTCACTTCTCTCGCTTTTCCAGTGGCTGTTTTAGCTACTCACTTCTCGCTCTTTCAGTGGCTGTTTTAGCTGCTCACTTCTCGCTCTTTCATTAGCTGTTTTATCTGCCCACTTATCACTCTTTCAGTGGCTGTTTTATCTTCCCACTTCTTGCTCTATCAGTGGCTGTTTTTATCTACCTAGTTCTTGCTCTTTCAGTGGCTGTTTTATCTGCCTACTTCTCGCTCTTTCAGTGGCTATTTTATCGGCTCACTTCTTGCACTTTCAGGGGCTGTTTTGATCTGCTGTTCCAGCAGGAATTCAGACAAAAACACGTGTAACAAACAGGACCCCGTAAACAAGGGGCATGAGAAACGACCTCCAGACGGGGAAGTGTAAAAAAATGTTCAAAGCAGCAACTGGAGAAGCAGGAACTAGCTGACTGTATCACACAGGATTGGATTAGATACACGGCTCAGTAGACAATATCACACAGTTGAGGATCAGATACGCAGCTCAGCAGACAGTATCACACAGGATAGGATTAGATACACAGCTCAGCAGACAGTATCACACAGGATAGGATTAGATACACAGCTCAGCAGACAGTATCACACAGGAGAGGATTAGATACACAGCTCAGCAGACAGTATCACACAGGAGAGGATTAGATACACAGCTCAGCAGACAGTATCACACAGGAGAGGATTAGATACACAGCTCAGCAGACAGAATCACACAGGATAGGATTAGATACACAGCTCAGCAGACAATATCACACAGGAGAGGATTAGATACACAGCTCAGCAGACAGTATCACACAGGAGGATTAGATACACAGCTCAGCAGACAGTATCATACAGAGAGATTCGATACACAGCTCAGCAGACAGTATCACACAGGAGAGGATTAGATACACAGCTCAGCAGACAATATCACACAGGAGAGGATTAGATACACAGCTCAGCATACAGTATCACATAGGATAGGGTTATAGGGTTAGATACACGGCTCAGCAACAGTATCACACAGGATAGGATTAGATACATAGCTCAGCAGACAGTATCACACAGGATAGGTTTAGATACACAGCTCAGCAGACAGTATCACACAGGGTAGGATTAGATACACAGTTCAGTATCACATTGACCCCTTGATGATGGTCACTCACGGGTTGAAGCAATGTGCGGCGCTCAGCACCCATTGCTGGGACACCAGGGAGCCCCCGCACACCGGGCTCCGGTTGAACAGTACACTGGCTTGCCAGGGCCAGGACCCTTCCGCTGCATCCGATCCTCCAATTATCCTGATGGAGAACGCCGGAGAACCGCAGGTCGGGGGAAGAAGCCGGTCAGAGAGGACGAAGGCCGGGAGGACTGGGGAGACAATATGAAGAGAATTCACACGTCAGAGGCGATCACCGCAAAATTATAAGGATTACAGGGAATTATAGGATCAGAGGAGTCTGGAATATGTCACTCCCCGAGGAGCACAAGTACCAAACTGTAACAGGAACCAAATCAACAAGTGACCAATGAGCACAGAGGACAGCGGCCGGGATCAGGGGAATACTACAGGATCAACCAAAGATTACAAGGAATCCAAAGATTTATCCAGAAGATCAGGACAGACACAATGTAACAATTTCCATAAACAATATCCATATCCAACACCGGAGGGGGGAGAAAAACACTGCAACAAGTGTCTCCTCCAGTAATGGCTGATAACAGGGAGTAATAGATTGTAGTCACCTGTCCTACAGTCTCCTCCCCAGTAATGGCTGATAACAGGGAGTAATAGATTGTAGTCACCTGTCCTACAGTATCCTCCCCCAGTAATGGCTGATAACAGGGAGTAATAGATTGTAGTCACCTGTCCTACAGTCTCCTCCTCCAGTGATGGCTGATAACAGGGAGTAATAGATTGTAGTCACCTGTCCTACAGTCTCCTCCCCCAGTAATGGCTGATAACAGGGAGTAATAGATTGTAGTCACCTGTCCTACAGTCTCTCCTCCAGTAATGGCTGATAACAGGGAGTAATAGATTGTCGTCACCTGTCCTACAGTCTCCTCCTCCTCCAGTAATGGCTGATAACAGGGAGTAATAGATTGTACTCACCTGTCCTACAGTCTCCTCCTCCAGTAATGGCTGATAACAGAGAGTAATAGATTGCAGTCACCTGTCCTACAGTCTCCTCCTCCTCCAGTAATGGCTATAACAGGGAGTAATAGATTGTAGTCACCTGTCCTACAGTCTTCTCCCCCAGTAATGGCTGATAACAGGGAGTAATAGATTGTAGTCACCTGTTCTACAGTCTCCTCCCCAGTAATGGCTGATAACAGGGAGTAATAGATTGTAGTCACCTGTCCTACAGTCTCCTCCTCCAGTAATGGCTGATAACAGGGAGTAATAGATTGTAGTCACCTGTCCTACAGTCTCCTCCTCCAGTAATGGCTGATAACAGAGAGTAATAGATTGTAGTCACCTGTCATACAGTCTCCTCCCCCAGTAATGGCTGATAACAGGGAGTAATAGATTGTAGTCACCTGTCCTACAGTCTCCTCCCCCCAGTAATGGCTGATAACAGGGAGTAATAGATTGTAGTCACCTGTCCTACAGTCTCCTCCCCCAGTAATGGCTGATAACAGGGAGTAATAGATTGTAGTCACATGTCCTACAGTCTCCTCCTCCTCCAGTAATGGCTGATAACAGGGAGTAATAGATTGTAGTCACCTGTCCTACAGTCTCCTCCCCAGTAATGGCTGATAACAGGGAGTAATAGATTGTAGTCACCTGTCCTACAGTCTCCTCCTCCTCAGTAATGGCTGATAACAGGGAGTAATAGATTGTAGTCACCTGTCCTACAGTCTCCTCCCCCAGTAATGGCTGATAACAGGGAGTAATAGATTGTAGTCATCTGTCCTACAGTCTCCTCCCCCAGTAATGGCTGATAACAGGGAGTAATAGATTGTAGTCACCTGTCCTACAGTCTCCTCCCCAGTAATGGCTGATAACAGGGAGTAATAGATTGTCGTCACCTGCCTACAGTCTCCTCCTCCTCCAGTAATGGCTGATAACAGGGAGTAATAGATTGTAGTCACCTGTCCTACAGTCTCCTCCCCAGTAATGACTGATAACAGGGAGTAATAGATTGTAGTCACCTGTCCTACAGTCTCCTCCTCCAGTAATGGCTGATAACAGGGAGTAATAGATTGTAGTCACCTGTCCTACAGTCTCCTCCCCCAGTAATGGCTGATAACAGGGAGTAATAGATTGTAGTCACCTGTCCTACAGTCTCCTCCCCCAGTAATGGCTGATAACAGGGAGTAATAGATTGTAGTCACCTGTCCTACAGTCTCCTCCTCCCATAGTAATGGCTGATAACAGGGAGTAATAGATTGTAGTCACCTGTCCTACAGTCTCCTCCCTCCAGTAATGGCTGATAACAGGGAGTAATAATTGTAGTCACCTGTCCTACAGTCTCCTCCTCCACAGTAATGGCTGATAACAGGGAGTAATAGATTGTAGTCACCTGTCCTACAGTCCTCCTCCTCCAGTAATGGCTGATAACAGGGAGTAATAGATTGTAGTCACCTGTCCTACAGTCTCCTCCCCAGTAATGGCTGATAACAGGGAGTAATAGATTGTAGTCACCTGTCCTACAGTCTCCTCCTCCCAGTAATGGCTGATAACAGGGAGTAATAGATTGTAGTCACCTGTCCTACAGTCTCCTCCTCCCAGTAATGGCTGATAACAGGGAGTAATAGATTGTAGTCACCTGTCCTACAGTCTCCTCCCCAGTAATGGCTGATAACAGGGAGTAATAGATTGTAGTCACCTGTCCTACAGTCTCCTCCTCCAGTAATGGCTGATAACAGGGAGTAATAGATTGTAGTCACCTGTCCTACAGTCTCCTCCTCCTCCAGTAATGGCTGATAACAGGGAGTAATAGATTGTAGTCACCTGTCCTACAGTCTCCTCCTCCAGTAATGGCTGATAACAGGGAGTAATAGATTGTAGTCACCTGTCCTACAGTCTCCTCCCCAGTAATGGCTGATAACAGGGAGTAATAGATTGTAGTCACCTGTCCTACAGTCTCCTCCTCCAGTAATGGCTGATAACAGGGAGTAATAGATTGTAGTCACCTGTCCTACAGTCTCCTCCTCCCAGTAATGGCTGATAACAGGGAGTAATAGATTGTAGTCCCCCCCCAGATCTGTGTCAATAGTTGCTCCTCAGTCCTCCTCCAGTAATGGCTGATAACAGGGAGTAATAGATTGTAGTCACTCCTGTCCTTACAAGTTTTCCTCCATCCTCCCAGTAATGGCTGATAACAGGGAGTAATAGATTGTAGTCACCTGTCCTACAGTCTCCTCCTCCCAGTAATGGCTGATAACAGGGAGTAATAGATTGTAGTCACCTGTCCTACAGTCTCCTCCCCAGTAATGGCTGATAACAGGGAGTAATAGATTGTAGTCACCTGTCCTACAGTCTCCTCCTCCAGTAATGGCTGATAACAGGGAGTAATAGATTGTAGTCACCTGTCCTACAGTCCCTCCTCCCCCAGTAATGGCTGATAACAGGGAGTAATAGATTGTAGTCACCTGTCCTACAGTCTCCTCCTCCTCCAGTAATGGCTGATAACAGGGAGTAATAGATTGTAGTCACCTGTCCTACAGTCTCCTCCTCCAGTAATGGCTGATAACAGGGAGTAATAGATTGTAGTCACCTGTCCTACAGTCTCCTCCTCCAGTAATGGCTGATAACAGGGAGTAATAGATTGTAGTCACCTGTCCTACAGTCTCCTCCTCCTCCAGTAATGGCTGATAACAGGGAGTAATAGATTGTAGTCACCTGTCCTACAGTCTCCTCCCCCAGTAATGGCTGATAACAGGGAGTAATAGATTGTAGTCACCTGTCCTACAGTCTCCTCCTCCAGTAATGGCTGATAACAGGGAGTAATAGATTGTAGTCACCTGTCCTACAGTCTCCTCCCCAGTAATGGCTGATAACAGGGAGTAATAGATTGTAGTCACCTGTCCTACAGTCTCCTCCTCCAGTAATGGCTGATAACAGGGAGTAATAGATTGTAGTCACCTGTCCTACAGTCTCCTCCTCCAGTAATGGCTGATAACAGGGAGTAATAGATTGTAGTCCACCTGTCCTACAGTCTCTCCTCCCCAGTAATGGCTGATAACAGGGAGTAATAGATTGTAGTCACCTGTCCTACAGTCTCCTCCTCCCAGTAATGGCTGATAACAGGGAGTAATAGATTGTAGTCACCTGTCCTACAGTCTCCTCCCCCAGTAATGGCTGATAACAGGGAGTAATAGATTGTAGTCACCTTCCTACAGTCTCCTCCTCCCAGTAATGGCTGATAACAGGGAGTAATAGATTGTAGTCACCTGTCCTACAGTCTCCTCCCCCAGTAATGGCTGATAACAGGGAGTAATAGATTGTAGTCACCTGTCCTACAGTCTCCTCCTCCAGTAATGGCTGATAACAGGAGTAATAGATTGTAGTCACCTGTCCTACAGTTCTCCTCCCCCAGTAATGGCTGATAACAGGAGTAATAGATTGTAGTCACCTGTCCTACAGTCTCCTCCTCCTCCAGTAATGGCTGATAACAGGGAGTAATAGATTGTAGTCACCTGTCCTACAGTCCTCCTCCCCAGTAATGGCTGATAACAGGGAGTAATAGATTGTAGTCACCTGTCCTACAGTCTCCTCCCCCAGTAATGGCTGATAACAGGGAGTAATAGATTGTAGTCACCTGTCCTACAGTCTCCTCCCCAGTAATGGCTGATAACAGGGAGTAATAGATTGTAGTCACCTGTCCTACAGTCTCCTCCCCAGTAATGGCTGATAACAGGGAGTAATAGATTGTAGTCACCTGTCCTACAGTCTCCTCCCCCAGTAATGGCTGATAACAGGGAGTAATAGATTGTAGTCACCTGTCCTACAGTCTCCTCCCCAGTAATGGCTGATAACAGGGAGTAATAGATTGTAGTCACCTGTCCTACAGTCTCCTCCCCAGTAATGGCTGATAACAGGGAGTAATAGATTGTAGTCACCTGTCCTACAGTCTCCTCCTCCAGTAATGGTGCTGATAAGATAACAGAGCGATAGGTAAATAGATTGTAGTCACCTGTCCTACAGTCTCCTCCCCAGTAATGGCTGATACAGGGAGAATAGACTTTAGTCACCTGTCCTACAGTCTCCTCCTCCAGTAATGGCTGATAACAGGAGTAATAGATTGTAGTCACCTGTCCTACAGTCTCCTCCTCCAGTAATGGCTGATAACAGGGAGTAATAGATTGTAGTCACCTGTCCTACAGTCTCCTCCTCCCCAGTAATGGCTGATAACAGGGAGTAATAGATTGTAGTCACCTGTCCTACAGTCTCCTCCAGTAATGGCTGATAACAGGGAGTAATAGATTGTAGTCACCTGTCCTACAGTCTCCTCCTCCTCCAGTAATGGCTGATAACAGGGAGTAATAGATTGTAGTCCCTGTCCTACAGTCTCCTCCAGTAATGGCTGATAACAGGGAGTAACAGAGTATATTATATAAAGAGTCTAAAAGAAAAATCCCCTTTAATTAATATAAAACAAATTAATGTTGTTTTTTTCCTGGGACTTATAGTTTATATTTATATTAAAATATAGTAATATATTATATAATAATAATAATAATAATAATAATAATAATATATAACATAGATCAACAGTCATATAAAAAGATTACATTAATAGTAATAATAATAATGATTAATAATAAATTTAAAGTACTATAAAAAAGAATAGTAATAATAATAATTTTATTAATATATAATATAAATCATATAATAAAAATCATTGTATAATAATAATAAAATATTAATAATAATAATAACAATGATAAATAATAACAATAATAATAAAAAATAATAATATTAGTACTGTAAATTTAAAGTCATATCATAATAATAATAATAAAAATAATAATAATAAAAATAATAATAAGTAATAAATAATAATAATATAATAATAATAATAATAATAATAATAATAATAATAATAATAAAACGTAATCAAATCATTAATAAAGTAATCAGTAATAGTCATATTATGAGTGCTCTCACCGGACAGCAGCAGACAGATGTAAGCCCTCATCATCCTCTGTGCTGCTGTGAGCCTCTCTCCTCTGGATTCTCCTCTCCTTGCTCTGGCTCCTGTATATCTGACTTTTCGGAGGTCCTTCTTTTTGGAATGTGGCCGGACCGGTCCCTGCAGCCGGAGGGCTGGATGTTTCTTCAACTTCATCTTCTTTGCAAATTTACAAACAATAAGAAAACACGTGAGAAGAGCAGCGGTGTCGTTACAGTGTCACAGCTGTGCACATGACGGAGCATCGGCTCCACCGTCACCGAGCATTGTTCACAGATACAGATGAATCAGAACAGAATGAGAAAGGAGGAGTCATAAAAACAACAGGTCCTCAATATTATACATCAGAGCAGTATTATAGTAGTTATATTCTTGTATATAGGGGCAGTATTATAGTAGTTATATTCTTGTATATAGGAGTAGTATTATTAGTAGTTATATTCTTGTATATTAGGAGCTAGTATTATAGTAGTTATATTCTTGTATATAGGAGCAGTATTATAGTAGTTATATTCTTGTACATAGGAGCAGTATTATAGTAGTTATATTCTTGTATATAGGAGGCAGTATTATAGTAGTTATATTCTTGTATATAGGAGCAGTATTATAGTAGTTATATTCTTGTATATAGAGCGAGTATTATAGTAGTTATATTCTTGTATATAGGAGCAGTATTATTATAGTAGTTATATTCTTGTATATAGGGGCAGTATTATAGTAGTTATATTCTTGTATATAGGGCAGTATAGTAGTTAATTCTTGTATATAGGGCAGTATTATAGAGTTATATTCTTGTATATAGGGCAGTATTATAGTAGTTATATTCTTGTACATGGAGCAGTATTTAGTAGTTATATTCTTGTAATAGGAGCGTATTATAGTGTTATATTCTTGTAATAGGGCAGTATTATAGAGTTATATTCTTGTATATAGGGCAGTATTATAGTAGTTATATTTTGTTATAGGCGTATTATAGTAGTTTATTCTTGTATATAGGCATATTATAGTATTATATTCTTGTATATAGGCAGTATTAAAGTGTTATATTCTTGTATATAGGGCAGTATTATAGTAGTTATATTCTTGTATTAGGGCAGTATTATAGTAGTTATTTCTTGTATATAGGAGCAGTATTATAGTAGTTATATTCTTGTATTAGGCGTATTATAGTAGTTATATCTTGTATATAGGGGCAGTATTATAGTTTATATTCTTGTATATAGGGCAGTATATAGTAGTTATATTCTTGTAAAGGGCAGTATTATGTAGTTATATTCTTGTATATAGGAGTATTATAGTATTAATCTTGTATATAGGGCAATTATAGTTATATTCTTGTATAAGGGCATATTATAGAGTTTATTCTTGTTTAGGGGCATATTATAGTAGTTATATTCTGTACATAGGAGCATATTATAGTAGTTATATCTTGTAATAGGAGCAGTATTATAGTAGTTATATCTGTAATGGGCAGTATTATAGTAGTTATATTCTTGTTATAGGCAGTATTATAGTATTATATTCTGTATATAGGCAGTATATAGTAGTTATATTCTGTATAAGGAGCAGTATTATAGTAGTTATTTCTTGTAATATAGGCAGATTATAGTGTTATATTCTTGTATTAGGGCAGTATTATATAGTTATATTCTTGTTATAGGGGCAGTATTATATAGTTATATTTTGTATATAGGAGCGTATTTATGTTATATTCTTGTATAGGGGCAGTATTATAGTAGTTATATTTTGTATAGGGCAGTATTAAGTAGTTATATTCTTGTAATGGGCATATATAGTTATATTTGTATATGGCCTTTATAGTATTTTGTAATAGGGGATTATATAGTTATATTCTTTATATAGGCAGTATTTATATTATATCTTGTATATAGGCAGTTATAGTTATATTCTTGTATTAGGCATTATCTTATTTTGTTATATAGTAGTTATATTCTTGTATATAGGAGCAGTATTATAGTAGTTATATTCTTGTATATAGGAGCAGTATTATAGTAGTTATATTCTTGTACATAGGAGCAGTATTATAGTAGTTATATTCTTGTATATAGGAGCAGTATTATAGTAGTTATATTCTTGTATATAGGGGCCGTATTATAGTAGTTATATTCTTGTATATAGGGCAGTATTATAGTAGTTATATTCTTATGTATAATAGGAGCATGTATTATAGTAGTTATATTCTTGTATATAGGGGCAGTATTATAGTAGTTATATTCTTGTATAATAGGGCAGTATTATAGTAGTTATATTCTTGTACATAGGAGCAGTATTATAGTAGTTATATTTCTTGTATATAGGGAGCAGTATTATAGTAGTTATATTCTTGTAATAGGAGCAGTATTATAGTAGTTATATTCTTGTATATAGGGCAGTATTATAGTAGTTATATTCTTGTATATAGGAGTGCAGTATTATAGTAGTTATAATTCTTGTATATAGGGGCAGTATTATAGTAGTTATATTCTTGTATATAGGAGCAGTATTATAGTAGTTATATTCTTGTATATAGGAGCAGTATTATAGTAGTTATATTCTTGTATATAGGAGCAGTATTATAGTAGTTATATTCTTGTATATAGGGGCAGTATTATAGTAGTTATATTCTTGTATATAGGGGCAGTATTATAGTAGTTTATATTCTTGTACATAGGAGCAGTATTATAGTAGTTATATTCTTGTACATAGGAGCAGTATTATAGTAGTTATATTCTTGTACATAGGCAGTATTATAGTAGTTATATTCTTGTATATAGGGGCAGTATTATAGTAGTTATATTCTTGTATAATAGGGGCAGTATTATAGTAGTTATATTCTTGTATATAGGAGCAGTATTATAGTAGTTATATTCTTGTACATATAGGCAGTATTATAGTAGTTATATTCTTGTATATAGGGGCAGTATTATAGTAGTTATATTCTTGTATATAGGGGCAGTATTTATAGTAGTTTATTATTCTTGTATATAGGAGCAGTATTATAGTAGTTATATTCTTGTACATAGGAGCAGTATTATAGTAGTTATATTCTTGTACATAGGAGCAGTATTATAGTAGTTATATTCTTGTACATAGGAGCAGTATTATAGTAGTTATATTCTTGTATATAGGAGCAGTATTATAGTAGTTATATTCTTGTATATAGGAGCAGTATTATAGTGGTTATATTCTTGTATATAGGAGCCGTCTTATAGTAGTTATATTCTTGTATATAGGGAGCAGTATTATAGTAGTTATATTCTTGTATATAGGGGCAGTATTATAGTAGTTATATTCTTGTACATAGGGGCAGTATTATAGTAGTTATATTCTTGTATATAGGGGCAGTATTATAGTAGTTATATTCTTGTATATAGGGGCAGTAGTATAGTAGTTATATTCTTGTATATAGGAGCAGTATTATAGTAGTTATAGTCTTGTATATAGGGGCAGTATTATAGTAGTTATATTCTTGTACATAAGGGCAGTATTATAGTAGTCATATTCTTGTATATAGGGGCAGTATTATAGTAGTTATATTCTTGTATATAGGGGCAGTAGTATAGTAGCTATATTCTTGTATATAGGGGCAGTATTATAGTAGTTATATTCTTGTATATAGGGGCAGTATTATAGTAGTTATATTCTTGTATATAGGAGCCGTCTTATAGTAGTTATATTCTTGTATATAGGGAGCAGTATTATAGTAGTTATATTCTTGTATATAGGGAGCAGTATTATAGTAGTTATATTCTTGTATATAGGGGCAGTATTATAGTAGTTATATTCTTGTATATAGGAGCCGTCTTATAGTAGTTATATTCTTGTATATAGGGAGCAGTATTATAGTAGTTATATTCTTGTACATAGGGGCAGTATTATAGTAGTTATATTCTTGTATATAGGGGCAGTATTATAGTAGTTATATTCTTGTATATAGGGGCAGTATTATAGTAGTTATATTCTTGTATACAGGAGCAGTATTATAGTAGTTATATTCTTGTATATAGGAGCAGTATTATAGTAGTTATAGTCTTGTATATAGGGGCAGTATTATAGTAGTTATATTCTTGTATATAGGAGCAGTATTATAGTAGTTATAGTCTTGTACATAGTAGCAGTATTATAGTAGTTATATTCTTGTACATAAGGGCAGTATTATAGTATTATTATTATTATTTATTATTATTATTTATTTATATAGCGCCATTAGGTTCCATGGCGCTTTACATGAGGTTGAGGGAGACAAGAACAAGTACACTAAATCTAGGCGATCAGGACGTACAGATACAGGAGGGGCAGGGACCCTGTCCACAAGGGCTCACAGTCTATGAGGGGTGGGTTAGGATACAGTAGGATGGGGGAATGTCAGGTATGGGGCGGACGCCTGGGTCTCATGGCAGGTTGTAGGCTTGACGGAACAAGTGAGTCTTCAGGTGACACTTGAAGCTACTCAGGGTAGGAGAGTGTCTGACGTGTTCGGGTAGGGAGTTCCAGAGTAAGGCAGATGCCCGGGAGAAGTCCTGGACTCGGTTGTGCGAAGAGGTGATGAGGGGGGAGCAGAGGAGGAGTTCTTGGGAGGAGCGGAGGTTGCGTGAGGGTAGGTACCGGGAGACCAGGTCGGAGATGTATGGTGGAGCCAGGTTGTGTATGGCTTTGTACGCCATGGTTAGTGTTTTGAATTGGGATCTCTTGGAGACGGGGAGCCAGTGAAGGGCTTGGCAGAGAGGGGAGACAGGGGAGTAGCGGGAGGACATATAGATGAGTCGGGCAGCGGAGTTGAGGATAGACTGGAGAGGTGTGAGGGAGTTAGCCGGGAGGCCATTGAGAAGGAGGTTGCAGTAGTCAAGGCGGGAGATGATAAGAGCATGGATGAGTGTTTTAGCGGTGTCGTGGGTGAGGAAGGAGCGGATCCGTGAGATGTTCTTGAGCTGGAGCCGGAGGGATGTGGTGAGGGCCTCGATGTGGGGTTTGAAGGATAGGGAGGAGTCAAGGATTACCCCGAGGCACTTGGCTTGGGGTACTGGGGAGAGGGCACAGTCGTTGACGCAGATGGATAGGTTGGGAGGTGGGGTGGAATTTCTTGGGGGGAAGACTATGAATTCAGTTTTGTCCATGTTGAGTTTAAGGAAGCGAGCAGAGAAGAAGGATGAGATGGCGGAAAGGCATTGAGGGATTTTCGAGAGTAGGGAGGTGATGTCAGGGCCGGACAGGTAGATTTGGGTGTCGTCGGCGTAGAGGTGGTACTGGAGGCCATGGGACTCGATGAGTTGCCCTAGGCCGAGAGTGTAAATGGAGAAAAGTAGGGGTCCCAGGACCGAACCTTGGGGGACTCCGACAGAAAGGGGGTAGGGTGAGGAGGAGGTGTGGGAGTGGGAGACGCTGAAGGTCCGGTCCGCTAGGTATGAGGAGATCCAGGAGAGGGCAAGGTGGGTGATGCCAAGGGATTCCAGGATCCGGAGAAGAAGGGAGTGGTCAACCGTGTCGAAGGCGGCAGACAGGTCAAGGAGTAGCAGGATGGAGTAGTAGTGTTTGTTCTTGGCGGTCAGTAGGTCGTTGGTGACTTTGGTCAGGGCTGTTTCGGTGGAATGGAGGGGTCGGAAGCCGGACTGTAGGCGGTCAAAGTGGGAGCACGAGGAGAGGTGAGAGGACAGTTCAGAGTGGACCTGCTGTTCAAGTAGCTTAGAGGCGAATGGGAGAAGAGATATGGGGCGATAGTTAGAGACAGAGGTAGGGTCAAGTGAGGGTTTTTTTAGGATGGGCGTGATTAGGGCGTGTTTGAAGGCCGAGGGGAAGGTACCAGTGCTAAGTGAAAGGTTAAAAAGGTGGGTGAGGGCTGGGATGAAAATGGAGGTGTGGTTGGGAATGAGGTGGGATGGGAGCGGGTCGTGGGCGCTGGTGGTGAGGTGTGATTTTGACAGGAGGGAGGAGAGTTGGTCTTCAGTTATGGGGGGGAAGTGGCTGATGGAGGAGGAGGGCAGTGTAGGTGGGAAGGGGAGGTGTGGGGATAGTGGACCGAAGCTGCTTCTGATCTTGTCGATCTTCTCCTTGAAGAAGGTCGCAAAGTCTTCAGCAGAGATGAGGGGAGAAGGGGGGGGAGCAGGTGGGCGAAGTAAGGAGTTGAAAGTTTTGAAGAGCTGCTTGGGGTTGCGGGACAGAGAGGTTATAAGGGATGAGAAGAACACTTGCTTGGCGGTAGTGAGTGCCGTCTTGAAGTCAGTGATGGATTGCTTGAACAGAGCAAAGTGCTCGGGGGTGTGAGACTTTTTCCATCTCCTCTCGGCGACTCTGGACGTCCGTCTCAGGTTTTTAGTGAGGGTGGTGTGCCAGGGTTGCCTGTTAATGCGTGGAGCATGGAGAGTGAGGGGGGCGGCTAGGTCGAGAGCGTTCGTTATGGTGGGTGTTGTATAGGGTGGTGGCAATGTCAATGTTGTCAGCGCAGGGTAGGTCGGTGAGAGGGAGGAGTGATTCAGAGAATAAAGGAAGATCAAGATCTTTTAGGTTTCGGCGAGGGTGATCAAGTTTGCGGAGAGGGGGTAGTGTGGCAGTCATATAGTAGTCATATTCTTGTATATAGGGGCAGTATTATAGTAGTTATATTCTTGTATATAGGGGCAGTATTATAGTAGTTATATTCTTGTATATAGGGGCAGTATTATAGTAGTTATATTCCTGTATATAGGGGCAGTATTATAGTAGTTATATTCCTGTATATAGGGGCAGTATTATAGTAGTTATATTCCTGTACATAGGGGCAGTATTATAGTAGTCATATTCTTGTATATAGGGGCAGTATTATAGTAGTTATATTCTTGTATATAGGGGCAGTATTATAGTAGTTATATTCTTGTATATAGGGGCAGTATTATAGTAGTTATATTCTTGTATATAGGAGCAGTATTATAGTAGTTATATTCTTGTATATAGGGGCAGTATTATAGTAGTTATATTCTTGTATATAGGAGCAGTATTATAGTAGTTATATTCTTGTATATAGGGGCAGTATTATAGTAGTTATATTCTTGTATATAGGAGCAGTATTATAGTAGTTATATTCTTGTATATAGGGGCAGTATTATAGTCGTTATATTCTTGTATATAGGGGCAGTAATATAGTAGTTATATTCTTGTATATAGGAGCAGTATTATAGTAGTTATATTCTTGTATATAGGGGCAGTATTATAGTAGTTATATTCTTGTATATAGGAGCAGTATTATAGTAGTTATATTCTTGTATATAGGAGCAGTATTATAGTAGTTATATTCTTGTATATAGGGGCAGTATTATAGTAGTTATATTCCTGTACATAGGGGCAGTATTATAGTAGTTCTTGTTCAGTATTACAAATGCTTTTATTATTTCTCATTTATACATTTACAGTTATAATCTTCTCGTGGGATCTTGGTTTCTTAGTTTTGGACTCTTCATTCCTGTATATTCTGCAGGTTGTTACACGTCATGTGTAAATTATGTCTGATCTGGTGTCGCACATTGTGTTCCCATCTTCTCATGGAACATGTGCAGTATTAATATAGCAGAGAATGAAATTAGAGGAGAATATTAATTATCTCATTGTGTTTTAATTACTTCATCTTAGAACAATACTTCATGAACAATAGGCTATAAAGATACGTCTTTTATGGATGGGTGACTAACACTTGGGCGGTCGGGCAATGTGTGGTGCACCCGTCCTCTCTCATGAACCTGCAGGAAGTCCTGGTTCTGGGGACTTTATTCCCCACTTTAATATAATTCTGGTTCAGACATCGGTGTAAAGTGTCCAGGAGTTTCCAGCGTCTCATGATGTTAATACTATTGGAGGGTTTGTATCATTATATTGTTAAGTAAAATTGAAAATTATTTCTAAATGAAGCCATTTTGAATGATTAGCCATACATTCTTAGTATCAGAACATACACAAAACCCTACTATTATGTCCTGTAGAGAGAGAGAAAAAGACCCACCCTCACTTCCTGTACAGAGGGACAATAACCCACCCTCACTTCCTGTACAGAGGGACATAGACCCACCCTCACTTCCTGTAGAGAGAGACATAGACCCACCCTCACTTCCTGTACAGAGGTACATAGACCCACCCTCACTTCCTGTAGAGAGAGACATAGACCCACCTTCACTTCCTGTACAGAGGGACATAGACCCATCCTCAATTCCTGTACAGAGGGACATAGACACACCCACACTTCCTGTACAGACGGACATAGACACACCCTCACTTCCTGTACAGAGGGACATAGACCCACCTTCACTTCCTGTACAATGGGATATAGACCCACCCTCACTTCCTGTACAGAGGGACATAGACCCACCCTCACTTCCTGTACAGAGGGACATAGACCTACCCTCACTTCCTGTACAAAGGGACATAGACCCACCCTCACTTCCTGTACAGTGAGTCATAGACCCACCCTCACTTCCTGTAGAGAGGTACATAGACCCACTCTCACTTCCTGTAGAGAGGTACATAGACCCACCCTCACTTCCTGTAGAGAGGTACATAGACCCACTCTCACTTCCTGTACAAAGGGACATAGACCCACCCTCACTTCCTGTACAAAGGGACATAGACCCACCCTCACTTCCTGTAGAGAGGTACATAGACCCACTCTCACTTCCTGTACAAAGGGACATAGACACACCCTCACTTCTTGTACAAAGGGACATAGACCCACCCTCACTTCCTGTACAAGGGACATAGACCCACCCTCACTTCCTGTACAAAGGGACATAGACACACCCTCACTTCCTGTACAGAGGGACATAGACCACCCTCACTTCCTGTACAGGGGACATAGACCCACCCTCACTTCCTGTACAGAGGGACATAGACACACCCTCACTTCCTGTACAGAGGGACATAGACACCCCTCACTTCCTGTACAGGGGACATAGACCACCCTCACTCCTGTACAGGGGACATAGACCCACCTCATTCCTGTACAATGGGACATAGACCCACCCTCACTTCCTGTACAGAGGTGACATAGACCCACCCTCACTTCCTGTACAGAGGGACATAGACACACCCTCACTTCCTGTACAGAGGTACATAGACCCACCCTCACTTCCTGTACAGAGGACATAGACCCACCCTCACTTCTGTACAGAGGTACATAGACCCACCCTCACTTCCTGTACAGAGGGACATAGACCCACCCCCACTTCCTGTACAGAGGGACATAGACCCACCCTCACTTCCTGTACAGAGTGACATAGACCCACCTTCACTTCCTGTACAGAGGGACATAGACCCACCCTCACTTCCTGTACAGAGGGACATAGACCCACCTTCACTTCCTGTACAGAGGGACATAGACCCACCCTCACTTCCTGTACAGAGGGACAAAGACCCACCTTCACTTCCTGTAAGAGGGACATAGACACACCCTCACTTCCTGTAGAGAGGACATAGACCACCTCACTTCCTGTACAGAGGTACATAGACACACCCTCACTTTCTGTACAAGGGACATAGTCTCACCTCACTTCCTGTACAGAGGACATAGAACACCTCTCATCCTGTAGAGAGACAAAGACCTACACTCACTTCTTGTAGAGAGACATAGACCCACCCTCACTTCTTGTACAGAGAGACAAAGACCCTCCCTCATTCAAGTCTAGTGCCCCTCTGGAGTCCAATGTTCTCTGTTCCATCTGAATTCCGGTGATCTGCCTGAGTCCGGTGCATGTGTCCGGTATCCAGTCTGAGCCCAGCTCACCTTGCATCTGATGTATTCAGGTACTCGTATATCCAGTAGTCGGCACATCCAGAGTTCGGTGACTCCAGCCCTGTCCGTGTACCTGCACTTACCTTGTCCATGTTCCTTGTGTCCTGTACCTGTACCTGATGCCCTGGGCTGCTCTGGGTGTTGATTATAGGACTATAGTCCTATAGAATTCAAGAGGGTCTACAGGAATGTAGCCCCCCACTGTTTCCGCTGCCCGCTCACCCCTGGACTCCTCTACTTGTGATCACATCTTGTTTTCTGGAGTCTTCTTTTCTTCTTGACCATTTATTGGACAATTAAAGGGACTTATGAATCTACTGTAGTATACTCAAACTTACCCCATCATCTCCTTTCAGGAAACTTTGTTTAGTTGATGACTGGTGGAGAACTCGGATGACTACAGATTGGTAAAATCCAGTTTACAAGACTTGACGCAACCCTACGTGTCCAAACGACAATGGTCGCCTCCATGATGAAGACAGAATTATCAAGAGACTCAAGGGAAGAAATATACGATCAGTGTCCACAGGGTGTGAGATTTAGGTTTATTTTATTACATTACTTTTACTACATGGTAAAACCAAAGCAAAAATCCAACATCAACCAATCATAAAAAGTGAAGACGATTGAAGTCTACATTAAGGAAGGTATCTAAAATGAAGGCCCGAGAAAGACCAAGTCCTAGAAAGACCACGACAGACAATGGACCAGAGAACCACAGCAGTGTTGGCACTTCTGATAGATTTGACAGAATTTCACTCATTTCCCAATTCTGACTTCTGACACAGAATGCAGTCGGCCAAAAATGTGTATCTTTTATCTGAAGTAGGTGTATGCCGACACCGGAGTCCTCTGTGTCCTCCTGGCTCCCATATCCCCTCCAGACTCCTGTGTCGTCCAGGTTTCTATACCCCTTCCAGACTCCTCCGTGTCCTCCAGGTTCCTATACCCCCTCCAGACTCCTTCTATGTCCTCCACTCTTCAATAGCCCCTCCAGACTCCTCTGTGTTCTCCAGGTTTCTATACTCCCTCCAGACTCCTCTATGTCCTCCACTCTTCAATACCCCCTCCAGACTCATCCGTGTCCTCCAGGTTCCTATACCCCCTCCAGACTCCTTCTATGTCCTCCACTCTTCAATACCCCCTGCAGACTCATCCGTGTCCTCCAGGTTTCTATATCCCTCTCAGACTCCTCTATGTCCTCCACTCTTCAATACCCCCTCCAGACTCCTCTGTGTCCTCCAGGCTCCTATACCCCCTCCAGACTCCCCTGTGTCCTCCAGGTTTCTATACTCCCTCCAGACCCTCTGTGTCCTCCAGATTCCTATACCTCCTCCAGACTCCTCTATGTCTTCCACTCTTCAATACCTCCTTCAGACTCCTCTGTGTCGTCCAGGCTCCTATACTCCCTCCAGACTCATCTATGTACTCCAGGTTCCTATACACCCTCCAGACTCCTATGTCCTCCACTCTTCAATACCTCCTTCAGACTCCTCTGTGTCGTCCAGGCTCCTATACTCCCTCCAGACTCCTCTATGTCCTCCACTCTTCAATACCCCCTCCAGACTCATCTCTGTACTCCAGGTTCCTATACTCCCTCCAGACTCCTCTATGTCCTCCAGGATCATATACCCCCTCCAAACTCCCATGTGTTCTCCAGGCTCTTATACTCTTTCCAGACTCCTCTGTGTCCTCCAGGCTCCTATTCCCCCTCCAGACTTCTCTATGTCCTCCAGGCTCCTATACTCCCTCCAGACTTCTCTATGTCCTCCAGGTTCCTATACCTCCTCCAGACTCCTCTGTGTCCTCCAGGTTCCTATACCTCCTCCAGACTCCTCTGTGTCCTCCAGGTTCCTATACCTCCTCCAGACTCCTCTGTGTCCTCCAGACTCCTATACCTCCTCCAGACTCCTCTGTGTCCTCCAGACTCCTATACCTCCTCCAGACTCCTCTGTGTCCTCCAGACTCCTATACCTCCTCCAGACTCCTCTGTGTCCTCCAGGTTCCTATACTCCCTCCAGACTTTTCTATGTCCTCCAGGTTCCTATACCCCCTCCACACTCCTCTGTGTCCTCCAGGTTTCTATACTCCCTCCAGACTCCTCTATGTCCTCCACTCTTGAATACCCCCTCCAGACTCATCTGTGTCCTCCAGGTTTCTATACTCCCTCCAGACTCCTCTATGTCCTCCACTCTTCAATACCCCCTCCAGACTCATCTGTGTCCTCCAGAATTATATACCCCCTCATACTCCCGTGCACCCTCCAGGCTCCTATATTCCCTCCAGACTTCTCTGTGTCCTCAAGGCTCCTATTCCCCCTCCAGACTCCTCCGTGTTTTCCAGACTCTTATACCCCTCCAGACTCCTTTGTGTCTTCTAGGCCCCTCAGTTTTCTCCATGATCCTCGGTCCTCACTACACTCTTCTGTATCCTCAAACTCCTCTATACCTCCTCCAGACTCCTCTGTGTCCTCCAGACTCCTATACCTCCTCCAGACTCCTCTGTGTCCTCCAGACTCCTATACCTCCTCCAGACTCCTCTGTGTCCTCCAGACTCCTATACCTCCTCCAGACTCCTCTGTGTCCTCCAGGTTCCTATACTCCCTCCAGACTTTTCTATGTCCTCCAGGTTCCTATACCCCCTCCACACTCCTCTGTGTCCTCCAGGTTTCTATACTCCCTCCAGACTCCTCTATGTCCTCCACTCTTGAATACCCCCTCCAGACTCATCTGTGTCCTCCAGGTTTCTATACTCCCTCCAGACTCCTCTATGTCCTCCACTCTTCAATACCCCCTCCAGACTCATCTGTGTCCTCCAGAATTATATACCCCCTCATACTCCCGTGCACCCTCCAGGCTCCTATATTCCCTCCAGACTTCTCTGTGTCCTCAAGGCTCCTATTCCCCCTCCAGACTCCTCCGTGTTTTCCAGACTCTTATACCCCTCCAGACTCCTTTGTGTCTTCTAGGCCCCTCAGTTTTCTCCATGATCCTCGGTCCTCACTACACTCTTCTGTATCCTCAAACTCCTCTATACCCCTCTTGAGTCCTGTGTCCTCCTTCACACCCCATCTGTTCCCTAGATGCTCATCAATCATCTCTGGACCCCTCTGTCTCCTGAGACTCATCTGTCTCCCTCTAGGGTCCTCTTGCTCTTCAGACATCTTGATGCTCTTCTAGACTCCTATTCCCTCAAAACTAGTGTCTTCCTCCAAACCTTTCAGATTTCTCTGACCTTTCCAGACTCTTGTTTCTCCTCCAGGCTTTTGTCCTTCTTCAGACTTTTCTGTCCTCTCCAGTTCCCTGTGACTTCTTCTCCAGATCTATCTATCTCCTTCCAAACTATCTCTTTAAACTCCACTTTCCTTCTTTTTCATACTCCCATGTGCCCTCGTTACTTTTCTGTCCTCTCCTCTTCTTACTCCTGTATCCCCTCACTACTCTTGTCTCTTGTCTCTCCGGACTCCTCTATCTCCTCTAGACCCCTCTTCATATCCTCTCCTCATCTCCCCTTGTATCGACACAATCAGCTATTGAAATTCAACCTGCCGGATCCTTCTAACCCCAACAGATGAGTTAACGGAATAAAGAACGGTAGATTAATAGATAAGATGATCACAGAGTGCAGGATCTCCCCATAAAGGCACCAAGGGTAAGATCATAGTAGGACATATTTGGACCATACGGTGGTCCATAGAGGGTAGGAGCACCAGGACCAGGCAGTAGGTCCTCAGTGTTAGGACCATGGTATAACATAGGATGCAATAATGACGGTTCACATTACATTTAGTCAAGTAGGAGACGACTTTCTGCAGAAACTTCACTATAAAAAGGATCTAATTTTACTACTCTAAAGACTCTATCCGGAGACGATTAGAAAGATGTCCACAGAAAAGACGCTAGGACCAGACTCGTCCACCAGTGACACGAGCCACTCACATTGCCGCTATTCTCGGGATCTGGTATATGACCCAGGCCCTCTGGACACGGCATGATGGGGTCGGGGATGTCCGTCACCTCACTGAAGTTGACATGCACAAACTGACTGATCCACTGCTCATAGGCCGGTACCAGGGTGTAGACCCCGGGGCGAAACGGATCAGCACAGCCTTCTCCCCAGCTCACGATGCCAGCCTGGTACCAGACTCCATCGACTTTACACACAAGAGGTCCTCCAGAGTCTCCCTGAGAAGATACAGAGAAGCATTGACCGTCATGAGAGGCATTATCTATCTATCTATCTATCTATCTATCTATCTATGTATCTACATTGGTGCCACCTACCATGCAGGAATCCTTTTGTCCCTCGATGTATCCAGAGCATATTTGGTCATCTTGGACGATCATGGTTGTGGCGCTTTCTAAGGACCACAGATGATACATTGAGTCGCAGGCGTTGTGGTCAATGATTGGAGTCATCACCTTCTGCAGGGTTCCATTGGTGGGAAAATCTCCTGAGTATAATACAGAAGTGGATTTTATTACTACTCTAATACCAAAAAAAAGTTCAGTCTCTTTTTCAATTGTGCAGAAAATAAGAATACAATGATGGAAGCCTCTTATCACCATATTTTATCTCCAAGAAAATAGAACATATCAGAAGTTGAATGTGGGACACTTTTCCTTTCTACATGAAAAAATGAAGACATTTATAAATTGATGGCAGTGACACATCTCAAAAAAGTGGTGTCCAGGCTGTGTCTACTATTGTGCCCAAGATGGGTCCACCATTGTGCCTGAACTGTGTCCTTTATTGTACCCAGGCTGTGTCTTTTATTGTGATCAAGCCATGTCCACCATTGTGCCCAGTACGTGTCAACCATTGTGCCCAGGCCATGTCCACCATTGTGCCCATGCTGTGTCCATTATTGTATCCAGGCTGTGTCTTTTATTGTGCTCATGCCATGTCCACCATTGTGATCGAGCCGTGTCCACCATTGTGCCCAGTACGTGTCAACCATTGTGCCCAGGCCATGTCCACCATTGTGCCCAGTACGTGTCAACCATTGTGCCCAGGCCATGTCCACCATTGTGCCCAGTACGTGTCAACCATTGTGCCCAGGCCATGTCCACCATTGTGCCCATGCTGTGTCCACCATTGTGCCCCGGACGTGTTTACCATTGTGCCCCGGACGTGTCCACCAATGTTCCCAGGTCGGGTCAACTATTGTGCCCAGTATGTGTCCACCATTGTGCCCAGACCGTGTTCACCATTGTGCCCAGGCTGTGTCTACCATTGTACCCATGCCATGTCCACCATTGTGCCCACGCTGTGTCCACCAATGTGCCCAGTTCATGTCCACTATTGTTCAAGCATGGGCCCACCCATGTGCCTGAGCTGTGACCTTCATTGTGTCATGGCTGTGTCTACTATTGTTGCTGTGTCGTTTTCACCATTGTGACAGAGTCATATCCACCATTGTGCTTGAGCTGTGTCCACCACTGCCCCCCGGCCATGTCCACCACTGTGCCTGGGTTGTGTTTACCATTATGCCTGGGCTGTGCCCACAATCGTGCCCATCATTGTACCTAAAATGTGTCTACCATTGCTATCGGGCCATGTCCACCATTGTAACAAGACTATGTCACCATTGTGCTGGGCCATGTTCATCATTATGTAGTCTCCTGTCCCTCTCCTCAATAACAAGCTGGATAGTCCCTCTCCTTATTAACAAGCTGGATAGTCTTTCTCCTTAATAACAAGCGGGATGATCCCTCTCCTCAATAACAAGCTGGATTGTTCCTCTCCTTGTTAACAAGCTGTATGATCCCTCTCCTTGTTAACAAGCTGGATAGTCTTTCTCCTTAATAACATGTGGGATGATCCCTCTCCTCGATAACAAGCTGGATGGTCTCTCTCCTCGATAACAAGCTGGATTGTTTCTCTCCTTGATAACAAGTTAGACAGTCCCTCTTCTCAATAACAAGCTTGATTGTCCCTTTCCTCAATTAGAAGCTGGATTGCCCCTCTGTTCGATAACAAGCTGGATGATCCCTCTCCTTGATAACAAGCTGGATGATCCCGCTCCTTGATAACAAGCTGGATGATCCCTCTCCTTGATAACAAGCTGGATGATCCCTCTCCTTGATAACAAGCTGGATAATCTCTCTCCTCAATAACAACCTGGATGCTTTCTCTCCTCAATAACAAGCTGGATGATCCCTCTCCTCAATAACAAGCTGGATAGTCCCTCTCATTGATAGCAAGCTGGGTAGTCCCTCTCCTTGATAACAATCTGGATGATCCCTCTCCTTGATAACAAGCTGGATGATCCCTCTCTTTGATAACAAGCTGGATGGTCTCTCTTCCTGATAACAAGCTGGATGGTCCCTCTCCTTGATAACAAGCTGGATGGTCTCTCTTCCTGATAACAAGCTGGATGGTCTCTCTTCCTGATAACAAGCTGAATGGTCCCTCTCCTTGATAACAAGCTGGATGGTCTCTCTTCCTGATAACAAGCTGGATGGTCTCTCTTCCTGATAACAATCTGGATGATCCCTCTCCTTGATAAGAAGCTGGATGGTCTCTCTTCCTGATAACAAGCTGAATGGTCCCTCTCCTTGATAACAAGCTGGATGGTCTCTCTTCCTGATAACAAGCTGAATGGTCCCTCTCCTTGATAAGAAGCTGGATGGTCTCTCTTCCTGAAAACAAGCTGGATGGTCCCTCTCTTTGATAACAAGCTAGGTTGTCCCTCTCCTTAATAAGAAGCTGTATGGTCCCTCTCCTCAATAACATGATCCCCCTCCTCCTGAGTCTGCAGGGCACGGCATCTGTTGTTTCAATAAACTATTTCACATTTTGTTTCATCCTACTTCATAACTGTTTTCCATTTTGCCTCCATCCATTATAAATTAGTTTTGCCCTTGAGAAGACGGCTACGTTTCTGGATTGTGCTGACACATAACTTCTTCTTTACATGATAGATCTGTAACTCTCATTTATGGATAACATGGCGGTCTGTGATGACATAATGATTTCTGGGTTATTCTTGAATACATGCAGAGATTCATGCCTGAGATGACAAGCGGCCTTGACCCTTGTGCACATGGATTTCTCCACAATCTCTGAATCTTGTCATGATATTATGTGCCGTGGATGGAAAAGATATTTAAAGTCTTTATTTCGTGGGAAATGTTCCTTGTTCCACATTTTTTAGATGTAGCTGTTCATAGATCCTGACCTCTGACCTTCCTTGCTTCTGGGAGACTCTGCCTCTCTCACATGTGCCTTATACACAGTTATGTCACTTGATCATTGTCCTTCTGGCTGTTTTTACTCAGTTCTCAAGTCTTAATTTTTCCGAATGAACTGGATAAATGTCCCGTGTGAATTATCTGACCTGTTCTGTGTTCTGCAGTGAGCAAAATATGGTATAAAAAAAAGTACCTGGTCATCGAATTCTAGTTTTCTTTATACTTTACAAATTTGTTTTGGAATTGAAGTTGTACAATAAAAAGTTCTGATCTACGGTAAACAAAGGTTCAGAGGAAAGGATGTGCAGAGAGGAAGTCCTAGAACTTTCTTATCAGCTATCTATGCATTCATCAACATTCCTTGTTACAGTGTATTAGTGCACGACACTACAGAGCCATCCATAGTAGTTAGGCTTCCAGCTGTAAATAGGGATAAACCGGATACACTTTTATGGCTGCAGCAATAATTCTGGATCCAATACACAGGTGGACTCACCGTAGTAGGATGTGTAGCCCCAGCCGGTTACCCAGCACTCCAGGCCACAGGGGAAGGTGACGGCGGCGGCGGGCAGGCACACCGGCATGATGTACTTGGTGTAGGTGACCGGACTGGAGAGCTTCATCAGAGCGATGTCCCCTCGGCCCCCGGCCCCAGCAAATTCAGAGTGAACAATCAGATTTTGGACTTTAGAGATCACAGTGTGAGTCATCACCGAAAGCCGATACAAACCCAAGTAAACGATATAAGCCTCCGGATTCATGGAGCTGGGAACGAGACAAGGGCACAAAACACATGATGACTCACCAGACATAACGGGGAGTGGAGGAGTCATATACAGCAGGTGGGGTTAGGAGGGCGTTATATAGAGTATAGTAGGAGGGGTTTACACATAGGTGGGAGGGGTTATATATAATTGGTGCAGCTTATATAGGTGGGAGGGGTTATGTATAGTAAGTGTGGTTTATATACAGATGGAAGGGGTTATATAAAGTAGGCGTGGTTTGTATACGTGGGAGGGGTTAATAAAATTGGCGTGGTTTATATATAGATGAGAGGGTTTATATATAATAGGAGTGTTTTATATATGTGTGAGGGTTTATAAATGATAGGAGTTTATTATATAGGTGGGAGGGGTTATATATAGTAGGAGTGGTTTATATATAGGAGGGAGGGGTTATATAAAGTAGGTGTGATTTTTTTATAGGTGGGAGGGATTATATATAGTAGGAGTGGTTTATATATAGGAGTGAGGGGTTATATAAAGTAGGTGTGGTTTACATATTGGTGGGAGGGGTTATATAAAGTAGGTGTGGTTTACATATTGGTGGGAGGGGTTATATATAGTAGGAGTGGTTTATATATAGGAGGGAGGGGTTATATATAGTAGGAGTGATTTACATATAGGTGGGAGGGGTTATATATAGTAGGAGTGGTTTATATATAGGAGGGAGGGGTTATATATAGTAGGTGTGATTTTTATAGGTGGGAGGGGTTATATATAGTAGGAGTGGTTTATATATAGGAGAGAGGGGTTATATAAAGTAGGTGTGGTTTATATATAGGTGGGAGGGGTTATGTATAGTAGGAGTGGTTTACATATAGGTGGGAGGGGTTATGTAAAGTAGGAGTGGTTTACATATAGGTGGGAGGGGTTATGTAAAGTAGGAGCGGTTCCTGCAACTGAAGAATGAGGAAGATATTTTCTGGGGATTATAACATTCTTTGCTCTCTGTTATCAGACAATCTAATCAGTGAGTATAATAATCCTGATATAGCTCACAGTGATGTTAGCACGGAGCAGACCCTCCAGAGCTGTGATCACTATTCTGCTGTTACATCGTAAATTATCCTCCAGTCACTTCCAGAGCTGCAGCCACGATTCTGCTGTTGCATCGTGTCTTATCCTCCAGTCACCTCCAGAGCTGCAGTCACTATTCTGGTGTTACATCATGTCTTATCCTCTAGTCACCTCCAGAGCTGCATTCACTATTCTGCTGTTACATCAGGTCTTATCCTCCAGTCACCTCCAGAGCTGCAGTCACTATTCTGGTGTTACATCATGTCTTATCCTCTAGTCACCTCCAGAGCTGCACTCACTATTCTGCTGTTGCATCATGTCTTATGCTCCAGTCTCCTCCAGTCACTTCCAGAGCTACACTCACTATTCTGCTGTTACATCATGTCTTATCCTCCAGTCACCTCCAGAGCTGCAGTCACTATTCTGCTGTTACATCGGGTCTTATTCTCCAGTCACCTCCAGAGCTGCAGCCACGATTCTGCTGTTACATCGTGTCTTATCCTCCAGTCACTTCCAGAGCATGGAAGGTTCATTTGTATAGGTCACAATGTTATCTCCTGTACAAGCTCCTCTCGGGTTGTTGTGGAGTTAGGGACCACAAGAGAGGGATTTCCACTCCTATATGTTCCTCATGGGCGGGACCACATAAAAAGATTATTATTCTCCTCAATATGCAGAAACAGCAGACACCTTTTAATATGCACAGAAAAGTTCCTTCAGAAAGGTTACAATGTTGTCTCCTGTACAAGCTCCTCTCAGGGTTGCTGCAGGGTTAGTAGCCTATGAGAAAAGGGTGATCCACTCAGTTGGTCCTCATGGGTGGAATCAAATGAAAAAGCTTGCCATTCTCCTCAATATCCAAAACACACTAGACATCTTGTAACAGGTATGGAGGGTTCTTTCACAAAGGTCACAATATTTTCTCATAGACAAGCTCCTCTCAGGGATGCAGAGGGATTAGTAGCCTATGAGAAAAGGGGTATCCACTCAGGTTGGTCCTGTATGCTCCTCATGGGCAGGATCAAATGAAAAACCTTGTTGTTTCCTTAATGTCCAGAAACATAGCAGACATCTTCTAATAGGGATGGAGAGTTCTTTCAGAAAGGTTTTATCCTGTACAAGCTGCTCTCAGGGATGCTGTGTGATCAGTGGCTCATGAAAGAGGAGCTTCCAGTCAGGTTGGTTGAGTACGCTCCTCATGGGCGGGATCAAATGAAAGCTTGTTATTACCCCAAATAGCTAAAACCCACACTCACAATGTTTTCTCCTGTACAAGCTGCTCTCGGGGTTGTTGTGAGTTTAGTGGACCACGAGAGAGGGGTTTCCACTCAGGTTAGTCCTGTACGCTCCTCATGGGCGGCATAAACATGTACAAACTCCTCCTTCTCCTCAATACCTAGAAACATAGCAGATGCATCGTATCTCTACTACACGGGATGGTGAAGTGTCAATCTTCTTCCCTGAGGGAGTGGCGCTTACATTGTCCGGCTGAACGGAGCACAAGCAAAGATGAACCCCGGATTCCCGGAAATGATAGTGACAGAGATGTTTTTGAGGGAGGATCATCTGGGTCTTTTGTGTAAAGGATGATTTGTTCCTGATACTAGAATCTACCTGAACTGGTATCGTGAGATCAACAACATAAACCCATAATTATAGATCTACATCCTGATAATCACTCACAAAGCTGCACCTCATAGTGATACAACACACTCGAAACATCCAAATATGAAGCTAAATGCCGTATACTGATAGTAACAAGAAAGAGGCAGAATAGTGACTGCAGCTCTGGAGGAGAACAGCAGAGTAGTGCAGCTCTGGAGGTGACTGGTGGATAAGACATGATGTAACAGCAGATCAGTGACTGCAGCTCTGGAGGTGACTGGAGGATAAGACATGATGTAACACCAGAATAGTGACTGCAGCTCTGGAGGTGACTGAGGGATAAGACACGATGTAACAGCAGAATAGTGAGTGCAGCTCTGGAGGTGACAGGAGGATAAGACACGATGTAACAGCAGAATAGTGGGTGCAGCTCTGGAGGTGACTGAGGGATAAGACACGATGTAACAGCAGAATAGTGAGTGCAGCTCTGGAGGTGACTGAAGGATAAGACATGATGTAATAGCAGAATAGTGACCGCAGCTCTGGAGGTGACTAGAAGATAAGACACGATGTAACAGCAGAATAGTGAGTGCAGCTCTGGAAGTGACTGGAGGATAAGACATATTGTAACAGCAGATCAGTGACTGCAGCTCTGGAGGTGACTGGAGGATAAGACAAGATGTAACACCAGAATAGTGACTGCAGCTCTGGAGGTGACTGAGGGATAAGACACGATGTAACAGCAGAATAGTGAGTGCAGCTCTGGAGGTGACCGGAGGATCAAACACGATGTAATAGCAAAATAGTGAGTGCAGCTCTGGAGGTGACTGGAGGATAAGACAAGATGTAACACCAGAATAGTGACTGCAGCTCTGGAGGTGACTGAGGGATAAGACACGATGTAACAGCAGAATAGTGAGTGCAGCTCTGGAGGTGACTGGAGGATAAGACATGATGTAACAGCAGAATAGTGAGTGCAGCTCTGGAGGTGACTAGAAGATAAGACACGATGTAACAGCAGAATAGTGAGTGCAGCTCTGGAAGTGACTGGAGGATAAGACACGATGTAACAGCAGAATCATGGCTGCAGCTCTGGAGGTGACTGGAGAATAAGACCCGATATTGAGGAGAAAAACAACTGTTTTCATGTGATCCCGCCCATGAGGAACTTACAGAACCAACCTGAGTGGAATCCCCTTTTCCCATGAGTTACTAACCCTGAGAGGTGCTTATACAGGAGAAAACCTCTCTGAAAGACCTCTCCATCCCTATTAGAAGATGTTTGCTGTTTCTGGATATTGAGGAAAACAACAAGCTTTTTCATGGGATCCCACCCATGAGGAAAGTATTAGTCCAATCATGGATGACGTCTTGCCATCACTACTACAAAAAAAGCCATGTTTCACCTTTGTTTCTAGATATTGAGAAGTAGAATTTTCCAGTTTCAGATGGGTCTCGTTTCTTAGGACAAAAAACAAGACTTTTTTTATTCTCCTTATAAAATCTCATCCAAAATATGATAGTTTGATACAAAAGAAGCTTAAATATTCCAAAATGGACAGAATAAACATCAAAGATTCACACAGATAATGTATTTCTGACCTTTAATGGTCCAAAGTCTTGGAGGTAGAATTTTGCCCGTTAGCCCCTCCCATGAGGAAAATATAAGACTAACCAAGAGGAACTCCCTTTTCTCATGAGCCAATGAGGAGCCGGTACAGACAAAAAGGTTTTGACGTATCTGAATGAGCCCCCATCCATAGTAAAAGTCATTTTATGCCTGGGGTGTTTCTGGATATTAAGGATAAGGGGGCAACTTGCACAGGTGGACCCACCCATGACTAAAGTATTTGCCCAAGTAATGATGAATAACTCCCATTCTTATAGAAGAGGAGGAGTTTGTACAGGTTGGCCCTGCCTATGAGGATAGTGTAGGACCAACAGAGAGAAACTCTCTTTATCATGGGAGCTTTAACTTGTGCCCTGCCCATGAGGAAATAGTATAATGACCAATCAGGGAACACTTCCTCCCATTCCTTTTACAAATGATGCTATAGGCTATGCTTCTAGATATTGAGGAGAGGGAGGAGTTTGTATAGGTTAATCCATCCAATAGGACATTAAAGGACTAACCCAATTAAATTCCCTTTTCTCATGGGACACTGAGAATGAAGTGCAAAAAACTAGGAATGGCTTGTACTGGAGGAAAGGGTGAAGCTAACCTGGGGGATCTCTTCATCTTGAGGAGAAGGGAGGAGCTTGTATAGGTGAATCCACCCATGACTAAGACATTTGACAAATTTGGGATGACTTCCTCCCATTTCTTTTAGAAGAGGAGGAGTTTATACAGGTTAGCCCTGCCTATGAGGAAAGTGTAGGACCAACATATAGAAACTCTCTTTTTTTATGGGATGCTAAGATGGAAATGCAGAAAACCCAAGAGGAGCATATCCAGGAGGAATGGATGTAACCAATCTCGAATTATAAGAGATACTTGTAGAGGAAAGAGGAGCTTTTACTTGTGTAACTGCCCATGAGGAAAGTGTAAGACCAATCTGGGATGACTAGTACAAATTATGCTATCTGCTATGTTTCTGGATATTGATGAGAGGGAGGAGTTTGTATAGGTTAGCCCACCCATGAGGACATTATAGGACCAACCAAGATGACCTCCTTTTTCTCATGAGACACTGAGAATGGAGTAGAAAAGCTAAGTGGACCTTGTATAGGAGGAAAAGATGTGACCAACCTGGGATAAATTCTCCACCTTGAGGAGAGAGGAGGAGCTTGTACAGGTGACTCCACCCATGAATAAATATTTGAACAATTTGGGATGACTTTCTCCCATTCCTAGCAGAAGAGGAGGAGTTTGTACAGGCTAGCCCTGCCTATGAGGAAAGTGTGGGAGCAACCGAGAGAAGCTCTCTTTTTATGGGATACTGTGGAGGAAATTCAGCAAGCCCAAGAGGAGCATATCCAGGAGGAAAGGCTGTCACCAACCTGTGATTAACATCCTATTCCTAGTACAAGTGACTGGTAGAAGAGGGAGGAGCTCTTACGAGTATATATGACCAATCAGGGATGACTTTCTCCCATCCCTTGTACAAATGATGCAATCTGCTTTGTTTCTTGATATTGAAGTGAGGGAGGAGTTTGTATAGGTTAACCCGCCCATGAGGATCAACCAAGAGAAGCTCCCTTTTCTCACTAGACACTGAGAATGGAGTAGAAAACCCAGGCGGAGTTTGTACAGGAGGAAAGTAGGGACTCTTCATCCTGAGGAGAGGGTAAGATTGCTGATTATTAAAGTGTATGTCAATTCTGAGAAGGCGTCTTCCCATCCTTTATAGGAGAGATTATACTTTCCTGCTGTGCTGATACTAAAAAGAAGGAGGAGCTTTTACAGGTGAACCGCCCATGAGGAATGTATAGAACTGACTTGAGAGAAATTACTATTTTAATTGTCTCCTGAGAATGTAACAACACGGAAAGATCAGTAACAACGTTGCTGTTTATGGAAGGAGACCCTCATAGCCCAAATCGACACATTAAAGGGGTGCACTTACCTTTCAAAGCAGTGAGCAGCAGTCATTACCCACTGAGGGGAGATGAGGGACCCCCCACAGATATGACTTCCTTGGTACTGAACGCTGACTTGCCAGGGCCATTCTCCATCCACGGCGTCTGTCCCTCCAACTATCCTGGTAGTGACAGCAGGGGAACCGCACACAGAATGGTCAACTCCAGGCGTCGGAGCGACAGAAAATGTGGGACCAGCTGGAAAAAAAGTGAAGAGAAAGGTGAAGGAAGATCATAACTTAATGTCTGAAATTAGAAATTAGCGCCACTCTGGTTAACAGGGTATGTCCGGTACTACAAGTCATTCCAATTCAAGATGACTGCAATACCACACACGGCCTATGAAGAAGAGGGGCACTGTTACAACTAAAAAGCAGCACTGTCTATATAACCCTGGAAAATTCCTATCATTGTCAGTTAGAAACAGAAAGTTTTACCAGAAAACGGTGACATATAAACTATTATAATGTTATAGGTTAATTTATAGGGAGGGTTGATGTTCTTCTCTAGGTAAAAGGTGATGTCCCCTACATTACTTCACCCCCTATATTCCCCAATGGAGTCATGATATCCTCTTTGCTATCTGTTACTGTCCTTCCAGTGTGTCAGTCTTTACTGTCTCTATATCTGTCAATTTATGAAACAGGAGGCCCAGGATGAACAGAATTATGAGCCAAGTGCTAGAAAGTCACAGCCATCCACATTCTTATTTATAAAAACTCTTCTCCTTTCCTTACATTGATCCATCATTCTCAAAATCATCCACAAGGTGTCGTAGTGACATCTTCTCTCTGCGGCAACTTTGTAACCACAAACATCATTAGCAGCAACCGGAATGTGTCCACAGGTCAGAAAACAGAAAAGGGTTAACTACTAACAACTAAGAAATGTCCAGAGAAAACCAAGAAATGACCATCGAAGACCAAGAAATGTCCAAAGATGAGCCTAAAATGTCCAGAGAAGACCAAGAAATCTATTATATAATTGTCTAAGGGTTTTTTGAGTGTGTCTGTCGCCGAAATCGCGAGCCACACAGAGGCAGCTCATTGGTTTCGTTGCTGCCGAAGGTGGCGACCAATGAGCGCAGACTATGCAAATAGGTGCGAGAATTCAAAGTTTGAATTTCGCGCCTATTTACAGCCCGGCAAGAGCGCGCGCCGCTGTCGCCAAGATACATGGTGGCTGCAGCGGCGGCTCTCCTCACAGCCCCCCTGCTCCTCCTGCCCCGCTCCCCGCGGCACCCACGCTCTTCCTGCCCCCCTCCGCTCCTCCTGCCTCTCCTGCCCCCCTCCCCTCCTCGCGGCACCCGCCTCATGGCCTCCATATGCCCCCCCCACTCCCCGCGCCCCCCCCTGCTCATGCTGCCCCCCCGTTCCTCATGCCTCCCCACGGCCCCCCGCTCCTCCTGCCCCCCCCCGTTCCTCATGCCTCCCCACGGCCCCCCCACTCCTCCTGTCACCCCCCGTTCCTCATGTCCCCCCCCGCTCCCCCTGCCTTCCCCCTCTCCTCCACGGTGATAAAAATTAAAAAAATCCCATGAGGATACTTACCCACCTCTGGCTCGCTGCTCCACCTCCGTCTTCTAGCTTCTAGAGGGCTTGAGGACCTCAGCTGATCGGTTTCCCAGGCAATGACAGGTCCTGCTATGGGAGCTTCAAGACGGAGGTGGATGGGTGAGTATCCTCACATCCTGCCCCCCCCCGCTGCCCCCATCCTGCCCCCTCCCGCCACCACCATCCTGCCTCCCCCGCTGGCTCCATCCTGCCCCCACACACCGGCTCCATCCTGCCCCCCATCCACCGCCACCATTCTGCCCCCCCCCCCCCCCCCGCGAGCTCCATCTTTTCCCCCCGCCGGCTCCATCCTTTCCCCCCTCGCTTGCTCCATCGTGCCCCCCCCGCCGGCTCCATCCTACCCCCCCACCATCCTGCCCCCCCACCGGCACCAACCTGCCCCCCCCGCCGGCTCCATCCTGCCCCCCCCCGGCGGGTCCATCCTGTTTCCCCCCCTGCCGGCTCCATCCTGCCCCGCTCACCACCATCCTGCCCCTCCACCCCCCTGCCACCATCCTGCCCCCCTGCCACCATCCTGCCCCACCCGGCTCCATCCTGCCCCCCGCCACCATCCTGCCCCACTGGCTCCATCCTGCCCCCCGCTTGCCTCCATCCTGCCCCGCTCGCTCCATCCTGCCCCGCTTGCTCCATCCTGCCCCCCCGCCAGCTCCATCTGGCCTTGCTCACTCCATCCTGCTCTGCTCGCCACCATCCTGCCCCCCGCCACCATCCTGCCTCCGCCGGCTTAATTCTGCCCCCGCCACCTCCATCCTTCCCCGCCCGCTCCATCCTGCCCCCCGCCACCATCCTGCTCCTGCCGGCTTCATCCTGCTCCTCCGCTCCATCCTGCTCCTCTGGCTCCATCCTGCCCTGCTCCCACCATCTTGCCCTGCCGCCACCATCCTGCCCTGCTCGCTCCATCCTGCCCCGCTCGCTCCATCCTGCCCCGCTTGCTCCATCCTGCTCCGCTCACCACTATTCTGCCACCCTGCCACCCCAGCCACCATCCTGCCACCCCAGCCACCATCCTGCCCCCCCCAGCCACCATCCTGCTCCTCCGGCTCCACCCTGCTCCTCTGGCTCCATCCTGCACACCTCACTCCATCCTGTCCTGCCAGCTCCATCCTGCCCCGCCGGCTCCATCCTGCCCCCCCGCCACCATCCTGTCCCCCGCCACCATCCTGCCCCGCTCACTCCATCCTGCCCCGCTCCCACCATCCTGCCCCCCCCGCCACCATCCTGCTCCTCTGGCTCCATCCTGCCCCGCTCGCCACCATCCTGCCCAACTCGCCACCATCCTGCCCCGCCGGCTCCATCCTGCCCCACCGGCTCCATCCTGCCCCGTCGCCACCATCCTGCCCTGCTCGCTCCATCCTGCCCCACTTGCTCCATCCTGCCCTGCTCGCTCCATCCTGCTCCACTCGCTCCATCCTGCCCTGTTCGCTCCATCCTGCCCCCCCAGCCACCATCCTGCACCTCCGCTCCATCTTGCTCCTCCGCCTCCATCCTGCCCCCCCTCTGCCTCCATCCTGCCCCCCTTTGCCTCCATCCTTCCCCCCTCCACCTCCATCCTGCCCCCCTTCCGCCTCCATCCTGCCCCCATCCCGCCTCCATCCTGCCCCGCCCCGGCTCCATCCAGCCCCGCCCCTCGGCTCCATCCTGCCTACCTGCCTCCATCCTGCCTCCCCCCCGACACCATCCTGCCCCCCCGGCTCCATCCTGCCCCGCTCGCTCCATCCTGCCCCCGACACAATCCTTCCCCCCCCCCCCGTCACCATCCTGCCCCCCTGGCAGTTAGCGGTCATGTGACCGATCAGTTGGAGACCTGCGTTTCAAAAAACGCATGTAAAAATGCACCCGTAGGCCCCCATTCAAAAAACGCATGCCCTAATAGCAAAAACGCATGTCTAAAGTGCCATGCGTTTTTGGCATGTGTTTTTGCATTATGTGAGGAGCTGCCTTCAAAAACGCATGCAAAAATGCATGGTACATTAATACCATTAGTAACCATGGCCGCATGCGTTTCATGGCCATGAAGCTGCACAAAAGGACGGCATGTCACGACATCTGTTCTGCTATAACGGGCATCAAATACTTGCATCCATGAAGCTAGCGGTTTGCCTGACCGCTCGCTTAAAGACACTAGCAGCTGCTGGTTACAATCAGATTCGTGAACCATGCGCCCAGGAGCCTTTTTTGGTGCTTTTCATAAAATGCATGTGCAACAAAACACATGCGTGTGTGAAGAGCACCTAAAAAACGCATGCAGAAATGAAACTTTTTTTAAGGCACTTAAAACTTGCAAGTGTGACCCTAGCCTAAGATTGTAATATTAAAAAAAATTCCCAAAATGTATAAAAATGAATAAAAAAAACAACATAAGGCTAGGGTCACACTTGGCATGCGTTTTTTAAGTGCCTTAAAAAAAGCATGCGTTTCTGCATGCTTTTTATTTCTGCATGCATTTTTTTAGGGCTTAGCTGGTCAACTGGATGCCTTTTTTGTCTTAAATAGGCATGCTTTTCATTCTGCATGGGTTTTTTTGGTGATTGGCCATTGCGTTTTTCCATGCGTTTTTGCAATCAGACCCAAAAAAGTTTATGCACCATTTTTTGGTGCTGATTTAAAAACGCATGCGCGTGTTTTTTAACATGGGCCCCTATGGGAAACGCATGTGTTTTTATGGTATAAATGGTACTAATGTACCATGCATTTTTGAAAGCAGCTAATTCACATAAGTGCAAAAACGCATGCCAAAAACGCATGGCACTTTAGGCATGCGTTTTTTCCTATTAGAATGCGATTTGCGGCCAATGGGTGCATTTTTACATGCGTTTTTAAAAACGCAGGTCTCCAAAAAACATGTAAAATCTGCAATGTGACCCTAGCCTTAATTAAATAAAATAAGCAATCTTGCAATTCTCTCAGTGGCCACTGGGGCTATTTTAGAGTTTTCAGCAGGTTCGTTATCATCAGAGGCAGGATTACAATATACACTGCTGGACACAGTTAGAGAAGGGCCCCTGTGCAAGTACGGTATATGGTCCCTTTGCAAAATGCACAGTGTAGAAATGGGCCCCCTACCTTCTTGGGCCCTGTGCTACCGCCCAGGTTGCACCAATGATATGTCCTCCCTGGCTGATAATACAGAATGATCCCCCACAATACCCCTTTTCCCTCAGTCATTGAGTGATCTTTATAGATAAATCTGGGTTAGGATCCTGTGTGATTGTCACTGCGAAGTTCCTGAGATCAGAAACGTTAAGAGTCTAAAAAAAGAACTCATCCCAAGTAGTCACGACGGACCCCGGTCCTGGAGGATCATGTAGGGGAATCTCCCACATCGATTCCATTCCTCTCTTCTGAGTAGATCGGTTGAGATCTAGTCTGTAGGGTCCTTAGGATCTGGTGTGGCCTCTGCCACCGACCCGGTCAGTACCTGGAGGATCAGGAGAACGGTACGTAGAGAGATATAGAGAGAAGAAGAACTCACCTTCACCCAGAGTAAGAATCACCACCAGGACCCCGAGAGTCCGGAGAACGTCCATCGTAGAGTAGACTCTCCTCTCGTCTCCGATTCTTCCTTATGATAAAGCTTTTATACATCTCAGAAAAGCTTCAGGTTTCAGCCCATATGAGAATCTCAGCCCTACATAAAGTGCCGGACACCTGACACCGCCATACAATATCCATCTTTACAATATCTGCTGCAAAACCATGAGCCGTACACATTAACCCTATAAAGGTCTCCGCCCGACGTGTGAGAGGAACCTATGATGGGTGGACTGGACGTGCGCAGGCTTCAGTGATGGGGTTCAAAGTCATGAGTGGCGCCAACTCTAAAGATGCCCGCTGCCTGTGTGCCCAACAGGGTCATAAGGGTCTCTAAGAGCCGTCCACTGTGCCCCCAATCTCATGCCATATGATTAACAGAAAACAATGGCGCCATCAAACTCCGATCCACATCTGACCCTCCTCAAATGCTCAGTCATCTCCTTATCTAGATCCCCAAGTTCTTCTACATTCCATTGCTCCCTTCAAAGTTTTTTGACCTCTGTCTCCTAAGACAAACCTGCACTCTTGTGGCCCCCTGCAGGTCCAGTTCGCCACAGCGGTACTGCACCCCTGTTGAGGTAAAGTACTCCACTCTCGGGTAGGGGGGACACAGACTGGTATCGGGACATCCAGGCCATGCACTACGCTAGGTCCAGGTCAAGGTCAGGGCGAGATTCCTCCTACGGGAGGCACAGTCTCTGATCCTGTCTGGAAGGAGGAACCAGGGTAGTGGGGATGGGTGGAGAGGAAGTAGTTAGGGGAGCACCTTAGAAAGAGTGAAGTCAGGAGGAACACATGTAGATAACATGGGACAAATGACAGAAGGCATAAATAGCACAAGGAATGATCTAGAAGTCAGTCGAGTTGGAGGAAGCTGGTGAAAGGAAACCTGTCAGAGAGGAGAAAGAACTTGAGAGAAGTATCCAGAGGACTGGAGCCAGTGGGAGCTGTCCTAAGGCCTGACTGAGGAGCAGAAGAGAGAACCAGGGTAATCCAGGAGAAAGAGGGGATCCCAGAGGCACGGGTAGTGAGCATTCCGCCTGTGGGGCTCGCATCCATTGCCAGTCGCAGGCAGTGGAGGGACCAGGCTGCAGAACATGGGTAGCGGGAGCCTAGACTAATGAAGAACGACCAGGCTCAGCTAGTAACCTGAGCTGTGGTACTTGCAAAATGCCGCAGTCGATACTGTGTACATCCGCTGAAAAGGTAGCCAAAGGGTCCAGGGAGAGACTACAAAGTGACCCTAGGAGGGACAGTGGCTAGCCGGCTCAGGGCTCTGTGTGAGCGAGTGCAAGGCAGGAGGGCAAAGCAAGCGCAGTGTGAGATGACCGAGAAAGGGACAGAGAGAAGGGTTTGAGTGTCATCCCACTACCCGGGAGTAGCTGGATCCCTGTTCCGAGAACTAGATCTTATTGGCCGTTGCACTGTGAGTAAACATCTAGAGACTGCAACTCGCTGTGTCTGTGACCTTCTTGATGCGTCTGGCAGAACATAGCTACCAACTTACTCAGTAACATCTGCTGCCCTGGGGTCAGCCTACCCGTAGAGGGCTTTACAACACTGCTGCATCATTATCATCAGCCCCAGAGGAACTGTGGTGCAGCAGTGGCCATCTACATCCGCAACCTTCGGGTGGCATCACGTAAAACAGTTATCCCCAGGTCCAGTCTTCCTCCGCCTAATGAAACTCTCGGTCCTCATGACCTTCCCTAAAGAAGAGAGCCACCGCCAGGGTCATGGTGCCAGGTCTCGACATCCCTGACTCCCATTAAGCCTCGAAGCCCAATTCCGAGTATCCTAAGGCCCTGGAGGGGCAGGTCACTCTCTTTTAGACTCCTCAGTTCCCAACTAGAGCCCTCAGTCCTACAAATTAATCTGTGCTCGACAAAGCCCTTTGACCTTCTTCAAAGTCTTGTCTACGTTGGCACCTCTACTCCTACCAAATATCAAAGTCATGTGTTTTTCTTCCTTCAGACACATCTATCCCCTGCAGACCCTTTTGTCATCAGCCTGACCCCTTTATCTTCCTCCGGACCCTTCTACTATGCCAGTCTTCTCTAGAACCCTCTATCCTTCCAGACTTATCAGGCATATGATGAGCCCAGGGCAAGGGGTACTTGGACACCGGGATTGATGGCTTCTGGGATGGGGGGGGATCACGGGTGGTCAGGTTCCCGGTTCCGTGCCCTGGTTATCATTTGTTAAAGGTGGGGAGGAGGGAATATTTACAAGGGTATGTGACGCCACCTGTAGCTCCCGGTAATTTGGGGTTAAACCCTGAACTGACAATTACAGAGATACCACATTTGTTGTCACAGTGTACCTAGCCATAGGGGCGCCACACATACACGATTGCGCATGCTGAACTTGTACATTCACCATCTTTCTAACGCAACTTGACATATAATGGAGAATATTTGAGAGCCCCCATACATTTTAGGTAGATAATCATTGCCTGAAACCACTGACGTGATGACTAATAAGTACAGCCAGTTTTAGGGTTGGGAGACACTCATACCCTTATCTTCTTCACCCACATATCTGTGGCCAGGTTGTAGACTATACATTCATTTCCCACCCTTTGATGTGCCACATCTTGGAGATGAGGTCAACCGTTGTGGTTGGAGTTCCCACTATCTCGATCACATGGACCAGCCCTTTGTGGATCCCTTCATGTACATTACCACCACACTTAGGTTAGTTTCTATCAAACCTTTGTCTTCCCTACAACGATAGTAAGGACCGGTCGGACCAGTTCCCTCCATTCTATTCCTGTATCTTTTGTGAAACATAGAAACACATCAACATTAATAAAGTAACGAGACTGAGACACAAGTGTGGGTGGGACGTTGAACGGTCATACAGCGGGCGGCTCATTGTTTTCTTGTTGGGTAGTATTGAGTGTCCGTGAAACCTGGAAGCTAAACGGAAGTGTCAGACCTGGAGAACATGTAGCGAGATCAGCAAGTAGGTCATCACCGACAACCCTACCCAAGTCCTCATGTAGGATGGGTTTCATTGTTGCGGTTGTTGCGCGGAGCTGTAGTCACGATTCTCTTCGACTATAACTGGACTCAACATTCCCGTTTCATCATACGTGCCCATAGTATATGAGGCACGGCAGCGTCCGGCAATCATGGTCATGGCACAGTGTACACTGATACTGTTACTTCTCATCACCTGGACTATTCCTGGTTACCGAGGAATTCTCAGCCCAGTCGCCCCAAGACTCTCTGACCAAGTGACTCCTTGCCTCGCGTCCCCTGTACAGTAGAGGGACTTTCAGGAGCTCTCCTAACACCGGCCCAAGCCTTAAGCTCCAGACGCCCAGATGTTTTCACACCCGGGGTTTTCGGGTCTTGCCCACCAGAAGCAAACACACCTGGCCCCACAAGCCAATTTAATCTTTTACTTCGCCCCACGCCCAAAAGTCTATTTGTGCCTCTTCTCCTGACTCCACACACTTAGGGATGAGCGAGTATACTCACTACTATTCGGTATTCGCCGAATAGTAGCGGTATTCGGGCTACTTGCTACTCTGAGTACTTATGAGTACTCGGGAAAAGCGAGTAGTCCTAATACACTGCGAAAGTAGCCTAAAAGTTAATAAAGGTTGTTAAAAAATAATAAACTTACATACTCACCTTCCGACCCCTACACCGGGACCGGCAGAGAAGGCATCAGATACCTGGACAAGGACCTTTCACTACCAGCCAATCTGATGGTGCCACGTCACAACCACGTGATCGCTAGCGGCCACTTGATTGGCCAGTTTGCAAGGTCCAGATAGTACATCTAGGACCTTGCAAACTGGCCAATCAGGACCTTGCAAACTGGCCAATCAGGTGGCCGCTAGCGATCACGTAGTTGTGACGTGGCGCCATCCGATTGGCTGATAGTGAAAGGTCCTTTTCCAGGTATCGGATGGCTTCTCTGGCGGTCCCGGTGCAGGGGTCAGAAGGTGAGTATGTAAGTTTATTATTTTTTAACAACTTTTATTCACTTTTAGGCTACTTTCGCAGTGTATCCATAGATACACTGCAAAAGTATTTGTACTCGCTATACTCACAACAAGTAGCAAGTATCGCTGCCTACTCATTGCGAGTATAGCGAGTACGAATAATGCGGTACTCGCTCATTCCTACACACACTACTTTTTAAGGGTGGTTTCACACTTGTGTATTTTTGGGGTCAGTGTCCATCCATTTTGGGCTCCTATGGGCACGGATTGGTCCTGCGTTGCCATCCATGTCTCTCCGTTTTGTCATGGATCTGTGACTGTGCATATTTTCCATGCACACACAAAGTAGCATTTTTGGGCTTGCATGAAAATCTGCAAGGTCACGGACAGTCACGGATCCGCGACTACACGTGAAACTTTAAAATGTGAGCTCATGGAACACAGATCCGGTTTTTGGCACTGGACCATGCTCAGAAGCAAGGAGGAGCCCCTCACCCTATACCTATTGAATGAAAATGGATCCATGATGGAAATGTTGCATCGCCATCTGTTGACACCAATCCGTGTGATTGCATAAATATGTAAGTGTGAAACTAGCCTAAGATGGCCGCTGCCTTGCATCCTTTGCTCTGGCTACACTAACATTAACTATTTGTCACCTGTAATACAATAACTGACCACTGTAACCATTCTAAAGCCTCATATCACACTATAGCCTTCATCGGATACTCCTGACTGTGTTGCATCTCACACATCATCATCTACAGTAACACATTCTTCCTTATGCTCTATAATCTTTTCACTCTGTGCAAGATATTAAAAAGGGGTTGTCCGGTCTAAACCTGATCATTTTGCCGTCACTCTATATAGGACTATGTGACTGCAGACGTATCAATCTTCCCAGCGCCCCCACTGGTTGGTGCCAGGATTTGTCGGCTTCTAAGCTGCAAATGGACCACAATTATGTGATATGCATGTTCCAACTAGGGGCACGGCCTCGCTCAATGCAACTAGTAGGCGCGGACGTCGAGTGGGCGCAGCCTTGCGCCATACAACGTCTATTGAGCGAGGCCGCCCACTAGGCATGCTGCTGCTGGGAGCATGCATACTGCATTAAGGCCCGTCACATGGGGCGACATCGCCGCTAATTACATAGGCGACGTAGGGCGTGGCCTATCGGTGGTGACATTGCCCATACATCGCCTCATGTAAAGGGTGATGTCGGCGGTGCCGGGAGGTCGCCTGGTTTCAGAGTAGTGCTCTGAAACCAGGCGACCGATCTGGGGCGATGTGCACACATCGCCCCATGTAACCGGCTGCCGGCAATCTGTCAGGTGATGGGAGCCATAGGCTCCCATTGTCCTGCATCGCCGCTGGGGGTTTTCAGACACCCCGGCGGCGATGCCGCCTGTCAGCTCGCTAGTGCGGCGCTGGAGATGTCGCCTCATGTAAACGGAGACGGCGACACTGGCGGAGCGACAAAAACATGTGCGCACCCGCCAGCCGCCACCGACATCTCCAGCCCCGTCGCCAGGTGCGACGGGGCCTTGAGTGTGATTTGTTCCCAGTTTAGAACCTACAAATCCTCGCTGAGCACAGTGCATGTATTTAGAGGATTAGTCAGAGTGATTGCACAGTTAATCAGTTTTAGACCAGACAACCCCTTTAACGTACCCCAACACTATTGGTGAATTGGGGGCAAGGGCTTGTGGTACCGACCACCCCATTGCAAATTTATGCATGACATTACCCAAGAAAATATGGGACATCTTCTGAAAAAGATATGGCATGGGTCCATTGGTTGCGATTCCAAAATCATCAGTACAATTGAGTAGACAAACCCTATGGTCTAGCTTGGAGATTCCAAGTCAATGCCAATAATTGTGCCATGAGCCGGGTGCAACTGGGATTTGCTTGCGTTTTGAAGGTAATGTGTGTGCTAGGAGAACAAATGGGACAAAATAGGAAACAATGAAGAGAATTTCGGCATATAGATATCAATATGATTTCCAATTGGATACAGTGGCCAGAACACACCGCTTCCGGGCAGGATTGAGTCTCATGTCAAACCTCAAACATCTGTGAAGGCCTAAGATTGGACAAGTTTAAAACAAAACAAAACCTAAAAAAAAAGATAGGATTTATTGAACATAAAACAGCTCACAACAAGGTCCTCCCATGTATTGTAGAGGACACCATCCATTAGTGACATTTGGTTGAACAGTTCGGAAGGGTTGAGAAGATACAAACTGCTACAGCCGAGATAGAAACATGGCGGACATCATAGTGGTCACCTTCAATCGTTCAAGGACGAGGTAGTGATGTTTTGTCCGTTGGGTCATTTTACCATTCTGGAATATATGGCCGCTGCTTAGAAATGGTCATTAGAGGCTACATGAAGAAGTTCATCATTTCACCAACTTTGTCCTGGTGGCCACCACTTCCAATAATCCCACCAACATGGACGGCTTTCAGACCCAGAATTATTAGGATTCTAATTCCAGTTCATGGACTCGGCTGATCATCATGTGTGCAGCACTAGACAGATGATCAATAGTATCGCCGAGGCGGTAAACATGGAGGACGAGGACACGAAGCGCGTGGCTCCATACGAGTTGATCCAGGTGTAGTAGTTTGGGACATAGGTGTAGACTCCCGGACGGTTAGGCAATGCACAATCTTCTCCCCAACTTACAATTCCAGCTTGATACCAAACCCCGTTGACTTTACAGACCAGGGTCCACCGGAGTCACCCTGGAAAAAATAACGAGAGTTCGGTAAATATGGAAAATTCACTCATCTATAATTGAATCCTGGATACACCGTCATATATTCAAGACCTTTTGAGTATGGCTCACAGTAAGGGTAGACCCACAATTTAATCATCGTCAGACCTTGGGGGAGAAATAAAAGAGGATGTCACCCACCTGGCAGGAGTCCTTCCGTCCGGTCTGGTACCCGGCACAGATTTGGTCACTTGGAACAATCTGTTCGCCGGCACTAATGGCGGAGCCGACATGGTACATGGCATCACAGGCTCTCGTACCGATAAGAGGCACCATGACCTGCTGGAGAGTCTGCGGATACGGAAGACTCACTGTGGGAAGAAGAGCGATGGTTCAGGTTATACAGTACAAAAACTGAAACACAAAGACCAAAAGTCCAACACGGGCCACCGTTGCATTTTACTTGGCAAGTCATGACGTGTAGAGATGGTCTCGGGACAGTATCACACATGGTAGGCTTAGATACTCCAGTAAGCTATGGGGTATGGATAGTTGTTTTCCAGGGTCAGATATGATAGATAGGGGAACCTTAACAAACAACAACAACCATCTTTAGGGCCATCTTTCGGGGTAGCCGCCAATGCATTAAAAAGCCTTAATCGGACTAAAATTTTAGCAAAATGGAGAGACTCCTTTCCTTTTGCTTAAAATCCCTAGTCATGGTTATAAAGTTCCTTAAAAAGGTAAACTAGTTATCACTAGTGAGGAGTGTTCACCGCTATGCCCAGGTGCTCGGATAGGCTCAACTCAAATGGAAGTCAATGGGGAACGCAAGCATTTTTTCTTACAGAGTCTTCTTGAGTCAAAACTTCTCGTTTCGAGTATCAACCACCCAAGGATTTCAGGATTTCCTTAGCATTTGACAGTTGGATTCATCAACTGTCATATGCTAAGGAAATCCTGAAAATATGCACTGTTGGTGGTGGCCCTTGAGGGCTGGAGTTGGGGATCTGAACCTGCAACTGCCTAATCATCTTTGCCATATGAAGTCCAGCCATAGAGGAAAGACGCGACAGTCCAGGGGTCTTCAGCAAAATCTGGGCCGACACGATAACCCATCAATGCTCCACAATCACTCCACATCAAGCAGATGATGGCTGAATGACACAGCCATCATCTGCCAGCAAGAATGCAGGCTCAGCTTGGAAGTCTGATTTAAAGACAGAAAAATGACATTGGACATACAAATAAAGGGGTAAATGGTCGTCCATAGCTACCTATAGGTTGCACTAAATGAGACCGCTCTCTTCCTTCTCAAGAAAGACAATTTGCTTATATTTTCCCAGCATGACCCATGAGATGGCTTTTCTTCACTGATAAATGCAGTGGTAGTAATACAGTATTATTTGACAATATCATAGTCCCTGCATCGCTTGGTTTTCTTACCATCACTTCCAGTATTGCCCCATCCAGTTACCCAGCAGTTGGTGCCATCGGGGAAGCTCATGGACCCTGGTGGGACACACACCGGCAGGATGTAGTCAGTGTAAGTCACCGGACTGGAGAGTTTGATGAGGGAGATGTCCCCCGGGGTGGCACTGCCGGCGTACTGGGGGTTCACGATGATGCTTTCTACATTGGACACAACCTGGTGAGGACTGGTGATCTGCAGCTGGTACTCGCCAAGAACGACCATGAAATAAGAGGGGTTCGTAGACCTAAAGGGGAAAAACAAAATACCACAATGAAGAGGAGCGTCTTCACCCTCCACCAAATATTACACATCAGGAACTGAGGCTTCTCTGGGGTCTCGGGCTGAAAGTGATGACATCATTCCTTGTTCCTGGTGATGTCATTCAAGAGAACAATAAATCACTAACACCTTCAGGTAGATGGGACCTTCCATCTGATCATCAGGAATGATGAGAAAATTGCTACAGTGGGAGATCACTCCTTGCTTTTGTCAATTAGGAGATGGCCATTTATTCTGCTCTACACCTCCAATCCAAAGGCCACGTTTTACTATAAGCCCACCAAAGGCCACGTTTTACTATAGTCCCACTATAGGACACGTTTTACTATAGTCCCACTAAAGGCCACCTTTTACTATAGTCCCACTAAAGGCCACGTTTTACTATAGTCCCACTAAAGGCCACTTTTACTATAGTCCCACTAAAGGCCACTTTTACTATAGTCCCACTAAAGGCCACTTTTACTATAGTCCCACTAAAGGCCACTTTTACTATAGTCCCACCAAAGGCCACTTTTACTATAGTCCCACCAAAGGCCACTTTTACTATAGTCCCACCAAAGGCCACTTTTACTATAGTCCCACTATAGGCCACGTTTTACTATAGTCCCACTATAGGACACGTTTTACTATAGTCCCACTATAGGACACGTTTTACTATAGTCCCACTAAAGGACACTTTTACTATAGTCCCACTAAGGACATGTCGTCATGCTCCCCAACTTAACATGGTGGACCACAGGGTAGACCAGAACTTACGATCCAAAGCAATGAGCGGCACAGAGGACCCACTGGTTGGAGATCAGGGACCCTCCACAGATGTGGGAACCTAGGTACCGCAGACTGATCTGCCACGGCCAGGCGCCTTCAGTTGCAGCTGTGCCTCCGACGATCCGATTGTTGATCACTGGTCTTCCACACGCTGGTTGGGCGGCAGCGGTGGTGAAGTTGGAGATCACTGGGGAGGTGTAGACTGGAAAACAGAATGGAACATGTTAGCTTTCATATTTATCTACCATGGTGGCACAAAAGTTACATTCAGATCGGGTGTTCTGCATCTACCACAAGTCATCGTCCCTTCACTACCCAAGTGTACGTCTTTGTCCAAACTTAAGGTCCAAGTCCCCAAAGTGAAGTATCCAAGACTGGACGGTCTCCCACCTCTCGGATCCCTTGAACCTTAAAGCTGGGACACCAAGAGTCAGTCAGTCAGTGAGGTAGTCATTCGCAGTAGTCTAGTAGAGAACAACAGAGACACCCGATAGCCAAGTAGTCAGAGAAAGACCAGACTGAAAGAACCTGGACCCGGCGGCCTGTGCCACCGTATGGCTAGCCTGGGTCCCACGCTGAGAACTGAGGAAGACAGAGGGGTCCAAGTGTGTCCAAGTCAGCGGGGACACCAAGGGACCGGGCCGGAACCAGAGTGTCGGCTCGGCTGAAGTGGCAGGGAAGCTGCATGCCCCAACCACGAACTCGGGCTGGGTGCATGGTCTTTGTCCCGAGACCCAACCTCTGGCACAGCGAAAGGAAGAGCCGTCAAACTAGGTCTAGGAAAAGCCTGTGACCGCTGGACCTTAGCTGGTGTACGTAGTAGAGTGAAAAACACCCGAAAGGAACATGAAAGGGGGCGTCGCAGACCAGCTGTCCCAGAAACTGATAATGCACCGGAGCTGCTGTACCGAACTGTGTTGTAACACCTAACAAGTGAAGAAGTAAACCCGGTAAAAGCTCAGAACTATGTGAGACTTCATTTGTGCGCCTGAGAGGTGGAAATTGAGTCCGCGAGCCGGCAGCAGGAGGTTCCCTGAGGATACGGAGAACTTTACATCACACTTACACTTTTTTTACACGGTAGCCCTGGGGACCAGCCCTACCCATGGAGGGTGCAATATCTCTGCTGCAAAACACCCATCATCCCCAGAGGTGCCAGCTGCAGCAGCGGCTACCTCTCTAGCCACAAACCACAGGTGGCGTCACGATTTAATTGATTGAAAACTGTCCCCCCCCCCCCCCCCTTTATTGACTCGCCCAGGACCACGGAGCCGGGTCAGGACACCGTGACATCCTGCAGCCCCAGACGACGATGACGAGAGGCCCCGGTTCCGAGTACCCCACGCCCCGGTGAGCGACTCAGACACTTCTGGAAAAAGCAAAAACAAACATGGATCCATTCCAAAAGGAAGAAAAACTGGCAATTGAATATATTATTTTTCAATCTTTTACACTAGTTCTGGATGCAAATGTGTCCAAAAAAAATTCTTCTTAAAATTATCCCTCCAGAGGGCGCACCATCCCCTGGCTGGAGGAACCCTCCTGGTGGCGAGTGCCCCTTGGTGAATTTGGCGCATCTTAAGGGCCCGTTACACACAACGATATTCTGAACGATATCGTTGCAACGTCACCATTTTGGTTACATTTCAGCGATGTCAAAACAACATCATTGTATGTGACACCTATCAACGATAAGTCATTGATTGGAGATTTATGGTCCTGTCCATAAATCTATCGTTGGTCGCCCACTGGACGCACAGTAATCGCTGCGTGTGACAGCGGAAGACCAATGATCAGCGAGCTCCCAGCGCCGCACAGCAAGTGCTGGGAGTTGGTATCCAAGGTAAACAGCGGGTAACTAAACGCTGAGCTCTGCTTAGTTACCCGCTTTTTACGTTGGATACCAGCATTCTCGCTGGTCCTGATCGCTGGTGAGTCTGCCTATGTGACAGCTCACCAGCGATCAGCTAAAGATGTCCCAGCGACCCCACCCACAACGAATCCTCTAATTACCCAATTGATTTATCAGACAACTGACAACCAAAATGGCCTCCGTCTGCACAAATTGTGGATTGTGCTGGATCTGATCTGACGGATGATTACTGGACGTGTGATCTCAGCCGTACAGATCAGATCCCCGAATCTGCAGCCGCATCGGTCATTACAACCCAACTTTCCCAAATCGTATGAAAACGCAAAACTTGTCTTTTTGTTATTTTTGTTCTCATGGCGGGGGAGGGGACGTCTCTCTCCGGTGACGTCGGTGCGTGTTTTCAGCGCTCCTCTCACAATCTGAGGCCTCGGGGGCTTTTACAAAGTATTCTGTTATTTTTGGACATGTTGAGAAACGTTTTCCTTCAGGCGATCATTCGTCACGGAGGAGTGAAAATGGTGAATGTACCTGTGAGGGGGGAACTGAATTATTGACTGTGGGTGGAGAACGCAACGAAGAGGTACAAAATGTGGTGGGGGCAGATTGGGGCGAGAATTGCTCCTCTCATGGGGGCGATCACAGTGAGGAATCAGGAGCCGCTCGCTCCCCGGTTATCACACGTTCCGGATTATCATTATACAGTGGATGATTGCAACGATCACAGTGATACAATGTATCAGACGGTGGGCGGAGAACGCAACAAGGAAATACAAAATGTGAAAGGTCTCCACACATTCAGGTGTGGGAGGATTGGGGCAATCACAGAATAATCAGGAGCCGCTCGCTCCACGGTTATCACACGTTCCGGATTATCCTTATACAATAAATGATCGATCACAGTGAGGAATCAGGAGCCGCTCACTCCCCGGTTATCACACGTCCGGATTACCCTTATACAATAAATGATCGATCACAGTGAGAATCAGGACGCGCTCGCTCACGTTATCACCACGTTCCGGATTACCTTATACAATAAATGATCGATCCACAGTAGAGGAATCAGGAGCCGCTCGCATCCACGGTTATCACACGTTCCGATTATCCTTATCAATAAATGTATCGATCACAGTGAGGAATCAGGAGCCGCTCGCTCTAGACGGTTATCACACGTTCCGGATTATCCTTAAAACAATAAATGATCGATCACAGTGAGAATCAGGAGCTCGCTCTAACGGTTATCACAACGTTCCGGTTTATCCTATATACAATAAATGATCATCACAGAGAGGAATCAGGAGCCGCTCGCTCTAACGGTTATCACCGTTCCGGATTACCCTTATACAATAAATGATCGATCACAGTGAGGAATCAGGAGCCGCTCGCTCTACGGTTATCACACGTTCTGGATTATCCTTATACAATAAATGATCGATCACAGTGAGGAATCAGGAGCCGCTAGCTCCACGGTTATCACACGTTCCGGATTATACAATAAATGATCGATCACAGTGAGGAATCAGGAGCCGCTCGCTCCACGGTTATCACACGTTCCGGATTATACAATAAATGATCGATCACAGTGAGGAATCAGGAGCCGCTAGCTCCACGGTTATCACACGTTCCGGATTATACAATAAATGATCGATCACAGTGAGGAATCAGGAGCCGCCTGCTCTACGGTTATCACACGTTCCGGATTATCATTATACAATAAATGATCGATCACAGTGAGGAATCAGGAGCCGCTCGCTCCACGGTTATCACACGTTCCGGATTACCCTTGTACAATAGATGATTGATCACAGTGATACAATGTATCAGACTATGGGCAGTGCTGCGTATTCATGTTCTAACATTAAGTCCAATTTTTTCCCGCCCCATTACACCTAACAGTTACTGTATCTTCTCCATTTATCACATAATTTAAAAAGTAATTCCCTCTTAGATAAAAATCTGCACAAAAAGAAAAGTAAAATAACTCCGGGATTCTGCCCTTGCCCTCAGCTGTGAGCCGTCCCAAACATTTTTTCCAAGGTCAAAAAAAAACAAAAACCACCACACATGATAAATATAGATAGAAGCATGGCTCAGGGGCGATTAAGGGTACCTTTACACGTCGCAGCATTGCATGCAATGTCACTGGCAATTTGCTGGTTGCAGTGAAATCATGGACACATTGTTCTATTTTGTTGCCGTGTACAAATGTAACAATGTGTCCATGATTTCACTGCAACCAGCAAATTGCCAGTGACATTGCCTGCAATGTTGCGACGTGTAACAGTACCCTAAGGGCCAATTTACACACACCAACCTACTGGTTGCAGTGAAATCATGGATACATTGTTCCTTTTTGTGGCTGTGTACAAATGGAACAATGTGTCCATGATTTCACTGCATCCAGTAAGTTGGTCAGAAGTTGGACAGATAAGTTGGTGTGTGTAAAGCGGCCATAAGGGCCGCTTTACACACACAGATATCTGAGTCCAATATCTGAACAGATCTCTGGTTGCAGTGAAATCATGGACACATTGTTACATTTGTACACAGCCACAAAAAGGAACAATGTATCCATGATTTCACTGCAACCAGAGATCTGTTCACATATTGGACTCAGATATCTGTGTGTGAAGTGGCCTTCAGAGTTTTCATGAAATCTCGTTCACTTTGTGAGAACTTTTCTATTAAAACTTCACCAAAGACTTCCCGAAGTCACGGATTTTCTTTATTAGTTAAATTGTTCTCTTTTGCTTTCCTTCTGATCGTGTCCTTTTCAGCTGCAGGGATTTACAATGTGTCATGTTTTATTGAAAACTACTTTGGGGGGTAGGGGGGGTGTACTTACTTCTTGTTGCTTTGATAAAGCATTGATTTTTTTATGTGCAGTTTATGGTAACCTGTGGGTTTTTCCTCGTCTCATCAAAGTCAACGAGGAAAGTCCGTGAGTAAAACGGAAGATTTGTCACAATGCGAAATCAGATGAATTTATCCAGCGAACAACAACAATAGAAGCGGATGAGAAGGACACAAATCCCTTCACTTTGCTACAAACGGAAGATCAAGGGGTTTTATTTTACTCAGTGAATATTGTAGCAATAAAAAAAAAATACCAACTGAAATAATCAGTTTGGATTTATCCTTAACCACAGGGGAACTTATGTAGAAAAAAAATTATTAATATTGAAAAAAAAAAAAAATTATAATATATATATATAATAAATAAAAAGACCCTGCGGTGCTCGCGCCTTCTAATGTATGAGAATATGGAGTGGTTACAGAACCATCACATTCACATCCTGATACATTGTAGACTGTTACAAAGTCTGTAATTATCACAACACATTACTCAGGATCAGCTCCGGATGGCGTCACTCTCCAGTAATAATAACTATTTAACCTCACGACTCCCAGGAGACAATCAGGAATTTAACATCAACATTTTAACCCCATAAATAATAACGGATTGACGATTGGAGTTTTAGGATCCGATCTGCTCATCGATGGGTTCACATTAGTGATCGGATATTGTCATTGATTGTAAATAGACACTTACCGGAGAGCAGTAGGAGGCTGGTGAGATAGCAGATGTCGCTCATGGCCACGCGGATTGGTCAGGTCGCACGTTTTCGGTGATTTCCCGGATTATTCCCCTTAGTTAGCACTGATCTCTGGCCTCTGGCGTCCTCTGATCCCCCTGGGATTGATCTCTGGGCTCCGGGGTCCTCTGATCCCCCTAGGATTGATCTCAGGGCTCCGGGGGTCCTCTGATCCCCCTAGGATTGATCTCTGGGCTCCGGGGTCCTCTGATTCTCTTGGGACTGATCTCTGGGCTCTGGGGTCCTCTGATCCCCCTAGGATTGATCTCTGGGCTCCGGGGTCCTCTGATCCCCCTAGGATTGCTCTCTGGGCTCCGGGGTCCTCTGATCCCCCTGGGACTGATCTCTGATCCCCCTGGGACTGATCTCTGATCCCCCTGGGACTGATCTCTGGGCTCCGGGGTCCTCTGATCCCCCTAGGATTGATCTCTGGGCTCCGGGGTCCTCTGATCCCCCTGGGACTGATCTCTGGGCTCCGGGGTCCTCTGATTCTCTTGGGACTGATCTCTGGGCTCCGGGGTCCTCTGATTCTCTTGGGATTGATCTCTGGGCTCCGGGGTCCTCTGATCCCCCTGGGACTGATCTCTGGGCTCCGGGGTCCTCTGATTCTCTTGGGACTGATCTCTGGGCTGCGGTGTCCTCCTCACTATCAGTGCAGCATCACCCAGTCCCTCTCAGCTCAGAATGCGGCTCGACCTGTTCCTGACGAGACGTCTCCTGTTCTGACAACCACGACCGAGATAAGTGCATGTGACCACGGTGGCCATTGTCAAATTAATGATGTCATCTCCAGGGAAAATAATGACCTGGTGGGGTTTTCCCCGATCACCTGCACAGAGCAGCTGACCCCGGACTCCAATAGGGCCGCCGCCCGGCTCCAATCATTGCATTGCACAAGACTTGGCCATGACTCTTTTTTTCTAAACAAAAAAGTCTCCAAAATGACACAAAATTTTAGCGACACCCGACCGGACATTTTGTAAGGGTGCTTTCACATTTCAGGACGTTTGCGCCGCGGACGGTGCGGCTCTGTGTCCCAAAATCCGCATGCGGATTGCGCACCTATCTTTAACATGGGATGCGCAGTCATCCGCACATAGCCACGTTCGTTCGCGTTCAGCTGCGTAACTATACGCATGCGGACGGAGAAGAAGATTTTATGCCGCCAGGGAACGCGGCTTGTAGCATTTTTCGGCGCGTCCAAAAAAAATGCAAGTGTCCGCATGCGCACGCTGCGGATACAATTAACATTAACCCCCTATGAGACTGTACGCATGCGGATGGTTTTGCGCACAGCTGCGGATGAAACGCATGCGGACACCTTAGTGCGCATGCTCAAAAAGCCCATGGGCGTGTCTGTAGGCAGGGTCACTGAAAATTGGGCTAAGTTTAGCGAACGCATGCAGATGGAAAACGCATGCGCAAGGCTCAAAACGCAGACAAACGCATGTGAATGTTGCGGACCTGCGTGCGCAAAGCTATGCGCATGCGTATGTAAAACGCAACGTTTATACGCGTTCACATGCGTTTTCACCTGCGGCTGCGCATGCGCATGGGACGCAACGTATCCGTCCTGAAATGTGAAGCCAGACTAACATTATTTTGGCCAGACACTGTGATAAACCCGCCTGGTGACTGGAGCTCAGAGTGTGTGATGTTTTCACAATGATCTGATGATTTATCACCTACAATGTAGGGACTTGTTCACACTCAGCTTTTTTATTGGCTTCTTTTTTCTACATGAAGACACAGAAATCTGCATTGGAAATGAGCGGCGGCTGTTGGCGCAGTCTCTGGTGCTCGGACATTCCCATCTCAATGGGGAAAATCTAGTAAAAATTCTGAAAGAATTGAAATGCTGCAGTCAAAATATGCAAGAAAAACCCTCATGGTGTGAACACGATGCTAGAAACCTCATTTATTTCTTCTCTTCCCTCCATTTATCTCCTGCCCTTTTCTCCCCTTCTCCTCCTCATTCCCCCTTCCTCTACTTTCCATCGTTCTCCCATCCACACTCCTTTCCCCTATTCACCCCTCTTCTCTTCCCTTCCCTCTTCACCTTTAGTCTTCTTTTCTCTTTCCCCTTATTTTTTCTTCACCTCTTCTCTACTTTCCTTTATTTTCTTTCTATCGATCTCCTTGACCCGCCCCAGGACCGCGGGGTAACCAGTTCGGGGCGTTGTAGTTGACGGGAGATGTCACAGGGTCTGTTGCCCGATCCTGTGGCCCTGGTGGTCACTGAAAAGAGTCAATTAAAAATAAAATAAAAGAAGATTCGTGACGCCACCTACGGTTCCGGTAATATTACTGGTGCTGTGGGACAGTCCTCTGGGGTGATGGTGGAGCAGCAGGATGGTTATGCTCCCCGCAGGTGGAGCTGGATCCCCGGGGCAGTAGTGGAAGTTAATGATGGTTTCACGCTGGGATGCAGCTACGCCAGGCCTTGTCACTGATCTCCCTCCCTGCCTCGGTCGGTGGCTCCCCAGGTGGAGATACAAAAGGACGCCACACAGTCTTTTTACTCTGTACAAATTTACTGGCAGTTCTTAATAGCACAGTCTTTTCGGGTCTGCCTGGCCTAGGTAGTCACCAGGAATTAAGATGCTTTATTCAGGACCCTCAGTGGAATGCTTGCCGTTCCTGTCCGGTCCCTTCCTGCGCTCTCTCCTGTCTCCCTTAGCGCTCCCACATGCAGAGCCTGATGCCAGCTCCCACGGATCCTCTCTCACTGAGCGACTCCTCTCCGAGTCCTCAGGATCCTATACGGTGCCTTTTTCTGGATGCGCTGGGGGTCGGCCACGACTTTCTCTAGAAGCTCGGGCCTCCGATTCGGCTCGAGGGTGAACATCCACACCGCTCACAGAGCCAGTCCTCCGTTCTGGGACTTAACCCCTTTGGTCGGTAGATGTACCGGGTCCGGATTCGGGCGCACCGCAACACCTGGTGCCCCTAAGGTCCCTCTCTGTCCTGGCGGCTTCTCCGCCATCCTCCACTCCTCGCTCCCCAATGGAGCTCTCTCCCTCTCACTTTCCTCACAATCGTCCCACTCACACACTTTTCTACCTTGTCCCTCCTCCCATGGGACTGGGTCCTCCCTCAGCGGTCCCCTAACTAGGGTGTGTGTGGATGTGTGGACCCCACTGGGACGGGGTACTCGGTACCGGACCGGGTCGCTGCTGGGGGTGTCACAGAGGTCCTGGTCCGGACCGTGTCCCGGGTTCTCACAAGTAAAAGGGGATATATACAAAGGATACAGTTTGTCGTGACGCCACCCACGGTGTGTGGTCAATGATGGGACCACCGCTGCAGCTCTTCTCTGCCAGGAGGATGGATGGATGAGCTGCAGCCAGATGGATGAGCCCGCAGCGGGTCGGGCTGCTCCTGACAGGAATGAAAGGTATGAAAACAGTTCTTTATCCCTGGAATCAAACACGGACACACAGGCAGGGTTAACCGGGTTTACTTGTCAGTTCTTTTTAAGCAGTTTACAGTAGTTCTCAGTACAGTTCACTTAACACGAGTTACAGTCACTTTACTCCGGTTTTCACTAAACCCACTGCAGCCAGGCTGTCACTCTGAGACCCCTACTCCTTCTAGGTCCTTTCCAGGCTGTGGTTTCTCTCTCTTTGTGTGTCTCCGGACAGTATAGTGGTAGCTCGGACCCCTGTGGGTCCTTGTGGTTGCCATCCTTGATTTGGGAACTCCAATCTAGAATTTAGAATTGTAGCTCCCCGTCGGTGAATCTAGGGATACCGGGTAAATCTTCGGTCCCCGTCAGAGCCGACACTCTGCTGTGTGCCTAGCCTGCAATAGTCAACTCCCACAAGGCACTATCAGGCTCCCTCTGACCCGTGTGATTCCAGCTTCAATAGGGAAGACTTCTCCTCCAGTTAGTCAGTGCTGCCGTGTTCCCTCAGACTCAGTGCTGCTGATCTGTCTCTGTCCTCACACTCTCCTGGGATGCCGGCTATGGACGAGCTTTCTCTCCACGGTTTCTGTGACTCTGTGGATTCTGCATCTCCATCAGCCCCACTCCTCCAGAACGTGTGCGTCTTTCTTTCTGTTCTTGTGTCTTTTCAGCTCGGCACCCTTGACCTACTTGGTCTTTGCTTCTCAGCCTACTGTGGTCAACTAACTCCTTCCTCCTCCTCTTCCTCTACTTGTACCTTCTGTCACCTGACCTACTTGCTTCCCACCCACTGTCCTCTAAACCCGCCACCCCTTGCCCGCCTAGAGTTCCGGGCTCCGGGTTGGGTGCTGCCTCCTAGTGGTGTGTGGAATGTCTGTGAGGGTGATTAGTGTATAAACTGTCTTTTTCTTCTACCTGGCTGTAGTTTCCCTTTCCTTATATTACCAATTTATCTTTTGCCCTTTCCTCCCCTTTCCTGCTCTCTTTCTCTTCTCCTAACCCATGTGTTATTAGAGTACTTGGTTTTGATCTGTTGTTTTCCATCTCTTGCCTCCTCACATTTACTCACCTTTCCTCTTATTTCCTCCCTTCTACTTTTCACATTCCTTCTCTTCTCTTCATTTATCTTCTGCCATTTTCCCCTTCTCCTCCTTTATTTCTCTTCCTTCCCCTTCTTCTAACCCATGTGTTATTAGGGTACACATTACTCTCCTTTTCGTCATTCTCACTCTTCCGTTCCTTTTTTTCTCTCTCCCATTTTCCTCCTCTTTTCTTCTGTCTCCTTTCCTTCTCTCTAACCATATGTTTGGTTTTGATCCTGTTCTCCCCTTTCTTACTTCTTACATCTATTCTCATTTCCTCTCTCTCCCTTTCCTTCTTCTTTTTCTCCTTTTCCATTTATTCTCCTGCCATTTTTTCCCCTTTACCTTATGTCTTCCTTTTCCCTCATCTACCACCCATGTGTTATTAGGGTACTTGGGTTTTGATCCTGTTCTCCCCTTCTCTTACTTCCTCACATCTATTCTCATTTCCTCTCCTCTCCTTTTCCCATTCCTTCTTTTTCTCTCCATTTATCTCCTGTCATTTTCTCTCCTTTTCCTCCCCTCTTCCTTTTCCCTCATCTCCTCACCCATGTGTTATTAGGGTACTTGGGTTTTGATCCTGTTCTCCGCCTTCTCTTACTTCCTTACATCTATTCTCATTCCTCTCCTCTCCTTTTCCCATTCCTTCTTTTCTCTCCATTTATCTCCTTCATTTTCTTCCTTTTCCTCCCTCTTCCTTTCCCTCTCTCCTCACCATGTGTTATTAGGTACTTGGTTTGATCCTGTTCTCCGACCTTTCTTACTCTACCTTTTTCCTCTCCTCTCCTTTCCATTCTTCTTTCTTCCTTCTCCTGCATCCCCCTCTGTGTATTAGGGTACTTGGTTTTGATCCTGTTCTCCGCCTTCTCTTACTTCCTCACATCTATTCTCATATCCTCTCCTCTCCCTTTCCCATTCCTTCTTTTCTCTCCATTTATCTCCTGTCATTTTCTCCCCTTCTCCTCCTCTCTTTCTTTTCCTCATTTACCCACCCATGTGTTATTAGGGTACTTGGGTTTTGATCCTGTTCTCCACCTTCTCTTACTTCCTCATATCTATTCTCATTTCCTCTCCTCTCCTTTTCCCATTCCTTCTTTTCTCTCCATTTATCTCCTGTCATTTTCTCCCTTTTTCCTCCCCTCTTCCTTTTCCCTCATCTCCCCACCCATGTGTTATTAGGGTACTTGGGTTTTGATCCTGTTCTCCGCCTTCTCTTACTTCTTCACATCTATTCTCATTTCATCTTCTCTCCTTTTCCCATTCCTTATTTTCTCGCCATTTATCTCCTGTCATTTCTCCCTTTTTCCTCCCCTCTTCCTTTTCCCTCATCTCCCCACCCATGTGTTATTAGGGTACTTGGGTTTCAATCTCACCTCACAGATACGTTACATGACGTTACAGAAACTCATGACTTTGCTTAGATAAACTGCAGCTGCAGAGAGGCAGCGGATGACACAGCCCGAGCCAGGAATGGATACAAATAGATGAGCGGAAGTTGTTGTGTTTCGTAATAATCTCATGTGATGTGTGATCTATCGGCAGAGTCATGTGCTAGACTAGGAGATTGCCGCCTTCTACGAAAATAGTCTCCTTGATCCTACACGTCCCGGTTGCTGTAATATCTGCAGGCCAGCAGATCATGTTGGGAGTTGTAGATGCTTGACAGGAGGAGGAAGAGCAGAGTCTTAAAGTAACTGATCCCATGGCCGAGGCTGAAGATGCACAGTGATTTGGCGTTGTGTCTGAAGACTTACCGATTGATTTTTTTTGTCACCCCTTGTTTTTGCTCGGGGATCTCGAGAGATCTTTGAGCTTAATAAGGAACATTTGATTTTCATACTGACTCACCCACCAGGGCTGTGGGGTACTCGGAACCGGGCGGCAGTTTCTGCTGGGGTAGTCACGGGGGTCGAGACCCGACTCCGTGGCCCTGGGCGGTCAATAAAAGGGGAAGGAAAAATAATTGTGACTTAACATGACGCCACCCATGGTGTGCGTCTATGGGTAGCCGCCGCTGTAGTTGGGCCCTCTGAGGATGATGGGAGTATCAACGAGGATTTTGAGCCCTCCACGGGTAGGGCTGGCCCCAGGGCAACCGTGAAGTCTATAGATAAACAGGGATGCAGTGTTCACAGTCACAAGCATTCTCTTGCTGCCGGATACCCAACTCAGTCTACCTTCTCTCAGGTGCAAGAAACACAGTCGTAGACAGCATCTAGCTTTAACCGGGTTTACTCTCTTTTCACGACAGATGGTACAGTTTACAATAGTTCAGTAGTGGCTCCGGTGTGGTCTAAGCAGCCGGGATGGTTCATCTGCGCCACCCCCTTTCGTGTCTCTTTCGGGCCTTTTCAGTCTGTCCGCACGCTAGCTATGATCCAGCGGTCACGGGCTTTCAGTGGGTGACTTTCCGGGCCCCCTAGCCCTAGTACTACGGCCTTCTCTTCACTGCACCGAAGATTTTGTCTCGGGACATAAAGATCCGGCACCCCACCGGGGATCGTGGTTGGAGCATACAGTGTCCTGGCCACTTCAGCAGAGCTGCCACTCTGGTTCGGGCCCAGTCCCCAGTGTCCTTGCTAATTCAAGCACACCTGGACTCCCTCTTTCTTTCCCTCTCTCTGCAGCCTGGAACCCTCATGGTGGCTCAGGCCGCCAGGTCCGGGTACTCTCAGTCCTGTACGGTGGTGTTCCCTCCTCTCCTTCTTCAGGACTTCACTCCTCGACTTTCCTTGGCTGACTGCTCACTTCACTTTCCTATTGTTCTCTGTTGTTACCTCCCTTTTAACTGGGTCCTTCTCTAATTTTCCACCCACCACCTGGCTCCTTCCGCTACCCCGTTGGTGGGCATAGAGTCCCTAGATTTAGGATCGGGAGTGTGTCGAGTGTTTGTGGGGGAGACCGATTTACCAATCCTGGCTGCTGCGCCATCTAGTGGCGCCCGGTCCGCAGGGCCGCCACAATACCATATCCTGACCGAATCTGAAATCCGGGGCACTAAAGATCCTTCTCCACAAACATTTTTATTAATCCCAACATACACATTAGATGGCTCAAAAATGTGCAACGTTTTGGCCAATGTTGAGCCTTTATCAACCCATTAGAAGGTTGGTTTTCATTCTGGATCCATTTTTTCCCTGTTGATGTGAGTGGAGCTTGGAACTTGGTGGATGCAGGACTAGAGCAGATGTCATCTTATCCCTTGGTGTCACATTATAGAAGCTCGGCTCCACCTGCTACCGGTAACCTAATAGTTGTTGTCACCGATGGTGTCATGGTGTCACCTCCACCACACAGAGGAGAATATGGGATGTAAGAAGATGCAGTCTATATCTTACCTGATGTCCCGGCCGTAGACCTAATATCTCCTCCACATTCCCTGCTGGGCTGAGGGAGGTCTGTCACATTGAAGAACACCAACTCGGGTGCGTATGAGAGGATCCAAGACTGATAGGCCGTCACCAGGGAGTAAACCCCAGGGCGGTATTGTAGGGCACAGCTCTCACCCCAACTTACAATCCCAGGCTGGTACCAGAGACCCTGCACGTTACATACCAGAGGTCCCCCGGAGTCTCCCTGCAAGAGAATGGAGATAAAGGACATCCTCTATGTTACATTATATGCAATATAGGGTTATTAGGGTGATGCTGAGAGATATCTGAGGAGAACTCATGGAACACAACAGAGGTTTCATTGTGGCCGCCATTGTAATTAAAGATCAGCACTTACAAGCTTTATGGCAACAAGATTGTAAGGCCTGCACTACAGTTCTGTTTTGGGGAACGGGGAGCATTTATAACATGCAGTCCATTGCAGGATTCCTTGCTATTTTTGATCGTTTTGCAGTTTAACCCATTTAACAAGAATTCAAGACTCTTAAATAGTGATGAACGCACTCTTCCATGCTCAGGTGCTCTAGTTCGTGTACCGAGTATAATGGAAGTCAATGGGAAGATCTTCCAGAAATAGGCTTGTGTTTCCCATTGACTTTCATCATATACTCGGTACTCGAGTCATACCCATCCAACTGCTCGTTACAAGTATCAAGTACCCAAGCATGGTAGTGCTCACTCATCACTACTAGGGATGAGCGAGTACTGCATTATTCGTGCTCGCTATACTCACAACGAGTAGGTAGCGGTACTCGCTACTCGTTGCGAGTATAGCGAGTACGAATACTTTCGCAGTGTATCTATAGATACACTGCAAAAGTGATTAAAAGTTGTTAAAAAGTAATAAACTTACATACTCACCTTCCGACGCCTGCACCGGGACCGGCAGAGAAGACATCCGATCACTGGACAAGGACCTATCACTACCAGCCAATGAGATGGCCGGTAGCGATCTGGCCAATCAGATGGCGCCACGTCACAACTACATCATCGCTAGCGGCCACCTGATTGGCCAGTTTGCAAGGTCCTGATAGTACATCTAAGATCTTGCAAATTTGCCAATCAGGTGGCTGCTAGCGATCACGTGGTTGTGATGTGGCGCCATCTCATTGGCCAGATCGCTACCGGCCATCTGATTGGCTGGTAGTGACAGGTCCTTTTCCAGTAAACGGATGTCTTCTCTGGCGGTGCCGATGCAGGCGTCGGAAGGTGAGTATGTAAGTTTATTATTTTTTAACAACTTTGATTAACTTTTAGGCTACTTTCGCAGTGTATCTATAGATACAATGCGAAAGTATTAGGACTACTCGCCACTCCCGAGTACACATAAGTACTCGGAGAGTAGCGAGTAGCTCGAATACCGCTACTATTCAAAGAATACCGAATAGTAGTGAGTATACTCGCTCATCCCTAATCACTACCCTTTAATAGAAAATAAAAGTCTTTATATATTGAAAACATTTTTTTTGGCTAATAGCTGACTTGTAGACTGTGATCCCTCATGGGCAGGGTCCTCTCTCCTCACATACTGTATCCTCATCCATCCCTTGTAGACTGTGATCCCTCATGGGCAGGGTCCTCTCTCCTCACATACTGTATCCTCACCCATCCCTTGTAGACTGTGATCCCTCATGGGCAGGGTCCTCTCTCCTCACATACTGTATCCTCACCCATCCCTTGTAGACTGTGAGCCCTCGTGGGTAGGGTCCTCTCTCCTCACCTACTGTATCCTCATCCATCCCTTGTAGACTGTGATCCCTCATGGGCAGGGTCCTCTCTCCTCACATACTGTATCCTCACCCATCCCTTGTAGACTGTGAGCCCTCGTGGGTAGGGTCCTCTCTCCTCACCTACTGTATCCTCACCCATCCTTTGTAGACTGTGAGCCCTCGTGCGCAGGGTCCTCTCTCCTCACCTACTGTATCCTCACCCATCCCTTGTAGACTGTGAGCCCTCATGGGCAGGGTCCTCTCTCCTCACATACTGTATCCTCACCCATCCCTTGTAGACTGTAAGCCCTCGTGGGCAGGGTCCTCTCTCCTCACCTACTGTATCCTCACCCATCCCCTTGTAGACTGTGATCCCTCATGGGCAGGGTCCTCTCTCCTCACATACTGTATCCTCACCCATCCCTTGTAGACTGTGAGCCCTCGTGGGCAGGGTCCTCTCTCCTCACCTACTATATCCTCACCCATCCCTTGAAGACTGAGCCCTTGTGGGCAGGGTCCTCTCTCCTCACCTACTGTATCCTCACCCATCCCTTGTAGACTGTGAGCCCTTGTGGGCAGGGTCCTCTCTCCTCACCTACTGTATCCTCACCCATCCCTTGTGGACTGTGAGCCCTCGTGGGCAGGGTCCTCTCTCCTCACCTACTGTATCCTCACCCATCCCTTGTAGACTGTGAGCCCTCATGGGCAGGGTCCTCTCTCCTCACATACTGTATCCTCACCCATCCCTTGTAGACTGTGAGCCCTCGTGGGTAGGGTCCTCTCTCCTCACCTACTGTATCCTCATCCATCCCTTGTAGACTGTGATCCCTCATGGGCAGGGTCCTCTCTCCTCACATACTGTATCCTCACCCATCCCTTGTAGACTGTGAGCCCTCGTGGGTAGGGTCCTCTCTCCTCACCTACTGTATCCTCATCCATCCCTTGTAGACTGTGAGCCCTCGTGGGTAGGGTCCTCTCTCCTCACCTACTGTATCCTCACCCATCCTTTGTAGACTGTGAGCCCTCGTGCGCAGGGTCCTCTCTCCTCACCTACTGTATCCTCACCCATCCCTTGTAGACTGTGAGCCCTCGTGGGCAGGGTCCTCTCTCCTCACATACTGTATCCTCACCCATCCCTTGTAGACTGTAAGCCCTCGTGGGCAGGGTCCTCTCTCTTCACCCAATGTATCCTCACCCATCCCCTTGTAGACTGTGATCCCTCATGGCAGGGTCCTCTCTCCTCACATACTGTATCCTCACCCATCCCTTGTAGACTGTGAGCCCTCGTGGGCAGGGTCCTCTCTCCTCACCTACTATATCCTCACCCATCCCTTGAAGACTGAGCCCTTGTGGGCAGGGTCCTCTCTCCTCACCTACTGTATCCTCACCCATCCCTTGTAGACTGTGAGCCCTCGTGGGCAGGGTCCTCTCTCCTCACCTACTGTATCCTCACCCATCCCTTGTGGACTGTGAGCCCTCGTGGGCAGGGTCCTCTCTCCTCACCTACTGTATCCTCACCCATCCCTTGTAGACTGTGAGCCCTCATGGGCAGGGTCCTCTCTCCTCACATACTGTATCCTCACCCATCCCTTGTAGACTGTGAGCCCTCATGGGCAGGGTCCTCTCTCCTCACATACTGTATCCTCACCCATCCCTTGTAGACTGTAAGCCCTCGTGGGCAGGGTCCTCTCTCCTCACCTACTGTATCCTCACTCATCCCTAGCAGACTGTGAACCCTCATGGGCAGGATCATCTCCCTTCACCTACTGTATCATCACCCATCCCTTGTAGACTGTGAGATCTCATAGGCAGGGTCCTCTCTCCTCACCTACTGTATCCTCACTCATCCCTTGTAGACTGTGATCCCTCATGGGCAGGGTCCTCTCTCCTCATCTACTGTATCCTCACCCATCCCTTGTAGACTGTGATCCCTCATGGGCAGGGTCCTCTCTCCTCACCTACTATATCCTCACCCATCCCTTGTAGACTGTGATCCCTCATGGGCAGGGTCCTCTCTCCTCCTGGACCTGTCTGTGTATTGTATCGTTGATAATTTTTGTACCTGTCTATGTATTCCCCTTTTCACATATATATCGCCATGGAATAAGTGATATAATAGTAAATATATAATAATAATTAACATGGCGGCTCTAATGACGTTTCTGTACTCAAATAATAGAGAAAGAAGAGCACAGGAGCAGAGGTGGTGTAGATTGAAGAAGAACCAGCAGGGTCTCGGTGGCTCTCCGGTGTCCTCCGTATCACTGACCTGACACGAGTCCTTTCGTCCCTCCGTGTAGCCGGCACATATCTCATAATCGTGGATTATTACAGTATTGGCAGCTTCTGGGGACCACTGATGGTACAACCGGTCACAGGTGACGTGGTCAATCAAAGGGGTCATCACCTTCTGGAGAGTCTCAGGATACCGTAGACTTACTGAGGAGAAACAGCCATGATTAGTGCCATCACTGACTCAATAATATAGGTGAACCTGGCTTTTCTAATACTTTCAAGATGGACTCTACACTAAAATGTAAGAAAACGTTGGAGGGACATGAACTATTGAGTGAAATGCAGAGGAATGGGGTAAATTCTGTAGTAAATGTCTCCTGTCGCACCCAGAAATAAGTGCAGTGATTAAACAGTTGCATCCACTCACCGGTAGATTGCACCCTAGAGCTCTTAGGGAGTTAAGTACAGTAATAGCCAAACTAGGGTATGATTTATAATAAGGAACTGGATGAAGTAATTTAACCTGAGTACTCCCTGATGATCCCGTGTTTTGATTGGCCAGTGTCATACAGGAGAAAAAGCAGGAGTCAATGGAGAAGTCCTGTTGTGGTTTAGTTGAAAGGAAAGATTGCATATTGGGCCACTTTGTTATTAATTGTCATAACATTGGGGTGAAAGGGTACAGAAAAAAATAGAACATTCCAGAATCAGTGATAATTAGAGGAAGTACTTAGTTTGGATTACAAAATTGAGCAAGAGCTCTATAAGACTTTTTTTAATGCCAGGGTTTGTTCAACACAACTGCAAATGTAGTGCAAACATGCAAAAAAGGGGTGAAAGGTTAGAAATAACTGGTCTGTAAGTGCAAGCTCTATTGTGGAAACGTGTGAAGGTTTCTGATAAGATCTCATCCTGGGGTCTATTAGGGTCAGTATTGGAGGGATTACAATTACCAGCGGGGAATCACAGGGTCGGCATGGAGGGGGTCATAATTACAGCAGGGTACCACAGGAGTCGGTATTGAAGAGGTTATAATTACCAGCAGACAATCAAAGGGGTCAGTATTGGAGGGGTCACAATAACCAGCAGGGAACTATAAGAATCACTTTTGGAGAGGTCACAATTGCCAGCGGGGAACCACAACGGTTAGTAGTGCAGGAGTCACAATTACCAGCGTGGAACCATAAGGGTCACTTTTGGGGAAGTCACAATTACAAGTGGCTAACCACAGGGGTCATTATTGGATGAATCACAATTACCAGTGGGGAATCACAAGGGTTAGTAGTGCAGGGGTCATAATTACCATCAGGGAACTATAAGTGTCACTTTTGGGAAGTCACAATTACAAGTGGCTAACCACAGGGGTCAGTATTGGAGGGGTCACAATTGCCATTTAGGAACCATAAAGGTCATTATTGAAGGGGTCACAATTACCAGCAGGGAACTGCTGGGCTCAGTATTAGAGGGGTTAAAATTACTAGTGGCCAACCACAGGGGTCAGTATTGGAGAGGTCACAAATACCAGAGGGGATCCACAGGGGTCAGTATTAGAGCGGGTCACAATTACCAATGGGGAACCCCTCGTGTCAGTATTAGAGGAGTCACAATTACCAGCTGAGAGCCAAAGGGATCAGTATTGGAGAGGTTTACAATTACCAGCGAGGAACCATATGGGTCAGTATTGAAGGTTCACAATTACCAGTGGCCAACCACAGGGATCAGTATTGCAGGGGTCACAATTACCAGTGGCCAACCACAGGGGTCAGTATTGCAGGGGTCACAATTACCAGTGGCCAACCACAGGGGTCAGTATTGGAAGGGTTTCAATTCCTGGTTAGGAACCACAGGGGTTAGTATTGGAAAAGTCACAATTACCAGCAGATCAACCACAGGGATCAGTATTAGACAGGTCACAGATAACAATGATGTACCACCGGGGTCAGTATTGGGTCCTTTCCGCTAAGATTTACATACTGTTGCCTTTGTAGAGAGAATATACAGTAAAATATCAGTTTTTTGTAGATGATTCTAAACTGTGTAAATTCATTGTATTTCAGTAGGACTGTATTGTGTTACCAGTGTGTCAGAAGAAGCCGGAGGAGAAGTGGGAGGAGAAAATACACAATATAATCTACTGAATGTAACCTCGTCAGGTTCCTGAAGATGCTACTGACTCATAGGGTAACTTCCCCAGTAGTTGGCGATAGAGCACCTCTAACAAAGCTAGCGGCACAGATAAATGGCAAAACTCAAATGTTGTAGTTTGCTCTTATTTGGCCGGAAAATGTTATTGTCATTAAAGTTATTCAATGTGAGTCACATATTCTTTATTATTCTCACGGGTGGTGGCATAGCGGGGGCGGCTAGTGCCTGAGGAGGGATATTTTGTGCCGCGTAATCTGTGAACTGTTAGACATAATGTTATATTATAATTTTGTGTTTTTTTTTAATGTAACTATTTTATTACTTTAGCCGTAAATCTAAACCAATCTTAATGCCACCACTCACTATCCCTAACCATAGTCCTATCCCTAACCATAGTGCTACCGCTGTCCCAGTCCTTTCCCTAACCATGGTCCTGTGTCTATTGCTCTGGTCCTATGTCTAATCTTAATCCTATCTACCGTATTACACTAGTCCTATGCTTAACTCTAGTCCTATGGCTAACCCCAGTCCTATCCCTTACCATAGTGCTATCCATAGTCCTATGCCTAACCAGTAGTCCTATCCCAAATCATCGTTCTGTGTCCTATATCTAACCCTGGTCCTATGTCTAACCCTAATTTTATCTCTTACCCTAGTCCTATGTCTAACCCCAGTCCTATCTTTTACCCTAGTTCTATCCCTAGTCCTAACCCTAGTCCTATCCTTAGTCCTTTGTCTATCTATAGTCCTATCTTTTACTTAGTCCTATTCTAGTCCGATGTCTAACCCTAGTGCTAACCCTAACTATAGTCCTATCTCTAACCCTAGTCCTATCCCCAGTCGTAACCCTAGTCCTATCTTTAATCCTATGTCTATCCTTAGTCGTATCTCTTACCCTAGTCTTACCCTTCGTCCTTTGTTTTTCCATAGTCCTATCTTTTACCTTAGTCCTATTCTAGTCCGATGTCTAACCCTAGTGCTACCCATAACTATAGTCCTATCTCTTACCCTAGTCCTATCCCCAGTTCTAACCCTAGTCCTATCCTTAGTCCTATGTCTATCCCTAGTCCTATCTCTTACCCTAGTCCTACCCTTCGTCCTTTGTTTGTCCATAGTCCTATCTTTTACCCTAGTCCTATTCCAGTCCGATGTCTAACCATAGTGCTGTCCCTAACTATAGTCTTATCTCTTACCCTAGTCCTAGCCATAGTCCTACCCCTAATCCTATCTCTTACTCTTATCCAGATGTGGGGCTGTGCCGGTTTTGTAGACTGTGCCGATGTTGGTGGGAGGTGGTGGAGTTAATGGGGCTGGACAGTGTTGGGGGGGCTGTGCCGTGTTGGTGGGGCTGTGCCGGTGTTGGGGCTGTGCTGGGTTGAGGCTGTGGCAGTGTTGGTGGGGCTGTGCCATGGGTTGGGGGGATGTGGCAGTGTTGGTGGGGTTGTGCGGTGTTGGGGGGCTGTGCTGGGGTTGGGGGGCTGTGCAGTGTTGGTGGGGCTGTGCCAGTGTTGGTGGGGATGTGGCAGTGTGTGGGGTTGTGCGTGTTGGTAGACTGTGCCGATGTTTGGTGGGGTGGTGGAGTTAATGGGCTGTGGCAGTGTGGGGGGCTGTGCGGTGTTGGTGGGCTGTGCCGGTGTTGGGGGCTGTGCTGGTTGGAGGGCTGTGGCAGTGTGGTGGGGCTGTGCCAGTGTTGGTGGGGCTGTGCCGTGTTGGTGGGGCTGTGCGGTGTGGGCTGTGCGGGTTGAGGGTTGTGTGGTGTTGGGGGCTGTGGCAGTGTTGGTGGGGCTGTGGCAGTGTTGGTGGGGCTGTGCCGTGTTGGGGCTGTGCTGGGTTGGAGGGGTTGTGGTGGTGTTGGTGGCACAGGTGACCAGTGAGGTCAGTATTTGTTTCCACCCACGTACAGATTAGTAAAACGACAGCTGCATATTTTTCTGAATTCACACAGAGTGAGCACAAAGACTCCGATTGAGGCCTCAAAGTGATTCACTCATATCCACTCCTATCATCTATTGACTCCCAGGACTGTATCTATAATGGGGGCGGCGAATGGAGGTTCTTTACGGTAAGAACAGTGACATCATACAGCACTCACCCCCGGAGGACGTGTCCCCCCAGCCGGTCACCCAGCAGTCTGTTCCACAAGGGAAGGTGGTGGACACATCGGGCAGGCACACCGGCTGAATGTATTGGGTATAATTGACTGGAGTGGTCAGCAGGAGCAGAGCGATGTCCCCCGGCTCCCCACCTCCGTGTACTCTGGGTGGACAATGATCTGTCTGACTGTGGACAGAAGCTCATGAGGACTGGTCACCGCCAACTGATACGTTCCCAGACGCACCGTGTAGTCTTCTACAGTCCTATAATGGGAAAAAGGAGAGTTCAACATCCACAACCTCCCTACGACAACACTGAAATAACTGAGGACAGGGAGAGTTGTCATAGGATCACAGCTGTCTGGATAACTCTGCACTTACCCTAGGAAGCAGTGTGCAGCCGTCAGGACCCACTGCCTGGAGATCAGGGACCCCCCGCAGATATGGCCGCCCTTATATCGCAGGCTGATCTGCCAGGGCCACTCTCCATTCACAGCGTCCGACCCCCCAACAATCCGGCTCACAACCTTTGGGGACCCACATGATTCTTGTGAAGCTTCTGAGATGCGAGACAAGAAAACTAGAAAAAAATAAAGAATTTTTACTAATGTTAGAATTTTTGATCTTTGAAATAAATTGAAAAAGTTTAGTCCCTATGTGTAAATGGTTACAACCCCCATAGGGGGACTCCCCTCCATAGGGCCGCACGGGACTCCAACTCTCTTAATGTTTATAGTGGTCTAAAATCCAGACTCAGACTGCCTCTCTGTCCATCCACCATACTTTATACTGCAGCTTTAGAGATTAAGAGACACTAAAAAGAGGACTGGTCTCAGCAGAGGACTGGTCCCAGCAGAGGAATGGTCCCAGTGGAGTTCTTGTGCCAGCAGAGGACTAGTCCCAGCAGAGGAATGGTCCCAGTGGAGTTACATATGCCAGCATAGGAGTGATCCCAGCAGAGTAGGGTCTCAGCAGAGACTGTCCCAGCAGAGGAGTAGTCCCAGCATAGGAATGATCCCAGCAGAGGTTTTCCAACAGAGGATTTCCTAACAGAGGACTGGTCCCAGCAGAGGTGTTGGCTCAGCAGAAGACTGTCCCAGCAGATGACTGGTTTCAGCAAAGGAGTGGTCCCAACAGAGGACTGGTCCCAGCAAAGGAGTAGTCCCAGCAGAGGAGTAGTCCCAGCAGAAGACTCTCCCAGCAGAGGACTGGTTCCCACAAAGGAGTGGTCCCAGCAGAGGACTAGTCCCAACAGAAGACTCTCCCAGCAAAGGAGTAGTGGCAGCAGAAGATTGTCCCAGCAGAGGACTGGTTTCAGCAAAGGAGTGGTCCCAACAGATGACTGGTCCCAGCAGAGGAGTAGTCCCAGCAGAGGACTGGTCCTAACAGAAGACCTCTCCAGCAGAGGACTTGTCCTCACAAAGGAGTGGTCCCAGCAGAGGAGTGGTCCCAACAGAAGACTAGTCTCAGCAGAGGACTGGTCCCAGCCAAGGAGTGGTCCCAGTAGAGGAGTACTCCCAGCAGGATTCTTGTCCCTGCAGAGGACTGGTCCCAGCAGAACACTCTCCTAGCAGAGGACTGGTCCAAGCAAAGCAGTGGGCCCAGCAGAGGAGTAGTCCCAGCATAAGAATGGTCTCAGCAGAGGATTGGTCACAGCAGAGGAGTGGTCCCAACAAGGAGTGATCCCAGCAGAGGACTGGTCTCAGCATTCTAGATAAGTGAGATTTACTGGAATTGTCTTGTATCATATAATACTCTATGAAAGCCAAGTGGAGTAACCTGGGGGAGATCAGGGGTCACAGGGGCGGATGCCAGAGGTGTTAAATTCTATGGGGCACGACATTTCCCCGTCCGCCTCCCCTCACTGTTAGTGCCAGGATTAGGATTAGGATTAGGGAAATTAAACAGCTACATAAAAAATTAAAATGTAAATATAAGGGAAAAATATGATGATGCAGAACTTTAAAATAATGTGACAATATATAACTAAACTAATACATAGATATGCAAAGAAAGCAGAAAAAAGGGCAAACTACAATGGCATTCCGCACTCGAGGGACGAGGGGTTCAGACTCGGAATCATGGAGGGGCTCAGGGAGCGTGAATGGTCCACGGGTCAGGGGTGTACAATCCTCACCGGGCCCCGGGCCCTGCAGACCGATGTGTCACGTACCCGCGGTCACCAGAAGTGTCACCCGTGACATCTCCACCGTCCAGGACACCACACTCCTCACACCTCCGCTCCTCTCATCTTCTCTTCTTACTTCACAGAAATGTAATTATTTTAGTCGCGGAGTAATTTGAGTCGTTAGAATCTCCTCGTCTGATTGGCCGACGCCTTCACCCCAGCAACATAATGTAGAAACACCTGAAGCACCAGATCTGTGTATGGGATGAAATATTTAACAGGTTCCTTATGTACGTTGCAGCCTGGAGACGAGGACAAACGTAACATACAGAGGACGTGTGAGGATTGTGTAGGTAAGAAGAGACGGCGTCTAAATCATGGGGGAAAGAATAGTCCAAAAGTTTATTCTGCCATAAGAAGGTGACGACGTTTTGACCTAAAAAGGTCTTCATCAAAGACCTTTTTATGAAATAGGTCGAAACGTTGTCACCTTTTTATGGCAGAATAAACTTTTGGCCCAGTTTTTCGCCCAGGATATAGGCGCTGTTTCTTTTTACCTATTGGATTCTCTTCAAGTGGGTTCCTTGGAGTTTTTTGACTTTGCGTCCACAGATATTGACTGCAGACTGTGCTTCTTTGTTCTGATGTCTGAAAAATGTATCTCAAGTCGTGGATGTCACCGGTGGCGGTGCCTGAGCCCGTGGCCTGAGTGACACTTCAATAGAGGGTTTATGTACAAGGAAAAGAGTCATTGTCACGTGACGCCACCTGTAGTACCTGGTGATGGGTCACCAGCGCCGCCACAATCCTCCGGAGGGCGATGGTATCGCGGCAAGAATGGCAAAGCTCCCTACAAGTGGAGTTTTGCTTCCGGGGCAGTGTTGCTGTAAGCAAAGAGGTCGATGATCAATGGCACAAAGATACAGAGGCAAAGTCACTCTCCCGGGTACTTTACTGTAAACAGTCAGCAGTATACAAGTCCACAGTTCAGCAAAAGTCGTTTAAGAAACCTGTAGCTCTACGGGTGGCTGCAAGTGGATGCCAGGTGGTATGGTGGTACCCGTGGTATGCCTTAGTTGACGAACCCGTGTCCTTTCTTCCCCGCCTAGGATGAGTCTATACCCAAAAACTCCTTGAAGGTAGTCTTGGGGCTCCCCTCCCTCGAAGTGAAGAAGCAAGCAGACCGCTCCGTCTGGCAGGGTGCCGCAGCCGGTGAACAGACCGCAGCAGCCGGTTGACAACTTCAGAGGTGGACTCTGGCCATATCCTCGGGTCCGGCGTTCCTGTGGTGGACTGGGGAATTCCCTGGAGTATGGTCGCTCCACGCTGGGGTTTCCCCTTTCTCTCTCGGGCTCAGACTCGTCAGGCACCCTCTCTCAGGATCCCCTCAGGATCCCCTTTCACTTTCCTCAGGATCAGCCTGGAGCTGTCCTGTTAGACCTCTCGACTCGCTCACTACTCCATCTCGACTCCTCACTAACTCTCCTCTCCTAACTCCTCTTTGACTCCCCTAGAGGTGACTATATCTCCCTCCCAGGTAACCACCCACCACTCTCTAGGGATCAAGTCCCACCCATCACGCCCAGCATCCACTTGCAGTTGGGAAATTACACCACTTTTATGAGTGCAATACCCCCGGTGTGACACCTGACCATGTGGGGTGCCCACACTATTATACTCTCCTTCTTGGCTACATTTTATGTGGATTTAAGCTAAAGGATTCACCTGGCAGGCTGACACTATGTTGTTATCTTCTGTGTTTTCTCATTTGTCTTCCTTACACCTATAATTCTGTTCTCATTTAGGTTAGTAGGACGTTATTCTTGCTTGCTTTATTATTTTTTCCTTTTCCCCTTGTGCACTGTGCTTTATGTTTGCTCAAATTGGGGTTCTGTCTACCTCTGCACACTTTCCTTATCCGGTTAGTTGGTGTAGCAGCCTCCCCTCTGGTTCATAGAATCATAGAATAACAGAGTTGGAAGGGACCTTCTGGATCATCGTGTAAAGGGACCTCCTAGGTTATCGTGTGAAGGGACCTCCTAGTCATCGTGTGAAGGGACCTCCTAGGTTATCGTGTGAAGGGACCTCCTGGATCATCGTGTGAAGGGACCTCCTGGGTCATCATGTAAGGGACCTCCTGGGTCATCGTGTGAAGGGAACTCATGGGTCATCAGTGAAGGGACCTCTCAGGTCATCGTGTGAGGACCTCCCAGGTCATCATGTAAGGGACCTCTTAGCTATCATGTGAAGGGACCTCCTGGGTCATCATGTGAAAGGGACCTCTTGGCTAATCATGTGAAAGTGACCTCCTGGGTCATCGTGTGAAGAGTCCTCATGGGTCATCGTGTTAAGGGACCTCCCTGTCATCATGTGGAGGGACCTCCTCGGTCATCATGTGAAAGGGACCTCCTGGGTCATCGTGTGAAAGGGACCTCTTGGGTCATCATGTGGAGGGACCTCCTGGGTCATCATGTGAAGAGACCTCCTGGATCATCATGGAAGAGACCTCCTGGTCATCGTGTGAAGGGACTTCATGGGTCATCTGATCAACCTCTGCTCATAGCAGTATCACTAGTCATTTCAGAAAGATGGCTCCTCTCATCAGGAGAAATGGAACAGCTTGATGGCCTTTTAGGGAGCCAGGTCTGAGCTGTGGTTTCTAGTTTTGCAGCTTGGGACATCTGTCTGTACAGGATCCAGTAGGGTATGGGGGTGGCTACATGGTGGTAGGCTTTATTTCCCCCTTTACCCATGTTAGAGCACAGATGTTCTAAGGCTATGTTCACATCAAGCTGAAAATGTCTTCACATTCCTTCTCCAAAAATGCAGAAAAAATGCACAGCGTCTTTTGAGTTTTTGATTCGTTTATTGGTGTGTTTTGTGTCCCTTGCATTCTTCTTCTTATTGTCTAGAGGGAAAACAGGGAAATCCACACAAAGAATGAGCAGCTGCTTCTTTTTTCTGCACCAGAATCTGTAATTGAAAAATCCTGAAGGTGTCAAGCACCAGGGCCGCCATCAGGGCCTCACTGGCCTTACTCCAGTTAGGGGCCCGTATAATGACGAGAGCGGGGGTCCAGTGAGTCTGACACGGCCCACACCCCTTTTACTCTAGGCTGATCGGGGTTTTAAATTCTCCTCCTTTCAGAGTCTGGCCCTGTGACAACACTTCAGAGAACTGCTAGACTTTGCTGAATACGTTTCCCCTTTCATATTTTGAGAAAATCTGCAAGTAACGCTGCACATAATCTGCTAGGTGTGAACATAGCCTTAGACTCTTCATTTAGTCCTGTAAGTCCATTTTCTCAGTGCTCCAATCATGTTTACCAGTTCCCTCTTTTCCTATGATTTTCCCGAAACACAAAGTAATCACTGATCTCAGGGAGACCAGTCCAAGAAAACACTGAGGGTAGCCGGCTAAAGCACTCAACAACAGTGAATTCCTAGGCATTGATCCCACCTAGCCAGAATCCTACTCCACACTGATGAGGGGCAACACCCCGAAACAGCTGTCTGTGGATGGATACCTGGCCTTGTATTCCCTTGTCATATCTTTAAGCTCGTAAAGAGCTGGATATTGACTGAAAGGGCCACTTAATATGGTGGCTATGGTGGTCTCCTCAAAGAGCCAACCCATGGCTGGGTCCTTCCCTGGAAGGAACATGTGGCTAGTTCCTTGATGAGACTCCTAAACGAGGCTCCACAGACTCTATTTGCATATGCCTATGATTTTCCCGACACAGGTACATAAAAAGTATCAATGTCCCTCCCCCAAAGAGCCATCATATCCTAAATATTGGCATTATACAGTACTTATATTATGTCTCATCAGTGACGGAGGACGCTGATGTTTCATTCATCATAGAAAAGACACAAAACATTCAATAGAGGAAAGAGAAGGTTTACTCTTCATACAACGATACATTGTAGCATCTATAATAAGAGGAAAAAGAAAAGAATGAAAAAGACAACAGGTCCATGTGTGACGACTCCTATAAGTGAGTCTGGAAGGGACGAGCACGACATAATGATTATTAATGATTATTAATGTATAAGTATTCAGTAATGTGGGAATAAAGTGGTGAAAAGCAGAAGGCAGGAGATCTGTCCATAATGGAGATCTATAGATCCTGGTGGTGAGAGATAATATGGTCCGCTGTGCACCATGAAAACTTGTACATCCTAGGGATCAATGAATCCTGGTGATCTATTAATAATGGTGATCTATAAATTCTGGTGATCTATGAATCCTGGTGATCTATAAATCCCAATGATCTAGGAATAATGGTGATCTAATAAATAATGGTGATCTCTATGAATCATGGTGATTTATATATTATTATGGTGATCTATAAATACTGGTGATCTATATATCTTAGTGATCTATATATCATGGTGATCTAGTTACCCTGGTGATTTTTACATCCTTGTATCTATAAAGCCTGGTGATCTATGAATCCTATTATTTTATGAATCATAGCGATCTGAATCATGGTAATCTCTATATCATGGTGATATATATATATATCCTGATGATCTGTATATCCATGGTGATCTATGAATCCTGGTGATCTATAAATCCCAATGATCTAGGAATAATGGTGATCCATGAATAATGGTGATCTATATATCATAGTGATCTATAAATTCTGGTCATCTATGTATGAATCATGGTGATTTATATATTATGGTGATCTATAAATACTGGTGATCTATATATCTTAGTGATCTATATATGATGGTGATCTATTTACCCTGGTGATCTATGTATCCTTGTGATCTATAAATCCTGGTGAACTATGTATCCTAGTGATCTATATCCTGTGATCATGTATCCTGGTGATCTATAATCCTGGTGACTATGCATCCTAGTGATCTATAATTCCTGTGATCTATGTATCCTGTGACTATAAATCCTGGTGATCTATGTATCCTGGTGATCTATTACTTATTTGGTGATCTATAATAGGTATCATTCCTGGTGATCTATGTACTGTATCTTGGTGATCTATAAATACTGGTGATCTATATATCTTAGTGATCTATATATGATGGTGATCTATTTACCCTGGTGATCTATGTATCCTTGTGATCTATAAATCCTGGTGATCTATGTATCCTAGTGATCTATAATTCCTGGTGATCTATGTATCCTGGTGATTTATGTATCTTGGTGATCTAAAAAACCTGGTGATCTATGAATCCTATTATTTTATGAATCATAGTGATCTGAGAATCATGGTAATCTCTATATCATGGTGATGTATATATATATCCTGATGATCTGTATATCCATGGTGATCTATGGATCATGGTGATTTATGAATCCTGGTAATTTCTATATCATAGTGATCTATGTAATCATTGTGATCTCTATGTCATGGCGATCTATGTATCCTCGTGATCTATGAATTCTGTGATCACTATGTCATGGTATCTATGTATCTTGGTGATCAGTGAGCCATAGTGATCTATCTGTGGTGATCTGCTGTCCACTGCTTGGCTCACATCCTCTTCACTGGTTACACGTCCTCCTGCTGGTGACTACAGATCCTGGGGAGATAAAGCAGAATATTATCTCCAGTGGGTTATAAATTCCAAAAGTATGTTCAAAAAGCTTTTTTTCCTAAACATCAGGCACCTGAGATATTGTGTCAATGAGTCAATAAATAGAGCAGAGTGAGCGCCACCATGCTCGGGTGATCGATACTCTAAACGAGCAGGTCAGATGCTCGGATTGCCACGACTCGTGTAACCGAGTATAATGGAAGTAAATGGGGAAGTCAAACATTTTTCCAGAAGATCTAGAGTTTCCTCGACTTTCCATTGAATTCCATTATATTTGGTAAATGGTTGAGCCCGTCCGAGCTTCTGACCTTGCTCAACTGGAGTACCAAGACATGGAAGTCATGGGAGACTTGAGTAGATTCTGGAAGATCTTCAAGAAAATTGCTCAAGTTTCCCATTGACTTCCATTATACTCAGCAATCCGACATCCGACCTGTTTGTTTCGAGCCGAGCACTGTAGTATGGTAGTGCCCACTCATCACTATAGGGAAATGATTCACTATAGCCTTCATTTTTCACATACAGGTTCCATCCATGGTTCTCACACATAGACCATGCACCCATTATAATCTATGGAACTGTTCAGACATTGCAGAGCCGCGCCCATTTTAATCTAAGTCACAGATTAAAATCCCACATACAAAGTCTATGGGGTCACGAGACGCATGAACAACACATGACGGCGTCAGTGTGCAGATCGTGGACTGTTCGTGATTAACCTTGTAGTGGATTGAAGACACTGAACATTTTTATTTTGGACGTCTGAAGCAGATCTATAATCAGAACCTGACAAATAAGTAAGTGAATCTGCTTCTAGAAGGTTTTGTGATACATTGTATCGAGGACTCACAATAGAAAGAGTCCAAGGTGCCGACCACAGGATGCAGAACATCACAGAAACAGACAAAACGATCCAAGATCCTTGTCCGACCCAGAGATGAGAAGATGCTGAAAAGAATGAAAAGTCAACAAGATGAATGGTAGATGTGAACAGATCAATGGGGAAAGTGTAATCAAGGGCATTGTGTGTGATCCGCAAGACGACTGCCCATAGTGTGTCTGGCCCTGTTATGCACATTTGTAATCTACACGGGTAAAGGAGAAATAAAGACTGATTTCACTGCTGCCGCACCTGCACTCTAATGGTTCCTGCACAGACTAGTATCCCATTTGCCTGCATGGCACTCTAATGGCTCCTGCATAGACTAGTGTACTAGCTTTACACTAGTATCCATTGCTGAACAGCACTCTAATGGTTCCTGCACATACTAGTGTCCCTAGCTGCACATCACTCTAATGGCTCCTGCACAGACTAGTGTACTAGCTTCACATCACTCTAATGGTTCCTGCACAGACTAGTGTCCATAGCTGCACAGAACTCTAATTAGTTTCCTGTCACAGAATAGTGTCTCTAGCTGAACAGCACTCTAATGGTTCCTGCACAGACTACTGTCCTGAGCTGCACAGAACTCTCTAAATTCCTGCACAAACTAGTATCCCAAGCTGAACAGCACTCTAATAGTTCTTTCACAGACTGGTATCTCTAGTTGCACACCACTCTAATTGTTCCTGCACAGATTAGTGTCTCTAGCTGCTAAGCACTCTAATAGTTTCTGCACAGACTAGTGTCCCTAGCTGCACATCACTCTAATGGTTACTGCACAACTAGTTCCCTAGCTGCACAGCACTTTAATGGTTCCTGCACAGGATAGTGTCCCTAGCTGCAAACCACTCTAATGGTTCCTGCACAAACTACTGTCCTGAGCTCCTCAGAACTCTCCAAATTCCTGCACAAACTAGTATCCTTAAGTGAACAGCACTCTAATGGTTCCTGCACAGACTAGTATCTCTTGTTGCACAGCACTCTAATGGATCCTGCACAGAATAGTATCCCTAACTGAAGAGCATGCTAATGGATCCTGTACAGACTGGAATATCCCTAGCTTTATAATGAGAAAGTCACAACCCGGACCTGGCTGCATGAAAGGCTGTCAGGTTGTATCACTTACCTCATGAGTATCCAGAGGGAACTTTGCAAACTATATAGAAAGATAAGGCAAGTGTGCAGAAATAGACAAGGACCCAAAGTGAAGAAACATAAATCATGTGCACAAATAGATAAAGAAGAAATAACAATTGCAAATAAGAGAAAACTCTTAACAACCTAACAAAAAAAGTAAAAGGTGAGTGTAGGAGAAGAAATAGAGAATACACAGATGCAGGATTCTACCTTAGCAGACATCAACATGGAATCAATATAGCCAGCAGGGAATGCTGGAATCAGAAGAGTATAAATAGCCTCACCCATAATATGACAGGACAGAGACAATAAGCAAGTGCAAACAATTGTAACTGCAAACCAAAGGAATTGGAGCAATGGTAAAAAGACAATCAACACTTTGACAAGGACCAACTAAGATACGGCTCAGCATGGTAGGAAGCACAAGGTCCTCGGATCAAGTCCCAAGGCATGACAGCTCTATATCTGGGGAGATATAAGAGGAGCTGTGTGGTGGAGCCAGATGACTCGAAATGGTCCTTGATTCTCTGCAGTTGTATACTGTACATATATCATATGGAAGGTGATGTTCTCCCTTCTCGGGATCCCCACATGATCTTCACCCTGATTCTAGTGAATGATTGTCTTCTAACATTAGTCATCACTGATAATCCTAATTATGGGTGAGAACATTTCGGCACATGATCTGGCTCAGGTCCAGTATATGTTATTTGGTTGTTGCCGAGGGGCAGGAAAACTCAATACAACCTTTGATGTTCATACCGTATTACCTTGGTCAGATGCGAAGTTGTAGCATCCCTCTCTTGATGTTGAGACATTCGTTACTTTCGTAAACTGCAGATTGGGAATGTATTGCTGGATCCAACGCTGATAGATTTGTACAAGAGAATAGACTCCAGGGCGGAAGGCGGCAGCACAGCCTTCTCCCCAGCTTACCACCCCAGCCTGGTACCACACACCACTAATATTACACACGAGAGGACCTCCAGAGTCTCCCTGCAAAAGAGGATTGTGGTGATATAGACTGCACTTGTATAAACACACCAATTCATTGGGTAAAGCTGTCAACGATGGCATCTGTTTACCTACTAGATGTTCTACCCTCCTGCAAAGTGGCATAAGCACCATCTAGTGTTGCACAATAATAAAGTTTTAGTTCTTAATGAAGGTTCTGCTGACAGGTAATTTGCTGCAGCCAATCAGCAGGTCAATGTCAACGTGTCCCGTTTAGCCCTAGTCCATCTTGCCAGTTATTGCATTGTACCTACCATTCTCAGTGCACTTATTATTGGATTGGCACTTTTTGTTCTAACCCATTTGATTATACCTGGGATATCTAACTGGATTAGACTTCAGGGTGTTGGCTTTTCTGCCTTAAACCACATTCTCAAGTACCCTAAACATTATCCCCTAAATGGGTTCTTCAAACTCTTCTTAAACACAGCAGAGGTTCATGTACTTTCTTGGGGATTCCAGTGTCCCGGTCTCAGGCTAGCGATCAGCAAGTTTTCATTATACTATTGATAGTTGATTACATCTGATTTTTGGGGTAATCCTTTAAATCTCCTCCCGACTCTCTGCACATAACCCTGACTATACCCTGACTATGATTCTGTATGAGTCTATCACATTCCACGTTTCTCTGGTACTGGCCAACCTAGCTAATTACTCATCCCACAACTCGCTCCACCGGTCAGCAGTTACTCGGTGGGGACCGCGCAGGTTAGAGTGAAAACAATAGAGCCCTTGGGATCCCTAAAGGTACCGTCACACAGGGAGATATCACCGGCGATGTTGCTGGGGATTGCGGGAGCGCGCATCCTTGGCAACATCGCCGGGGAGATGTCAGATGGAGCAACTTACCGGTGATGTCGCTGGCTAGTTGCCCCGGCTATCGCTCGCTGGGTAACCCGCAATGTTGTAGATAGGCGGAATCGCCCGCAACATTGCAGGTTGCCCCGTTACACAGGGCGATCAGGCATGATCGTCTGACCAACATCGCCAGGTTTCCCAACATTGTTGGAAACCTGGCGATGTTACTAAGGCGATTTTTTGCCTGATTATCGCCCTGTCACACGAGGCAACTCTCCGGCGATGTCGCCGCAACCTGGCCACGCCCCTCAGTTGCCGGCAACATTGCCGGCGATATCTCCCTGTGTGACGGTACCTTTAGGAAGAGCAGCTTTCACTATATCCATCCATTGAAGCTTGTGTTAAATTGACAGATCCGGTACACGATGTTGATCTATTCCGGTCTATTGAGTTAAATCAGTTAAAATTCCCATTTTGGTCAAACAAGACACCTCTACGATACTGGACTCGGTTATCACAGCAGTAGATATTATGTAAAAGTGGGTCAGCTTGTCCTAGGCTATGAATTTCTCCCAACTTTCAAATATTTGTTGTTATTGTCATGTTTTCTGAATGTGTAACTACTGAAAAGCTAAATTTATTAAATTCGACATGGACAAGGATCAATAATTGTTCTTAGAAATAGTTTTCTAGCTATTTTTTGGAAAAAACAAATTATAGAAAATCTTTAAAAGACTATTATAAAATCACAATTCACATTAATGATGATCAGAGTCTTAAGGGGTTTTACTTTCTATGGATTATCTCTACAGATACTTACTTGGCAAGCATCCTTTTTTCCATCAACGTACCCAGCACAAACCTCGTAGTCATGGACTATGACTGTGCTTGCATTTGCCGGTGATGATATATGATACATCTGGTCACATATTTTATAGTTCATTAGGGGAACAGACACCTTCTGGAGGATCCCATTTGTAGGAGAAGCTGAAAATCAAAGTTTTGAATGTACGAAGGATGTTTAAGAGTCGCTCAAAGTGACTTAGCGCGTCCAAGAGAATTTCACTTAAATCCTGAATTTTACGGGGCACATACCGTATCTCACATATGTCCCCTCCTTACAGAATTGCTAGGTACCTGTAACTGTTTGCTCTATGAGTGTTTTGTTTAATTAAGGCCACATAATGCTAAATTTGGGGGTTGTTGCCCCCAATAATAAATATTGAAATATTGTCAGTGACTATATATAGCGAGTTCTTCTTTTGTTTCTTTACTCATGTGTTTCATGTTGTTTGAGCTGATGGGTTTGTAAAAACAAAAAAGGACCTACAACCGTTCTTTGTCGCCCCCCAGCCGGTCGTCCAGCAGAAGTAACCGCAGGGGAAATTGGACAACTCATCCGGAAGACGAATTGTTTGGATAAATTGGGTAAAGTTGACCGGGCTGGTCATTCTCATCAGAGCGATGTCTCCCTTGCTTCCGATCGTCACAAAATCCGGGTGAAGAATTATCCGGTCCACAGTGGAAACGATCTCATTAGAGGACGCGGTAAACAGCTGGTGCATGCCCAACACAACCTTAAAGAAAGCAGGATTGGGAATCCTAAGAGAACAGAACAATAGTAACCAAGTTATTGGGGTTTTCTATGAGCAATAGTCAGATTATAAAAAAACAGAAGCGTTGATAGACTTTGTTTACTGAAATTGCTTAACATTTGTTGTTATTTTCCTGAATTTCAGCTAGTTTGTGATGATACTCCAGACTATTCTCACTCAACTGATGCTTAACTGATATTATTGGTCAACTGAGAAGACACATAATATAACTCGTAGAGCCGATACCATAGATAGTGACTCTGTACTTGAGTTTGGAGGGTAACCACATCAATCAGGCTGCTTCACCTTCTGCCTATCGCATTTCCCTTATGTAAGATAATGCAAGGATTTCAGTAGATGATTCCTTGAAAGCGTTCTTCAGCTGTCCAGGGGCGGACACAGGACAAAACGTTCTGCTTTCTAAAAACAGTATATTGGCCCTTTGCAGCCCAATAGGTCTGTCTATGGCAGAAACAGCTCACTGCTCTAGAGGTGGTAGTGGCTCCTTTACCTCTTGGGCCCCTGTGTGGCTGCACACATTGCACCAGTGATATGTCTACCCATGTAATTGAGCCAAAATTACCCTACAAGTGTATACTTATGAAGTGAACATAACTAATATACTACATGTATCACATGTAGCCCCAATCTCTAGTCCTGACTGTTCCCCTTTTGACTTGGATTCCACAAAGTAGAGTGTTTCTTCTTCTAGCCTAACCACCAGTTGCCCGAAAGCATGTATCCAATGCAGAGAGGGCGAAGAAGCTGTATTTCGTGATAGAGCCAAGCCAGAAGTGGAGTTACAAGGACACAGATTTGTGGCTGCAAACAGGATATCAATGGATAGGGGCATGACAACAACCATGCCTGTTCTGGAGACGGGAAACCAGCAGACACCAGTTGCTATTTCCGCTCTTCGTGCATCCAAAGATGAACATTCAACTGAGGAGTATTGCGGTGGAGAGACCTTTCGGTACCCTGCACTGCACTGCACACTGCCAGCCAATCAGAGGTCAGTAGTTGATGTTGGTGTGTCAGTCACAAGTGGCCCACGGCAGTGACATTATAACTAGAAAGGGCCCAGGATAAATGCCATTACACCAGGATGGGAGACACTATAACAGGAAGGCCCAAGTATAAAGGACCTTAAACCAGGAAAAGGTGGTGATATACCAGGAAGGGGCCTAGGATGGAGGATATTCTTTCAGGATGAGGTTAGGAACAGTGACATTATTACAGGATGGAGGACATTATTATATGGGCTGCAGCAAACACGTATATCTTCCTAGAATCTGGTTTGCTACAAGGGCAAGCTGGGCAACTGTGAAGGGTGACCTTTAATAATCAGGGTAAATGAGTAATTTCTATTAACTTAAAGAGGACCTGTCACCCCACTGATGCCATGCAAACTGAATGTATCACTGATTGCAGCGTGTCTGCTGCATTCACAGAAGATGTCCCCCATAATTCTACCCCCTTTAAGCTGTTAAAAAGACTTTAGAAAGTGTATAGATTAGGAATCTGAAGGGCTTACTCATTATGGAGTCCTCACTGTTCTCCGATGTCCTCCTCGGCTCCTTCCTCTCTGTGCCACCTCCTGCCCTCTCTGTTCCGCCTCATGGCTCTGTGTGTCTCCCCTCATCGTCTTAAGTTACACAGGCACAGAGCGAACAGGTCCAGGCAGCTGAAACGACTCCTGCTGGTGACATCAGTGCCGGATCCCGCCCTGCTCCAGATTATACTGTATTCAGTATACAGTTGGGCGAGCTCTGGCGCTGATGTCACCGGCAGCTGCTGGGACCTGCTCGTTCTGTACCTGCGTCACTTAAGACGATGAGGGGAGACACACAGAGCCATGAGGTGGAACAGAGAGGGCAGGAGGCTGCACAGAGAGGAAGGAGGCAAGGAGGACACCGGAGAACAGCGATGACTCCATACTGAGTAAGGCCCTCTGGACTCCTTATCTGTACACTTTATAAAGTCTTTATACAGCTTACAGGGGGCTAGAGACATGGGAGACGCCTTCCCTGAATGCAGCAGACACGCTGCATTCAGTTTGCATAGCACCAAGGGGGTGACAGGTTCTCTTTCATTTTTAAACACGTCAGGGATAATTTTTATGTATCTGGACCAGCCATTTAAGGCATTTGTTTTATGAGACAAGGTTAGAAACTGTCTTTAGTAGAAATAAAGTTGATGTTAACGATCTGGTGAATGTAGTAATATGGCCGCCATTACATAATTCAAACAGCAGCCCATCCTCGTCCCGTGTCTGCCTGAAGAAACACAAATCCCAAGACCTGTGTCTTACTAACCGTGGTATCATAAGCATAGAAAACAGGTGTCGAGTAAGTCTGTGACAGGAGAAGGAATAAATCTCCTTGACTGAGCACAGAGGACTGAGGCTGGAGAAGATTTATTTCTTCTGATGTCACAGCCATTCTCTTTGCCTCATGGAAGTATATGTGATTTCTATGCAGTGCTCTGTCAGTTGAGACACAGTTCTCGGGAGCTGTCTCTTCAGACTTCAGCCTATCCTTACATGAGTAGGACGAGCTGTCTTTGATGGGGACAGTTTATTACATTCTTAGAGAACTCTTTTATGATAAAGTCACTTCAAGGTATGAGCTGAAGGCACCAAGGTAAATGTGTCTGTAGACCTCAGGGAAACCTTGTCTGAATCACATTTCACAAGGTCAATGTGTCTGTAGACCTCAGGGAAACCTTGTGTCTGTAGACCTCAGGGAAACCTTGTGTCTGTAGACCTCAGGGAAACCTTGTCTGAATCACAGTGAAGTTTTCTTACCCTTCAAAACAGTGAGCAGCGGACAACACCCACTGATTAGAGATGAGGGACCCCCCACAAATATGGGAGCCATTGTTTTGCACGCTGACTTGCCAGGGCCACTCTCCTTCCTTGGAGTCAGTCCCCCCATAAATTCTGTTGAGGGTTCTCGAGTACGGGCCATTCGAGGAGGCTTTAGAGCAGGAAAGGAAAGAAGCCACTGAAAGAGAAAAATGTCAATGGCGGTTAAACTCTTGTTTTATCAAAATGATGAAAGACGTCTAGAAAACTCAACAATACAGAGAAAACACTCCCAGTATATTTGCAAGAAAAGAGATTTGGTTCTTATGGCGAGAGAACAGTTCCCATCAGTTGACCCCTGAAAATGTGAAAAGTTGCCAAAAATGTCTGAATTATTGGTGAACTCGCTATCTACCTTATGGAGAGGAGTTTCCCTGCAGCCATAAGGAGACAGATAAGCTGATAAGGAGACTTATAGCCGCAATGGTCCTCTGGGAAATATGCAAATTGTCACTTCAATGAAGAAGTGGATGAACTCTAGCGCCACCTTTAGGTAGCAATGCTCAAAGTCATAGTCGACTCTTTAACAAGCCTTTAATATGACCAAGGTTCCGATCTGGCACAAATGCTTGGTCATATTAAAAGGCTTGTTAAAGAGTCGACTATGACTTTGAGGATTGCTACCTAAAGGAGGCGCTAGAGTTCATCCACTTCTTCATTGAAGTGACAATTTGAAATATTGGTGGACATTTATTTCTGTTTTCTTGGGGCCAAAAATGCAACTTATCATCCCATATATTAAAGGCCCCGTTACACACTACGATGTCCCAGCGATCCCACCTATGATGTGGATCGCTGGGACATCGTTAGCTAATCGCTGGTGTGCTGTCACAAAGGCAGACTCAACAGCGATCAGGACCAGCACAGTGCGGCGCTAAGTTACCTGCTGTTTACCCTGGTTACCCGCTGTTTATCCTGGTTACCAGGTCCCAGTCCTGATCGTTCACCGTTGGTCTCCCGCTGTCACACACGCCGATGCTGGCCGCCCAACAGGAAACCAACGATAAATTTATGGTCCAGTTCATTGACCAACGACCAACGATGAACGACCTCATCGTTGGTCGTTGGTAAATGTCACACACAATGATGTAGTTTAGACATCGCGGCAATGTCACCAAACCAGTGACGTTGCAACGATATTGTTAATGACATCGTAGTGTGTGATGGGGCCTTTACACTGTTCTCTATATACACTTCACCCTTTACCTTTTCAAGTGGATGTGAAATCTCCAGGGTATGAGGTTGTGTAGATAAGATCATAGAGCGCCTATTCTAGGTAGCACAAATAAGCATCAAGGGTTCAGAGGGGTCTTCCGTTTTTAGAAAATTGGTCAACAAATAATTCAATTTTGGAGAAATCACATAGAAAGAAAATTCTCATCAACACCGGGTCCAGTGAGGTTGAAGGCGTGAGCTGCAGAGTTCTCTGATTGGCTACAGCAGTGATGTCCCTGCTTCACCCAAAATACATAGACCGGAGCTCAGAGACCGTGGTGATTCTGAGTAAGTTTGCTCCCTTCATCTTTCCTTTAGCTCCCACCACTTAGTGAAAGCAGGGACCGTGGCCCAGTTGTGGACCACCGCTTTGTGCAAGTAGGCAAGGACAGAGGGTAGTTGGAGACTAGTGGCTGCACCTCTCCTGCACTGTGACGGAGTCAATGGGAAACTTGAACATTTTGACGGAAGATCATCTGGAAAAATTCTCGAGTTTTCATTGATTTCCATTATTCTTAGTCCGACCTGCTCATTTTGAGTACTTAGCACCTGAGCATGGTAGTGCTTGCTCATCTGTACTATCTGTATCTGTTAATTTGTTATTTTATTAGTATCTGATCATGACCAGGAAGTCCCTTCACATGATGACCCAGGAGGTCCCTTCACATGATGACCCAGGAGGTTCCTTTTACACAATGACCCAGGTGCCCCCTTCACATGATGACCCAATAGGTCCTTTTTACACAATGACCCAGGAGGCCCCTTCACATGATAACCCTGGAGGTCCCTTCACACGATGACCCAGGAGGTCCCTTGAAATGATGACCCAGGAGGTCCCTACACATGATGACCCCTGAGGTCCCTTCACATGATGACCCAGGAGGTCCCTTTTACACAATGACCCAGGAGGTCCCTACACATGATGACCCCTGAGGTCCCTTCACACGATGACCTAGGAGGTCCCTTCACACAATGACCCAGGAGATCCCTTCACACAATGACCCAGGAGGTCCCTACACACGATGACCCAGGAAGTCCCTACACATGATGACCCTGGAGGTCCCTTCATTTGATTACCCAGGAGGTCCCTTCACATAATGACCCAGGAGGTCCCTTCACACGATGACCCAGGAGGTCCCTTCACACGATGACCCAGGAGGTTCCTTCACACAATGACCCAGGAGGTTCCTTCACACAATGACCCAGGAGGTCCCTTCACACGATGACCCAGGAGGTTCCTTCACACAATGACCCAGGAGGTCCCTTCACACGATGACCCAGGAGGTCCCTACACATGATGACCCAGGAGGTCCCTACACATGATGACCCAGGAGGTCCCTTCACATGATGACCCAGGAGGTCCCTACACATGATGACCCAGGAGGTCCCTACACATGATGACCCAGGAGGTCCCTTCACATGATGACCCAGGAAGTCCCTTCACATGATGACCCAGGAGGTCCCTTCACATGATGACCAGGGAGGTCCCTTCACATGATGATCCAGGAGGTCCCTTCACATGATGACCCAGGAGGTCCCTTCACATGATGATCCAGGAGGTCCCTTCACATGATGACCCAGGAGGTCCCTTCACATGATGACCTAGGAGGTCCCTTCACATGATGATCCAGGAGGTCCCTTCACATGATGACCCGGGAGGTCCCTTTACACCATGACCCGGGAGGTCCCTTCACATGATGATCCAGGAGGTCTCTTCACATGATGACCTAGGAGGTCCCTTCACATGATGATCCAGGAGGTCTCTTCACATGATGACCTAGGAGGTCCCTTCACACAATAACCCAGGAGGTCCCTTCACACGATGACCCAGGAGGTCCCTTCACACTCCACCTTTCCATGATTCTATGAAGAATCTGTTTAAGATCAGCTAAACTCATTGAGGTATATTCCTGCAAAAATATTTGGAGCATTTTCCCGCTCCTGTCTGCTGCATCGGAAATGTTTGCATTTAGGGAAAATTTACACAAATTGTGACATAACTATAACGCTGCAGTTTGCTTTGACAATTGGTCGTTGTTTCTAAGTCAACTCCTTAGATTGATCTGAGAACCATGTCCCAATGGCCGCTGTGCTAGATCCTGTATTCTCGGCTTATTTGGGTGCAGCCAAATCCATTAATTCCAAATATTTGACCTTTACGATTTTTTCCAAATCTTCGATCTATGTGTCAACTTGCCAAATGGCCCCAACGAGTCCGATACAAACACAACGGGGAGATTGTTGAGAGTTGGAGTGAGCGAGATCCACAATGGGATTACATTGTCATGAAACATTTTTGGAGCCACATTCTAAGAATATTTTTAATAAATATTTTACCTGTGTCAATTTTACTGAAAATACGGTGAAGTTGAAATAATATACTGATACCTACAGTAACTACAGGGGCGAAAAGCTACGATCTAAAAGGTGGGCAAGGGACAGGATTTTATTGAGCGTTTTTGCTTTCACGCAACTTTCCATTAAAGTGTCACCTCCTTCCAACGTTCAAGAAGTTGGGATGTCTCCACCTCAATTAATATTCTATAGTGACGGGGTCCCACACGCTATCCGTGACACTGACCACAGCGCAGGCATTCAGTATTGTCTGGGTCCACTCCGTCATACCCTTGGGAAGGACACATCCTGCAGCTCAGTGTACAGGAGGAAAGAGACGTCACCCATGGGTGAGAGAGACAGCGCACAATGGGGGAACAGAGAGAACACAAGGGGAAAGACAGCAAAAAGGGAGAGCACACAAGTGGAGAGAGCGCACAAGAGGAACAGAATGCACAGGGGGAGAGGCAGCACATGGAAAGAGAGAGCTTACAGGGGGAAAAGAAAGCATAGGAGGAAAGAGAGCACATGGGGAAGAGACAGCACAAGGAGAGAGAGCACACAGGAGGAGAGACAGCAAAAGGGGAAAGACAGCACGCACAGAAAGAAACAGCACAAAGGGAAATACAGCGCACAGTGGGATGAGAGAGAAAGCACAAGGGGAGAGAGAATGCAGAGGGAGAGACACGGCACAAGGAGGGAGAGCACACAGGAGGAGAGACAGAACAAGTGAAGAGAGCACACAGGGTGAAGAGCGAGAACACAGGGAGAGAGATAGTACAAGGGGAGAGAGAGCACACAGGAGTAGGAGAACGTTTACAGGGGGAAGAGAGAGTGCACAGAAAGGAGAGAGTGTATAGAGGGAAGAGAGAGTACACAGAGGAAGAGATAGAACAAGGGGAAAGAGCGCACAGGGGTAGGAGAAAGTGCAGAGGGGGAAGAGATAGCACAAGGGGAAAGAAAGTGTAGAGGGGAAGAAGAGAGAACACAGTGGGAAGAGACAGGCAGCATAAGGGGAGAGAGAGGACGCAGGGGAAAAGACAGCACAATGGGAGAGAGAGTGCATAGAGGGAGGATACAGCCCACAGTGGAAGAGAGAGTGCACAGGTGGGAGAGACAGTACAAGGGGAGAGGAGTGCATAGAGGAGACACACCGCACAGGGAAGATAGAGCACAAGGGGAAAGAGAGCGCACAGGAGGGAGAGAAACACAAGAGGAGAGAGAGTGCATAGTGAGAAAGACAGCACAATGGAAGAGAGAATGCACAAGGGGAAAGGCAGCACAAGGGAGAGTGGACAGGGTGAAGAGAGAGTACACAGAGGGAGAGAGCACAAGGGGCGAGATAATTCACAGGGGGAGAGACAGCACAAGGGAAAAGAGAGTGCACATAGGAAGAGAGAGCACGCAGGGGTAGAGAGCACAAGAGAAGAGAGAGCGCACAGGGATTAGAGAGAGCACACAGGAGAGAGACAGCCCAAGAGTAGATAGAGCACACAGGGGGGAGGAAGAGCTCAAGGGGAGAGAGAGCACACATGTAGGAGAGAGATAGCACAAGGGGAGTTTGCACACTGGGAAGAGAGAGTGCACCAGAGGGAGAGGCAGCACAAGAGGAGAGAGAGGACATAGGAAGGAGAAACAGCACATTGGGAAAGAGAATGTACAGTGGGAGAGAGACTGCACACAGGGGTGAGAGTCAGCACAAGCGGAGAGAGAGCTCAAAAGGGGAAGACAAAATACACAGGGGCAAGAGAGAGCTAACAGGGTTGGAGAAGGCAGCACAAGGGAGAGAGAGCGCACAGGATGATGGCGAGCAGCGACAGTGCTGCCAACCCATGATCACCCAGTGCAGCAGCGGCTCCCCCCGCCCACCTTGGTGGCGCTGCAATTAGCAGAGTGAGTAGTTGGACTAACATATAATCGCACATGTTTTATAATTGCCCCGTCTAGTGAAGATAGGTACAGTAGATAGATAGATAGAAATAGATACATAGATAGATAGATAGATAGATAGATAGATAGATAGATAGATAGATAGATAGAAGACAAGGAGTAATGAAAGCAAGGGGAGGCCGATGATTGACACAAAATATTGAAAATGAGATTATAGTACCAATGGCAGCCACCAGATGGCAGAACACTACCATAATTTTTATATATATATATATATCTATATGCCTACATACCTATATCTATCTATATATCCGTATATATCTATATACCCACCCATTATCCTTGGTAGTGTTCTGCCATCTGGTGGCTGCCCTCGGTATTCAATATTCAACGTTCTAACTCTTAAAACATAGCGAGAAAACATAAATTTTACCAAAAAAATAATCTTAAAATTGTAATAAAATTTAAAATTAAAAAAAATAAAAAATCTAGCTTTAGTGCAATATCTAAAAAGCTGAAGATTTGTTTGGCTTCACTGTTCACAGATTTTGAGTTTTCTATAAATAAATCCTTCAGAACTTAAGTTACACAATTGGATTCGTAAGAATTTTTTCATTTTTAAAAATCTTTTGTTAATCCTATTAAAACACAAATCGCTTCCTCTGTCGCCTAAAGATCTTCCCCATTGCTGAATATAGCACATTACATACCTATGCCCAGCAGGGTCATCACTCGTGTTGGAGCCATTTGAGATGTGAGTTCATCGATTGAGGTCTCTTCAGTTGAGGTCTCTTCAGTTGAGGTCTCTTCAGTTGAGGTCTTTTCAGTTGAGGTCTCTTCAGTTGAAGACTCATTCAGTTGAGGACTGTTCTGCTGAGGTGTCTTCAGTTGAGGATCTCTTCAGTTGAGGACTACGTCAGTTGAGGACTCGTCAGTTGAGACTCGTCAGTTGAGGACTCTTCTGCTGAGGTGTCTTCAGTTGAGGACTCTTCAGTTGAGGACTCTTCAGTTGAGGGACTCTTCAGTTGATGACTCTGTCAGTTGAGGACTCGTCAGTTGAGGACTCGTCAGTTGAGGACTCTTCATGCTGAGTGTCTTCGTGAGGACTCTTCGCTGAGGTGTCTTCAGTTGAGGACTCTTCAGTTGAGGACTCGTCAGTTAAGGACTCTTCGCTGAGGTGTCTTCAGTTGAGAACTCGTCAATAGAGGACTCTTCAGTTGAGGACTCTTCTGCGTGAGGACTCTTCAGTTGAGGACTCGTTCAGTTGAGGCTCTTCAGTTGAGGACTCGTCAGTTGAGGACTCTTCAGTTGAGGACTCTTCAGTTGAGGACTCGTCAGTTGAGGACTCTTCAGTTGAGGCTCTCAGTTGAGGACTCGTCAGTTGAGGATCTCTCAGTTGAGGACTCGTCAGTTGAGGACTCGTCAGTTGAAGGACTCGTCAGTTGAGGACTCTTCAGTTGAGGGACTCTTCAGTTGAGGACTCTTCTGCTGAGGTGTCTTCAGTTGAGGACTCTTCAGTTGAGGACTCTTCTGCTGAGGTGTCTTCAGTTGAGGACTCTTCAGTTGAGGTGTCTTCAGTTGAGGACTCTTCAGTTGAGGACTCGTCAGTTGAGGACTCTTCTGCTGAGGTGTCTTCAGTTGAGGACTCGTCAGTTGAGGACTTGTCAGTTGAGGACTCGTCAGTTGAGGACTCTTCAGTTGAGGTCTCTTCAGTTGAGGACTCTTCTGCTGAGGTGTCTTCAGTTGAGGACTCGTCAGTTGAGGTCTCTTCAGTTGAGGACTCGTCAGTTGAGGACTCGTCAGTTGAGGACTCTTCTGCTGAGGTCTCTTCAGTTGAGGTGTCTTCAGTTGAGGACTCTTCAGCTGAGGACTCGTCAGTTGAGGACTCTTCAGTTGAGGTGTCTTCAGTTGAGGTCTCTTCTCCAGATGTCTTCGATTCTCCTCCATGAAGATGATGGATACGGCTCTATTTAAAGTTTTTTTTAAAGGGACGGTCCCCAGATTATGTCAGCACCCAACTAGAAAATGTTGTCTTGCCTGAATGATAATCTCCAGGCATCTATCTACATACAATAACACTTTAAGAGTAGCGTATATATTGACAATAGTTAATCCCACAACGTGTCACGTTACGTAATCCTTTTTGCTATGCAAGGAATCTTGAAGACAACGGTCATTGTGTTATCAAATGGAAATTCTCTTAGAATTTAGACTAATTTATAATAATTCGGTGTCTTTGATGCAGGAGACTCTCTGGTTCGAGCCTTGATGACATGGCATTTAGAGGCCCGGTGGTTTTCTATGGAGCCAAAGAGACGGGATATAGAGGTGTGAACTGAGGTTAAGGGGCACAGGAAGTAGAGTCAAGAGCCAGCAAGGGTCAAGGATAGAGTCAGATGATCAAAGGGTGGTTCTGTTCTTTGGTCAGTCATTGGCATATATGTTCATAAGTTTAGGTCACTCAGACCAGTCCCCTTAGAGCACTATGTTACCTACCAGTAGGTTCTTTCTAGTCCATAGTGGCACGTAGTCAGTCGTCGTCTAATACCAACTATCCAAAATATCCAGCTGTAGGGTGATACGATTCCCCAATCTCTCGCCCCTTGCTTAAATGCCGCAATGTCAGAACAGGAGACGACAGGGTGCTGACCGCATCTAGAGGACCTCAACCCCGGGGTCTCAAGGAACTGCCCAAGAAACCAACCAAGAAATGTAACAACCGGTCCCAATACGGGGACACTGCAGCATTTAACCAAAGGGTGAGAGATTGGGGAATCATATCATCCTAGAGCTGGATACTGAACAGCCTGGGGAAGCAAAAAAGCCAGTTTTGAGGAGGACACAGAGGCACTGTAACATGTGATCTTAGAGTCATCAGAGGATTTTGGAGACCTCCATCAATCTGCCCAGAGAAGTCCTGGTACACCGGATAGTAATTCAAAAGAGAAAACTGTTCCAGCTTCAGAATGAAAAATTAGGACTGGTGAGACGACCCTGCACCTCTGGCTGCTCCTAAAACCTATACCAATGTGCCTATTAAAAACCCTCTCAGCACTATAGGTGCTGGAGCATGCTTTACCAGGTCTTACCTCTCCAGGCTAGCCTCCTCGGTGACCCTCTACCTCCAGTGAAGGACCTGTCCTGCCGCAACCTTACAACATATAACAAGATATTTCTCATATACAGTCCTGGATTATGACTCCTGTGTAGTTTTATGTGTAGAGACGTGTGATGATGTATCGTGATATCGGCATTGGGTGTAAGTACTATTTGAGTTGTGGTTCAGACTCCACGCTTGGGTGTTTGCTGATTTAGAGCAGCTGCTCATACAAAACCTTACATGTTATTCAATGTGAATTTGTTTTTGCATTTACTTTCATCTTTGGGTCTCACGAAAGCGTAGATAAGGGTATGTCCTGATCTATGGGTTACACTTATGGGATATACTTTAGAACAAATTTTATTCAATATGCTTTTAAAGTGCATAAAGTGTGAAAAAGTGTACAAAAGACAACACAACACTCACTCAACCTCAAAGAAACATGAATATATACAACATAATTGCCAACCAACTACCCTCAGGGGTACTAGGATCAGTTTACCATCCCGACCTAACGTCACTTCCCTCAGTCGAAAAAAGTCCAAGGTCCGTTGTCATTTTCCTAGAAGTCTAAATTGACTTATACAGTAAAGAGGGGTATTGTGGTGCCCCTGAAGATCCAGTCGCCACAGAGGTACTACACCTCAGCCAGAGGTGTGGTGCCCCACTCTTCGGGTAAGGAGGGGACAGCAACTGGTACCCACACACCCGCATTCAACACTACACACTCCAGGTCTGGGATTTGGGTGGACCCTGTTCAGGGAGGGCCCCATCCCAGTCTAGAGGGGAAATAGGTAGGGGGTGTGGGTGGAGAAGGTAGAAAAGGGTAACAACGAGGAGAAAGGGAGAGGGGTGAGGAGTAGAGGAGTTGCAGGAGATGCGAGGAAAGGCGTCCTGGGAATTGGAGCAGAGAGGCTCATCCCAGGACAAGGAAGACGTGAGAACCGGTGAGGGGGCTCCAGAGACTGAGAAGTGGTCCCAGGGGCACAGGAAGTGAGGAATCCACCCGTGGCACCCATATCCAGGGCAACGATAACTAAAACTTGGGTGGAGGGACTGAGGTTGCAGAAGGGGACTTGCTCCAGACTCAAGGACTCAAGGACTCAGCTAGCCAACTGGAGGCTGCGGTGACTCCAAGTGCAGCAGCCAAAGCCACACTTAATTGTCAAAAAGGCAGCCACATAGGGTCAAGGGGATGAGGAAGATGTCACCCGACAGGACCCAAGGCTGCTGGCTCAGGATACAGCGTGAGGCGCAGGGTAGGAGGGCGAGAGGCAGCACAGAGAGATGACCCTGGAAGGAACACCAAAAGGAGGTCCCGGTAGAGTGCTCCCAAGTTATCGGAGAGTTGGCTGGAATGGAACCCTGAGCCTGAGGCACAGCTCCCGCTGGTTAGTGGAAGCACCTGGAGGCTTGTCAGAACTGTGAGTAAAAACCTAAAGACTGCACCTTGCTGTGTCCTCCATTTATTTCCCGCGCCCCTCAGCCCTGTATCCTACAGTTTCCTATCCCTTGCATAAACTGTATCAACTGCCCTGGGGCCTCCTGCTCTACCCGTGGAGAGAAGAACACCTACCTGCGTTACCAATAGTTGGCTATCCATCCCCAATTGCCGAAACCCACGGGTGGCATCACGTTAAATCCCATATAAAAGATGACAGTCAGGACCACGGAGCTGGGTCACTGCCTCGTGACTTTCCAGAGAACTGTCTGGCCCGGTCCCGAGTACCATGCGGCCCTGGTGGGGCGTGTCAGAACCAGTATGCAAAGAAGAGTAAACCATCTATCAAGTGATGCAAAGACCCGACGCGTTTCGCTACCACAGATTATGGTAGCTCATCAGAGGCAACAAAAATCATTGATATAACACATGGTTTCACAACAAGGCTTTTAACCATGCGCAGGTGGCCGGTATACAGCAAACATTTGTCTCTGTTTCCTGCTTAGCTTCACTGTGACGTCAAAGTCCGGTGCTGGTCACATTGTTCCACATTGTTAGGCAAGTCAACCGGAAGACGTCCAGTCCTATGAACACAAACAGGTGGATGATTGACTCTGGGATTATCAATTGTAGAGAACAGATATACCCATAGCCAGGGGAGAGGTGAAAGAATATAATGTAATTTACATTCACCCCACGACATGAAATAGGTTACCAGAAATTCAAGACATACCCATCAAATTCAAGGAGGAGGACTATCCGGAATAGAAGAGGAGGACTATCCGGAATAGAAGAGGAGGACTATCCGGAATAGGAAGAGGAGGACTATCCGGAATAGAAGAGGAGGACTATCCGGAATAGAAGAGGAGGACTATCCGGAATAGAATAGGAGGACTATCCGGAATAGAAAGAGGAGGACTATCTGGAATAGGAGAGGAGGACTATCCGGAATAGAATAGGAGGACTATCCGGAATAGAAAGAGGAGGACTATCTGGAATAGGAAGAGGAGGACTATCTGGAATAGGAAGAGGAGGACTATCTGGAATAGGAAGAGGAGGACTATCCGGAATAGGAAGAGGAGGACTATCCGGAATAGGAAGAGGAGGACTATCCGGTATAGAAGAGGAGGACTATCCGGAATAGAAGAGGAGGACTATCCGGAATAGAAGAGGATGACTATCCGGAATAGAAGAGGAGGACTATCCGGAATAGAAGAGGATGACTATCCGGAATAGAAGAGGAGGACTATCCGGAATAGAATAGGAGGACTATCCGGAATAGAATAGGAGGACTATCCGGAATGGAAGAGGAGGACTATCCGGAATAGAAGAGGAGGACTATCCGGCATAGAAGAGGAGGACTATCCGGAATAGAAGAGGAGGACTATCCGGAATAGAAGATGAGGACTATCCGGAATAGAAGAGGAGGACTATCCGGCATAGAAGAGGAGGACTATCCGGAATAGAAGAGGAGGACTATCCGGAATAGAAGAGGAGGACTATCCGGCATAGAAGAGGAGGACTATCCGGAATAGAAGAGGAGGACTATCCGGAATAGAAGAGGAGGACTATCCGGAATAGAAGATGAGGACTATCCGGAATAGAAGAGGAGGACTATCCGGAATAGAAGAGGAGGACTATCCGGAATAGAAGATGAGGACTATCCGGAATAGAAGAGGAGGACTATCCGGCATAGAAGAGGAGGACTATCCGGAATGAGAAGAGGAGGACTATCCGGAATAGAAGAGGAGGACTATCCGGCATAGAAGAGGAGGACTATCCGGAATAGAAGAGGAGGACTATCCGGAATAGAAGAGGAGGACTATCCGGAATAGAAGATGAGGACTATCCGGAATAGAAGAGGAGGACTATCCGGATAGAAGAGGAGGACTATCCGGAATAGAAGAGGAGGACTATCCGGAATAGAAGAGGAGGACTATCCGGCATAGAAGAGGAGGACTATCCGGAATAGAAGAGGAGGACTATCCGGCATAGAAGAGGAGGACTATCCGGAATAGAAGAGGAGGACTATCCGGCATAGAAGAGGAGGACTATCCGGAATAGAAGAGGAGGACTATCCGGATAGAAGAGGAGGACTATCCGGAATAGAAGAGGAGGACTATCCGGCATAGAAGAGGAGGACTATCCGGAATAGAAGAGGAGGACTATCCGGAATAGAAGAGGAGGACTATCCGGCATAGAAGAGGAGGACTATCCGGAATAGAAGAGGAGGACTATCCGGAATAGAAGAGGAGGACTATCCGGAATAGAAGATGAGGACTATCCGGAATAGAAGAGGAGGACTATCCGGCATAGAAGAGGAGGACTATCCGGAATAGAAGAGGAGGACTATCCGGAATAGAAGAGGAGGACTATCCGGCATAGAAGAGGAGGACTATCCGGAATAGAAGAGAGACTATCGGATAGAAGAGGAGGACATCCGGAATAGAGGGAGGCATCGGCATAGAGGGAGGACTATCCGGAATAGAAGAGGAGGACTATCCGGCATAGAGAGGAGGACTATCGGAATAGAAGAGGAGGACTATCGGCATAGAAGAGGAGGACTATCCGGAATAGGAAGATCTACGGGAGTCTCAGAGAGAATTGACATCAGCTGGGATTGGACCTTTTACCGACTTAAGACCAACAGCACGTGACCACACCAACACAGGCACAACTAGGTGGATAGTTTTCTAAAGTTGTTACCAAGGACCTGGATAACTCGGAGTGTAAAGGAGAAAAGTGAAGACAACCCTTGACATCTGCCTGAAGAGAGGACATCATGAGAAGCCATCAGAAAAGGGTGGCACCTAGTGATCATGGACCACAATTATTATACAAAAATATGTTTGGATATACCGGGAGATAGACGTTATTATGGAATTCTTAAGTAAGTTCCAAGAACAAGGTAAATCTGATTTGCATCAAATCAATTCAGTCATCTATAAACCTCAATAAAGCTGCACAGACAAAGGCCTCAACTGTTTTAACATCACTAATCTGGTCCTTTAGGGAACATTTATATCACAAATCACAAGAGTTGACATTGTTTGCCAAGAAAAGATGAAATATCTGGATTGTGAGTTCAGTTTGTTTTAGATTTCCTTTTGGTAAACAGCAGGTGTTTAGAATACCTAAAGTGTCCTATCCTTGGTCCTCTGTACCTGACCCACCTCCGCAGGTCCACCCGTCATCTGTTGTCTATCTTTCTTCTAGTTGGGTCTTCCATTACTTGTCCTCACACCATCAATGATATGTGTAATACCCCACGTCACCGCATCCACGTCGGTAATGTGCACTAGATACTGTAGGGCTTTGTGATACTTCCGGGAGGCAGGTATAATATAGAAGAGCTGATCGGAGGACTAGCAGCAGTGGGATTGGTGCAGGGAGGGCCGGGAAGTCGTGGGGTGAAGATACTTTTTCATGCCTCCCTGGCCAATTCCATTTACACCAAAACACAGAAGATACTAGATGTAAATTGAATTTGTGTTGAGTTTCGAAGAATTTGCACAACTAGGTGAATTCAAAGAATTTTGGAATCCCTTCTCCTTCATTGACTAAAATGTCCAACACCAATTTACACAATGTGGAAGATTCATGAGATGCAAAAGGCTCACATGATCTCTGACACAACCCTTAGCTTCCCATAACCCTTGTAGCTATCACATTACATGATATAGCTCAGACAATCAGGAGGAACTATCACAGCCTGTGTAAAAGCAGAGGCAGGGAATGCAGCAGCCACGTGGTTGTAAATCTGGATAGTGGAACTGCAAAGTACTTTGGAGGCTGGAAGGTCTCCTCCTCACTCATGTGAGACGAAGGCGATTGGTGGAGGACAATGACCTGTGGTCAATGCAGTTGAGAAACCTGTGGAGATAAAAAGACGGAGAGACTTTCCTAGCAGTGTGGCAAACTACAAGTAAATGCAAAATATTGACCATGCAATGACAGGAAGAAAACTTGGTGGATCAGCCAGATCCCAACACAACCTAAAGGGAAAAAATAAAAGCAGCACTCCCCATTTGCCATAAAACCACTGACTTTATTCAAGGTCCATTAAAAAGACATACAGGAATGGTAGATAACAGAGGTATATTGTGAGGACAACAGCTGTTTCGTGCAGACACCCATAGGAGTGCAGGTGTCTGCACAAAACAGCTGTTGTCCTCACAATACTGAATTTTTTTCTTCTATATATAATAAACTATGAACTTGACTAAAGAGCGCAATATATTTTTGGCCTTATTCGCTAAACCTGCTTGGATCCATGTAGAGTACCATTATAATGGGTGGCCGGTGTTAAAAGTGGTGCAGAACATTTTCACAGCTTTTTACAACATAGAATGAAAAAAGCTACGAAGAGGATGTCAAAAGCCAAGACCGGTCAGTGATGAGTGCAGGTCCAGCGTCTGCAACCATCATCCTCGATAACCCGGAGTGCGGCAGGTACAGCGAGGGGTGAGCGAGTTATTAAGAAAGAACCAGTGAAGATCCACATCTCCTCGTGTCTCTGCTCTTCAGAGGATTTCAGTGTCTTAAGATGGAGAACTTTATCCCGGTCCCGAAAGTTGATTAATTTGCAGTAAAAATTCCTATTAAAAGAGAAGAAAGTCCAGATCAGATTACAGTCGATGCTCCCTGGTAACCGGGACTAACATCACAACCCAAGTTACAGGGGAACCAAGGTAATATAGAAGGTAAAACTATAATCAGAATAGAAATGTCACCTCCAACCCAAAGACTAACATTGACCCGACACAATAACCCCAGCCTGGACCTGCCATATATCATGATGACAGCACCAAGAGGGGGGGCAATGTGACGCACAATGTTATACATGGAGATGATTGGATGTAAATTGAATTTGTCTAGCAGGCACTGTATATAGGGGCCGTTACTTTCACAAGGTGTTATATATAGGGGCCGTTACTTTCACAAGGCACTGTATATAGGGGGCCGATTACTTTCACAAGGCATTGTATATAGGGGCCGTTACTTTCACAAGGTGTTATATATAGGGGGCTGTTACTTTCACAAGGCGTTGTATATAGGGGCCGCTTACTTTCACAAGGCGTTGTATATAGGGGCCGCTTACTTTCACAAGGCGTTGTATATAGGGGGCTGTTACTTTCACAAGGCGTTGTATATTGAGGGCCAATTACTTTCACAAGGCGTTGTATATAGGGGGCCGATTACTTTCACAAGGCGTTATATATAGGGGGCCGTTACTTTCACAAGGCGTTATATATAGGGGGCCGTTACTTTCACAAGGCGTTGTATATAGGGGCCGTTACTTTCACAATGATGTGAATTGCAGCCAATCAGTGGTTTTTTCTTGACACGATATTGATTTTGCTTCTTGAGAGTTTGGAATTCATAACAAAAGTCCAGGAAAGGTGAAGATGGTTTCCACAGTACACCATAGACTGGAGTGGCCTGAAGACTAGTGGAAGACCAGATCCCTTGGAGCGGACTCTATGGAGTTCCCTATTAGGCTCTATAATGAGACAAGTCAGAGGGGCCCTCACCATCATCTCTTTTGAGGGCCTCCATGCATCCTAGATACTCACATATAGCAAGCAGAGTGGACCACACGGTGCAGAACATCCCGGTGATTCCCATCAGAAGCCATGTCCGGTGTCCAGCCCAGTGCGGAGAGGAGGCTGTAATACACAGAGAGGTGATATACTCAATACTCATAGGCTTGGGCCCACATTACCAATGGTAGGGGCAGTAGTCAAGGGAATCCTGTGGTTACACCAATGTTAGTGTGAAACCATCCACCTATCCAAAGTAGATGAGAACAGAGAGCAATAGCTTTTTTCTGAAGGTTGTTACTCTATCGGGCAGGGATGGAGTTACCTGGGCTGGAGATGAAGCTGGGACATTCTGTGTCCGGCTGGATATCCGTCAGTTTTGTAAACTCCAGATTGGGCAGGTACTGCTGGATCCACCACCGGTAGATGGACACCAATGAGTAGATTCCGGGTCGGTATGGACCACCGCATCCATCACCCCAGCTCACTATACCGGCCTGGTACCAGGTACCCTGCACCTTACACATCAGAGGTCCTCCAGAGTCGCCCTGCAATAGAGGACACTATCAGCCCTCATTTATCACAGCGTTATCCAATGTTCACATTCGAATCCTGTAAAACCCCATTAAGAAAAAGCAGCACAGATGATTTGCAGCATTTGGGTCCAATCTTTCAGTGCAGTTTGTTACGGACTGGTAACACCTCTGGTCACCACCAGGGGGTGATCTGTGCACAGCTAGATAAGGCTGAATAGAAGCTGCACATATCGCCCCCTGGTGGTGGCCACAGGAAACTGCCATTGATAGGTGAAGTCCAGAAAGATCGATACTCTGCACTAATGAAACAGACCAATCAAATAAAAGCTCTCCCTATCATTAATCATTACTTGTACCAATGCTATCCATGATTTTCTCGGATCAAAAAAAATCAATCAATTTTTCCTTTAAGTGGAAAATCTGATTGATTCATCCTAACTATGGATGACATTGCCATGGTGGGATCACTCTGAAGACTATGGTCACCTCTGACAATGAAAACAGCATTTTATATATCGGAATATTTATAATAATTAAATGTTTCAGATTGTATTTCTCATCTTTCTAACTTCGTGATATGGGATTTGTAACCTGCCTTCAGAATCACACGTTTCTCATATAGGAGTGTCCCTCCCAGGAATACAGGCTGAATGTGAGCTCTGTGTGTGTTGGATGCTGCTACCTTCACTAGATCTCTTGTGTCAGCAGATTTCCACCCCTTTACTTCACTCTTTGTCCACAGGAAACTCCTCTCATGTGTGTCATTAATGCTGAGTGTGATTCCCCATCTCCTCTGATAAGAATCCCTTCCAGGGGTGGGCTGGACCGGGGGGCAGGAATGCATTTGCCCCCGGGCCGGTGCTCAGGGCTGGATGAAGGACCAGCAGTGATTTTAATACAAAGTGCACCTTCAGTGCGCGACAGCGTCTTCCTGCCGGCAGGTGGTCCAACATGCAGCAGTGTGTGATGAGGTCATCATGCCGCGACCTCATCACACACCGCTGCTGGTGACTCAGAGCCGAGCAGAGGACGCCAGGACGCGGCGGTGTGAATGATGAGCAGTGCAGTGATAATTACATGTCCTGAGGAGGCACTGCATGTGTGTGTCTCTGTCACGCTTGGGAGGTAGGGGAATCAGGTAACAGGTAGGTGTAATGGGCGAAAGGATCAGGAGGAGCTAAGCTGACCCTTACCCTGGGGGTCCCTAGCTCGCCCTGCTCTCGGTGGTACCTCTAATGGTGAGGAGGTCTGAGTCTCCACCCTATTCCCTGGCTCTTGAACAGCCCTAGGCTGAGGGCACGGATCCAGGCTTACAGCTACTCCCAAGGAAAGCCTTCAGCCCAGCAGCTAAGCAACAGCAAAGCACCAAGACTTAGAGCAAATAACTATCAGCAGTATCTGACAGAGGAGAGGGAAGGCTATTTAAAGCCAGTGGGAGGGGATCCCAGGTGAGTCACACATCAACCCCTCAACCAGCAGCTAAACATAATAGTGAATGCAGCTCTGGAGCACAACACAGGAGGCCAAGACCTTCACACCAATACCTCATGCAGCTCTTAAACACAAACAACATACACAGCAGCATCCAGCAATGTCAGCTCCATCTAACATTCAGTCTCTCTACCATTATGCACAGACTATGTGATCTCACCCTGCTCTCTATATACACTTACAGTGGTGTGAAAAAGTGTTTGCCCCCTTCTTGATTTCTAATTCTTTTCCATGTTTGTCACTTAAATGTTTCACCAAACAAATGTAAATATTAGACAGAAATAACACAAGTAATCACAAAGCGCAGTTTATAAAAGAAGATTAAGGAAAAAAATAATCCAAACCTACAGGGCCCTGTGTGAGAAAGTGATTGCCCCTTAAACCTAATAACTGGTGGGGCCGTCCTTATCAAGCGTTTGTGATGACTGGCAATGAGTCTGTACAACACTCAGCTTTTTTTGGATAATTGTTCTGCTGCGTTACCCAAGTGCTCTCCATCTTGAGGTCATGGACAGACGGACGGACACTCTCCTTCGGGAGTTTTTGGTGATAGCAGAATTCAAGGTTCTATTTACCACCTCATCTTCCAGGTCCTGAAGCAGTAAAACAGCCCCAGACCATCACACGGCCTCCACCATACTTTACTGTTGGGATGGTGTTCCTTTTCTCAATTGTTGTGTTACGTCACCTTCCAAAATGTTCAACTTTTGTCTCGTCAGTCAGTAAACTATATAGAGCCTGTGTGATCTCTCCTTGCTTTCTACACTTACAGCTTATGTGATTTCTACTACTCAACTCCTCCAGTTGCCATCCAGTCCCTTCAGCCGCTGTTGTTCAACAATAACAAGTTAGAGGTGGCAAAGAGAAGGCCCAGTGGTTCCCCACCCAAATCAGAATACTATTCCCTATGCAGGCAATATCTCATGTAGAGAAACCCTTTACATTATGATATAGGGGACCAGCACGTCAGCAGCTCAGGTCATTACTGGTGGTGGAGTCGCCAGACACTTACCTGACAAGAGTCTTTTTTACCATCGATGTATCCGGCACAAATCTCATAATTGTGGATTAAGACGGTGCTCGCGTTCTCTGAGGACAAGACATGATATAATTCATCACATGTCACATAGTCAATGAGAGGCACGACCACCTCCTGAAGGGTCCCATTGACAGGCAGCACTGTATGGAGACAGGAATTATAGGATTTATCAGGGATCATTACCTAGAGAATGACCCATCACCCACCAAAAGTACTCCACCCTGGGATCAGGAGATCCTTACATCTCATCCCCCTATAAAACATTGACTTGTACTGCTAGTTGTTAATTACCCCTACCCAAATAATGGGAGACCTAACCCATGGAGGAGCCGATTTCTCCACCCCAATGTACCAAAAGTGGTTAAGAGTAATGGACTCCCACATGTCGGCCATACTATGCTAGTGTTCTCCCTATCATGCTGGTTCCAAGACGTCAATCTTGATTCACAAAGGATCTCCCCAAAAAACTCCACTTGTGTGTTTTGCGGGATAGACGTAGATGTCGTCTACTCAACGCTCAACATTGTGTTGACTTAAAACTGCACCGAGATGTTCTGTAAATGCCGAAACATCCCTGCAATGACCCCATTGAGACCAGAGAGGTAATGAGATAAGGCCTACAGCTGCTGCTTGTCTGTCCCCAGCCGGTGGTCCAGCACTCCAAGCCACACGGGAAGTTGGTGGTTTCATCGGGAAGATGTATCGGTTGAATGTATGGGGTGTAACTGATGGGAGTGGACAACCTCAGCAGAGCGATGTCTCCTTTGCTCATGAATCCGTTATACTCCGGGTAAATGATAATTTGGTTGACAGTGGAAACAATCTCATGGGGACTTGTGTGTACAGCCGGTACAGTCCCACCACCACTGTGAAGAACGAAGGATTACTTTCTCTGTTGAATAGAGAAAACAGAGTGAGAATCGGTAAACTTTCTCCTACCCATTCCTATTCCATACCGTCTCCAGGAATGTCTCATGTATGGAAGGTTCCCGGTCACTGATCACAAATCTCCCACCTTACCCTTCAAAGCAGTGAGCAGCGGACATCGCCCACTGTTGGGAGATCAGCGTCCCCCCACATATGTGGGATCCTTCATATTGAACGCTGACTTGCCAAGGCCACTCTCCATCATCAGCATCCTCACCCCCGACTATTCTGCTACTGGCCTTGGAGGAAGTTGTTGTTGGAATGGTCAAGACCCAAGAAACTACAAGACAAAAGAAATGTATAGATTTGGATACAATGTAACAACAACTCAGTCTCTTAAGAAATACCAATGGTGATGGAGCTCGGTACTCGTAACGAGCAATCGAAAGCTTTGGATGGGCTCAACTTGTGTACTGAGTACAATGGAAGTCAACCATTTTTCCGAAAGGTTACCTGGAATAAAGCTTGAGTTCCCCATTGACTTCCATTGTGCTTGGTACATGAGTCGAGCCCGTCCAAGCTTCTGATGGGTCTTAATGAGTACCGAGCACCTGAGCATGGTAGTTCTCGCTCATCACTAGTCCCCAACTTAAGCAGGAGGTCTATGAACCCCCAGATGACATCGGGGATCACGTTCTTCACCTGCAGCCTTCAGATGACTCTTTGCTGCAGATGAATGAATTATTGATTATGCGTTTTTGAGTTTTGTCCTTGGGCTGTGAATGGCTGAGATGGAAGAATATTTGGAATGTGGAGCTAATGTGATACAAACTGAGCTAATGTGAAACCAGGGGGGTATCTACAACAGGTGCAGGGGTTGCAATCACACCTGGTCCCTGGAGCCTAGGGGGGCCCCAAAGGTCCCTTTGGCCTATAGAAAAAGACTATTGGTAGTAAAGGTTTGCTATAATTGGGTGCCCCGTTGAAGCTTTCGCAACGGGGCCCTTGACATTTGAGTTATGCCACTCTGTGGATGTGATGTAAAGCTATTGTGAAGCAAATATAAAGCGTAGAACCAACGTAGAGTGAATACAGAGCCGTCATGGTCCCTACATAGATGTGGTGATTGGAGTGGACGTGGCACTGGGCTATAGGAACTTTGAGTCTCTTTGTGCCCACTTGTGATTCACCAAATCAGATAAACTAATGGAAAAGAGATCCTACTACGTAGCAGCGGTGTAACTAGGTTTGCCGGCGCCCGGGGCAAAGATCTGTTTGGCACCCCCCCCCCCAAAGTAGGTGATGACCGGGGATGGGGGGCGCCCCTATTGCAGCCCTGGTTGAGCAGCGGAGGGGGGGTGCCGCCGGCGCCCCCCACTGAGTTGCGCCCGGGGCAAAAGGTCCAGCTGCACCCCTCTAGATACGCCCCTGCCTACTAGACATGAGCAAATCTTTTGAAATGCAAATTCACCAGTTTCACCGCTTTAACCAAAGTTGATTCAAGGCAAATCAAAAGTACTTCACATCCTTGAATTGGCGGTAAAACTTGTATAACTCTATGCGCTTTTATTTACACCCTAATCTTCAAGGCTGTGCTATCACACACTATCTGTACAGTTTATTCAGTGTTTTATGACTTTTTATTGCTGAGCCATGACGTTTTCTCACTATCCAGATTTGCTAAAAAATGGCTGCTGCAATCCCTGCTTTAGCTTTTATACAGTTTTTTATAGCCCCCCACCTTGATTGGCTATGCTATGTCATGTAATTGCTACAAGGCATTATGGGAAGCCCAGTACTCTTAATTTGCATTGATGTCATTCTCTCATCTCTGTAAGCTGCCACTAAACTTTTCAGCTCTTTAGACTTTGACGCTAAGTGACATAAACACCACCAGAACCAGGATGGGCCTGGAGGACGTCCAGGACATTCACTCTATGTCTTCTTCTCCATTCTCAGGATTCTAGAGGTCCAGTCTTATAACAACCTTCAATAGGGGAGGAAAGTAAAGTCAGAGAACTCATCTCCTTGAGCAAAACAAAGTATTTGATAACTGCTTCGAACAAGACAGAGAGAGAGATCCACCTTGTCCTTGTGTATGACTGCGGCGAGTCCTGACCGATATGTCTGTTATTAACTTTATACTGACTTCAATGTTGCTCATTTCTAATGGACAAGTAAATGGGGTACAAAAAGAAGAAGAATACTCAAGATGCCTAGACCTTGAGTAACACAAGCGTCACACAACTCTGTGGATATCTTCAGGAATCTGATGGCGTAGGGCAAGACAAGACAGAGACAAGGTTTCAAGTTCAAGTCTATAAACAAGGAGCAGGGCAAAATACATAAAATTCTCCTGGAAATTATACAAATTTGGTGGATAATAATCCTGAAGAACACAGTTCACAGTGCGAGGCCAATAATGGAAACAGTCTTTAGAACACAGTTCACACAGAGTCCTGGACTTAGTGCAGTACAGTGTGGCTAGAAACACCAGTCCTGAACTGTCCTGAAAACCGCACTAAGCTGATATACAACAAACAAATCACAGCGTCAAGCTTACGTGCAACTGAGTGGACTAGAAGAAACTGGCAGCAGGAATGATCCCTTGTGAGACACAGCTAGTTACTGAAGAGTAACCGGAATACAGGTTAAACTCTGCAGAGCAGGTGACTGCGGGGCAGGTAAATAGCTGAAAGTGGAGCAAGGTTCAAATGATGCAAAACTGAGCCAGAGTAGAGCAAAATACTCAAACAAGGCCTGGATGTCGACTGGAGCTTAAATAAGCAGGAGGGGCAGGGAGCACATGGACATGGTGAGACAGTGGACGCCATCTTGCCAAAGGGCGAGGAGACACTGAAGGTAGCCTGGAAATCCTGATGGCAAATCATGATGTCATGACTCCATGTCGATTATCATCTTGAAGGAGTAAAAAGCTTGAAAATAGACAAGTTGGTGATAATTCCCTGAGTGATGCCTTATTTATCAACGGGGTCGGCGCCCTTCATGGCAATAAAGTGGTGCCCCTGTTCACCGTAGACTGGCCCTAGTAGACCCTGCACAATACTTGAAGGTCACTAAGGGTACCTTTACACACGGCTACATTTCTAGGGTGGCTACAGGTAACTTACTGGCTGCAGTGAAATCATGGAGACAAGGTTCTATCTTGTTGCTGTGTACAAATGGAATAATCTCTCCATGATTTCACTGCAACCAGTAAGTTACCTGTGGATAAGCTAGAAATGTAGCCGCGTGTAAAAGGTACCCTAAGGCTGCTTTCTCATCAGTGTTTATTTGTAATCACGGCAGATCCAGCAAATTTTGCTGCATAAGAGCCGACTTGCGGCAAGTCCCATTCATTCTCTATGGGACTTGTGGTCAGGTGCGGCAAGGCAAAGCTGCCGGATCTGCCGCGAACGAGCAGAAACCCTGATGTGAAAGGTGCCTACGGCTGCGTTATGGTGTGACCAGGCTGAAAACCCATCCGGCCGCATCCGGCAGTTAAATCAGGCAGAGTCTCGCTACGGTTGTATCCCTTCTTTTGCCTGGTCCATCGGAAAGTTGAAGCTTTACATAGGACACGTCTAATGGGAGGGTGTTGGGAGGGGATCTCTACATGCTCAGTGTGAATACCAGATCCAGCCTGGCCGGATCCGGACCCATTGAAGCCCATTCTGTTAGGTGACATCAGGCTTTTTAACCAGCTACAAAATTACAACTTGGTGCATCCAGGCTGGAGGTCAAAAGGACTCATCTGTAAGGATCCGATGTAAACATGGCGTGCCTGTGTCCCTATACTAAGTCTATGGAGACAGGCCTGATCAGGGGGCATCAGGTTTTTTGCTGGATTAATACGCTGTACATAAAAACCAGCCTAAGTGAAGTGAGACGGATGACACTGGAGACCCCAATGAGCCAGTCGGTTTTGGTCAATGTATTCAGATCTAGGCTGAATCGGATTTCTGAATCTTTGTCCCCCGGTGAAGAAAAGTCAAACTACAATACAAGTTGACCACAGGGTAGTTGAGTCGGAGTCGGTGGTCCGGCTTACCAACTCACACCAACGTTAGCCTAAAGCTACAACCCCAATACTCCTTCTCACATTGCTATATGCCACTTTACCTCTGCGGTCGCAGTGAGATTAGTTAGGATGATCAATTCTTTGTATTTTCCAAGACAAGTCTAGAACTATAGATATTTCTATCAAAAGCTTAAGAACCCTTTTGTGACCTACCTAGACCCAGTAGTATTAGATCCTTGGAAGAAGCCATACTTGATCTCCGTAATTCATGCAACACAACGTTCCGTCAAAGCAACAGATTAGACCTAGAAGAAGACGTCCACGCGGATCGGCGCTCCACCGGAGAAGCTTCTGTTGGAATATGTAGAAGCACCTGATTGTTGGGTTCATGTATGGTTACATGTATGGGTGGATTCTTAGGTTTATGACATGGTGCCCCCATGAAAGTCACTGATTGTTTTTGTTAAAAAGTTTCAACCTGTTTTTCCTACAAATAGTCTCGAAGACATTCCTGTTAGAGTTGTTTGCAGTGTCAGACTGGGGTTGTTTGGGTTCACCGATGGGAATGATTGAGAAGGTGCGCCATACGTCAAGACACAATGGTTACTATCATTACTGTCATCATTGTGTCAGAGATGGATACATTATTGGTTATAGACCCTTGTGGTATGTGATTATCTCCACAATCGCTTCCACATGGAGTTGTCCTCTGCTCAAAATGTGGAAACCGTTATTGTCTAACTTTCTATCTCCATCAAGGGATCCCTTGGTTCTCGATACAACAGTCCAGCTGGTTTTGGTTGTTCTTAGATACTTAAAATTAGACACTTGGTCTCATTCTGTTTACATTATTATGTGAGTTGGACTCATAAAGGTTGTGTCTCATGCCTCGGGATTCGATTTGGTGACCCTGTGCTGTATGATCGACTTTCTTCTCCACTGAGATACTAGCAGGTTCCACCGCTGCCCAAGTGCCGATTATCTTTTAACTTTGTTTAATTCTTTTTCAGCCAGCAGTTCTTTTTAATTTATTTATTTACTCTGTCCTATCACATTGCCAATTCAACTATTTATACCTTCTATTGGTATTACCTTGCTGGTCTTCTCTGCTGAGCCACTGCAGGTTCAGTCTCTGTCTGAGGCCTGATTAATCTTTCACCTTTGTTTCATTGTTTTTAGTCCACAGGTGTTTTCATTTTTAATTTACTCTATCCTGTCACATTGCCGATGCGGCTATTTATATGTTCCATTGCTGGTCTTTTCTGCTGAGCCACTGCATGTTCAGTCCTGATTAATCTTTTACCTTTGTTTCATTGTTTTTAGTCCACAGGTGTTTTCATTTTTAATTTATTCTATCCTGTCACATTGCCGATGCGGCTATTTATATGTTCTCTTGCTGGTCTTCTCTGCTGGCTATATTCCTAATTGGATCCTGCTTGGAGTTCCAGCCATACTGTCAGAGACCAGATAGGTTTAATGTCTTTTCCTGTCACATCTACCTATCATACCCCTTTTTCCTGCCGCAGGAAGCTATTCCTTCTTGCAGTAGCACTTTACTTTTTTCACTTTGTATTCATCTAAGTCGCCATGGTACGAGATCGAGCCGAAGTCCGATAAATAATAATAATTTGTTTTATGTTTTCTCACTTTGGGATCAGGGTTATAGTGCTCTTTATGTCTCTCCGGTTCTGAAGGAAGTAAGAGGAACACTCAACAGCATATAGGCAGCCAGGTCATCTCCATTCAATAATCTTCAGTCTCCCTGCTCCTACAGTAAATCAGGTCAGTGAATTCCGGTTTGTATATCGCGGCGCTTCCAAATAGAACCAGTGGATATTTATTTAGTCTTCATCAGACTCTGCAATATATATATATCTTTATGAATAAATTCTGAATGAAAATATCCACTGGATTCTACTTGGAAGCGCCGCGATATACAAACCAGAATTCACTGAACTGATCAACTGAGCAAACAGGATCTTCCAGTACGAGGACCTGATCCCTCCGGTAAAGCGTGCTGCAAGCCACAAGGGTCAAACCCTTACTAAACGCTAAACTTCAAGACATCTCAAAGGTGAGCAGTTTTCAGTTACCTCACCCCTATATATCTTAATAGAGATAGTGCGCTTAGATCTGCACCATTCCTTTTTCCATTCTCTGCCCTAGAAGCTGTGATATAGCTTGACTAAAGTGCTCCTACAGTAAAGAATCCATAGTGTCACTGCTCTTACAATAAAGAATCCATAGTGTCACTGCTCTTACAGTAAAGAATCCATAGAGTCTTTGCTCTTACAGTAAAGAATCCATAGTGTCACTGCTCTTACAGTAAAGAATCCATAGAGTCTCTGCTCTTACAGTAAAGAATCCATAGTCTCACTGCTCTTACAGTAAAGAATCCATAGTCTCACTGCTCTTACAGTAAAGAATCCATAGTGTCACTGCTCTTACAGTAAAGAATCCATAGTGTCACTGCTCTTACAGTAAAGAATCCATAGTGTCACTGCTCTTACAGCAAAGAATCCATAGTGTCACTGCTCTTACAGTAAAGAATCCATAGTGTCACTGCTCTTACAGTAAAGAATCCATAGTGTCACTGCTCTTACAGTAAATAATCCATAGTCTCACTGCTCTTACAGTAAAGAATCCATAGTCTCACTGCTCTTCCAGTAAAGAGTCCATAGTGTCACTGCTCTTACAGTAAATAATCCATAGTCTCACTGCTCTTACAGTAAAGAATCCATAGTGTCACTGCTCTTACAGTAACGAATCCATAGTCTCACTGCTCTTACAGTAAAGAATCCATAGTGTCACTGCTCTTACAGTAAAGAATCCATAGTGTCACTGCTCTTACAGTAAAGAGTCCATAGTGTCACTGCTCTTACAGTAAATAATCCATAGTCTCACTGCTCTTACAGTAAAGAATCCATAGTCTCACTGCTCTTCCAGTAAAGAGTCCATAGTGTCACTGCTCTTACAGTAAATAATCCATAGTCTCACTGCTCTTACAGTAAAGAATCCATAGTGTCACTGCTCTTACAGTAACGAATCCATAGTCTCACTGCTCTTACAGTAAAGAATCCATAGTGTCACTGCTCTTACAGTAAAGAATCCATAGTGTCACTGCTCTTACAGTAAAGAATCCATAGTCTCACTGGTCTTCCAGTAAATAATCCATAGTGCCACTGCTCTTACAGTAAAGAATCCATAGTGTCACTGCTCTTACAGTAAAGAATCCATAGTGTCACTGCTCTTACAGTAAAGAATCCATAGTCTCACTGCTCTTACAGTAAAGAATCCATAGTGTCACTGCTCTTCCAGTAAAGAATCCATAGTGTCACTGCTCTTACAGTAAAGAATCCATAGTCTCACTGCTCTTCCAGTAAAGAATCCATAGTGTCACTGATCTTACAGTAAAGAATCCATAGTCTCACTGCTCTTACAGTAAAGAATCTATAGTTTCTCTGCTCGTATAGTAAAGAATCCATAGTGTCACTGCTCTTACAGTAAAGAATCCATAGTCTCACTGCTCTTACAGTAAAGAATCCATAGTGTCACTGCTCTTACAGTAACGAATCCATAGTCTCACTGCTCTTACAGTAAAGAATCCATAGTGTCACTGCTCTTACAGTAAAGAATCCATAGTGTCACTGATCTTACAGTAAAGAATCCATAGTCTCACTGGTCTTCCAGTAAAGAATCCATAGTATCACTGCTCTTACAGTAAAGAATCCATAGTCTAACTGGTCTTACAGTAAAGAATCCATAGTGTCTCTGCTCTTACAGTAAAGAATCCATAGTGTCACTGCTCTTACAGCAAAGAATCCATAGTGTCACTGCTCTTACAGTAAAGAATCCATAGTGTCACTGCTCTTACAGCAAAGAATCCATAGTCTCACTGCTCTTACAGTAACGAATCCATAGTCTCACTGCTCTTAGAGTAAAGAATCCATAGTGTCACTGCTCTTCCAGTAAAGAATCCATAGTGTCACTGCTCTTACAGTAAAGAATCCATAGTGTCACTGCTCTTACAGTAAATAATCCATAGTCTCACTGCTCTTACAGTAAAGAATCCATAGTCTCACTGCTCTTCCAGTAAAGAGTCCATAGTGTCACTGCTCTTACAGTAAAGAGTCCATAGTGTCACTGCTCTTACAGTAAAGAATCCATAGTGTCACTGCTCTTACAGTAAAGAATCCATAGTGTCACTGCTCTTACAGTAAAGAATCCATAGTGTCACTGCTCTTCCAGTAAAGAATCCATAGTGTCACTGCTCTTACAGTAAAGAATCCATAGTCTCACTGCTTTTCCAGTAAAGAATCCATAGTGTCACTGATTTTACAGTAAAGAATCCACAGTCTCACTGCTCTTACAGTAAAGAATCCACAGTCTCACTGCTCTTACAGTAAAGAATCTATAGTTTCTCTGCTCGTATAGTAAAGAATCCATAGTGTCACTGCTCTCACAGTAAATAATCCATAGTGTCACTGCTCTTACAGTAAAGAATCCATAGTCTCACTGCTCTTACAGTAAAGAATCCATAGTGCCACTGCTCTTACAGTAAAGAATCCATAGTCTCACTGCTCTTACAGTAAAGAATCCATAGTGCCACTGCTCTTACAGTAAAGAATCCATAGTGTCACTGCTCTTACAGTAAAGAATCCATAGTGCCACTGCTCTTACAGTAAAGAATCCATAGTGTCACTGCTCTTACAGTAAAGAATCCATAGTGCCACTGCTCTTACAGTAAAGAATCCATAGTGTCACTGCTTACAGTAAATAATCTATAGTTTCTCTGCTCTTACAGTAAAGAATCCATAGTGTCACTGCTCTTACAGCAAAGAATCCATAGTCTCACTGCTCTTACAGTAAAGAATCCATAGTGTCACTGCTCTTACAGTAAAGAATCCATAGTGCCACTGCTCTTACAGTAAAGAATCCATAGTGTCACTGCTCTTACAGTAAAGAATCCATAGTGCCACTACTCTTACAGTAAAGAATCCATAGTGTCACTGCTCTTACAGTAAAGAATCTATAGTTTCTCTGCTCTTACAGTAAAGAATCCATAGTGTCACTGCTCTTACAGCAAAGAATCCATAGTCTCACTGCTCTTACAGTAAAGAATCCATAGTGTCACTGCTCTTACAGTAAATAATCTATAGTTTCTCTGCTCTTACAGTAAAGAATCCATAGTGTCACTGCTCTTACAGCAAAGAATCCATAGTCTCACTGCTCTTACAGTAAAGAATCCATAGTCTCACTGCTCTTACAGTAAAGAATCCATAGTCTCACTGCTCTTACAGTAAAGAATCCATAGTGTCACTGCTCTTCCAGTAAAGAATCCATAGTGTCACTGCTCTTACAGTAAAGAATCCATAGTCTCACTGCTCTTCCAGTAAAGAATCCATAGTGTCACTGATCTTACAGTAAAGAATCCACAGTCTCACTGCTCTTACAGTAAAGAATCCACAGTCTCACTGCTCTTACAGTAAAGAATCTATAGTTTCTCTGCTCGTATAGTAAAGAATCCACAGTGTCACTGCTCTTACAGTAAAGAATCCATAGTGTCACTGCTCTTACAGTAAAGAATCCACAGTGTCACTGCTCTTACAGTAAAGAATCCATAGTGTCACTGCTCTTACAGTAAAGAATCCATAGTGTCACTGCTCTTACAGTAAAGAATCCATAGTGTCACTGCTCTTACAGTAAAGAATCCACAGTGTCACTGCTCTTACAGTAAAGAATCCATAGTGTCACTGCTCTTACAGTAAAGAATCCACAGTGTCACTGCTCGTACAGTAAATAATCCATACTGTCACTGCTCTTACAGTAAACAATCCACAGTGTCACTGCTCTTACAGTAAAGAATCCATAGTGTCACTGCTCTTACAGTAAAGAATCCATAGTCTCACTGCTCTTACAGTAAAGAATCCATAGTGTCACTGCTCTTACAGTAAAGAATCCATAGTGTCACTGCTCTTACAGTAAATTATCCATAGTGTCACTGCTCTTACAGTAAATAATCCATAGTGTCACTGCTCTTCCAGTAAAGAATCCATAGTGTCACTGCTCTTACAGTAAAGAATCCACAGTGTCACTGCTCTTACAGTAAAGAATCCATGGTGTCACTGCTCTTACAGTAAAGAATCCATAGTGTCACTGCTCTTACAGTAAAGAATCCATAGTGTCACTGCTCTTACAGTACAGAATACATAGTGCCACTGCTCTTACAGTAAAGAATCCATAGTGTCACAGCTCTTACAGTAAAGAATCCATAGTCTCACTGCTCTTACAGTAAAGAATCCACAGTGTCACAGCTCTTACAGTAAAGAATCCATAGTGTCACTGCTCTTACAGTACAGAATACATAGTGCCACTGCTCTTACAGTAAAGAATCCATAGTGTCACAGCTCTTACAGTAAAGAATCCATAGTCTCACTGCTCTTACAGTAAAGAATCCACAGTGTCACTGCTCGTACAGTAAAGAATCCATAGTGTCTCTGCTCTTACATAACTGGTCCGAGGATCTCAAGACGACTTTGGTGACTCTGCATAAACCGAGCAGGAACCAGACACACAATCTGCTTCTGTTGACTCAACGCTAAATTCTTAGGAGGTAAAAAAACAATAGAAAATGATTGAAGTCACGAAAACTAAAACACATTCTCGATAATAAGCCGAGCAGAGAAAGTTATGGAAACAGTCGTCATGCGAAAACCAGAAGCCGAAACTCAGGTGAGACCCGACCTGGAGGGGCGTCACTCTCTACAGGCACCCAACAATGTTACCGAGGGTCAACACCGAATGGTGAGAACATTGTATCAACCCAGAGAACCTCACACTCCACCTGTGTGGAACAGGCGGGAGAGACTGAAGAAGAGACACCATCAGGAGTGTGTGATAGCGGTGATCAGAGCCAGGGTGCTCCCATTATAGTCACCACTAGGGGGAGTAAAGCTCTGTAATAGGATCCAATCTGTACCTCATTTCTACACCGCCATCATTAGTTTATTCTTTAGTTTTCACACTATTTCTAGGCGTCGTAATCTGTAGTATTAAATATTGTGTAAAGACATTAATGAGTTATTCTCCAAATGTAAAAGCTACACAATGTCACCCCTGCCCGATGCCACAGAAACTTCACGACGGGCACTTCTGGCTTCATGATTTTTGAGAGTACAACCAGGGCTGTGGAGTCGGAGTCGGTGTCCATGTTGGTGGAGTCGGAGTGGATGTCTATTTTGGTGGAGATGGAGTCAGTGTCTATTTTGGTGGAGTTGCAGTCAGTGTCCATTTTGGAGGAGTCTGAGTCAGGGTCCATTTTGGTGGAGTTGGAGTCGGTGTCCATTTTGGTGGAGTCGGAGTCAGGGTCCATTTTGGTGGAGTCGGAGTCAGGGTCCATTTTGGTGGAGTCGGAGTCAGGGTCCATTTTGGTGGAGTCGGAGTCAGGGTCCATTTTGGTGGAGTCGGAGTCAGGGTCCATTTTGGTGGAGTCTGAGTCAGGGTCCATTTTGGTGGAGTCTGAGTCAGGGTCCATTTTGGTGGAGTCGGAGTCAGGGTCCATTTTGGTGGAGTCAGAGTCAGGGTCCATTTTGGTGGAGTCGGAGTCAGGGTCTATTTTGGTGGAGTTGGAGTCAGTGTCTATTTTGGTGGAGTTGAAGTCGATGTCCATTTTGGTGGGGTCGGAGTCGATGTCCATTTTGGTTGAGTTGGAGTCAGTGTCTATTTTGGTGGAGTTGGTATCGGAATCAGATTCAGGGAAATTGAAGAGTTGGAGTCGGGTAATTGGCTTACTGACTCCACAGCCCTCAGCTACAACTGAGACCTGGTTACTTTATTCTCAAAATAAAACACAATACCAGCACCAAGCAAAAGATGAGGAGCCCCGGTAATGTGATCCACCTGTACGGTGGGGACGGTTCTGCACTTTGCACCACCGAGTCTTTATGCATTTTATTTGATTTGGTTAAACTCCCAGCTTGTGCGATCCCCATTGGTGTTGTGTCCCTGCACCAATAGATCCTCCACTGCTAGGCCACCACCAGAAGACCCTCCATCAATAGATCCTCCACTGCTAGGCCACCACCAGTAGACCCTCCATCAATAGATCCTCCACTGCTAGGCCACCACCAGTAGACCCTCCATCAATAGATCCTCCACTGCTAGGCCACCACCAGTAGACCCTCCATCAATAGATCCTCCACTGCTAGGTCACCACCAGAAGACCCTCCATCAATAGATCCTCCACTGCTAGGCCCACCACCAGTAGACCCTCCATCAATAGATCCTCCACTGCTAGGCCCACCACCAGAAGACCCTCCATCAATAGATCCTCCACTGCTAGGCCCACCACCTGTAGACCCTCCATCAATAGATCCTCCACTGCTAGGCCCACCACCAGTAGACCCTACATCAATAGATCCTCCACTGCTAGGCCCACCACCAGAAGACCCTCCATCAATAGATCCTCCACTGCTAGGCCACCACCAGAAGACCCTCCATCAATAGATCCTCCACTGCTAGGCCCACCACCTGTAGACCCTCCATCAATAGATCCTCCACTGCTAGGCCCACCACCAGAAGACCCTCCATCATAGATCCTCCACTGCTAGGCCACCACCAGAAGACCCTACATCAATAGATCCTCCACTGCTAGGCCACCACCAGAAGACCCTCCATCAATAGATCCTTCACTGCTAGGCCCACCACCAGTAGACCCTCCATCAATAGATCCTCCACTGCTAGGCCCACCACCAGAAGACCCTCCATCAATAGATCCTCCACTGCTAGGCCCACCACCAGAAGACCCTCCATCAATAGATCCTTCACTGCTAGGCCCACCACAGAAGACCCTCCATCAATAGATCCTTCACTGCTAGGCCACCACCAGAAGACCCTCCATCAATAGATCCTCCACTGCTAGGCCCAACACCAGAAGACCCTCCATCAATAGATCCTCCACTGCTAGGCCCACCACCAGAAGACCCTCCATCAATAGATCCTTCACTGCTAGGCCCACCACCAGAAGACCCTCCATCAATAGATCCTCCACTGCTAGGCCACCACCAGAAGACCCTCCATCAATAGATCCTCCACTGCTAGGCCCACCACCAGAAGACCCTCCATCAATAGATCCTCCACTGCTAGGCCCACCACCAGAAGACCCTCCATCAATAGATCCTCCACTGCTAGGCCCACCACCAGAAGACCCTCCATCAATAGATCCTCCACTACTAGGCCCACCACCAGTAGACCCTTCATCAATAGATCCTTCACTGCTAGGCCACCACCAGAAGACCCTTCATCAATAGATCCTCCACTGCTAGGCCCACCACCAGAAGACCCTCCATCAATAGATCCTTCACTGCTAGGCCACCACCAGAAGACCCTTCATCAATAGATCCTCCACTGCTAGGCCACCACCAGAAGACCCTCCATCAATAGATCCTTCACTGCTAGGCCCACCACCAGAAGACCCTTCATCAATAGATCCTCCACTGCTAGGCCCACCACCAGTAGACCCTACATCAATAGATCCTCCACTGCTAGGCCACCACCAGTAGACCCTACATCAATAGATCCTCCACTGCTAGGCCCACCACCAGAAGACCCTCCATCAATAGATCCTCCACTGCTAGGCCCAACACCAGTAGACCCTCCATCAATAGATCCTCCACTGCTAGGCCCACCACCAGTAGACCCTCCATCAATAGATCCTCCACTGCTAGGCCACCACCAGAAGACCCTCCATCAATAAATCCTCCACTGCTAGGCCCACCACCAGAAGACCCTCCATCAATAGATCCTCCACTGCTAGGCCCACCACCAGAAGACCCTCCATCAATAGATCCTTCACTGCTAGGCCCACCACCAGAAGACCCTCCATCAATAGATCCTCCACTGCTAGGCCCACCACCAGTAGACCCTCCATCAATAGATCCTCCACTGCTAGGCCACCACCAGAAGACCCTCCATCAATAGATCCTCCACTGCTAGGCCCACCACCAGAAGACCCTCCATCAATAGATCCTCCACTGCTAGGCCCATCACCAGAAGACCCTCCATCAATAGATCCTCCACTGCTAGGCCACCACCAGAAGACCCTACATCAATAGATCCTCCACTGCTAGGCCCACCACCAGTAGACCCTCCATCAATAGATCCTCCACTGCTAGGCCCACCACCAGTAGACCCTACATCAATAGATCCTCCACTGCTAGGCCCACCACCAGAAGACCCTCCATCAATAGATCCTCCACTGCTAGGCTCACCACCAGTAGACCCTACATCAATAGATCCTCCACTGCTAGGCCACCACCAGAAGACCCTCCATCAATAGATCCTCCACTGCTAGGCCACCACCAGAAGACCCTCCATCAATAGATCCTCCCCTGCTAGGCCACCACCAGTAGACCCTCCATCAATAGATCCTCCACTGCTAGGCCACCACCAGTAGACCCTCCATCAATAGATCCTCCACTGCTAGGCCCACCACCAGTAGACCCTCCATCAATAGATCCTCCCCTGCTAGGCCCAACACCAGTAGACCCTACATCAATAGATCCTCCCCTGCTAGGCCCAACACCAGTAGACCCTACACCAATAGATCCTCCACTGCTAGGCCCACCACCAGTAGACCCTACATCAATAGATCCTCCACTGCTAGGCCCACCACCAGAAGACCCTCCATCAATAGATCCTCCACTGCTAGGCCACCACCAGAAGACCCTCCATCAATAGATCCTCCACTGCTAGGCCACCACCAGAAGACCCTCCATCAATAAATCCTCCACTGCTAGGCCCACCACCAGTAGACCCTCCATCAATAGATCCTCCACTGCTAGGCCCACCACCAGTAGACCCTCCATCAATAGATCCTCCACTTCTAGGCCCAACACCAGTAGACCCTCCATCAATAGATCCTCCACTGCTAGGCCACCACCAGAAGACCCTCCATCAATAGATCCTCCACTGCTAGGCCCAACACCAGTAGACCCTCCATCAGAAATGTTCCAAAGCAGAGGACAATGTGGTGAACTACAGCTGGGACTTGGGTTTGTCCTCATGCATTCATGCTACAGACCTGGCAAGCATTGATGGCATGCAACTGGTCCTACTCACTCTTAGTTCTTCAGGAGTGTGTGGACCCTTTACCTGTAGACCCTCCACAGGTAAACCCACCACTATTAGACACTAAACCAGTAGATTCTCTACTGTTAGTCCTACCACCAGTAGACCCTCCATCAGAAACCCTCACAGGACGATGTGATAAATTACAACTGACGACTTAGGTTGGTCCTCGTAATTCATGCTATGGACCTGGCAGGTACTGATGGCATGCAATTGGCCCTTAGGTGTTCAGCAGTTTGTGGATCCTATACCTGAAGACCCTCTACAGCTAGACCCACCACTAGCAGATCCTACACCAATGCAACATCCACCAATAGATCCCCTTCTGGTAGACCCACCACCAGTAGACCCTCCAAAGCAGAAGACAATGTGGGGAACCACAACTGGGACTTGGGTTTGTCCCCATTCATTCATCCTATGGACCTGGCAAGCATTGATTACATGTGACTGGCCATGCTTACACTCAGTTCTTCAGCAATTTATGGACCACACACCCGACGACCCTGCACTGGTAGACCCTCTCACTGTAGACTCTACACCAGTAGATGCTCTACTACTGGATGACCCTCCACCAAGAGATCCTCTACTGGTAGAGCCACCACCAGAAAAATCTCCATCAAAACCCTACAAAAGCACAGGACAATATGATCAACCACAACTGGCATTTGGGTTGTTCATCATTCATTTTTGCCATGGACCTAGCAGGCATTGATGACATGAGACTGGCCATGCTTATCCTTAACTCTTCTGTAGTTTGTGGATCCTATACCTGAAGACCCTCCACTGGTAAACCTTCTGCTGGAAGACCCTCAACCAGTAGATGTTTTACCGGTGGACCCTCCACCAAGAGATAGTCTACTGGTAGACCCACCAACAGAAGAAACTCCACCAGTAACCTTACAAAGCAGAGGACAATGTGGTACATTACAACTGGTGACTTGGGTTGGTCATCATTCATTCATTCATTCATTCATTCCATGGACCTGGCAGGCATTGTTGTCATGCAACTGACCATGGTTATCCTTAGTTCTTCATCAGTTTGTGGACCCTATACTTGTAGACCCTCCACAGGTAAACCCACCACCAATGGACCATAAAGTAGCAGATTCTCTACCCGTAGACTCTCCACCAGTAGACCCTACATCAATAGATCCTCTACTGGTAGACCCAACACCAGTAAACCCTAAAGTAGCAGATGCTCTATCTATAGACCCACCACCAGTAGACCCTACATCAATAGATCCTCTACTGGTAGACCCACCACCAATGGACCCTAAAGTAGCAGATGCTCTATCTATAGACTCTCCACCAGTAGACCCTACATCAATAGATCCTCTACTGGTAGACCCACCACCAGTAGACCCTCTACCTGTAGACCCACCACCAGTAGACCCTAAAGTAGCAGATGCTCTATCTATTGACTCTCCACCAGTAGACCCTACATCAATAGATCCTCTACTGGTAGACCCAACACCAGTAGACCCTAAAGTAGCAGATGCTCTATCTATAGACTCTCCACCAGTAGACCCTACATCAATAGATCCTCTACTGGTAGACCCACCACCAGTAGACCCTAAAGTAGCAGATCCTCTATCTATAGACTCTCCACCAGTAGACCCTACATCAATAGATCCTCTACTGGTAGACCCACCACCAGTAGACTCTAAAGTAGCAGATGCTCTATCTATAGACTCTCCACCAGTAGACCCTACATGAATAGATCCTCTACTGGTAGACCCACCACCAGTAGACCCTACATCAATAGATCCTCTACTGGTAGACCCATCACCAGTAGACTCTAAAGTAGCAGATGCTCTATCTATAGACTCTCCACCAGTAGACCCTACATGAATAGATCCTCTACTGGTAGACCCACCACCAGTAGACCCTCTACCTGTAGACTCTCCACCAGTAGACCCTACATCAATAGATCCTCTACTGATAGACCCACCACCAGTAGACCCTAAAGTAGCAGATGCTCTATCTATAGACTCTCCACCAGTAGACCCTACATCAATAGATCCTCTACAGGTAGACCCACCACCTGTAGACCCTCCAGCAGAAACCCTCCAAAGCACAGGACCATGTGGAAAATTACAACAATTACAAATGAAAGAATATATCTTCTGCAACACTACACAATATATGTGAAATAGCAAACGGCTAACAATGAACAGCAGGGCTGTCTGCACAGCTAATACAGACATAGGGAATGTGACGTGGCAAAAACTGCCTGAGAATACAAGGAAACATGAGAAGACTTAGCTTTAGTAGTGGCCACTGCAAAAGTGCCCGATAACCGCGCCAAGGTGTGTCTCATCTTATCGGGTCCTAACCGTGTGCCTCTACTAGCGGTATAATGCTGCATGGGTGGGGTTTTAGGCATCTGTATGCAATTAAAACCTTCATTGTGAGGTACGTCCTGGACCTGGCTACAATAAAATGGCGGACCTAGCCTGGCTACAGGGCAGTCGTCTTATCAATATCAGAAGAAAGAATGGAAATATCTATGCGGACATGTGACCACTTCTGAAAGAACGAGATGCAATGATGACACTATGTATCCAGAATGAACACGTCCACGTGTCTCCGGAGATGTGAGATGAGGTCAGAGGACGCGTCGTCTTCACCGGTAACAATCGCACTTTTCTGCTCAATGTTGTTTGCTTTATATTTCACAATAGAGTAAAACCCCGGCATAGAAAAGAATGCGGAAACACCGGAAGGGTCAACTTTTTACAATTCCCCATATTTTTTGTGCTTTCCAAGACGACATGAAAACAAGTAATTCTGAGACTGACTCTGTCCCTAAAGATATCGTCATTTTCCTTCCCCAGCAGAATAGTGAGTGCAGCTCTGGAGTATAATACAGGAGGTAACTCAGGATCAGTAATGTAATGTATGTACACAGTGACAGCACCAGCAGAATAGTGAGTGCAGCTCTGGAGTAGAATACAGGAGGTAACTCAGGATCAGTAATGTGATGTATGTACACAGTGACTGCACCAGCAGAATAGTGAGTGCAGCTCTGGAGTATAATACAGGAGGTAACCCAGGATCAGTAATGTAATGTATGTACACAGTGACTGCACCAGCAGAATAGTGAGTGCAGCTCTGGAGTATAATACAGGAGGTAACTCAGGATCAGTAATGTAATGTATGTACACAGTGACTGCAGCAGCAGAATAGTGAGTGCAGCTCTGGAGTATAATACAGGAGGTAACTCAGGATCAGTAATGTAATGTATGTACACAGTGACTGCACCAGCAGAATAGTGAGTGCAGCTCTGGAGTATAATACAGGAGGTAACTCAGGATCAGTAATGTAATGTATGTACACAGTGACTGCAGCAGCAGAATAGTGAGTGCAGCTCTGGAGTATAATACAGGAGGTAACTCAGGATCAGTAATGTAATGTATGTACACAGTGACTGCACCAGCAGAATAGTGAGTGCAGCTCTGGAGTATAATACAGGAGGTAACTCAGGATCAGTAATGTAATGTATGTACACAGTGACTGCACCAGCAGAATAGTGAGTGCAGCTCTGGAGTATAATACAGGAGGTAACTCAGGATCAGTAATGTAATGTATGTACACTGTGACTGCACCAGCAGAATAGTGAGTGCAGCTCTGGAGTATAATACAGGAGGTAACTCAGGACAGCAATGCTCCCCCCATAGTCCTCCATATAGTATATAGGGATGAGCGAGTCTACTCGTTACTATTCGGTACTTGCCGAATAGTAGGGTACTCGGGCTACTCGTTAGTCTGCAGTTTCCTAGCGATTATTCGCAGAGTAACGAGTCCAATTTAAATCAAGGGAAATGCAATTCCTCTGTTGCTGGACCCTATTGTTTAGAAACCGGCGGTAAAAAGCCGTAAGCTGTAAAATCAAACCGGATTCTCCCGGATTGCCCGCCCGCTGCAATCCGATACCATAGAGTCCCATGTTACGGTGTGCCGGATTGTCCGGACCGGGTGAATCCGGGAGAATCGGTTTGATTTTACAGCTTACGGCTTTTTACCGCCGTTTCTAAACAATGAATTAGGGAATTGCAGGTTTTTCCTTGCTGCCAGATCTCTATATAGGGTCCATCAGCAGAGGAAATAATCGCAATACTTGCTCACCATTGACTTAAATAGGACTCGCTAGACTCGTAACGAGTACGAGTATCAGGACCTACTCGTTACAAGTCTAGAGAGTCCGAATGTTTCAGTACTCACTCATCCTAATAGTATAATGTACCCCACAGTCCTCCTATAGTATAATGCACCCCATAGTTCTCAATATAGTAAAATGTACCCCCACAGTCCTTCATATAATATAATGCACCTCCTTAATCCTCATATAGTATAATGCACCCCCAAAGACCTCCATATAATATAATGCACCCCTATAGTCCTCCATATATTATTATGCACCCCTATAGTCCTCCATATATTATAATGCACCACATAGTCCTCTACATAGTATAATGCATCTCTATAGACCTCTTTATAGTATAATGCACCCCCTAGTCTTCGTATAGTATAATGCACCCCTTAGTCTCCGTATAGTATAATGCACCCCCATAATCCTCCATATAGTATAATGGACCCCCATAGTGCTCCATATAATATAATGCACCCCCAGTCATCCATATAGTCTAATTCACACTCGTTGTTCTCCACATTGTATAATGCACCCCATAGTCCTCAACATAGTAAAATGCACCCCCATAGTTCTCTATATAGTATAATGCACTTCAAATAATCCTCCATATTATATAATGTATAATGCACACCATAGTCCTCCATATAGTATAATGCACCCCCATAATCCTTCATATAACATAATGCACCCCCATAGTCCTCCATATAATATAATGCACCCCCAGTCATTCATATAGTCTAATGCACACTTGTAGTTTTCCATATTATATAATGCACCCCATAGACCTCCATATATTATAATGCGCCCCTATAGTCCTCCATATATTATAATGCACCCAATAGTCCTCCACATAGTATAATGAATGCAGCCCAACAGTCCTCCATGTAGTATAATGCACTCCCACAGTCCTCCATATAATGTATCCCATAGTCCTCCATATAGTATAATGAATGCACCTCCACAGTCCTCCATGTAGTATAATGCACTCCCATAGTCCTCCATGTAGTATAATGCACCCACATAATCCTCCATATATTATAATGCACCCCCATAGTTCTCAATATAGTATAAAGCACGCCCTATAATCCTCCATACAGGATAATGCACCCCATAGTGCTCCATATAATATAATGCACCCCATAGTTCTTTATATAGTATAATGCACACCCAAAGTCCTCCATATAATATAATATAGCCTCCATACAGTATAATGCACTTCATAGTTGTCCATTTTAGTATAATGCACCCTCATAGTCCTCCATATAGTATAATATTTCCATAGTCCTCCATATAGTATAATGCACCCCGTGGACATCCATATATTTAATATTCCCCATAGTCCTCCATATAGTATAATGCACTCCATAGTCCTCCATATAGTTTAATATTCCCCATAGCCCTCCATATATATAATGGTATATTATACTTCATTTTTAGTCCTCCATAAAGTATTATGATTACCAGTGTTCTAACTTATTAAAAAAAATATCTCCACCTCTCCTTGTTCCTCCGCCGCCGCATTCTGCAGCTCTGCACATATCGGCGCTGCAGGATCACTGTTGAGATGTCATCACACTCACTGTGCTAAGTGGGGGAATGATGGAGGACGGAATGGACCGCTCCCTCGTTCATCATTATCCCTCATTCATCATGCAATGACAGCTGGGGGACCCTGTGTCAGCGCTGACTCTCGGGCCCTATAACTTCCCATGGTCTGTGGTACACCACTGATTTGCATAACCTTGGCTATGGCTGTCTTGACTTGTGTGGAGTCACATTTTTCTTCATAATCATTGCAAGACCAAAAGAAATTCCCCGAGAGCAGGTTTAGTCACATTACGAGTTCTGAACACTTAGTGACGTTGCAGTCTGTGTTATAAAGAGATAAGGGACATTTTAAAAGCAAAGTGCCAAAAAGGATGATGGAGTGCGCCCAGGATCACACCATCCTCCTCTTGCTGCTGTGCGGTAAGTGACCCTATAATTCTGATCATCACCCATTGTGATGCAGCGGCTTGCTGCTTTGTAAATATGTATGCTGGGACTTGTAGTTCAGCAAGTTATGCTCTATGATAGAAACACCAGAAAGGTCACTATGAGACTTGTGGTGCCATAAGTTAAGTTACTTTTGCAAGTTGCTGTGATGTGGATATTTGTGTGAGCACGTGTGGGCTGATAGCGAGGCTATGGACGTCTGGAGAGACTGGTAGTACTCCTGGTGTTTGGAGCAGCCATTGTCCTAGAAGGCACTTGGGATGTAATGCTTGGAAATGGCTGATGTCCTGGAAGACATGCGGGGAGGAGACCATGGGGGAGCCTAGACTGTCTTGAGTTTAGGAAGCTTCAGTTCTGCTGAGGGTCTGGAATTGACAGGAGTTAGTGATCCCAGTGAGACAGTTTCCTGGTCTGTGGACTCGATGTCTGTGTGTGCATTGTGATGCCAGCACTAATATACTGTAATGCCAGGCGGGTGTATCCACCATTAGAACAAACTGTTTATGTCACTAATGTTCCATTGATAAAGTAAATGCCAGGCGGTGTATCCACCATTGGAACAGACAGGGATGTCACTAATGTTCCATTGATAAAGTGAATGCCAGGCGGGTGTATCCACCATTGGAACAGACTGGGATGTCAGTAATGTTCCATTGATAAAGTAAATGCCAGGTGGGCGTATCTGCATTGGAACAGACTGGGATGTCACTAATGTTCCATTGATGAAGTAAATGCCAGGCGGGTGTATCCACCATTGGAATAGACTGGGATGTCAGTAATGTTCCATTGATAAAGTAAATGCCAGGCGGGTGTATCCACCATTGGAACAGACTGGGATGTCACTAATGTTCCATTGATAAAGTAAATGCCAGGTGGGCGTATCCGCATTGGAACAGACTGGGATGTCACTAATGTCCCGTAGAGGAATGTAAATGCCAGGCGGGCGTATCCGCCATTTGGACACACAGGTATAAGCCACTAATGTCCTGTTGATGTAAATAAGCTGTGCACTATATGCGGTTTATGATGTCTTCATAAACTACTGGACTTTATTTTATGGAAAAACATGCCTGTTTGCCTCTATCCCATACCATGTGATTGTCCCCAACACGCTCAGTGAGCAGATCTCTACACCACACAGTGTCAGAGTCGTTAGCTCTTTTAAAAAAAACTCCATATTCATAGTTAATTATTTTATTTAATTATTGTACCATCTTGAAATTGAGAGGGGCCTTGGGACAGTGGGACGGAAGAGTTCTTCATTTTCTGAAATGTCTGAGATATTCCACATCCCCGGCACTGAGAACAATCCCTTCATCGTAAACCTCTCAAATGTCTTTTGTTACATTTCGGAATGTTGGGTTTACTGATTCATAATCAAAGCGAGTCTTCCACCACATTTTGGATGATTTTTACTATTTTACCAATAGATTTCAGTTTGGGACTTTTTTTTGGTCCTATTGAGTCCATATTCTGAGTTACTATTATTGACTTTACTGATACCTGGACAGAAAACATTTTGTAGATAGAACTTTTCCAAAAAAGTCCAAATTTACACCAATAAAAGAAATGATAAAATGCCTTAAATATTGATACTGATGAATACTGATGAGTTTCTATAAATGAAATAAACCCCTCATCCTTTTTCCGACCTCATCAATTCGAACGGGAGCTGAGCAGAACAATGATCAGATCTCCCTGAGGATCTGCACTGCTGGAAACTACATAGATTCTGACGACAATCGTCTCTACTTCTTCTACAATTCAACTTAAAAGAAATCTTCTCTTGATCTAGAAAACCTTCAGGAGATATAAATCTACTGCATTTCCCTGATCCACCCAGTCAGTGATTCCATCATAGAAGGAAATTACATTATTCGGGCATGACTTGTTTCCTGCAAACCCATTTTGACTTTGGGTAATTACTGTATTCTTATCCAAGTGCTTAAATACATGCTATTTAATCCTTTGTTCAAAGTCTTTCCTGGTACAGAAATCAGGCTAACTGAATTTTGTGGTTCCATCTTCTTCCCCTTTTTGAAGATAGGGACAACATTTGCTCTTCTCCAATCCTCTGAGACTTCTCCTGTTCTCCAGGAATTTTCAGATTTGGCCAAGTGTTTTATTTGGACAGATAATCTGAGGATATTTTCCTCCCCAATTCAGCCCACCATGAATAAAGGAAGCCAAATGTTAATATCTGTGTTCACTGGGTAGATCGCCACGAGTACATTCTGTTTTCTACATCGCAATATATCCCTTGGAGCAAATATTTAAAGTTTCATCCTCAACAAAGAATTTAGTCTGATTATTTCCTCATTCGGTGGCGTTAACAGAGATGCCCAGGACCGAAACTCAACCTTGGCTTTTTAATCCCCTATCCCATGCTGAACCCTGTCCCACAGCTTACCCATGTGTAACACTAAAACGTTGCTGATGGCACCATTGATGTAGCCGGTTGTTTACCGGTAGAATCCTGTTCAATTCCTTTGCTCTATGTCCATCCATTCATGTGCCCAACACAGTGATAGTATCTGCTTTTTGTGCTTCATACAGTTATAGTGCCCCTCTTGTGTCTCCACACAGTAATAGTGCCCCCTCTGTGTCTCCACACAGTAATAGTGCCCCCATTGTGCCTCCACACATAGTGCCTATCTGTAACCCGGCATAGCAACTTTGACGTTAGTGTGCCTCTACATAGTTTGACCACCCCTACAGTGCTTCTATATAGCAATAGTGCCCTATCTGTGCCTCTACTTAGTTTTAATGCTCCTACTTTGCCTCTATATAACAATAGCGCAGCCTCTGCACCTCTATATAGCAGTGTTACACCCACCGTGCATCCTCATAACATTTAGTGCCCATTCTGTGCTTCGTAGTAGTTTGAATGCCCCAACTATCCCTCTATTTAGCAATAGTGCTGCCATATAGTAGTAGGACTTTTACATAGTTACAGTGCTTCTACATTGTAATAATGCTCCCATGGTGCCTTTGTATTGTATTTGGTGCCCCAGCCTGATATACTTTTTCTCTTCCACACTACACCTCCCCAGTGATCTCCACCACTGCCGCCACTCAACCATTGTGCGGGAACCCAGTGATCAGCGATCGGATCGTCGGAGGCACAAATGCAACTGAAGGCGCCTGGCCGTGGCAGATCAGTCTGCGGTACCGAGGTTCCCACATCTGTGGAGGGTCCCTGATCTCCAACCAGTGGATCCTCTGCGCCGCTCATTGCTTTCAATTGTAAGTTCCCGCCTGCAGACAGAATGCTATAACTTGGTCTATATCCTATATTGGTCGGTACGGTTCACCATGTTGGACTGGGATCACAGACTGCAATCCATTTTAGTTTTGCAGATGGACATAAAACCTAGTACAATATGGTTATTAGGCTGGAGGGGGAGGAGGACAGCAAAGATGACAACGATGGTTGTTACCACCTGGTGGAAGAAGTGTAGAGCGTGGCTAATTGTCCTTGGTGGCACCAGGTGGTTGGTCTGAGCTGTGGACTTTTGCCTATGTATCTTTTGCCTTAATGTGTTCTCTTATGTGTTGACCTCAGAGAAGTCTCATTTCCCGCTGCCCCATGAATAACATTACGGAGGGTGAAGACGCTCCTCATCGTTGTGGTGTTGGGTTTTTCCCCTTAGGTCTACGAATCCCTATTATTATATGGTCGTTCTTGGCAAGTACCAGCTTCAGATCACCAGTCCTCACCAGATTGTGTCCAGCGTAGAAAGCATCATCGTGAACTCCCTGTACTCCGGCACTGCCACACCGGGGGACATCTCCCTCATCAAACTCTCCAGTCCGGTGACTTACACTGACTACATCCTGCCGGTGTGTATCCCACCAGGGTCCATGAGCTTCTCCGATGGCACCAACTGCTGGGTAACTGGATGGGGCAATACTGCAAGTCATGGTAAGAAACCCAGGAGATGCATGGGACTATGATATTGTCCAAGAGTACCCAACTAATTCTCCATCATTTATCAGTGTATCTAAGATAAGATAAGATAAGATAAACTTTATTGATCCCGGAGGAAATTACAGTATTACAGCAGCAGAACAAAGATCAAGAACATTTCACACTTTACAAAATAAGTCTATATGGACAGCAGATGTGGGTAGACTGGTACATGTACCTCACCTATTCCCCCATACACATAGAACTTCACATAGTCTTGGGACGCTTTACACTTATACATTTGTTAAACATCCCCACAGCTGTCGGAACAACTATGTTGTTCCGACAGCTAATCATATCAGACCTTGGGTAGCACTATATAGTCTCATAGAGACCGAGAGCTGATGCCGGAAGACTTAGGCCACTTTCACGTCTGTGTTATTTTCAGTCTTTATCATTTTTACTTTCACATCCTCCTTTTGTTACAAACAAAACGTATCCGGTACCATTGCGTTCTGGCCAATGCATTTATATGGGAGTTCTGTACATGCGCGCTGATTTGCGGTTTCATCCGTATCCGGCATTTCAGGCTTTCTGACAAGACCTGCTGCTAATTGCAGTTCTAAAATGAGTCTGAAGTGCCGGAATTGCCGGATCCGGATGAAACCGCAAATTAGCGCGCATGTACGGAACTCCCATACAAATACATTGGTCAGAACGCAATGGTGCCGGATCTAGGAATTCTGGTGGATTTGCACAATGCAGATGTGAACGTAGCTTTATAACTCAGGCAGAGCTCCCTGGGAAAAGTCATGAAATGAGGTTTCCTCCAGAAGGAAGAAGACTATCTCTCTAGTGCCACTCATAGAGGATGCCACCCTATAGATCAATGTCACTTATGTTATACCTCATGGTCAGGCATTGTCGGTGACAATTTTTTTGACAGTATCACATTTATAAAGTGTAATAAAGGACAAAGGAAATATTTCTGTGCCCCAGGATCTAGGCAGTGGGCATCTCTGTTTTTTCCCTTCCTTTTGATACTCTAGCAGAGAACGGAGCCTGGGTCATAGACTTTGCAAAATGTGGATGTTTTGTACCACGAGGTTTGCAAAGCTGAGATGAAAAGATGGGGAATGACTGGATAGATAGTGCAGAGTAGGAGTTACACCAATGACAGATTGGTAGCAGGGGATCACACACACGTAGGGAAGGATATTACAGTCTCTCTGAAGCCAAACCTCCACCCAGTTGGTTCCTGTACAGACTAGTACTCCAACTGTGCAGTCCCTAAAGGCACCTGCACTGATAGGAGTATCCCCACCCACAGGACTAGTAGATGACTGCTCGGACCTCGCTACTACATAGGCTGTTGAGAGTTTTTTGTACCTCCTAAGAAACCAAGGGAGAGGTTGTTAAGTGAAACAACCGCAACAGGGCAAGCATACAGAGAAAGTTAATCCAATGACTGGGTCTCATACCTTATTGGGTTCCTGGATTAGACTCACCTAGACTAATCTCTGTTGCCAAGATTATCCCTGAAGGTGGGGATGACTGGGTCTCAAACCGTATTGGGCTCCTGGATTAGACTCACCTAGATGTCCCCTCTCCCCTCCAAGGGAGTACAGGGGCTGGAGAGCAGGGAAGCACACAGAGAACCCAGGCAAAGCAACAGGTATAGCAGGGCTCCAGCAGGCCTCCAAATAGAAGCTTTGTTGTGGCCAGAGCAATGACACCACAACATCAAGCTTCACAAGAGCGAAGTACACCTATTCTATCACCAGCATAGAGCAAAGTCAAAGGGGAGTAGATATAGTGGAAAGGGAGGGTAAGTACAAGCTGCAGCTGAAGAGAATACTTCATCCAGAAGTGAAAACCCTTCAGCATGGTAGAGCAAGCACATAGGTAAAACTGTCAAGTGAGTACTGCAGAAAGCAATCAAACGCTGAGACCTTCTGACCTCAGGTCCCCCACAGGTGGTAACAGGTCGGGGAACGCTAATGACAATAGGGCCTTATCTTGATTAAGAAGGTGTAAAATGAGGAACCATGCTCACCTGGATAGATTGTGTGGATCACAACCACAGGAGACCTATAGTAGGACTCCATTAGCCCCACTGGGAACTGGATGCTGAAGGTGGTGATAGTGGTGACTATCCAGGATCTGTCCTTCTCCGGTCTCCAACTCTACGGCGCTACATTAACCCCTTCCTTCTAGCTGTTCCGTGTCAAAAGCTGAGATGAAGGTAAGACAAATTGCTCTAGAGGCAATAAGACAGAGGAGTCAGAGTCCTCACCATTGTGGGTCTTTGTGTCTTGTACTCTATGACCGGATCCTCTTATTCTTCCCGCAGTGTATCTTCCGTACCCCAAGACTCTCCAGCAGGTCATGGTGCCTCTAATCAATGCTAAAACCTGTGACACCATGTACCACATTGGCAGCGGCATCAGCGCCAGCAAACAGATCGTTCCAAGTGACCAAAATCTGTGCCGGGTACCTGGAGGGACTGAAGGACTCCTGCCAGGTGCGTGATGTATCCTTCCATTGAAAGGGTCTTAATAGTGAACATATCCATGGTCACACATCTTTCTATATTATATATTAATATATATAGTATATAAAGCTGAGTTTATGTATGTGTGTATATATGTGTCAAAGCTCCGCCCCCTCCCTGTAGCCCCACCCCTCCTGGTAGTCCCGCCGAATCCCTGCCCCCTCCACAGAGCCTGCCTTGGGACTAAGTGGAGGGGTGGAGCTATATGGAGGGGTGTGGATACTGGATGGGGTGGGGCTATGAAGAAGTGATTCTACATGGAGTGGCGGAGCTATAAAGAGATGTGGCTATGAGTAGAGGTTGAGTTTTGAAGGGGCGGAGCTATGACACATACATTATGTCCGGACAATGGGCCACAGAGCACTAAGTAAAGGGGCACATGACACTGGAGGTGACACACAGAGCGCCTGAATACAATGTTGCAGAATACAATGCAATTTAACAAATTGATAAGAGATCTTATAACTTTGATTGAACGATGCAGCAGAAATGTTAGGTGACGTTCATACATAGCCCAGGGGCGGGGAACCATTTTCTGCTGGGGCCATTTGGGAATTTCTACAATCCTACAGGGGCTGCACAAAATTATCAGCTTGAAAAAGACCGGCTGTATTTGGTTAAACAATCACCTCCCCCTACTGGGGTGGCTGGGGTTGATTCTCTGTGGCGCACCTGTGATGTGATGTGATATTGATCAGATTGATTTATACATTTTTTTCCAGGTTTGCTAGTGCCATAGACATCACAGGAGAGGCTGGGACATAGACATCACAGGAGAGGCTGGGGCATAGACATCACAGGAGAGGCTGGGGCATAGACATCACAGGAGAGGCTGGGGCCATAGACATCACAGGAGAGGCTGGGGCCATAGACATCACTGGAGAAGCTGGGGCATATACATTACAGGAGAGGCTGGGGCCATAGACATCACTGGAGTGGCTGGGACATATAAATTACAGGGGATTCTGAGGTATACAGATCACTGCGGAGCTGAATTTAAAAGGCAGCCAGTCAGCAAAACGTGTCTGCCAGCCTGAGCACTGCGGACCCCAGGAATCTGCCCGAGGGCCGCAGAAAAGGTCATTGAGGCAGCCCTGGGGCCTGAGGTTTCCCACCCCTGACATAATCAAAGGGGGAGCGAAGAGAATAAACTTTGCAAAAGTATATGGGAGGACCTGGTCAATTACCTGAAAATAGCTGGGACCACAGTCTCAAAGATGACCGTTAAGGTACCTTCACACGTGGCAATATTGCTAGCCAATGTCACTGGCAATTTGCTGGTTGCAGTGAAATCATGGACACATTGTTACATTTGTACACGGCAACAAAATAGAACAATGTGTCCATGATTTCACTGCAACCAGCAAATTGCCAGTGACATTGGCTAGCAATATTGCCACATGTGAAGGTACCTTTAGAAACACATTTATGGAGTAAAATCCTGCAGGTCACGCAAGGTCACCCTGCTCACACCAGCACATGGCCAGGCCTGTCTGAAGTTCACTAGTGACCACCTGGATGATCCAGAGGAGGCAGAGGAGAAGGTCATGTGGTCAGAGGAAGCACGGGAGAAGGTCATGTGGTCAGAGGAGGCACGGGAGAAAGTCATGTGGTCAGAGGACGCATGGGAGAAGGTCATGTGGTCAGAGGAGGCATGGGAGAAGGTCATGTGGTCAGAGGAGGCATGGGACAAGGTAAGAGGACGCATGGGAGAAGGTCATGTGGTCAGAGGAGATATGGGAGAAGGTCATGTGGTCAGAGGAGGCATGGCAAAGGGTCATGTGGTCAGAGGAGGCATGGCAAAGGGTCATGTGGTCAGAGGAGGCATGGGAGAAGGTCATTTGGTCAGAGGAGGCATGGCAGAAGGTCATTTGGTCATAGGAGGCATGGCAGAACGTCATTTGGCCAGAGGAGGCATGGCAGAAGGTCATGTGGTCAGAGGAGGCATGGGAGAAGGTCATGTGGTCAGAGGAGGCATGGCAACAGGTCATGTGGTCAGAGGAGGCATGGGAGAAGGTCATGTGGTCAGAGGACGCATGGAAGAAGGTCATTTGGTCAGAGGAGGCATGGCAGAAGGTCATTTGGCCGGCCAGAGGAGGCATGGCAAAAGGTCATGTGGTCAGAGGAGGCATGGGAGAAGGTCATGTGGTTAGAGGAAGCATGGGAGAAGGTCATGAGATCAGATGAGGCATGGGAGAAGGTCATGTGGTCAGAGGAGGCATGGGAGGTCATGTGGTTAGAGGACTCACAGGAGGTCATATGGTCAGAGGGACGCATGGCAGAAGGTCATGTGGTCGGAGGATTCACAGGAGAAGATCATGTGGTCCGAGGAGTCACAGGAGGTTATGTGGTCAGAGGACGCATGGCAGAAGGTCATGAGGCCAGAGGAGTCACAGGAGAAGGTCATGTGGTCAGATGAAATCAAAATAGAACTTTTTTGTATCAACTCCACTCATCGTGTTTAGAGGAAAAAGAAGGATTAGTACAACCCCAAGAACACCATCCCAACCGTGAAGCATGAGGTGGAAACAGCATACTTTGGGGGTGCTTTAAAAATGGGTCGTGGCTGAGTGTTTCAGTATGATAATGACCCGAAACACACAACCAGGGCAACTAAGGAGCGGCTCCATAAGATGCATTTCAAGGTCCTGGAGGGGTCTAGCCAGTCTCCAGACCTCAACCCAATAGACGGTCTTTGGAGGGAGTTGAAACTCAATGTTGCCCAGTGACTGCCCCGAAATCTGTAAGATCTGGAGAAGATGTGTGCGGAGGAGTGGGCCAAAATCCCTGCTGCAGTGTGCAAACAAGAACTACAGGAAACATCTGACCTCTGTAACTGCAAACAAAGGTTTCTGTACCAAATATTAGGACTTCATGCAGGTGAGGGGTTTTTCTGTTGGGGATCAACACACTCGGATGGCTATTCTATTACTTGCTGATATATTTGCCGAAAATCACATTTTTTGCAATAATTAGTTGTTTTTGGAGAATTCCAAAGTCCAATATTTGCTCATCTCTATTATGCAGTGTTTTTCTTTTTCACTTATTTACCGAACTCTCTTTATTTCTCAGGGAGACTCTGGCGGACCCCTGGTCTGTAAGGTCAATGGGACCTGGTATGAAGTTGGTGTTGTAAGTTGGGGCGAAGATTGTGCATTGCGTTACCGTCCGGGAGTCTACACCTACGTGCCGGATTACTACACCTGGATCAGCTCTCGTAGTAGGTTGCTGTCCTCTGTGTTACCTCTTCACTAGAGATGAGTGAACCTTTCCAGGTCCGGTTCGGGGCGCTGAACTTCCCGGTGTTGAGCAAACCTGTTCGAGTTCGGGTGCATTACGTTTCTGCACCCCTGGAGCGAGCGTCGCTGTGGTCGGGTACAGTAGGTGCTTGGCCCATGCAGTGTTTGATTGGCTCGCACTAGGGTTAAAAGCACAAGTGTTGGGTGTAGTGTGTGTCTAACATTAATTAGAAAAAAAAAACACCCTTCCACCCCAAGAAGTGTTTTACTTATGGCCGGCTGTATGTCGGAGGAGAGCTGAACTGCCTATCAGGGTAAGGAACATTGCTCCAAAAAGTTCCGCTGCACCGCCGGAACCTGAACTTCCAAAGATTCACTCCTCTCTACTCTTGTCCTCATGTCTATTGCTGCACACAAGGTTATATCTGCAGGTGGTGCAACCCTATGCATAGTATTAGTGCCGCCCCTATGTCTCCATATAGCAGTACTCCACCCACTGTGCTTCCACATAGTATTAGTGCCCCCTCTGTGCCTCCCTATAGCAGTACTCAACCCACTGTGCTTCCACATAGTATTAGTGCCCCCTCTGTGCCTCCATATAGCAGTACTCCACCCACTGTGCTTCCACATAGTATTAGTGCCGCCCCTATGTCTCCATATAGCAGTACTCACACCACCGTGCTTCCACATAGTATTAGTGCCCCCTCTGTGCCTCCATATAGCAGTACTCCACCCACTGTGCTTCCACATAGTATTAGTGCCCCCTCTGTGCCTCCATATAGCAGTACTCCACCCACTGTGCTTCCACATAGTATTAGTGCCCCCTCTGTGCCTCCAATATGCAGTACTCCACCCACTGTGCTTCCACATAGTATTAGTGCTGCCCCTATGTCTCCATATAGCAGTACTCACACCACCGTGCTTCCACATAGTATTAGTGCCCCCTCTGTGCCTCCATATAGTAGTGCTGCACCCACTGTGCTTCCACATAGTAATAGTGCCCCCTCTGTGCCTCCATATAGCAGTGCTGCACCCACTGTGCTTCCACATAGTATTAGTGCCGCCTTTGTGCCTCCATATAGCAGTACTCCCACCACTGTGCTTCCACATAGTATTAGTGCTGCCTCTGTGCCTCCATATAGCAGTACTCCACCCACTGTGCTTCCACATAGTATTAGTGCTGCCTCTGTGCCTCCCTATAGCAGTACTCCACCCACTGTGCTTCCACATAGTATTAGTGCTCCCTCTGTGCCTCCATATAGCAGTACTCCACCCACTGTGCTTCCACATAGTATTAGTGCCCCTCTGTCCTCCATATAGCGTACTCCCACCACTGCTTCCACTTATTAGTGCGCTCTGTGCTCCATATAGCAGTACTCCACCCACTGTGCTTCCACATAGTATTAGTGCCGCCTCTGTGCCTCCATATAGCAGTACTCCACCCACTGTGCTTCCACATAGTATTAGTGCCGCCTCTGTGCCTCCATATAGCAGTACCCACCCACTGTGCTTCCACATAGTATTAGTGCTCCCTCTGTGCCTCCATATAGCAGTACACCACCCACTGTGCTTCCACATAGTATTAGTGCCCCCTCTGTGCCTCCATATAGCAGTACTCCCACCCACTGTGCTTCCACATAGTATTAGTGCCCCCTCTGTGCCTCCATATAGCAGTACTCCACCCACTGTGCTTCCACATAGTATTAGTGCCCCCTCTGTGCCTCCATATAGCAGTACTCCACCCACTGTGCTTCCACATAGTATTAGTGCCGCCTCTGTGCCTCCATATAGCAGTACTCCACCCACTGTGCTTCCACATAGTATTAGTGCCGCCTCTGTGCCTCCATATAGCAGTACTCCACCCACTGTGCTTCCACATAGTATTAGTGCTCCCTCTGTGCCTCCATATAGCAGTACTCCACCACTGTGCTTCCACATAGTATTAGTGCTCCCTCTGTGCCTCCATATAGCAGTACTCCCACCACTGTGCTTCCACATAGTATTAGTGCCCCCTCTGTGCCTCCATATAGCAGTACTCCACCCACTGTGCTTCCACATAGTATTAGTGCCCCCTCTGTGCCTCCATATAGCAGTACTCCACCACTGTGCTTCCACATAGTATTAGTGCCGCCTCTGTGCCTCCATATAGCAGTACTCCACCACTGTGCTTCCACATAGTATTAGTGCCGCCTCTGTGCCTCCATATAGCAGTACTCCACCCACTGTGCTTCCACATAGTATTAGTGCCCCTCTGTGCCTCCATATAGCAGTACTCCACCCACTGTGCTTCCACATAGTATTAGTGCCCCCTCTGTGCCTCCATATAGCAGTACTCCACCCACTGTGCTTCCACATAGTATTAGTGCCCCTCTGTGCCTCCATATAGCAGTACTCCACCCACTGTGCTTCCACATAGTATTAGTGCCGCCTCTGTGCCTCCATATAGCAGTACTCCACCACTGTGCTTCCACATAGTATTAGTGCCCCTCTGTGCCTCCATATAGCAGTACTCCACCCACTGTGCTTCCACATAGTATTAGTGCCCCCTCTGTGCCTCCATATAGCAGTACTCCACCCACTGTGCTTCCACATAGTATTAGTGCTCCCTCTGTGCCTCCATATAGCAGTACTCCCACCACTGTGCTTCCACATAGTATTAGTGCCCCCTCTGTGCCTCCATATAGCAGTACTCCACCCACTGTGCTTCCACATAGTATTAGTGCCCCCTCTGTGCCTCCATATAGCAGTACTCCACCACTGTGCTTCCACATAGTATTAGTGCCCCTCTGTGCCTCCATATAGCAGTACTCCCACCACTGTGCTTCCACATAGTATTAGTGCCCCTCTGTGCCTCCATATAGCAGTACTCCCACCACTGTGCTTCCACATAGTATTAGTGCCTCTGTGCCTCCATATAGCAGTACTCCACCCACTGTGCTTCCACATAGTATTAGTGCCGCCTCTGTGCCTCCATATAGCAGTACTCCACCCACTGTGCTTCCACATAGTATTAGTGCCCCTCTGTGCCTCCATATAGCAGTACTCCACCACTGTGCTTCCACATAGTATTAGTGCCCTCTGTGCCTCCATATAGCAGTACTCCACCCACTGTGCTTCCACATAGTATTAGTGCCCCTCTGTGCCTCCATATAGCAGTACTCACCCACTGTGCTTCCACATAGTATTAGTGCCCCTCTGTGCCTCCATATAGCAGTACTCCACCACTGTGCTTCCACATAGTATTAGTGCCCCTCTGTGCCTCCATATAGCAGTACTCCACCCACTGTGCTTCCACATAGTATTAGTGCTGCCTCTGTCCTCCATATAGCAGTACTCACCCACTGTGCTTCCACATAGTATTAGTGCCGCCTCTGTGCCTCCATATAGCAGTACTCCACCCACTGTGCTTCCACATAGTATTAGTGCCGCCTCTGTGCCTCCATATAGCAGTACTCCCCCACTGTGCTTCCACATAGTATTAGTGCGCCTCTGTGCCTCCATATAGCAGTACTCCACCACTGTGCTTCCACATAGTATTAGTGCTGCCTCTGTGCCTCCATATAGCAGTACTCCCACCACTGTGCTTCCACATAGTATTAGTGCCGCCTCTGTGCCTCCATATAGCAGTACCACCACCCACTGTGCTTCCACATAGTATTAGTGCCCCTCTGTGCCTCCATATAGCAGTACTCCACCCACTGTGCTTCCACATAGTATTAGTGCCCCCTCTGTGCCTCCATATAGCAGTACTCCACCCACTGTGCTTCCACATAGTATTAGTGCTGCCCCTCTGTGCCTCCATATAGCAGTACTCCACCCACTGTGCTTCCACATAGTATTAGTGCCCCCTCTGTGCCTCCATATAGCAGTACTCCACCCACTGTGCTTCCACATAGTATTAGTGCCCCCTCTGTGCCTCCATATAGCAGTACTCCACCCACTGTGCTTCCACATAGTATTAGTGCCGCCTCTGTGCCTCCATATAGCAGTACTCCCACCACTGTGCTTCCACATAGTATTAGTGCTGCCTCTGTGCCTCCATATAGCAGTACTCCCACCACTGTGCTTCCACATAGTATTAGTGCTGCCTCTGTGCCTCCATATAGCAGTACTCCACCCACTGTGCTTCCACATAGTATTAGTTCCCCCTCTGTGCCTCCATATAGCAGTACTCCACCCACTGTGCTTCCACATAGTAATAGTGCCACCTCTGTGCCTCCATATAGCAGTACTCCCACACTGTGCTTCCGCACAGTATTAGTGCCGCCCCTATGTCTCCATATAGCAGTACTCCCACCACTGTGCTTATATATAGTATTAGTGCCCCCTCTGTTCCTCCCTATAGCAGTACTCCCACCACTGTGCTTCCGCACAGTATTAGTGCCGCCCCTATGTCTCCATATAGCAGTACTCCCACCACTGTGCTTATATATAGTATTAGTGCCCCCTCTGTGCCTCCGTATAGCAGTACTCCACCCACTGTGCTTCCACATAGTATTAGTGCCCCCTCTGTGCCTCCATATAGCAGTACTCCACCCACTGTGCTTCCACATAGTATTAGTGCTGCCTCTGTGCCTCCCTATAGCAGTACTCCACCCACTGTGCTTCCACATAGTATTAGTGCTGCCTCTGTGCCTCCCTATAGCAGTACTCCCACCACCGTGCTTCCACATAGTATTAGTGCTGCCTCTGTGCCTCCATATAACAGTACTCCCACCACTGTGCTTCTATATAGTATTAGTGCCCCCTCTGTGTCTCCATATAGCAGTACTCCACCCACTGTGCTTCCACATAGTATTAGTGCTGCCTCTGTGCCTCCCTATAGCAGTACTCCCATCACTGTGCTTCCACATAGTATTAGTGCTCCCTCTGTGCCTCCATATAGCAGTACTCCCACCACTGTGCTTCCACATAGTATTAGTGCTGCCTCTGTGCCTCCATATAGCAGTACTCCACCCACTGTGCTTCTATATAGTATTAGAGCCCCCTCTGTGCCTCCATATAGCAGTACTCCACCCACTGTGCTTCCACATAGTATTAGTGCCCCCTCTGTGCCTCCATATAGCAGTACTCCCACCACTGTGCTTCCACATAGTATTAGTGCTGCCTCTGTGCCTCCCTATAGCAGTACTCCCACCACTGTGCTTCCACATAGTATTAGTGCTGCCTCTGTGCCTCCATATAGCAGTACTCCCACCACTGTGCTTCCACATAGTATTAGTGCTGCCTCTGTGCCTCCATATAACAGTACTCCCACCACTGTGCTTCTATATAGTATTAGTGCCCCCTCTGTGTCTCCATATAGCAGTGCTGCACCCACTGTGCTTCCACATAGTATTAGTGCTGCCTCTGTGCCTCCATATAACAGTACTCCCACCACTGTGCTTCCACATAGTATTAGTGCTCCCTCTGTGTCTCCATATAGCAGTGCTGCACCCACTGTGCTTCCACATAGTATTAGTGCCCCCTCTGTGCCTCCATATAGCAGTACTCCCACCACTGTGCTTCCACATAGTATTAGTGCTGCCCCTATGTCTCCATATATTAGTAGTCCACCCACTGTGCTTCCACATAGTATTAGTGCCCCCTCTGTGCCTCCCTATAGCAGTATTCCCACCACCGTGCTTCCACATATTAATAATGCCCTCTCAGTGCTTCTACATAGTAAGAATGCTTCCATTGTGCCTCTATATGTTAACATTCCCCTTTTTGCCTCCTTTTAGTTATAATACCTGTAGTGCCCCCCAACCTGATATACTGTTTTCCCTTCTATTTTCCAGTCTACACCTCCCCAGTGATCACCACCACCACCACATCCTCCACCACCAAAACCTCCTCCACCACCACAACCTCCACCACAACCTCCACCACCACACCCTCCACCTCCACCACAACCTCCACCACCAAAACCTCCTCCACCACCACAACCTCCACCACCACCACCACCACTGCAGCCCCCAAACCATTGTGCGGAAACCCAGTGATCAATAATCGGATCGTCGGAGGCACAAATGCAACTGAAGGCGCCTGGCCGTGGCAGATCAGTCTGCAATATAAAGGTTCCCACCTATGTGGAGGGTCCCTGATCTCCAACCAGTGGATCCTCTGTGCCGCTCATTGCTTCAAATCGTAAGTTCCCGCCTGCAGACAGAATGCTATAACTTGGTCTATGTCCTGTATTGGTTGGTACGGTCCACCATGTTGGACTTCGAAAACACACGGCATTCCTTTTTAGTTTTGGAGATGGACATAAAAAACAGAGTAAAGTATGGTTATTAGGCTGGAGGGGGAGGAGGACAGGAAAGATGGCAACCATGGTGGAAGAAGTGTGGAGGGTCGCTAATTGTCGTTGGTGGCACCAGGCGGGTGGTCAGAGCTGTGGACCTTTGGCTCAAGATGACATTTCTGATGATCTACTAGCTTAAGGTGTTCTCTAATGTGACATCAGTAGGCCTATGTGTTGACCTCAGAGAAGTCTCAGTTCCCGCTGCCCCATGAATAACATTACGGAGGGTGAAGACGCTCCTCATCATTGTGGTGTTTGTTTTTCCCCCTTAGGTCAACGAATCCCTCCAATTTTAAAGTCGGTCTTGGCGTGTACCAGCTAATGATTCCAAGTCCTCACCAGGGTGTGTTCAATGTAGAAAGGATCATTGTACACCCTGACTACAATGGAATTAGAACACAGGGGGACATCTCCCTGATCAAACTCTCCAGTCCGGTGACTTACACCGACTACGTCCTGCCGGTGTGTGTCCCACCAGGGTCCATGAGCTTCTCCGATGGCACCAACTGCTGGGTAACTGGATGGGGCAATACTGGAATTAATGGTAAGAAACCCAGGAGATGCATGTGACTATGATATTGTCGAAGAGCACCCAACTAATTCCCCATCATATATCAGTGTATCTAATCGTATCGGAGCTTGGGTAGAACTATATATTCTCATAGAGACCGAGAGCTGATGCCGGAAGACTTAAAACTCTGACAAAGCTCAATGGGAAAAGTAAGCAAATGAGCTCTCCTCGTGAAGGAAGAGGACTGTCCTTCTAGTGCCACCTACTAGAGGATACAATGTCTCCTACTATATACCTCACTTATGATCAGGCAACATCGGTGACATTTTTTAATAGTAACTTATCTAGAATAAAGGACAAAGAAATTATTTAGATCTAGGCAGCGGGTGTCACGTTGGGATGTTCGGCTACCATGCATGACAGTGGTGCGCGGACCAACAATGTCCGATGGACTACATTAAAAAACAGACAGTGAGACACCAGGGGGGACAAATACAATGGAGGGCCCTGCTCATAGGGAACGGGGAAGAGGTGACCTCCCACCTGATCTCCCTACCATCCCTATATGGGTTCTTTCAACCCGTCGCCAAACAGGATACCTAGTCCCTCGTTGGCCCTGATGTTAGCCCTCAATAGGGAATGGCCGGCGGGAGCACTAGTCCCAACCACTGCAATAATAACAATAGGGGAAGGGGAGACAGACAGGGAAATGACAAAAACAACTTCACGCCTGCTGGCACGCTCCTTGGCAGCAGACAGCTTAGCAATAGTCAGGTCCAGAGAGCTTCCTTTACATCAGGAAGTTTGGCCAGGAATAGGTTCAATCACCAGCAAAGCATGCTGGAACCATCTGTAAAGTGGATAGGAGTGAATACAGAGTGGCCACACCTGGACAAGAACTGGCTAGCTTGCTAGCAAATAGAAACTGACATTAACTCCTCAACTGCCAAGAAAAAGAAACACATTTAATGTAAAGTCCCAAACCTGCCACAAAGACTATCAAGACAGCGGGGGCATCTTTGTTTTTATCTTCCTTCTGATACTGTAGCAGTGAATGAAGTCTGGATCATAGACTTTGCAAATTGTGGATGTTTCAGATCATGAGGCTTCCAAACCTGAGATGAGAAAGGTGATAAATGAGGAAACATGCTCACCTGGAAACCTATAGTACGGCTGCACTCCCTAACATGCCTAAGCAGGTCCTTCCCCCGACTCCGTCACATGCCTAGTCCCTAAACTGTCACTCACTCTGGCTTGTATGTAGACTGGAGAATGCACTAGATATCACCACCGTGGTAAAACAACACAGGGGAAGGAAAACAGGCCGGGGAACATAGAAAGGACAGCAGGACATCAGCAGCTACACCCAGCTTCCTACTTCAACAGTGATCAGTTAAGAATAAATTCTATAATTGCATCAGGTGATGAAACATGTGACTAAAGGGAAGGAGAGTGGTCACAAACCGGCATCACCTGACTCCGAAACTTCTGTTTTTTATCTAGAGTCTCACAAAACAATGTGAGACTCAAAGCCCCCAGAAAACACCTTAAAAGGGGCCCAAAAGCTGCCAAACACAGCTGAAATTACACACAGAAAGAGTAAGCGCGCTCACCAGTCTCCCATTGCTTGCTTCTGGGGTCGGCCATTAATCTTCATGAATATTTACTGCATTGACTGGCAACAGCCAATCACAGACTCTCACTCTCAGTGAGAGCGTCTGTGATTGGCTGTTAAAATCAGACTGCATTTGTTGTATTTTTTGGGTAAAGCAGACAGCTGCGATCTGTCACCCTCAGCTACCTAGTTAATGTCAGCTGGCACTAAGCCTGAGATTCATAATGTCTGGCCAATGGTAAACCCGGACATTATGAATTTCTAGTAAATAGTAAATAATACACATACGTAGACTGCGCTCCCACAATCTGGATGGTGATTGTGCTTGCTAGTGTGTAAAATGAGTAAATAGTTTAAAAAAGATGCATAGGGCTTTGCTGTATTTTTCATTCTCAGCACAGATAAAGCGGGCAGCTGCGAGCTGCCACCCTAAGCAACCTAATTTTACCATGCCTGGCAAAAAAATATGTGTGGGGTTCGCCCTATTTTTAATTGCTAGCTAAGGGAAAACTAGGCAGAGGGGGCTGGTATTCTCATCGTTGTGGGGGCCTATAGTTATTGGACCACCCCACAATATAGAATGGCAGCATGCAACCACCCCAGAAATTTGCAAATTCATTAGAAGCGCTGAATCCTGACATTTTACATGGCTCTTCCACTTGCCCTAGTGCCAGTGGCATCAGGATGATAGAAGGGGTTAATGACAGCTGATGACTGACAGCTTGTCTTTAAGTCCTGGACTGGTAATGTCTGCGCTGAGAATGAAAAATACAGTGAAGCCCTATGCATTTCTCCCATTATTCATTTGTTTAGCTATTTATTTAATACACTATTATGGCAGGTTGGTTGCCATACACTAATGTGTAAGGCAACCAAGCACAGACACCGGTACAGATTGTGGGGGCACAGTCTAATTGCAAAATCCAATCACAGATGCTTTCACACATAGAGAGTATGTGTGCTTGGCTGTTGCCCATTCAGTGCAGTGAATATGCATGAAGCTTAATGAGCTACCCTGGAAGCAGCAGCTGGAGACTAATGGGCTCCCTCGCTGTGTCTGTGGTGTCTGTGTGTCTGTCTGTGTGTCTGTCTGTGTGTGTCTGTTCTGTCGTGTGTCTGTCTGTGTGTGTCTGTGTGTCTGTCTGTGTGTGTCTGTCTGTGTGTTGTCTGTGTGTGTGTTTTCTTGTGTGTGTGTCTGTGCTGTTGTGTTGTCTGTGTGCTGTCTGTGTGTCTGTGTGTCTGTCTGTGTGTGTGTCTGTGTGTCTGTCTGTGTGTGTCTGTCGTGTGTCTGTTGTGTGTCTGTCTGTGTGTGTCTGTCTGTGTGTGTGTCTGTCTGTGTGTCTGTCTGTGTGTCTGTCTTGTGTGTCTGTCTGTGTGTCGTCTGTGTGTCTGTCTGTGTTGTCTGTCTGTGTGTGTGTCTGTGTGTCTGTCTGTGTGTGTCTGTCTGTGTGTCTGTCTGTCTGTGTGTCTGTCTGTGTGTCTGTCTGTGTGTCTGTTGTGTTGTCTGTCTGTGTGTTCTGTGTGTCTGTGTCGTGTCTGTGTGTGTGTCTGTGTGTGTGTCTGTCTGTGTGTGTGTCTGTCTGTGTGTGTGTCTGTGTGTGCTGCTGTCTGTGTGTGTGTCTGTCTGTGTGTGTGTCTGTGTGTGTGTGTGTCTGTCTGTGTGTGTGTCTGTGTGTCTGTGTGCATGTCTGTGTGCGTGTCTGTGTGTGTGTCTGTGTGTGTCCGTCTGTGTGTCTGTCTGTGGGTAGCATAACATCAAACGTCTTTGTGTTTCTGTGTTTTGTACTCTATGACCTGATTTATTGCTCTTCTTCCCGCAGTGTCTCTTCCGTACCCCAATACTCTCCAGCAGGCCATGGTGCCTCTAATCAATTCTAGCGCCTGTGACCCATGTACCACATCGACAGCGGCATCAGCGCCAGCGAACAGATCGTTCCAAGTGACCAAATCTGTGCCGGGTACCAGGAGGGAGGGAAGGACTCCTGCAAGGTGCGTGCTGGGTCTGATCTCACCCTTTAATAGTGAACCTGTCCATGGTGGGAACAATCCAGATCTCTTGATATTTATAAGAACTTTATTTATCATTTCCGTAAATGTATAAAATGCAACATAGACCCCAGAGCACCGAGCAAAGGGGATCACGACTCCGGGGGTGCGACACCGAGCGCCCGGATACAATGTTATACATCAGGCTGCAAATGTGAAGGAACGTCTGAGGTTTTGAGCAATAGAAGATCCCATTATTTTTCATCAAGTCCCGATCTACATGGGAAAAGGGGGAGCAAAGAGACAAACAAGAGAGTGCACCCACATATCTATATCATCTCATGTCTCTGCTCCTTACCTCTGTCTCCTTATGTCTCTGCTCCCCTTACCTCTGTCTCCTCATGCTCTGCTCCCTCTTACCTCTGTCTCTTCATGTCTCTGCTCCCATTACCTCTGTCTCTTCATGTCTCTGCTCCCCTTACCTCTGTCTCCTTATGTCCTCTGCTCCCATTACCTCTGTCTCCTCATGTCTCTGCTCCCTCTTACCTCTGTCTCTTCATGTCTCTGCTCCCCATTACCTCTGTCTCTTCATGTCTCTGCTCCCCATTACCTCTGTCTCCTTCATGCCTCTGCTCCCCTTTACCTCTGTCTCCTTATGTCTCTGCTCCTCCTTACCTCTGTCTCCTCATATCTCTGCTCCCATTACCTCTGTCTCCTCATGTCTATGCTCCCCTTACCTCTCTCTCCTCACTCTCTGCTCCCATTACCTCTGTATCTTCATGTCTCTGCTCCCATTACCTCTGTCTCCTCATGCCTCTGCTCCCACTTACCTCTGTCTCCTCATGTCTCTGCTCCCCCTTACCTCTGTCTCTTCATGTCTCTGCTCCCCCTTACCTCTGTCTCTTCATGTCTCTGCTCCCCCTTACCTCTGTCTCTTCATGTCTCTTCTCCCATTACTCTGTCTCTCATGTCTCTGCTCCCCCTTACCTCTGTCTCCTCATGTCTCTCCTCCCTCTTACCTCTGTCTCCTCATTCTCTGCTCCCCCTTACCTCTGTCTCTTCATGTCTCTCTCCCATTACCTCTGTCTCCTCATGTCTCTGCTCCCCTTACCTCTGTCTCCTCATGTCTCTCCTCTCCCCTTACCTCTGTCTCTTCATGTCTCTGCTCCCCCTTACCTCTGTCTCCTCATGTCTCTGCTCCCCCTTACCTCTGTCTCCTCATGCCTCTGCTCCCCCTTACCTCTGTCTCTCATATCTCTGCTCCCCGTTACCTCTGTCTCTTCATGTCTCTGCTCCCCTTACCTCTGTCTCCTCATGTCTCTGCCTCCCCTTACCTCTGTCTCCTCATGTCTCTGCTCCCTTACCTCTGTCTCTTCATGTCTCTCCTCCCTCTACCTTTGTCTTCTCCTTTGTTCTAGTGAATGACCTCCATTGTCCTCCTCTATTATACACAATACAGACGTTTGCACCAGGCACAGAAGGCTCTGATGACTTCCCCATGACACCTTGCATCTCTCACATCACATGGTACAGCACAGCCAATCATCAGGGACTATTATAGTCTGTATAAAAGCCGAGGCAGGGAATGAAGCAGCTACTGAGAGGAGCACAGAGCGTGACTGCAGAAAAGGGGAGAGAAAGTCATTAGTCACTGAATAAACCATACAGAGAGTGTGTGACAGCAGTGGAGAACAATTATGTACACCCCTACAGGTTGAGGTCACTTTGTCAGTAGTAATATTCTGTGTTGTATTCAGTCCGGGGAGACCTCAGCGTGTTATTCATCATTTTATGACAAATCTATTAATTTTTTTTACAAATATTACTTGTAGTTTGCTAATTCCAAAGTCCACAGTTTACTTATTTCTATTGTTCAGTATTTGTACTGACCTCTCTTTGTTTTTCAGGGGGACTCCGGGGGGCCCCTGGTCTGTGACATCAATGGGGTGTGGTATGAAGTCGGTATTGTCAGTTGGGGCGCTGGATGCGCCTCGCCCAATCATCCGGGAGTCTACACCTATGTCCCGTATTACTATGACTGGATCTACTCTTCTCTTACGTCCCGTCCTCGGTGTTCTCGGCCTCGGTGTGTCTCTTGACCTCCGGCCTGTTGCTGCTCACAGGGTTATATCTGCAGGTGGTGGTGCTGCCTTAGGCATCCGGTCCGGCGATGTCCGGGTTTGCAATGGAGCCACATTTGACTTTACGCTTTTGGCGTCGTTTTCCTACGTTACGTAAATGGGCTGGGAAATGTTGACCCATAGTGACCGGTAATGGCCAAACGCTCCACAACCCAACAGAGTTTACACAATCGAGACCTCAATGCCTACTGGTCCGGAGGTTGGATACAGTCCTAGGAGACCTCAGAGTCTTTCACTCATCTTTTCGGCATCTTGGAATCTTCAAATTATTTTCATTTGCTGCCGGAAAAATTCAATGAAGCCGGTGGACAGATCCATAGACAAAAATCCCCAGACCAAGAGATTTAGGCGAAACCTTTTCTCTGTACAATATGCAAAGCAAAGGAGGGATGAGTATTGGCAACGCCATGGACACAAAGTTTACAAGTGGACAATCCCTTTAAATGCAGACTTACTATTAAAATGTTAGCCTGGGTAATGATAATTTCAGCACTTTACAGCACTTTTATAGTGATTGTGGATCTTAGATTTGCATTTCATATGATTGTATTATTTTGGAAGAAGCAGTAGATCAATCTAATATCAGGGCTGTAAAGTCGGAGTCGGTGTCGGTGTCCGTTTCGGTGGAGTGGGATGTTTAGCTTGCTGACTTCACAGCCCAATGTTATATAATATGAAGGTAACATTTTGGGTGTTGGATGGACGCGAGCTGTGAACTGCACAATGACATCATTGGGGCAATGTGTGATGTCGATGTTTTATTGTTATCATTGATTCTGTACAGTTTATTATCCCGCTAGATGACGAGCATGTTTTGGAGATTTTCTTCGTTAAGGTCCCCTTAATGTTTTGTGATGTTTATTTAATAAATTGTGTTACCATTGTTTGCTATAATTGTCTTTTTGCGATTGTTTTTATGGCAAATCTCTTCCTATTTAGCTATTCTGTTTATCTTTTTTAATTAAAACAGCGCTGCCTAATTATGTACACATTTTCCTTCCTTGTAGATTTTGGTTAGTTCATCTCAGCTGTAGAAAGTATGTTACCACTCCCCTTCCCTTTAAATAGACAAATAATCCATCATCTGATGTCGGTAATAGATTCATTCTATTCTGACCATTTTGGAGGAATAAAGCTTGGTGCAGCTGCTGGAGATCTGTTGTTGGAGCTGTGTCATCTGCACTCCTGGTATTTGGATGCAGCAATCAAGTTTGTTGTGTTTCCGTTTGGTCTTGTCCCTGTGTGATATTATAGTAGCGGTGATGTCTAGTGTACTCATCAGTTTTATCACTAGACTGTGAGAGTGGAGGGTCAGATAGGGACTAGGCATGGGACAGCAGCAGGGGGAAGGACCTGCTTAGGGAAGATAGGGTTGCTCAAGGGCCAGACACTGGATGATGTTAGGAGGGGTCTCATCCCACATGCCTTATTGTCATGGTCTTCCTCTTCCTTTCCAACCCATTGTAACCTCTGTGTTGTGCCGTGTGCCGGACATCCACTAGTCAGTGCGTGACAGGTGGTCATCTGTGCCCTGCAAGCTGACGGTGTGCAGCGGTGAGGAACGTTGTTGGATACTGTCAGGAAAATATGAACTATTTCATTGCTTTGGAGACACAGTCGAGCAACACACTTCTCCGCCCCCTTTTGGTTTCTAGGAACTCACTGTCTCCCCTCACTCTTCCCCCTCCCCTATCAGGAATTTACAACATGACATGAGTCGTAAAAGCTAAACTGGATGATTCTAACTTCTCCCCACCACAATCCACATGGCAAATCCTGTGTCTGTAGCAGGGGCGGACCCAGACTGTAATGGGCCCCAGTGCAAGAAATTTTTTGGGGGCCCCCCCGCCCCTCATAGTGGCAACAAAGTAATGTAAACATATAGATTGTAATATTTATTTACAACGCAACCCTCAAAGAGCCCTGCATAAAGTATAAAGGCTTCCTCACACCCCTCCAAATATTATCATGCCCCCACAGAACCCTCCAGATATATTAAAATGGCTTCCATATTATATAATTGGCTATATATATTTTAATACATCATCCATAGTCCTCCATATATTATAATGCATTCCACGACCCTCCATATATTATAATACACCCGCATAGCCCTCCATATAGTATAAGGCAGTCCCATAGTCCTCCATATAGTATAATGGGCCCTCATATTCCTCCATATAGTATATTGCACCCCCATACTCCTACTATATTATATTGCACATTACATAGTCTCCCATCACTGTATTCACGGGTTAAAAAAAAAAAAAGTAAATACTCACCTCTCTTCTGGCTGCTCCGGTCTCCTCAGCATCTGCTCTGCACGTAAGAGCACAGGGGCACTCAGTGATGACATCATCGTGCAATACCATGCTGAGCTGCAAAAAGCAGACAGCTCAGCCAGGACTCGAGTGAAGAATGCTGCCGGCAGAGGCAGCCGGGACTATAGGAACAGGAGCGGCATCCGCGGGGAACTACCACTGGCGCACACACACCTTGTACGCACGTGGCTCCGCTCCAAATGCCTTGTAGACACGCGGCTCCGCTCCACATGCCCTGCGCATACGCCTCCGTTCCGTATACATGCGGCTCCTCTACAGGACGCCCCAGCATATGCGGCTCCACTCCATCAACCTTATGCACACGCGGCTTTACTCCATATGTCCCGCACGTGTGGCCCTGCCTCATACTCACGCGGCTCTGCACACACGTGGCTCCGCTCCGTACACCTCGTACATACTCGACTCTGCTCCATACACCTCATACACACGGCTCCGCTCCGTACACCTCGTACACACTCGGCTCCGCTCCGTACACCTCGTACACATGCGGCTCCGCTCCGTACACCTCATACACACTCGGCTCCGCTCCATACACCTCGTACACACTCGGCTCTGCTCCGTACATCTTGTACACACTCGGCTCCGCTCCGTACACCACGTACACACTCGGCTCTGCTCCGTACACCTCGTACACACTCGGCTCTGCTCCATACATCTTGTACACACTCGGCTCCGCTCCGTACACCTCGTACACACTCGGCTCTGCTCCGTACACCTCATACACACTCGGCTCCGCTCCGTACACCTCGTACACACTCGGCTCTGCTCCGTACATCTTGTACACACTCGGCTCCGCTCCGTACACCACGTACACACTCTGAACTCCGCTCCATACACCTCATACACACTCGGCTCCGCTACGTACACACTCGGCTCCTCTCTGTACACCTTGTACACACTCGGCTCTGTTCCGTACACCTAGTACACACTCGGCTCCGCTACATACACACTCAGCTCTGCTCCGTACATCTTGTACACACTCGGCTCCGCTACGTACACCTCGTACACACTCGGCTCCGCTACGTACACACTCGGCTCTGCTCCGTACATCTTGTACACACTCGGCTCCGCTCCGTACACCACGTACACACTCGGCTCCGCTCTGTACACCTCGTACACACTCGGCTCTGCTCCGTACATCTAGTACACACTCGGCTCCGCTCCGTACACCTCGTACACACTCGGCTCTGCTCCGTACACCTCGTACACACTCGGCTCCGCTACGTACACACTCGGCTCCGCTCCGTACACCTTGTACACACTGGGCTCTGCTCCGTACACCTTGTACACACTCGGCTCTGCTCCGTACATCTTGTACACACTCGGCTCCGCTCCGTACACCATGTACACACTCGGCTCTGCTCCGTACACCTCGTACACACTCGGCTCTGCTCCGTACATCTTGTACAAACTCGGCTCCGCTCCGTACACCTCGTACACACTCGGCTCTGCTCCGTACACCTCGTACACACTCGGCTCTGCTCCGTACACCTCGTACACACTCGGCTCTGCTCCGTACACCTCGTACACACTCGGCTCTGCTCCGTACATCTTGTACACACTCGGCTCCGCTCCGTACACCTCGTACACACTCGGCTTTGCTCCGTACACCTCGTACACACTCGGCTCTGCTCCGTACATCTTGTACACACTCGGCTCCGCTCCGTACACCACGTACACACTCGGCTCCGCTCTGTACACCTCGTACACACTCGGCTCTGCTCCGTACATCTTGTACACACTCGGCTCCGCTCCGTACACCTCGTACACACACGGCTCTGCTCCGTACACCTCGTACACACTCGGCTCCGCTCCGTACACCTCGTACACACTCGGCTCTGCTCCGTACATCTTGTACACACTCGGCTCTGCTCCATACACCTCGTACACACTCGGCTCTGCTCCGTACATCTTGTACACACTCGGCTCTGCTCCATACACCTCGTACACACTCGGCTCCGCTCCGTACACCTCGTACACACTCAGCTCCGCTCTGTACACCTCGTACACACTCGGCTCTGCTCCGTACACCTCGTACACACTCGGCTCTGCTCCGTACATCTTGTACACACTCGGCTCTGCTCCGTACACCTCGTACACACTCGGCTCTGCTCCGTACACCTCGTACACACTCGGCGTACACCTCGTACACACTCGGCTCTGCTCCGTACACCTCGTACACACTCGGCTCCGCTCCGTACACCTCGTACACACTCGGCTCTGCTCCGTACACCTCGTACACACTCGGCTCCGCTACGTACACAACTCGGCTCTGCTCCGTACATCTTGTACACACTCGGCTCCGCTCCGTACACCACGTACACACTCGGCTCTGCTCCGTACACCTCGTACACACTCGGCTCCGCTACGTACACACTCGGCTCTGCTCCGTACATCTTGTACACACTCGGCTCCGCTCCGTACACCTTGTACACACTCGGCTTCACTCCATACACACTCGGCTCTGCTCCGTACATCTTGTACACACTCGGCTCCGCTCCGTACACCACGTACACACTCGGCTTTGCTCCGTACACCTCGTACACACTCGGCTCCGCTCCGTACATCTTGTACACACTCGGCTCCGCTCCGTACACCTTGTACACACTCGGCTTCACTCCATACACACTCGGCTCTGCTCCGTACATCTTGTACACACTCGGCTCCGCTCCGTACACCACGTACACACTCGGCTTTGCTCCGTACACCTCGTACACACTCGGCTCCGCTCCGTACATCTTGTACACACTCGGCTCCGCTCCGTACACCACGTACACACTCGGCTCTGCTCCGTACATCTTGTACACACACGGCTCTGCTCCGTACATCTTGTACACACTCGGCTCCGCTCCGTACACCACGTACACACTCGGCTTTGCTCCGTACACCTCGTACACACTCGGCTCCGCTCCGTACATCTTGTACACACTCGGCTCCGCTCCGTACACCTCGTACACACTCGGCTCTGCTCCGTACATCTTGTACACACTCGGCTCCGCTCCGTACACCTCGTACACACTCGGCTCTGCTCCGTACATCTTGTACACACTCGGCTCTGCTCTGTACACCACGTACACACTCGGCTCTGCTCCGTACATCTTGTACACACACGGCTCTGCTCCGTACATCTTGTACACACTCGGCTCCGCTCCGTACACCACGTACACACTCGGCTTTGCTCCGTACACCTCGTACACACTCGGCTCCGCTCCGTACATCTTGTACACACTCGGCTCCGCTCCGTACACCTCGTACACACTCGGCTCTGCTCCGTACACCTCGTACACACTCGGCTCTGCTCCGTACATCTTGTACACACTCGGCTCCGCTCCGTACACCTCGTACACACTCGGCTCTGCTCCGTACATCTTGTACACACTCGGCTCCGCTCCGTACACCTCGTACACACTCGGCTCCGCTACGTACACACTCGGCTCTGCTCCGTACATGTTGTACACACTCGGCTCCGCTCCGTACACCACGTATACACTCTGAACTCCGCTCCATACACCTCGTACACACTCGGCTCTGCTCCGTACATCTTGTACACACTCGGCTCCGCTCCGTACACCTCGTACACACTCGGCTCCGCTACGTACACACTCGGCTCCGCTCCGTACATGTTGTACACACTCGGCTCCGCTCCGTACACCACGTACACACTCGGCTCTGCTCCGTACACCACGTATACACTCTGAACTCCGCTCCATACACCTCATACACACTCGTGTCTGCTACATCCACACTGTAAATCCCTCCTGACATAAACTTCATCTCATCCAGCACCATGACAACCAGCACAGCAGAGTCCTGCATACACTGAGGAGCTGATCATGTGACCACTGACTCCTCCCCTCAATGTGACATCATCACACGTCCTGTAAAAGCATAAAAGCAGTGTACAGAGCAGCAACCCCCCCCCCCCCCCCCCCCGTCTGTCCTCAGCCTGTGCCCTGTCTTTGGTCTCTTTCCTTGTACCTGGGTCCTTGTGCAGAGCTGTGTCCCCTCATCTGCTGCTGCTGCTGATGCTGAACAGCCATCAGCCATGTGGAGAGAATTTCAGAGGCCCGCGCGCATTGCCAGGTTTGGTTGAGTGAGGTCCTCACCACAGTGCAGGAGAAGTCACATGACTCACTCTCTGCACTGTGATTGGGGCTCTGTCCTCGCTCCTGAGCTGCTGTGAGGGGGCGTGGCCGGCAGCTAGAAGAGGCGTGGCCGGCAGCATGTCGGCTTATTCTCCGTGCCTTGAGGGGGGGCCCCCTAGCCTGTCGGGGCCCTGGTGCCGCTGCACCAGTTGCACCACGGTAGGTCCGCCCCTGGTCTGTAGCTACAAACACTCAACATCAAATTTAATAATACACATTAATGCCACAAATATATAAATTGTCATTTTGGGGTGTGGATGACTTGCAGATTTCAGAGCACCTTTTCCCATTCTCAAACGAATATTAGAAACCTGGGAAATGAAGTTGTGACCGGCCGCACGTCACAGACACCCCATGTCTGGACTCATAAAACACATAAAATCACGAGGGAAACATCATGCCAATATCTGTGACCTGGGACCTTCCAGGCCAAACATATGAAAAAAAAAGGAGTTTTTGATAACTTTGGAGACGGGTGCTCCTCCAAGAAAACAGCCCATATGTGAGGTCAGCAGAGGGGGAGTTCCTGGGTTTATGGCGCAACGCATAAAACGAGAGCGTCCATTTTTGGTGTTTTTTTCAGACCTGGATGAAGGACAAGGCATCACACTATTGCCGTGTGGCAGAATGGTAACCCATTTCCAGGGTGCCTTCCCCCCACCAGATCTGCGATTGTCACCGCGAGGCACAGGTTTAGTCTATCTTAATTTTACCCTTTTATTTTCATAACTGTTCATGCATATATGCATGGGCGTACCCCCAGGATCAAAACTAGGGGGGGGGGCAAGCCATGGTCGTTCAGGTTGTAAAATTGTGCATCGGGGGCCCATCAGACTTGTTACGCCACTGGGGAGCACTATGGGGGGCTGTATATGAGATGGGAGCCCTATAAGGGGAAGACCATTTCCGGTGACTACCTCTTGAAGCTCATCAAGAGAATGCCAAGAGAGTGCAAAGCAGTAATCAAAGCAAAAAGGAAGAACCTAGAATAGAAGACATATTGTCAGGTGTTTCACACTCTTGTGTTCAGTCTATAATTCCACATGTGATAATTCACAGTTTTGATGCCCTCAGTGTGAATCTACAATGTTCATAGTCATGAAAATACAGAAAACTCTATGAATGAGAAGGTGTGTCCAAACTATTGGTCTGTACTGTACATCCCGTCACATCACGTGCCACAATAGATGACATAAATTAAAGCTGCGCTCCTTTGCTTATCCTCTATCAATACCGTGTTTGGCCAGCAGGACAAGAGGGCGCCAGAGAGCTGCAGGCCCTGACTAAGTTCTTGACAGTACGGTGGTCTGATGAGGACTATTCTGGTTTGCCGTTTGCGGTGATGGAGAACCAGCGGCTGCTCCAATGTTCCGGGTGGAACCCTCTCCTACATGTGATTTCCCATCGCTGTGCCTGATCAGCACAACAACAGTGGGTGAGTGCGATTGTGCAGTGATCTTATATGTCTCTATTAGTTCATCCACACAGGGATCGTTCTCCTTTTTCATTTATTTAACAATCAACAAAGACTGGAACAGAGTCGGAGAGGAAGCACCGGACCCTGTTGTTTTTTTTCTGAAATCCATGGGGTTATCCCCCTTAAATGATTTCATTCAACCCTTTGTCTCTATTCATTGATTATCAGAACATGGATCAGATCTGTCCTGATGATTGACCCAACCGAGTATGTGAACCGCCTTTATAAAGTCAATGATTGGTGCAGCCTTATGATCGGGAATCACTTTATTATTGATTACATCATATGTTCACGTTTAACCATTGTCGTCCATTTTTTTATTCTTACAAATGTATTAATGTATAAATCACATAATATTAATAATTTATTCATTTATATTTTACATACATTGATTGTTCTAGTGATCGGCTCAGTGATTGGTTGAAGGACCTTTTCAAGATAGACCGCCGCCATGTGACCGGCTCCTCTACGGTCCATACGTTGGTGACCCCAATACTATCTCCACTTCCTGCACCCCTCTCTTGGGTATCTCCTGAGATAACGCTCCCCTGCCCTCCGGCTGATTATCACAGATTGCAGAGAAGACCCGTGATCCCTGTGCTTTACTCTTCTGTGTATTGGACCCACAATGTACACATAGTTTGATATATGAAGTCTAATATTTTATTATTTTCTCCACTATTTATGACCATTCTTTTGTTGACTACCATACATTGGCCGGAGGACGGCATCGGAGCCAAACAGAAATGCGTCCCCTGTTTTTAATGAATGTGAAGCCTTTTAGACGACGCCACTCTTCTTTTTCCTCTTTATTTTGGGTGGAGATTTGTTACAAAGTTTAAGACTTTGGGATAAGAATCAAATCCATTTTGCACCACACAAAGGGCTTTGTTTATTTTTTTTAGAAACTCCAATTTGGGATATTGATGGAGGAGAAGTAATCTCTAAGCCTGTTAGACAAGGTCCAGTACATACGAAATCAGTGATTATTATATGATGAGTGCAAAGAGAGCAATCTACCTAAACCAGTGTTACCATGTACTCATTAATCTGTTGATACATTGAATCATAATAAGTAATCAATCCCTCTGCAAAATTAAATTCTACATGTATCGGAGCACTGAGGCTGAGATAATGAGGAGTGTCAGCAGATAAGATGATGCGTTTATGTTCCCGCTGCCTTTTTGGAAAGGTTGTGGGACACTTTTCATATGGTAGAACTTCAGCTCCGGTACATATGACCAGATCCAGGTCTGGTAGGCGGTCACCCGGGTGTAGACCCCGGGGCGGTTGGGTAAAGCACATCCTTGTCCCCAGCTCACAATTCCGGCCTGGTACCAGATACCCTTGACCTTGGTCACGAGAGGTCCTCCGGAGTCTCCCTGAAAGACAACATCAATACACTTATTGGACAAAGCACACGGGGATGTGAGTCTCTGAAAGATTATCTCATCAGATCGTGGGTCCAGTTAAAGAGTTTGGAAACCAGACGTTGACTCTATAGCCACATTGGGGCCACAGCGCCGCCGATTACATATGTAAAGGGGCGATGTCGGCGGTGCCGGGCGGTCGCCTGATTTCAGAGCAGTGCTCTGAAACCAGGTGACCATCATGGGGCGATGTGCACACATCGCCCCATGTAACTGGGTGCCGGCGACCTGTCAGGTGATGGGAGCCATAGGCTCCTATTGTCCTGCGGCGCCGCTGGAGTTTTCAGACACCCCAGCGGCGATGCCGCCTGACAGCTCGCCGGCGCGGGACTGGAGGTGTCTCCTCGTGTAAACAGGGAACGGCGATGGTGGCGCTGCGCCAAAAACGTGCGCGCACCCGCCAGTCGCCGCCGACATCCCCAACCCCGTCGCCAGGTATGACGGGGCCTTATGGGCCATCAATGGGTTATCAATTCTAAGCCACCCAAAAAGTGAAGAGCGAGGAGAAACTTTACAACTATTAGATCTGCATAAACTGATAGAAATCCAGAAATGGATGTAGACTTTTCTTAACTGGAATCTTTCCAACAAATACCCCAAAACAACAAAATGTCCTTTCTGGTGACAGAAGACGCTTCCAAAATGACAAGTAGATGTCATAAATCATGTGTTCTTATAGAAGATTGCCAGTGATGAGCGAATATGATCATTACTCACACTAATATTACGGTATTCGAGATAGTCGGTACTCGGAAAGTATTCCTGGGGCTCGAGACCGGCTCCCTTCAGTGAACAGTGGGAGCTGGCGTCCTAGTGAGAGCCTGTTGAGTGGAAGGCTCTCACTAGGTGTAGTGAAGTGCTGTATGATGTGAACAACAAAACAAAAAAACCCTCTTACCCCCAAAAATGCTCATTTTCTGGCTGTGTGTGTGTGGGCGGAGACCATTACTAATTGACTTGCATTAGGGTCATTACTTGTGATGAGTACTTGAATAGTGCGAGGTGCTCAATACGAGTAATCTGAAGACATGCTGCATTCAGTGCTGTAATTAGATCATTATGTATGGTTGGTGACAGGTCACCTTTAAGGTGTATATATGGTATAAAAAAGACTCCGGTCTTCAGATTCTCCATTTCTCCCTCATTGCTATATTAACTAGATTATTTATTACCCACAATGCCCTTAGTTGTGTAGAGAAGCCGACCATTACGGCCTCTCGTGGTCTGGTGTTTCACGGTCTAATGCCTCCAACTGATGCACAAATGGTAAGACGCAGGTCAATGATTATCACAAATGTTTCCATTGTTATAAAACATTGGTCCCTCACCTGGCAGGAGTCTTTGCCTCCTTTCGAATACCCGGCACATATCATGGTGTCATAGACTATGGTGGTAGAGCTGCTGATATTTGTGTTCATGTGATACATTGTGTCGCACGTCCTGTAGTCAATCAGTGGAATCATCACCTTCTGAAGGGTCATCGGGGACGGCAGGAACTCTGACAAGATAAGAAGTCCGGTTACTCCTACATTAATCTTCTCATTAACAATTGATACATTGTTTGGTCATGTATGATCGGGGTCACCGACAGAGAAAACATTAACATCCTACTGACGTCTCGGGCCATGGGGTTTTTTGGGATTGTAGGTTCTTGGTGGTCAGAAGACAAAACAATTACAATATCACCAAGAATGAATTATCCGGAGCCTCCTGAGACACCTTGATAGGATTAAACTCCAACTTCCCAGGTCCTGCAACCCTGACGGAGGTTGCGGCAATATCAGGTTTCATTATTTGTTTTCTAGTGATCATCGTCATCCCCGATACAATCCCCATCATCCGCGTCATTCCAATCATTCCCATCATCCTCTCACCTTGTAATTCAATGTCTCCCCAGCCTGTGGCCCAGCATTCCTGGCCACTGGGGAAAGTGACAGCAGCGGCGGCAGACAGATGGGCATGATGTACTTGGTGAAGGTGACGGGAATTCTGAGCTTCATCAGGGCGATGTCTCCTCTGAGCGTTTCCCTTGAGTACTGGGGGTATACGGATAATGCTTGACACAGGACTATCGATGATGTGAGACTCAATGACTTGGAGTTGGTAGGCGCCCAGCGCACTAAGTAGTTTCCAACATTGGAGTCCCTGTGGAGTGGAGAAAATAATCAGAGGTTGTAAGAGCCATAAAATCATAGATCTGGTGACCATATCTCAGCCCCGGCTTGACCAGACAGGACAGCACTGTACACGTGTGATATCATGTTCTGCTCCAAATATTAAGACATGGAAAGATACAGATTTCTAGCTTTCTTCTTGATTAGACACATCCCAAGATCAGAACATGGAAAAGCTTGGAATAAGACCTGTTGGGCAATTATGCCTTTGTTTCTCCAAGGGTATAAGAGATTTGCTTCCATGTTGCCACATTGTATCAATTTTTTTATCATAAGAAACTGGAGACTTTACCAAATTTGTGTGAACTGAAATATTTACTAAAAACAAAAGTGCCCAAAGTCTAACAGGCGGGTAGCTGCACCTACTTGCCAGTTGTTCCGGCACCAGTGCCCGCTATTCACCCACGGCACAGAGCAGTCATAGACCGTTCCTGCTGGGGACACCCTGGCGGGGTAAACACAGAGCAGAGCAGATTTTCCGCTCTACTCTGTGGAAGTGGGTGCATATCTGACGTCACACTGGTCTCAGCGGGCACCCCGCTACCTGATTGGGGGAGCTGGCTGTCAATCACCGTGACGTCAATAGGCGTCTGCCTACCGAGGGGACTGAAGCCTCCCCTAGCTAGTCGTGGCATCACTAGAAGCGCCAAAATCGCCGACCGGTGAACGATGCCGAGCAGAATGGGTAGGTGGGTGGCAGCTACCTGCCTGTTAGTGCTTAGACACATTTTTTTGGAGTTACCCTGGATATCACCTTTAATTATCAGCTGTCCCAGGTCAAAAATGACCAATATTTGTTCTTAATTGTATCCCTTTTCTGATTATATCATTTTTTGTTAGCTCCCATACGGTTCCAAAGATATAGGGCTTTATTTAGTGGAAGAAGGGTCCATTAGGGCTGGGCTCCTGCACCATAGCTATGAATAGGTGTTCTTAACCCAAGATGTGTAATTGTATTGATTCTAAAGGGGTTGTCCACTACTTTCTAATTTCCAATGTGATCCCCCATAAAGAGAGCCTATACTCACCTCCAGTGTCGGTGCGGTTCCAGTGATATCAGAATTAGTGTGACATTTTTTTGACCCGGAGGCCCATAGCCAATCAGACTGGCCTCCTTCTTCCCCCTTTGGATGTTAAGTAATTTACAGGAAGTGAGTGACAGCCACAGTTTCACTTCCGTGTCTAAAGGGGGGAAGAAGGAAGCTGGCGGTGATTGGTAGCGGGGCTCACATGTCATAAAAATGTCATGAGGGCCCCAGGAACATGACTTCTGATATGTTCTTGATCTTTGTTCTGCTGTGTAATACTGTAATTTCCTCCGGGTCAGTAAAGTTTACTTATTTATCTTATCTTATCTTATATCACTGGACTTGCACTGGCACCAGAGGTGAGTAAGGTTTTTTATTTTTATGGGGGCGAACATGGGGAATGAGCAGGGGGTTGTCAAAAATGGATGAACTCTTAATATAACATTTTCCCATTGGTGCAGGAGTCCAGTCTTATGAACTCTTTTTCCATTTGTGACCTAGATACCAGCCTGGGATGTTTTCACTCCTTGCACCAAACAAGATCAACCTTGTTAGAAGCGTGTCCCTTTCCTCTCCCTGTAGCTATGTGATGTCAGTTTTCCCCCCCCCTTCTTCCCCATGTAACCATACTGCAGCCATCTTAGTTACACACATGTTTGCTGCTCTGTAAGGAATCACTCTTTTTACCTACTTCGTTGTACATTAATACAAATATTTCAGTGAAAATCATCACTTATCCTGGATTCTTACTGAGAGTCTTAGCACCTGAGTTAAACTGTTTTGGGGTTTTGTTGCATGTCAGTAAAATGGTCCATATGAATATCAGAAGAAACGATCGTTCAGACACCTAATACTCCAGTGTATTGAATAGCCAGAGTAGTGTGACAAAGGAAAGAGACTATTTCTTCTGGAGCATGGAACAGCATCACTGCAGAGATGAAAACAGCCATAGTATAGATGATGGGATCCAGCTGAGCACATACAGCTGTATTATTGTAGAGTTTAAACATCGTCACTGTCTATTAGCAAAAACAGTGATGGACTTCTGTGCGCACTGCGCCTTTATTCATGAGTTCCATGTCAATGCGCAGTGCGACCTGGAAACTGCATCATTTTCTATAGACTGTAAGAAACTTTTAATCAACATTAATGGTAGTTCGGCCACCATGGATAATTAAACTGTGAGCAACACCCCCTTGTGAAGACCATAAAAAAGGACAAAATATAAATGACCATGGAGTTAAAAACAAAAACTAGCATACTCAAGGGAGCAGCGAGAATAAGATATAAGCCCAAACTGGACAATGTTATCACTATTGTTTACCATGATAAGGTTACCGTGGTGTGGTAGCTGGGTGGGAGGAAGGAAGGAAGGGATGGACTAAGAAAGAAGAGAAAGAAAGAAAGAGAAGAAGAAAGAAAGAAAAGAAAGAAAGAAAGAAAGAAAGAAAGAAAGAAAGAAAGAAAGAAAGAAAGAAAGAAAGAAAGAAAGAAAAAAGAAAGGAAGGAAGGAAGGAGGGAGGGAATAAGATATAAGCCCAAACTGGACAATGTTATCACTATTGTTTACCATGATAGGGTTACCGTGCGGTGGTAGCTGGGTGGGAGGAAGGAAGGAAGGGATGGACTAAGAAATGAAGGAAGGAAGGAAAGAAAGAAAGAAAGAAAGAGAAAGAAAGAAAGAAAGAAGAAAGAAAGAAAGAAAGGAGGAAGAAGGAAGGAAGGAAGGAAGGAAGGAAGGAAGGAAGGAAGAGGAGGGAGGGAATAAGATATAAGCCCAAACTGGACAATGTTATCACTATTGTTTACCATGATAAGGTTACCGTGATGGGGTGGTAGCTGGGTGGGAGGAAGGAAGGAAGGGATCGACTAAGAAATGAAGGAAGGAAGAAATGAAGGAAAGAAAGAAAGAAAGATAGAAAGAAATAAAGGAGGAAGAAGGAAGGAAGGGAGGGAATAAGGAAGGAAGGAAGGAAGGTCTACAGAGGTGAAACCAGCACTTACATATCAAAACAGTGAGCCGCAGTCAGCACCCACTGGGATGCGATCAGGGATCCTCCACATACGGGGTAGTAATTGCCCTGATAGAGGTACAGTAGACTGACTTGCCACGGCCATTCTCCTGCCACAGCATCTGTGCCACCAACTATGCGGCCGGTGACCTGCGGGGAGCCACAGATGGAGCCGCCATCTGCAGAGCAGGAGGGAGCTGGAAGGAAAGATTCATACAAATTAGTACATTTTTTACTTTTTCATATTCAGAACTTTTACATGCTTGCTTTAACAGACTTGTCGGATTGTGTTTTCTCATCATTTTTTATCTCTCATGCTTTATTTTTCATTGTGAAAGTGTCTAAAAGGAATCATGGATCAAATGGGATTTATTTGTTGATATTCTTGTATTATTTTTTTAAAGATAAAAAAGAAACTATATCATAGACTGGGGACCCTTTCACTAAGGCGCCCACCTCCTCCATGTTGTAGACTGGGGACCCTTTCACTAAGGCGCCCACCTCCTCCATGTTGTAGACTGGGGACCCTTTCACTAAGGCGCCCATCTCCTCCATGTTGTAGACTGGGGACCCTTTCGCTAAGGCGCCCACCTCCTCCATGTTGTAGACTGGGGACCCTTTCACTAAGGCGCCCACCTCCTCCATGTTGTAGACTGGGGACCCTTTCACTAAGGCGCCCATCTCCTCCATGTTGTTGACTGGGGACCCTTTCACTAAGGCGCCCATCTCCTCCATGTTGTAGAGTGGGGACCCTTTCGCTAAGGCGTCCATCTCCTCCATGTTGTAGACTGGGGACCCTTTCGCTAAGGCGTCCATCTCCTCCATGTTGTAGAGTGGGGACCATTTCGCTAAGGCGTCCATCTCCTCCATGTTGTAGACTGGGGACCCTTTCGCTAAGGCGTCCATCTCCTCCATGTTGTAGACTGGGGACCCTTTCGCTAAGGCGCCCATCTCCTCCATGTTGTAGCCTGGGGACCCTTTCACTAAGGTGTCCATCTCCTCCATGTTGTAGAGTGGGGACCCTTTCGCTAAGGCGTCCATCTCCTCCATGTTGTAGACTGGGGACCCTTTCGCTAAGGCGCCCATCTCCTCCATGTTGTAGACTGGGGACTCTTGCACTAAGGCGCCCATCTCCTCCATGTTGTAGACTGGGGACCCTTTCGCTAAGGCGCCCATCTCCTTCATGATGTAGACTGGGGACCCTTTCGCTAAGGCGTCCATCTCCTCCATGTTGTAGACTGGGGACCCTTTCGCTAAGGCGCCCATCTCCTCCATGTTGTAGACTGGGGACCCTTTCGCTAAGGCGCCCATCTCCTTCATGTTGTAGACTGGCGACCCTTTCACTAAGGCGCCCATCTCCTCCATGTTGTAGACTGGGGACTCTTGCACTAAGGCGCCCATCTCCTCCATGTTGTAGACTGAGGACCCTTTCGCTAAGGCGCCCATCTCCTCCATGTTGTAGACTGGGGACCCTTTTAGCTAAGGCGCCCATCTCCTCCATGTTGTAGCCTGGGGACCCTTTCGCTAAGGTGTCCATCTCCTCCATGTTGTAGAGTGGGGACCCTTTCGCTAAGGCGTCCATCTCCTCCATGTTGTAGACTGGGGACCCTTTCGCTAAGGCGCCCATCTCCTCCATGCTGTAGACTGGGGACCCTTGCACTAAGGCGCCCATCTCTTCCATGTTGTAGACTGGGGACCCTTTCGCTAAGGCGCCCATCTCCTCCATGTTGTAGACTGGGGACCCTTTCGCTAAGGCGCCCATCTCCTCCATGTTGTAGACTGGGGACCCTTTCACTAAGGCGCCCATCTCCTCCATGCTGTAGACTGGGGACCCTTGCACTAAGGCGCCCATCTCCTCCATGTTGTAGACTGGGGACCCTTTCGCTAAGGCGCCCATCTCCTCCATGTTGTAGACTGGGGACCCTTTCGCTAAGGCGCCCATCTCCTCCATGTTGTAGACTGGGGACCCTTTCGCTAAGGCGCCCATCTCCTCCATGTTGTAGACTGGGGACCCTTTCGCTAAGGCGCCCATCTCCTACATGTTGTAGACTGGGGACCCTTTCGCTAAGGCGCCCATCTCCTCCATGTTGTAGACTGGGGACCCTTTCACTAAGGCGCCCATGTCCTGCATGTTGTAGACTGGGGACCCTTTCACTAAGGCGCCCATCTCCTCCATGCTGTAGACTGGGGACCCTTGCACTAAGGCGCCCATCTCTTCCATGTTGTAGACTGGGGACCCTTTCGCTAAGGCGCCCATCTCCTCCATGTTGTAGACTGGGGACCCTTTCGCTAAGGCGCCCATCTCCTCCATGTTGTAGACTGGGGACCCTTTCGCTAAGGCGCCCATGTCCTGCATGTTGTAGACTGGGGACCCTTTCACTAAGGCGCCCATCTCCTACATGTTGTAGACTGGGGACCCTTTCGCTAAGGCGCCCATCTCCTCCATGTTGTAGACTGGGGACCCTTTCACTAAGGCGCCCATGTCCTGCATGTTGTAGACTGGGGACCCTTTCACTAAGGCGCCCATCTCCTCCATGTTGTAGACTGGGGACCCTTTCACTAAGGCGCCCATCTCCTCTATTTTAGGGGACCTTTGCATGAGCTGAAACTCTTCTAACTTTCTCACAATGGCAGATATGGGTCTACAGCTTGTTAGCTTGGAACCATAGACATTTCTAGTGACACTGTGTAGCCTCAGTGACGACACGGCAAAGCCTCAGGCTCTCATCACTGAACCCAACCAAATCCGACACTTGAAGTTGAGTGACCAATCTGGCACTCATTTGTAACATTGTATTCCAGGCACGATGCCTACATAATATCTCCCTGAGGTCTTTGCCCACAATAGAAAACAGTGACAGCAGTTGGACGTAACTTGCCGGCAGATACCCAACTCATTAGTCAACACCAATGTGCATGGATTACTGATGAGAATAGAGCACTTAGCTGCCTTAGGATCACCCATTGGAGAGTTGCAAGATAATTTGCATAAAAACTAATTATTTTCTCAGATTCTAAATCACGTGTATCTAAGTCTAGATCTACTATTGGTTTTATAGAGATGAACAGCTATTATGAAGCCAAAATACGCTAAAAATTCCCCCAAAATGTGATAAATAGGGACAGGTTTACCACAATCTTCAATACTCCAAAGCCTTTGCCAGCCCCATAGAAGACATGTCTGACAGTCTGAGATCTCCTTGAAGTGTTGAACCCATTTTGTTTTCTTTATTTTGATGGGGGTTGTGCAAAAATCATCACTGTTTGGTTAATTTCAATAGATTTTTTCTTTGCAAAATAAAGAAATTATAGCTTCTTCAAAAGATGTCTAAAAATTATCCCATTAAGTAAAGAGATTGAAGCAAACAGCAGCTGTTTGGAAAGTGAAGACACAATGGCTTCTTAACTAGGAAAGGAAAAAGAAAATAATCCTTTTTTTGCAATACACAACAGGTTTTCTGTACTCAAAGTGATTAACCCAATTACACAGTCTTGTTATCAGGCAGTCCAAAAATTATCCCCTTTTCCAGAATCAAAACAGGTTTGATATTTTCAAGTTGAAAAAGCAATGGATCGTCAACAAGCCATGAAAAAAGTAGCTGTTTTTTGTTTAATGTTTGTTTACTCTCAAGAAAGTAAGTTTCCCGGCAGCTGTACAGTATAACGGTACAACATAGTGTAGTTGATGTTAGTGGGCAGCAGTGGCACTGTCTAAAGCCACTTGCAGTGTAAGGCAAGCAACAGCAGCCTCGGCATCAGAAGTACAGTATAGGCAGCCAGGACCAGGAGATGTGTGACAATGTAGGACCAGCAATGGCAGCTCCAGTATTCTTGTACACATCAGTTTTTGGTGTTGGGGGGCACATGATCTGCTGGTGTCAGGGTGTACAAGAGCTGCGAGTGTGGAGGGGGCACATGATCTGCCGATGTCAGGAACACATGAGCTACTGGGGTTGGGGGGGGGGGCATGATTTGATGGTATCAGGGGCACATGAGCTGCTGTTTTCGGGGGCACATGATTTGTTGGTTTTTGGGGGAACATGATCTGCTGGTGTCTGAGGCACATGATTTTTTCATATTGAGGGCACTTTATCTGATGGTGTTGGGGGACACATGATCAGCTGGTGTCAAGGTGCACATGATCTGCTGGTTTTGGGGGGCACAAGAGCTACTGGAATTGGGAGCACAAGATCTGCTGGTGTCAGGGGGCACATAATCTGCTTGTGTTGGGGGACAAATGAGCTACTGGCATTGGGGGCACATGATGTGCTGGTGTCGGGGTCAAAAGATCTGCCGATGTCATGGAGAACATGATCTGCTGGTGTTAGGGGTACCTGAGCTTCTGATGTTGGGGGCACATGAGCTGCTGGTATCAGTGATCTACTTATCATGAATGGATCATAGAGTCACAGATGTGCCACTCTACGGTAACAGAGAAGGTGCCGCCATCATTCTGGCCCTCAGTGGACGAGCTCTTCTCCTACATGACAATGATACAATCTCTGCTGCATTTCTGAAGAACAGATGACAGTGATGTATAGACTGAGCGTCTCCTGATCTGACAACCGAGCCGATAAGGGATATTGTGAAGAAAAACGTTGTCCGTACTCTTCATCCAACATCCATACTCTAGAAGAGCTCATTCTGGAGAAGAAAGCTGGATTTTGTAACATGCCACCAACTGGTTGACTCCAAGCCTAGAAGTCTTGGTGGAGGTCGTACGCAATACTAGATGTAGCGGGTTGTGATGTGGGGTGTACATATTTTTTAATCTAATGAAATGAGTAAAACCTAAGATTTTGTAATGAAAGTTCTGTTACTGTCTTGTTATCTGGGAAAATTATTCTATAGAACTCAGAATTGTCAAAACTTTGTGTTCAGTGAGATATTGATTAAAATCTTACTTTTCAAAGGGGGGTGTACTTATTTATGCTTATTTATGCTTATGACTATATAAAATTATACATAAAATATAATATAAAAGTAATTTATAATTTATATGTGGACACCCCTTTAGGACAGTATTGTCGGAGGTTGAGTTGGAGAAGACGTCTTGAGGAGTCTACAAGGGACAGTTTTCGATGTAGGTCTTTGAGTTCTCCCAACCAAGGACTCTACTTTATGACTTTATGACCAATCGATCAGTCTGGAGTTTAATATTCTTCTTCTTACATATTGACCCGGTTGAATGGACAAGACAAGATTAAAAGGAAAGAAGAGGAGAGAACCTGATCAAGAAAGCATGAACCCCCCCAATACCGGACAGACGTCTTGATGACGGCCAACTCTTACTTGGCCATTGACATGGACCTGATGGTATTCAACATGAAAACTGCAATCTAGGACTTACCAAGGTGCAGAAGTATAAGCGCCCCAAGAATCCTCAGCTCCATCCTGTCCTGTGTGGTTGATCGGATCTAGGCGCCCGCTTTATAGAGCTTTTATTTCCGATCATCACATAAAGAAACCCAATTACTTAGTAACTGATCGTTGACATAACAAATTATAAAATCTCATCAATCACTTTAGGCAATAGAAAAAGCGATAACAGGAAACATGAGAGAAAATTCTCTAATCTCAATCATCACATAGCAGATCTTAAGATCAACATCGCTGCCGAGAAACCTGCAAAAACAGAGGAGACATTAAGGGACACAAATGAAGTTAATCCAAGGTGTTTTGTGCCTTGAATTAGGTCCATAAATCATAACAGTTTACTGCACGTCGCAGGAAGATGGAAAGAAACCTTCACATTTGGCATCAACTTTTTTCAGCATTTTTACGAAGACTTCCTGGTAGGCATAGTGATGGACTTAATATGGAGAGGTCAAGATGGAAAGCTCCAACATGGGACTGCTACTCAATACAAAGAAGACAGAGATACTGACTACTGCCAGGTACGACCGGGACACATGTGACTACTGCTAGGTACGACCGGGACACATGTGACTACTGCCAGGCACGACCGGGACACATGTGACTACTGCCAGGTACGACTGGGACACATGTGACTACAGCCAGGTACGACCGGGACACATGTGACTACTGCCAGGTACGACCGGGACACATGTGACTACTGCCAGGTACGACTGGGACACATGTGACTACTGCCAGGTACGACTGGGACACGTGACTATTGCCAGGTACGACCGGGACACATGTGACTACTGCCAGGTACGACCGGGACACATGTGACTACTGCCAGGTATTGACCGGGACACATGTGACTACTGCCAGGTACGACCGAGACACATGTGACTACTGCCAGGTACGACCGGGACACATGTGACTACTGCCAGGTATGACCGGGACACGTGTGACTACTGTCAGGTACGACCGGGACACGTGACTACTGCCAGGTACGACTGGGACACATGTGACTATTGCCAGGTACGACCAGGACACATGTGACTACTGCCAGGTACGACCGGGACACATGTGACTACTGCCAGGTACGACCGGGACACGTGTGACTACTGTCAGGTACGACCGGGACACGTGACTACTGCCAGGTACGACTGGGACACATGTGACTACTGCCAGGTACGACCGGGACACATGTGACTACTGCCAGGTACGACCGGGACACATGTGACTACTGCCAGGTACGACCGGGACACGTGTGACTACTGTCAGGTACGACCGGGACACGTGACTACTGCCAGGTACGACTGGGACACATGTGACTATTGCCAGGTACGACCAGGACACATGTGACTACTGCCAGGTACAACCGGGACACATGTGACTACTGCCAGGTACGACCGGGACACATGTGACTACTGCCAGGTACGACCGGGACACATGTGACTACTGCCAGGTACGACCGGGACACATGTGACTACTGCCAGGTACGACCGAGACACATGTGACTACTGCCAGGTACGACCGGGATACATGTAACTACTGCCAGGTACGACCGGGACACATGTGACTACTGCCAGGTACGACCAGGACACATGTGACTACTGCCAGGTAGGACCGGGATACATGTGACTACTGCCAGGTACGACCGGGACACATGTGACTACTGCCAGGTACGAATGGGACACATGTGACTACTGCCAGGTATGACCAGGACACATGTGACTACTGCCAGGTACGACCGGGACACATGTGAGATGGACGGTGATGAGCTAGAAGGGGTAAAGACTTCACCCTACTCCAATCAATGGTCACTCATGATGCAACGACGACAACTGAAGTCAATAGGAGAAAATCTATGGACAAATCAACAATGAGGTCACTGGACGAAGTCTTGAAATCAAGGAACATTTCACTGGTGATGAAGACACGGCTCCTACATAACCTGGTGTATTCTGTAGTAACATCTCACTGGTGATGAAGACACGGCTCGTACGTAGTCTGGGCTATTCTGTAGTAACATTTCACTGGTGATGAAGACACGGCTCGTCCATAGTCTGGTCTATTCTGTAGTAACATTTCACTGGTGATGAAGACACGGCTCGTCCATAGTCTGGTCTATTCTGTAGTAACATTTCACTGGTGATGAAGACACGGCTCGTCCATAGTCTGGTCTATTCTGTAGTAACATATCACTGGTGATGGAGACACGGCTCGTACATAGTCAGGTGTATTCTGTAGTAACATTTCACTGGTGATGAAGACACGGCTCGTATATAGTCTGGTCTATTCTGTAGTAACATATGGAATTGACACCTGGACGATAAAGAAACAAGACAGAAGAATCAACACCTTCATAATGTGGAGCTGGAGAAGGATGATATCAAGACCATGAATGGCAAGAAGATCAAGAACCAACCAGACATGTCACTGCAAGGAAGGATCACCACGCTACGACTTGTCTACACATCATACGAAGAGAGCAGTCACTGGAGAAGGACGTCATGGTGTGAAGAATACAAGGAACAAGACAGAGAGGAAGACAAGCAACCCAATGGCTTGATACTGTCAGAGAAGACCCTGTGGACTTATCTAAGATCACGCAAGTTCAATCTTCCTACAGAGCGTTTATCCATCTAGTCGCCATGGCTTGAAAACAAGCTGAAGGCTGATAAATAGTAATAATAATAGTGAAGGAAAGGCTTAAACAGGGTGAGCGACCCATTATGAGCAAGTATACGGTACCTTCCAATACTATCGGCATAGTAATAATAGGAATAAAGAGGGTGAAGATCCTCAGCCAGAAATCTGCAGAAATCGGTAAAAGAAAGATGGCAAGGGAGACAACACATACTATGTTTTGTGGACTATAGGTAACACTTAAATTTGGGAGGAAATGGGGTTGAGTCTTATAGTCTGAATGTAGCTTACCAGGAAGCATGGCAGTGGTAGAACAGGGTCAACAGAACAGGGAACAATGGAGACAGGGTCACCGCTGCCGGAAGCTAGGAGCAGTAGGAGTGGGGCAAAGTCAATGATCTCTTGATGGTGGGCATCAAACAAATGTCAGTGGTGTGAGGCAGGTGACTTTGATCTCCCGATGGTGGTCTTTAGGAATCCAGATAAGAGTGAAAAGAGCTGGGATGAGATGCCGCGCTGACCACAAAGATAAACACAGAATTAATCACACACTCTGTTTATTTATGCCTACACGTGTTTCATGGCTCATACGCCACTTCATCAGGGCATTCATGGTGGTCTTCAGGGAAATGTTGGCAGTGCAAGGTAGGAGACATTGATCTCCTGGTAGTGGGCTTCAGGGAAATGGTGGAGGTGCGAAGCAAGTGACAATGATCTCCCAAGGAAAGGTTTCAGGGAACTGTTGAAGGTGCGCGGCAGGAGTCATTGATCTCTCGGCGGTGCGCTTCAGGGAAATGTTGGCTACAGAAAAATGTCATCTGTGCGAGGCAGGAGTTACTGATCTCTTGGCGGTGCGAGGTAAGAGTCATTAATGTTTTGGGAGTGGGCAATAGAAAAACGGCGTCTGAGGCTGCACATGCGCAGATTCAGATTTCTGCTCAATGCCATAATACACTGATGGGTGAACCAGAAAACAAAATGGGCCACTTTTTGGGCCGAACTGATGAAAGTTTCAACTTTTGCTTAGTTTAAAGAGTAATAAAACTTTTATACACATTTTTTCATCTCTTACATTCTCTTCAGATAGTTGGGGATTTTGGTTTGGAGACCCCCACAATCACACCAAAGACCCCTGCACAGATTCAATAGAAAGTCTATCTCTACTCTGCATAGAGCTGAGCACTTCTCAGGGGTCTTTGGAGTGATCGGTGGGGGTCTCTGGACCTGGACCACCAAGAGGATTAAAGGGCCGAAAAATATAAAAGATTTTGAAAGTGTGCAGTTATAATTTAATGGAAAAGTCAAGTAAAAATGATGCTTTTTTTGCGGATGACATCATTTTATTTATGACCAACCCCAAACGGGACCTACCTGAGCTACTGTTGAGGATGGAGAGACATGAAATGTCTTTATAGAGTTAAAAATGTCACAACTCTTCTCTAAAATATATAAATTGTGATTCGGAGATGTCATGTTGTCTGTTATACACTAGATGGCGCCCACGTTCCATAAATACATCTGAGACCAACCCATTAAAGGGAGGAATTTAGATATTAGAATAATTTGATAAGAATTGACCAATTAGGAGATGATCACTTTGTGGAAAGTTCTAGAATAACTAACACCCCTTTGCTTTCTGTATAAATATGTGTGTTTCAATAAATGCTTGCGCAATGTTTAATCTCATTTGGCGTAGGCATGAGTAAGGCTTGAGACGGCTCTCGGTGTCCGTATCATTTACTTGCGGCAGTGCAGACGTGCACACTTGTCTATATAATAATTAGGAGTGGCTGATGGACTTGTGATTGAACTCAGACCCTCAACAGTACTAGTGTTGAAGGATCATCCCCAGGGGGAGAGGAGAGAGATGGTAATGTGGAATTCTATGGTATAGCAAAGGCGCCAGTGTGTTTACAATCTTTAGGCAAAACACTGGGATCTATGTACACACTGAACTACAACCCCCTGATTATTAAAATAGAGAAGGAACTAGAAAGGTGGTCTGGGTTACCACTTTCACTGACAGGAAGGTGTCACTTGGTCAATATGATACGTTCCTCTAGGTTATTGTACCCGATGCAGACAATCTCCCTATTGGTAAAACATAATGATGTAAATAGGTTGAACAGAGCGTTCTCAAAATTCCTAAAGAGGGGCAAAAAGTCCAATATAAGTAGACACACCTTAATGTTCCCCAAAGATAGGGGAGGACTTGGGCTACCCAACATTCACGGATATAATCTAGCTTGTTTGTTGAGACACGTGCTGGATTGGATTAAGAAGGCCATGGATTAAGAGGTGGAGTTCTGTAGGGCATGGGATCCAGTCTCGATCCTGCACATGTGGAGCCCACTGGGACGGGGTACTGCTGGGGATGTCATGGCGGTCCTGGTCCGGACCATGTCCCGGGTTCTCACAAGTAAAAGGGGTATTTACAGGGATAGTTTGTCGTGACGCCACCCACGGGTTGTGGTCAGTGATGCCAGTGCATCAGTGCAGCTCTGCCAGGAGGATGGAGGGATGGATGGGCTGCAGCTGGATGGATGAGCCCGCCGGGGGTTGGGCTGCTCCTGGAAGGGTAAAAGTTATGCAATGCACAGTTCAGCATACCTGGAATCAGACACGGAAACTGAAGCAGGGTTCACCGGGTTTACTCTCAAGTTCTTCAGTGCAAGCAGTTTACAACACAGTTCACGGTACAGTTCCATTCACAACTCCATTAACTCCGAACACTTGAACCCTCTGCAGCCAGGCTGTCGCTCTGAGACCCCTCACTCCTTCTATCTGTCCTTTCAGGCTTATTCTCCCTTCTCTGTACTCTCTCTGCGGGTTGTATGGTGGCAGCTCGGCCTCTTGTATGTAGCTTCCCCCTATGTGTGTGTGGGTGGTAAGCCGGGTCCTCATGGTTGCTGCTGAGCCTCCAACCCTGGTGGCAGGACCACGGACTTGGAGTCTGTGTTCCCCGCCGGTTTGTCTGGGGAGCCGGTGTATTACTTCAGTCCCCCTCAGAGCCGACACTCTGGTGTTTGCCTAGCCTGCAGTAACCCTGTCTTCCAAGGTGTTACCAGGCTCCTTCTAACCCGTGTGATTCCAGTATAATCAGGGAAAACGACTCCGCCGGTAGTTGGTCGGTGCTGCCGTGTTCCTCGGACCCAGTAATGCTGGTCCGGTCTCTGCCCTCACACTCCCCTGGGATGCCGGCTATGGACAAGCTTTCTCTCCATGGATCTTTGTCTCTGTGGATTCTGCGTCTCCAGGGAGCCCTATCCCACCAGGATGTGTCGCTGTCTTTCTAGTCTTTACCTCTCAGCCTACTCCGGCCTACTAACTCCTTCCTCCTCTTTTCCTCTTTTTCTACTATCTGTCACCTGACCTTCCTTTCTTCCCACCCACTTTCCTCTAAACCCTACCACCCCTTGCCCGCCTAGAGTCCCGGGCTCCGAGTTGGGTACTGTGCTCTAGTGGGTGTGTGCTGTGAGGGTGTTTGTTGCACAAACTGTCTATCTTCCTGCCTGGCTGCAGTTCCCTATGTGGCCACCCTGGTCGCAGGGGCGCCACACACGCGTCTAGACAAAGTGTCCCTGCAGAGATGAAAGATTAGATAATATGTAGGGACACCATGATGTCTTGGAAGTCAGTCAGGAAAAAGTTCAATTTATCATGGAACATTTCCAGTTATTTAAACCCCATGGGCTCATACGGACTTGAGATTAGGAAGGAAGAATGCTCTTTTGCAAAAATTCTGGAGACAGATTCAGACAATGACTAGGGACATTTATAACCCCAAAATTAGACTAGATCATATGATCTGGATCTTTCACTATTCAGGGGAAGACATCTTTTATGAGAAAATGACTAAATTAATTCAAGTCATAGCTATGGTAGCCAAGAAGGTCATTTTGAGAGGGTGGTTAAACTTGGAGATTGCAACGATTGCAGAAGTACTGTCTGGTGTGAAAGTGTCTACCAATGGGGCGCTCAATTTCGTGAGTTGTTGAGTGGGTTGTTAGGGATGTGTCGGGAATTCACATGGAATTATAGTATGGTAGAGTCAGGCGGGACCTACTAGGTCATCGTATGAAGGGACCTCCTGGGTCATTATGTGAACGGACGTCCTGGGTCATCTGGTCCAACCACCTTCTCAAAGCAGGATTCACTAAATCACCCAGCCTCTGTGTGAAGACTTTAATTGAAGGAGAGCTCACCACCCCTCATGGCCGCCTGTTCCACTCGTTGACCACCCATACAGTCAAAAAAGTTCTCTCTAATATCTAATCTGTGTCTCCTCCCATTCAGTTTCATCCCATTGCTCTTAATCTTTCCATTTGCAAATGAGAATAAAGCTTATCCCTCTACAGTGTGACAGCCCTTGAGATATTTGTAGACAGCTATTAAGGGTGTATTCACATGCTGTGTTTTTGCCGTTTTTTTCTGAGCATGTGTTTTTCCTGCATTTTGAGGATACTTTTTTTTAGCACAGGTATAAGAAATGTATTGCGTTTTTGATAGTTTTTTTACAGATGTGTTTTTTCTGCATTGTGCAGTATAACAATGACAGATAAAGATTGTTGGGAAAACAAAAAAAAAATTTCCTTGATGTCATTTCTGTCTTCTCAGAGGAGACCTTTTGTTTAAAGAGGACCTGTCATCCCCCTGCTGCATGGCAATCTAAATGCAGCACTAAGGGAAGGGGTCCCCCATGTGTCCGTGTGTGATGTACCCCGATATATAGGCTTTGTAAAACTTACAGTTAGAAGCCATGGAGGTAGTCACTGCGGCTGGAGGAAGCTTGATTGACTGGGGGGCCATTCCATCCCCCCTGCCTCTCTGTGCTGCTTCTGCTGTGCAGGCTCTGTCCTCCTCCTCTCCTCCTCCTCTGTCACTCACAGCAGATGCAAATCATATGTCCTGATGTCCGCTCCAGAGTCCTGCCCTAAGCATAAACAGCCCAGCAGGAGGCGGCACAGAGAGGCTGTGGGGGATAGAATGGCCACAGTCAATCAAGCTCCCTCCAGCCACAGTGACTGCCTCTATGGCTTCTAACTGTAAGTTTTGCAAAGCCTATATTCTCAGGGTACACAGCAAACAGACACATTAGGGACCCCTTCCCTGAATGCAGCAGACATGCTGCATTCAGTGCTACATTTAGATTGCCATGCAGCAGGGGGGTGACACGTCCTCTTTAAGTTATTGCATACCCCGCCTCACAAGAAGGGTTTGTGCCCTTTGTTATACTGTCTACATGTGAAAAAAAATTATTTGGGGGATGTATATAAGGTAAGGGGCTGCAGGAGTGGGTCCTATCCACTACTTTATTATAATTACAATTTAAAGTTATGTCGGCTTTTGCCGACAAATTGTGATTTCCTACTTCATTTACGTACTGAACTGTCAAGGAGCGCAACCCTCTTACAGCTCAGTATGTAATTTGCATAAATAGCACAATCTGCAGCATTATAACCGGGGAGACACAGCTCAGGTGTCATGACTTGAGCTGTCCTCGGGTGACCTGAGTTAGCCCCTTCCCCCATGATGCCTCTGGACTCCGTCAGAGTTGAGGCTGAGCTGGAGTGAGCTGGGGTGACCCGTCTCTGACGTCACTGCCAACTCTGCCTGCCGGAAGTGAGCACTTCTCTCACCTCGTTTCTGGCAGTGATTGCATTGCCTTCGCTGGGTTCATCAGAGTTCACACTTGACGCAGCTCAGGCATGAACTCAGATGAACTTTCCCACGTCCGGGTGCTCAGCCTGTACCTGCAACATCTCTACCAGCAGACGTGTGAGTGCTGGTAGAGCTGCAGCAGAGCTGAAGAAGAAGATCTTCTCCTTTGGACTATGTCAGAGGGGGGAGGTTTTTTTCTTCAGTAAAGATGGAGTCACTAATTTTGTTGCGTTTTATTTCTAATTAAAATATTTTACTCTGTGTTGTGTTTTTTTTTAATATTTACTAGAAATTCATGGTGGCCATGTCTAATATTGGTGTGACATCATGAATTTTGGACTTAGGGTGACCTGATAACACAAAGCTGGCCCTAACGCCATTACTTCCCAGGGAGCCACCCGGCACCAGGGACACTGGAAGAGTCGGATACAGCGCCAGAAGATGCCGCTTCTATGAATGCTGTGGACCTCAATTCGGGGGCAGAAAGCATGGGCCACCCTGCACTGTGGATTCCAACCCCCAGCTGCCTAGTTGTACCTGGACGGACACAAAAATAGGGCGAAGCCCATGTCTTTTTATTTGTATTATTTCATGAAATTCATGAAATAATTTAAAAATAGGGCTTCCCTACATTTTTGGTTCCTAGCCAGGTACAAATAGGCAGCTGGGGGTGGCTCATAATTGCCTGCTGTACCTGGCTGTCAAACAGAAATATGGCGAAGCCCACGTAGATTTTGTTTTGAAAAATTCATTAAAAAATAATAAAAACTATAAATAAAGCCACAAACACATAACCTTAACCCTAGGTTAGGGTTAGGGGTTAAAAAAATGCAGGGGCTCCCGCTACATTTTCTATTGCCAGCTAAGGGAAGGGTAAGCCAAGCAGCTACTGGCTGCTAACCCCCGCAGCTTGGTGTTACCTTCACTGGCAATGGAAAATACGGGGAAGCCCCTTTTCTTTTTAGTTTTTTTTACAATTCTTCGCCAGATTTTGTATGCCAGCAAAGGTAACCCAGGCAGCTGGGGGCTGGAATCCTCAGAGTGGTAGGGCCCAAGTGTTCTGGACCCCCCATGCTCAGAACCGCAGCCAGTAGCCACCCCACAATTGGTGCCTCAATGAGAGATGCTAAAACTAGTGGTTACCCCGCTCTTCCAGCTACCTTGTGCGGTGGCAGACTGGGTAATAATGGGGTTGGTGACTGTCACCTAGCCCCTGTTGCTAATGTCAGCTGTCAATATGATAGCCGGCCATTTGCAATAGTTTTAATAAAAGAGACACAGACACCAAAAAAAATATTTTTATTATTCAAAATATTTTTATTATTTTAATGGAAAAAAGAAATAAAGGGGTACATAACTAAAGAAGGGAATGGGGAAACAAACAACACAAAAGGAACAAGTCATACCATTTACAATATACAGTATTTTGTAAATAAGAGGAAATAACACAACATAGTATGAAACAAGGAAAAGTAATACGTTTTTCCATATATCATCATAAAACCACAATAGAATTGTATCCTATTACCAAATAACAGTCAAAAAATAATTCAGTTATAATCTAATATAACAGCAAATCATACCATAATAATTCGTAATATTATAATATCAACGAGTCCCAGTGAGTGTCAGGTTTGGGGTAAATTGTTGGGTCCAAATCTCCCATCGCATGTTGTATCATGTGTAGGAATTCTATCACCTCCATAATAATAGGAACTTCCAAGTGTTTCCATCTCGAGGCAATCAATAATTTTGGGGTCATTAGGATATGACAGATTATGTGTCTCAAATTAATTGGGAAGTCCTCTATGCCTAAGAGTAATAGGGTTAGGGCGGCTTCACACTGCGGTCAGGTCTGGTCCGGGGCTGTCAGGGGTGAACCTGGCAGTCCCATTCCGGATCAGCACACAGTCCGGTCCGGTGTGCAGTCTGCCGCAGCTGCTGCTACTGATGAATCAGGACTGCGGCTTGCAGGGAGCTAGCCGCGGTCCTGAATTATAATAGCGGCGTGCAGCCTTCCGGATCGGGGCCCCATAGACTCCCATGTTAAGGGAGCGCCGGATTGCCCCAGAAGGATCTGGGGGGATCTGGGAGACACCAATTATGGGGAGATTGTTCTCCCCGGACACAAAAACGTTGCAAGCAAAATCCCACTTCCCCAGATTGTTCTGGCGAGATGGGAAGCCGGATGGCAGATAGCATCCGGCTCCATACGGCCCCATAGCATACTATGGGGCCAAAATCCGGTCCGAATGTTTTTAGACTTCAATAGATCCAAATCATTATAAATTACATATATATTTTTGTTTTCCACTTAGTTTGATCAAGAAGGTTAAATAGAAGATCAATAATATTTTGAGGTAATTTAAAGAAATTATAATTCCTGGTTAAATATATTTGTATCTTTCACCACTTTGCTTTGTCAGATTGGGGTAAATTAAACATTTGCCTGAAATATTGAAAAGGAATCAGCTTATCCCCAATTATAATATCCTGAAGGTTACAATGCCTTTTTGGATCCAATGTTTTATATTTAACCTTCCAATAATTGCGTTGGGAGGAATGAGATCAAAAGTTCCTTCAATTTTGATGTGGTCTTGACGCACACCAGGGGCCAGGGTTACTCCCGGTTTATACAGGCGATTCTTCTCCTTCCTTGTCACGGGTGGACCGCGCCTGCCGGTAGTGGGGCCCGGTGTAGTGCAGATCAAAATTGAGGACGTCTTACGGGAACAGATTAAAGGGGGGTTTAATTTGTTTTCTTCGTGACGCCACCTATGAGTAGATTCGGTAAGGGCTACCGACGCTGCGGAACCTCCCGGGGTGATGGACAGCAGCAAGATGTTACGCTCCCCACAGGCTGAGCGGTGATCCCCGGGGGCTGGAGCTGCTCAAGATGTTGTGCGGCAGCTGCGGTTACCTTTAGTTCATGACGGACAGTTCATAAGGAGACACGGACACAGTTAGTCTCTGCAACGGTTCTTTACTGTAACCAGCAGGCAGTACATGGCTTACAGTGGTTGAGTAGAAGACCGGGTGGACTCAGCAGTGATAGTGCTCCTCAGAGATCCGCAGTGTACCTCCTTTCTACCTCCTTAGCTTCTCTTGCCAGCGTCGCCCAGGAATACCAGGTCGGGTACGGGGAGGCTGCTTCAATGCCCTATCCATGATGTACGTTCTGGATTCTTTGGGGAGCCTTGGGTCCCTCGGTGGGTACACCGCTGGTTAGACGACTGGAAACTGGCTGGTGGTGGGGTGCTCCTATAAAGCTGCTCCTCCACGGGGCTGGTTCGCGTGGCAGAGGTGAACTGCTGCCAGCTTCGGTACCAGTGAACCGGCTGTAAGTTGTGGGCACGGGAGTCTTTTTGGAACCCGTGTAGATATGCCCATTCCCGGTGGTTAAGGCCTCAGGTGCTGACACCCGACCGGTGACGGCCCAGGGGCCCGCACGGAGTGCGGAGCCCCCGCTCCTCTCCAAGTTCTGTGTTCTAGGTTCTTGATTCCAGACTAGACTCTACTAGACTATTGTGTGTTCTACTTCACTACCCTAACACTCCACCCACCAGGACCTATGATTGGTCCCCTGTTCTAGGTGTTGTATGTTGGGTTGGATCTCAGAGTTAACCATTGCACTGCTTTGTCTAGAGAATATTGCGGCTGCAATACTCCCTTGTGACGCACTCGTTGCGGGGCGCCACACTCCCCCTTGGTTAAATCAGCTTGTCCCCAAGCGTCAAACTACTCACATTACAGAGGTTTTTACATTTTTATACATATATGACACACTTTTATTAAAATAGAAAAACAGGTAAAGATATGCTTTGGTGATATAAGCAAAGAAACAGGTAATCACTTTGTGCGGACCCGGCGGGCGATCGGCTGTACTTTAGCTAGAGTCCAGGCTGTAGCCGCAAGATCACACGGTCAGTGATTAACGGTAACAGAGTCATTGATGAAGTTCAAGTTTTAAAGTCACTGGCTCTGAGGGTGATGGCGCACCCGGATAGCGAACCACCCATCTGCACAAGCATAGCGCTCGTAGGTGATTATATCGCCTCGGTATAGGTCGCGATCGGGATGTCCTCTTGGCAAGTTTGACTCAACGTCCCGGCGCCCCACAAACACCTCCTCATTCAAACCCACCTCCCAAGCGAACCCCACCCGGTATGTAAGTTAAAGGTGGAAATTCTACCTTCACGGCGGAGTTCATCAGGCAGCGGCGGCTGGCGGCGAGCCTCGGCACGGGCCTCCATGTTGGCACGTTCTCGGGCTTGCCACTCCTCTCGTCGTCTCTGGCGTACATCTCCGTCGTTACGGCTCGGGGTGTAAAGATGAGTAATGGAGCTGGTGGTTTGGCGGGAAGCTTGAACTTGGCGGGCTGTCTGTATCGGAACCCGGTAGAACGGCACAGGGGAAGGTGTCGGCAGTGCACCCGACCAGTGTACCCGAGCTGTGTGCCCGGAAGGAAGTTCCTTGCTGTCTCCCCAAGCGAACCTGGTGTCGAAATCCTCAGCGGTGCTGTGGGTCTCGTCGTCATCCTCTCCGACCTCTTCCTCGATGATCACATCAGGCTGCTCGTTGATGAAAGACGTTAAAGCTTGTTCCGTTGTACAACGGGGCGGTGGTGCTGCGGATCCTTCCGTAGGGACGTCCTGCAGGGCTTCCAGGCTGCCTGTCTCTTCATCTGTTTCCGCAGGTAAAGGTGTTTCAATCCCGGTTACCAGGTAGGCCTCGGCAATGGCAAGGGAAGCCTCCGGTACGGGGATAAAACAGGCGACTGTCTCTGTAGTGGTGAAACATGTCGCGGGTTCCTCAGTGGGAACCTGGTAGAGATCGAGTTCTTCCATGGAGCGTGTTATGAGCTCCGGCTCAAGAACGGAATCGGTTGCGATGTTGGTCGCTGGAACGGGTCGAGTTGCGGCCTCCACCGGAATGACACAGTCTATTGGCTCAGGTGACGGAGCAGGACAGGTGGTAGGCGAGGGTGAGGCGGTCGAGAAGCTGGTGACGTCGTCGGGGTTTGGAGAAGCTGCACCCGGTCGGCTCTGCTGCATCGCATGGTGTAGTCGTCTGCCTAGGGTCGCGCTCCAGCTACGGATCGTCCATTCCACTGTCTCTAGTAACCGCACCCGGAGGTCTTGTAGAGCCTCTAGCCAGAAGTCGGGGCTGCCGTCTATAGTAAGGGCAGGATCCGGACCCGGTTGGCTGATGGCTGCTCTGGCCTCCGCCTCGACCTCCCGCATCAGGTCTTGGAGTCTCATGCTGGCCATTCTTCTTTGGAGGGAAACCACACCCGATCAACCGGTAAGACGTTCTGGTTGAGCTGGTCAGGAATTCCGTCTGTGTGTCTATGTATGACACTCCCATCTCCTCTGGGCTTTTGTAGTCCAATCGTGGGAAAAGTCTTTGGGGTCCGCCCCCATGGTTGATTCGAGCAATCAGGGCGGACAAAGAGTTTGGCGCCTTTTGTCTTTAGCCCTCCCACAGTGAGGGGGGGGGGTTGACTCACTCCTGGGCTTCACGTGGCGGCTTCTTGTGGCGGGAACGCCATCTTGGGCGCCATCTTGACCAATGGTGTAAAGGCGGGAAAGTTCTTTTAGGGACGAACAAAGTCCAATTGTAGACAATAAAGTCCAGTTTAAGCACAATATACCCGTTGGGTAACGGGCCTGCTCGTATCCTGTTCGTGACGCCATTTTCTGACGCACACCAGGGGCCAGGGTTACTCCCGGTTTATACAGGCGATTCTTCTCCTTCCTTGTCACGGGTGGACCGCGCCTGCCGGTAGTGGGGCCCGGTGTAGTGCAGATCAAAATTGAGGACGTCTTACGGGAACAGATTAAAGGGGGGTTTAATTTGTTTTCTTCGTGACGCCACCTATGAGTAGATTCGGTAAGGGCTACCGACGCTGCGGAACCTCCCGGGGTGATGGACAGCAGCAAGATGTTACGCTCCCCACAGGCTGAGCGGTGATCCCGGGGGCTGGAGCTGCTCAAGATGTTGTGCGGCAGCTGCGGTTACCTTTAGTTCATGACGGACAGTTCATAAGGAGACACGGACACAGTTAGTCTCTGCAACGGTTCTTTACTGTAACCAGCAGGCAGTACATGGCTTACAGTGGTTGAGTAGAAGACCGGGTGGACTCAGCAGTGATAGTGCTCCTCAGAGATCCGCAGTGTACCTCCTTTCTACCTCCTTAGCTTCTCTTGCCAGCGTCGCCCAGGAATACCAGGTCGGGTACGGGGAGGCTGCTTCAATGCCCTATCCATGATGTACGTTCTGGATTCTTTGGGGAGCCTTGGGTCCCTCGGTGGGTACACCGCTGGTTAGACGACTGGAAACTGGCTGGTGGTGGGGTGCTCCTATAAAGCTGCTCCTCCACGGGGCTGGTTCGCGTGGCAGAGGTGAACTGCTGCCAGCTTCGGTACCAGTGAACCGGCTGTAAGTTGTGGGCACGGGAGTCTTTTGGGAACCCGTGTAGATATGCCCATTCCCGGTGGTTAAGGCCTCAGGTGCTGACACCCGACCGGTGACGGCCCAGGGGCCCGCACGGGGTGCGGAGCCCCGCTCCTCTCCAAGTTCTGTGTTCTAGGTTCTTGATTCCAGACTAGACTCTACTAGACTATTGTGTGTTCTACTTCACTACCCTAACACTCCACCCACCAGGACCTATGATTGGTCCCCTGTTCTAGGTGTTGTATGTTGGGTTGGATCTCTGAGTTAACCATTGCACTGCTTTGTCTAGAGAATATTGCGGCTGCAATACTCCCTTGTGACGCACTCGTTGCGGGGCGCCACAGTCTTTACTAGTAAAGTTCTCCAGGCGTTAATGGTCGTTTGTAGATTTGGGGGGGGCTGATATTTGCTAGGATCTAATAAATATGCTAAAATAAGTAGTTTAAGGTTACTATTATTATATTATTAATACAGGCTTTTTCTAATTGTCCTTTGCTTAGCTGTAGTAATTCCTTTTGAAGAGAATTAAACAACGCCAATAAATGATCTTTTGCCATAGCAGAGGGGGATTTCGTTAATATGATTCCCAAGTACGGTATCTGAGAATTTAATTTTGCCAAATATATTCAAATTTGGACTTTAAGACAGAAAAAAATGTTATAAAAAAAAACACAAACGCATCATTCACCACTTTATTAAATACCTACCAAATCCCTCCGATGTAGTCCTGGGCCCAGGGTCTCGTGACGTCCAATCTGGATCCAATATCATCTGATCGGTTTGCCGGCCTGCAAACCGATCAGATGAGGTGTCAGGTTCAAGGACCCGAATCAGCTGACCGTCCGGTAAACCGATCAGATGAGGTGTCAGGTTCAAGGACCCGAATCAGCTGACCGTCCGGTAAACCGATCAGATGAGGTATCAGGTTCAAGGACCCGAATCAGCTGACCATCCGGTAAACCGATCAGATGAGGTGTCAGGTTCAAGGACCCGAATCAGCTGACCGTCCGGTAAACCGATCAGATGAGGTATCAGGTTCAAGGACCCGAATCAGCTGACCGTCCGGTAAACCGATCAGATGAGGTGTCAGGTTCAAGGACTCGAATCAGCTGACCGTCCGGTAAACCGATCAGATGAGGTGTCAGGTTCAAGGACCCGAATCAGCTGACCGTCCGGTAAACCGATCAGATGAGGTATCAGGTTCAAAGACCCGAATCAGCTGACCATCCAGTAAACCGATCAGATGAGGTGTCAGGTTCAAGGACCCGAATCAGCTGACCGTCCGGTAAACCGATCAGATGATGTGTCAGGTTCAAGGACCCGAATCAGCTGACCGTCCGGTAAACCGATCAGATGAGGTGTCAGGTTCAAGGACCCGAATCAGCTGACCGTCCGGTAAACCGATCAGATGAGGTATCAGGTTCAAAGAAACGAATCAGCTGACCATCCAGTAAACCGATCAGATGAGGTGTCAGGTTCAAGGACCCGAATCAGCTTACCGTCCGGTAAACCGATCAGATGAGGTATCAGGTTCAAGGACCCGAATCAGCTGACCATCCGGTAAACCGATCAGATGAGGTGTCAGGTTCAAGGACCCGAATCAGCTGACCGTCCGGTAAACTGATCAGATGAGGTATCAGGTTCAAGGACCCGAATCAGCTGACCATCCGGTAAACCGATCAGATGAGGTGTCAGGTTCAAGGACCCGAATCAGCTGACCGTCCGGTAAACCGATCAGATGATGTGTCAGGTTCAAGGACCCGAATCAGCTGACCGTCCGGTAAACTGAGCAGATGAGGTATCAGGTTCAAGGACCCGAATCAGCTGACCATCCGGTAAACCGATCAGATGAGGAGTCAGGTTCAAGGACCCGAATCAGCTGACCATCCGGTAAAGCAATCAGATGATGTGTCAGGTTCAAGGACCCGAATCACCTGACCATCCGGTAAACCGATCAGATGAGGAGTCAGGTTCAAGGACCCGAATCAGCTGACCGTCCGGTAAACCGATCAGATGAGGTGTCAGGTTCAAGGACCCGAATCAGCTGACCATCCAGTAAACCGATCAGATGAGGTGTCAGGTTCAAGGACCCGAATCAGCTGACCATCCGGTAAACCGATCAGATGAGGAGTCAGGTTCAAGGACCCGAATCAGCTGACCATCCGGTAAAGTGATGAGCTGATGCTGTCAGGTGACACATCAGCTGACCGACACTTCACTTTTGATTTCACTGCACATACACTGCTAAAGTGAAAGTACACACATGTCCCACGGGAACATGGAGGATTCTTCCTGCTCCCGGCAATGCGTATTATAATGGCACCTATGGAGGGAGCGCTCGTCAAAAGGAGCAAACATTTGACATGTTCATTCTTTTTACAGATGCACTTTCGGCCCCAAAATCGCAGCCGCAAAATGCGCCGCATCTGAATGGCAAAAGTGAAAGTCCATTCACTTTGCTGGAATCGCAGACGCAGATGCCCTCTTGGGGAGAAAGGTGAATACGCAGCGTATAAATGTAGCCTTACTGTTCATTCGTTACCTGTAGGGTGGCTTGGAGAATTTTTGCTATAGGTAATTGTGCACAAGTGGATGTGAATTGATAGTTTCTCTTCTTTCGTATGATTAAACCTTTGACAGAAAAATTGTAAATATATATTGTATATTTATCATGATAAAAAATCAGTTTTTTCAGTGGTTCCTATAGATCATGCCCCAGTTTCTGATATTAACCGGGATCAGGCACTCTCTCGCAAACACGTCTATTGGATATATAGACTTAATACTTTAAAACCGAGTGGGCTGAACGATATGACCGATCTATTTGAATAGTATTTATTGCAGCACAGTGATGTAAGATACATGCCAGCCTCTATCTCAGACGAGACATCCTATATAAGACATTTTTTGATGTGTGTAATGTGCCTGTATAACAGATGTGTTTGGCGTGTTCTCCATTCATTCTCTCCTCCTTCCACAGTCTTCTATTTCCAGCATTTACTATAAAGGCCCGATACACGCAATTAAATCGTTGCAACGTCACTGGTTTTGTGACGTTGCATCGACATCGTAGTGATGCCGCTGTGTCTGACATGTACCAACGACCAGCGATCAGCTCGCTGAATGTTGGTAAATGGCCAGGACCATGTTTTGATTGTTGGTCTCCCGCCGTCCAGCAATAATCAATGACCTCCCAGCACCGCACAGTACATGCTTGGAGATGGTAACCAGGGTAAACAGCAGGTAACTAAGCGCCGCTCTCTGCTTAGTTACCCGATGTTTACCCTGGATACCAGAGTTCTCGCTGGTTCTGATTGCAGGTGAGTCTGCCTGTTTGACAGCTCACCAACAATCAGACAACGATGTCCCAGCGACCCACATCATTGGTGGGGTCGCTGGGACATTGTTATGTGTAATGGGCCCTTAAGTATGGCTGGCAAATTTTGACCTGGGGGTCAAGCACACAGCAGTGGCCCATGAGCAGTGAGCTTTAGGGGCAAAGCGGCCTCCCAGACCAACATGACAGATGGCTGGACGGCCCCAAAACAGCTGCTTTACCATGGGCCTGGGGGGCATCTGCCCCCCTGCCCCTGGATCAGCCAGCCCATGAGTGGGATGTAAAACCTCACACCTGTGTCTCAGGGTAACTGGTTGTTTTTAATACCTTTTTTCCCTCTTCTTTGGTCTCTCCTGTTTCCCCCCATGTATGGGTTGATCCTCTTTGGTGATGTGATCCGTTCCTCGGCTCCCTGGCGTGGCTTCTCAGGAGACAGTGGCACATCACCGCCTCGGTGGCTGCGCTGGCGGAGGTCAGTGGATTCGGGACGCTCCCTAACAGGATGCACATGTAAGATGATGAGTATCCAGAAGCCACAAACAGACCCAGTGGGGTTGGGTGGTGATGAGTCACAAAGCAACGCTCTGGTATATTTGGGCAGAGAGATAATTTTGCAACCTTCAATTCCAAGGGATCATTTTTAACTTTAGTATTTATACATTTTATCTAAAAAAATGTGCATCTAAATTTTATATTTTTATTTGTAAACTGTGACTGCTGCTTTAGATTCTGTAATTTGAAACATTAGATTGATAAGATTGTTAATTGATTCCACGGTGACTGCACATTGTACACATGAAGTATGAAGTTGTATGGAGTTATTTTCTTCTATATTTTTGACGCTCTCATCACGGCGTGTACGTCACAACTGTTAGTACCATATATATAGTCGCTGTTGTTACATGTGTGTAATCCTTTGTATTACATTTATTACATTGTATTAGTATTGAGTGGAGCCAGGGAAAGTTAAGGACTAGGTGCAACTGCGTCAAGAGTCGGGGGATACTTGGCAGCCGGGCTGGCAATGGTTTGGGGAGGTCACGGTGGCTATGGCCCAGCTCCGTGGCACTAGCTCGTGCAGTGATAAGGGTTTTGGACATGTCTATATGTGACGCCACCTGTGGATTCTGGTCATTGGTGACCAGCGCTGCCGAAGGACCTCTGGGGCAAGTGGGATGGCTGCCCGGATGGTATCGCTCCCCACTGGTGCAGCGGGGTCCCAGAGATAGATATGGAAGTCTTTGGGAAACAAGGGGGTGATGGTGATAGTTGGCAGGGCAGCAGGGAAGGTGCAAGCAATAACTGGAAGACATCGGCAATGCAGTTTTGTACCTTTACTTGTTGATCTGACAAGGACAACTCGGCTGGGTGCTGTACCCTCCCAGGACACAGCTTAGCCAGCTTTCAGATGATTCAGGGCCGCTCATAAGTCTTTCCTGGTCATCTTCCCTCTATGCTGGTCTTCCCTGCGTCTTCATCCTTCCACATCCCATGGCAGGCAGCCGCGGGCTCTATGGAGTGCTGTGCAAAACGTCCACTAACCCTAGTATAGCCACTGTGCCTGGATAAGTCCATGGGTCTGGCCATTGGACTTGCAATCCAGAAATCTCCAGGTTTCTGGCTCGTCTACAATCTTGTCACCAAGTTGGGGCCGGTCCCCTTGTGTGATTAGTCCCTCCACTTGATGTCGGTCAGTGGTGGATTCGGGGTCCCACGGGTGGTTCCTCTACTCCGTGTCTCCTAGGACTCCTTCCCTCTGTGTCTGCTCCCTCCAACTCCACACTCCTCACTTCCTTCCCACCCCCTCTTCATACTCCCTCCTCCAACCTGGGGATGGGGCCCTCCCTAGACAGGGTACGCCCAAAATCCCCTGGCCTGGAGTCAGGATGGGTGTTGATTGCAGGTATTTGTGTGTCTCTGCTTTGTGACCCCTCTCACCTGAGAGTGGTGACACCACACCTGTGGAGTAGGTGCAGTATCACTGTGGTGACCAGTCCGCGGGGCGCCACACTAGGCATGGGACAGAAGCCGTGGAAGTTCCCACTAAGGGACGTTAAGGATGCTCAAGGGCCAGACACAGGTTGATGTTAGAAGGTGTCCCATTCCCCATGCCTTATTGTCAGGGTCTTCCTCTCCCTTGCCAACCCTTTGTAACCTTTATGTTGCTCAATGTGCTGGTCAGTGCATGACAGGTGGTCATGCCAGGTGTCCTGCGAGCCGACTGCAGTGGGGAGGAAAGTTGGCAGGTACGGCGGTCTGATGGGGGTTTATACTGGTCTGCCCTTTCCAGTGGTGAAGAACCAGTGGCTGCTCCAATGTTTCGGGTGGGCCACTCTCCTACATCTGATTTTCTAGCGTTGTCCCTGATTAGCACAACATCGCTGGGTGACTGCAATTGTGTAGTGACTCTATATATCTTAATTAGATGATCCACACAGGGATTTGCTCTGTTTTTTATTTAATTTACAATCAACAAAGACTGTGTAACCCTGCGGCCAGCGGGCTCCCTCCTGGGGTGCAGGGGGATCAGGTCCCATCCGTCTGCCGGCATCCTCCTTTGCTCTGCAGGCATGCTTACTGGGCCCACGCTCCAACGACTTCCTCTCCAGCCGTAGCAGCTCCTTGGCATCTTTCCCCCGCTTCCCCACATCCTGGTTGACGGGGGAACGCGCATAGGGCACGCACGCGCTACTCTCAGTGAATTTAAAGGGCCAGTACACCCTTTTTCTGACACCACCTCTCAGCCAATCACTGACAGGCTGGTGAGTACTTAAGGCCCTCACTTCCTATGGGAGGTGCCTGGGGAGTTTCATGCTTAGTGTAGTTGCTAGCTCAGGTCCTTAAGCTGCGCTTACGCTTTATTTGAATATTCTGACATTCTAATGTGTCTTATTTTATCTTTCAGTGCGGAACCCCTCCTCCTACGTAAGGCTGATTTCAGACTAGCGTTCGCCGCCGCTGCGCATTGCGGAGGGCGAACGCAAGCTGACCGCAAGCACCACCCATCCCTATGTTTAACATGGAGATGCACAGTGTATGCGTTCGGCTGTGGATGGCCGTGTGGACCCATTGCCCTCCATGTGTGATTTGTACGCATGCGGAGGCTTGCATACAAATCATACATTCTTTTTCCGCACCGAACATGCAACATGTTGCAGATTTGATGCGGACGAGAATGTATGATTTGTACGCAAGCTTCCGCATGCGTACAAATCACACATGGAGGGCAATGGGTCCGCACGGCCATCTGCAGCCGACCACATACACCGCGCGTCCCTATGTTAAACACAGGGATGGGTGGTGCTTGAGGTTGGTTTGCGTTCACCAGCTGCAATACGCAGCGGTGGCGAACTCTAATCTGAAACCGGTCTAACTCACCTGCAGATCCACACTGCTCCCTCCAGGCTCGGTCTGGGCCGCCGGGTAACCGGTTAAAACTCATGGTGGGCCCCCAGGCATTGTGACCCCGCCCCCCTAGCCCTGCCCCCCAACAGGCCCGAACAGGTCCCCCTGGAGTACAGTAATGGTACATCGCAGTAATGGTGAGCGCAGAGTGATGTGCAGGAGTAACTGCTATAATGAGTATAACGGCTAACAGGTGTTTGCATATAGCGGGTGAGTGGGCCCCTGGAGTCAATTTCCCTGGTGGGCCCCAGACACCCCAGTCCAACCCTGGCTCCCTCTGATTTCTGGCAGCTTCTTGGATCCCTCCAGCAACACCAAGCCCCTTCCTTGCTTCCCTCTTCAGTTCCTTGGTTTCTGTTTCCTGTTTCGCCAGGTGTCTCTGTCTCTTTGGTGCGGACCCACAGGTTTGCTGGTTCATTGGATCCTCCCAGGTTGTACCAGGACAATCCCTGTATAAGGGGTCCCGCTCCTTGGTGCTCTGGCCCTGTGGACTTCCGTTGGGGATTTATTCTTGCTTTATTGTTTAATAAACTCTGTTCCTCTATGTGTCATTCTTGTCTGGTTTGTATTTGGTATCAGCTTCCTCGGTATCTTCCGTGATCTAGTGGATTCTCTGTGGTGGCGTGACAGACCGGAAGAGAGTCGGCGAGGTAGCACTTGACCCTGTTGGCTTTTTTGCATTGCTGATATCTGTGGGGTTATCCCCTTTAAAGAACTTCTTTCAATAACATTTTTCTAGACATTGTGAGAACAAGGAGCCAATATTAGCGTCATACCTATTCTATCAATTGACTCAGCTGGATATATGAGTCAGTGATTGATCAGTAACCTAGAAAACCAAAGGAGCGCTACCGTGCGCATCAGATGCAAAGTGAGTCAGAATTGTGAGTAATGAGTAAACCTCTTACACGATTGAGTTGTACAAGGCAGGCACAACTGTGAATGAAGCCTGTGTAGGGGCCCCCGAGAGGCTCCAGAATAAACAGCTGGTCCAGGAGTTCCGCATGTAATGGGGATCCTCGTCAGTGGTGTAACTAGGTATGATGGCGCCCGGGGCACAGATCTATTTTGGCGCCCCCCCAAGGTAGGTGAGGACCGGGGGGGGGGAGGGAGCACGCCGCCCCTGCAGCCTTGATTGAGGACCGGGGGGGGGGACGATGACTTTCCTCGGTCACTCACCCCTGCTGCCCCCCCTCCTCCTCCCCCAGCTCCTAGGTCACTCACCCCTGCTGTCTCTCCTCCGTCCTCCGATAACACATTGGCGCCGCCGGCAGTGACACAGTTTCCAGGGTCTCCTGCGGTCACCCCGCACCGGACCCGCTGCCACCAAGTCTCCCAGTGGCCCCCGCAGCCCCAGACTGGCGCGGAAGCGGAAGTGCCGCCGGCGCCCCCCCCGCTAAGTGGCGCCCGGTGCAAAAGGTCCAGCTGCACCCCCCTGGATACACCCCTGATTCTCGTGGTGGATGGGTCCCAGGATGAAGTGAAGGTTGACAGCCTGTCAGCACGCAAGACTCCCTTGCAGCGCTCACATAGATCTTTGGCCAGCCGTCCACCCGATACAGTTCACTCTTCTGATGCAGAACAGGCGGCGGTTCAGTTCAGGTGAGTATTAGGTGCCCACCAGAGGCTGCCACAGGTGTTATCACATCAAATGGAGCAACCGCCAATTAGATTGTCTGCTACACAACACCGCTATCCCCAAGAGGATAGACACCAAATCAATAAAAATATATACAAAAAAGGTCTAAGTGGTGCACTTGCAGTCTTAGGGTGCGTTCACACACTGCGTATTTGCTGCGTATTTTTACGCGAGTGCTCTTGCAGTTTTTGTAGCCAAAACCAGCAGTGGGTGTTTAAATCCAGGAGTGGAGCACTTGTTTCTATTAGACTTTTCCTCTGATTGTTCCACTCCTGGTTTTGGCTACAAAAACTGCAACAGCGGTCGCGAAAAAATACGCAGCAAATACGCAGCGTGTGAACGCTCCTTAGGCAGGTTGGTTATAATGATTATTAATTCCCTTGAGTACAAGTAAAAGCCGCAACGTGTTTCTGGGATGATCGGTTCACCTTCCCCGTCTTGTTTTTTTAATATTTTTATTGACTTAGCGCTTCTGATCAGGAATCATTTTATTAGTTATTACATTACATGTCTGTGCACATTTATTCATTGTTGTCCATGTTTATATTGTTACCAACATTATTGTGGAAATCAGATTATCTGGGTGTTCTAATGTGTCGCTCACTGATTGGTTGAAGGAACGGTCAAGGTAGACCGCCACCATGTAACCGGCTCCTCTACGGTCCATACGTTGGTGACCCCAAAACTACTGTATCTCCACTTCCTGCACCCCTCTCTAGGGTATCATCTGAGATAAGCGCTCCCACTGCACCTCCCTGGCTCTACTCTTCTGTATATTGGCCTCACATTGTATATGCAGGTATTTTTATACATAATGTCTGATATTTATTATTTATTATCTTCTCCACTATTTATGACCATACATTGGCTGGAGCAAAGAAAGGAAAACGGCACTCACCGGGACTGCGGTAGCGGTGTCCTTTATTGATGGGGTTGCGGATACAGGGTGCAGGGAGCAAGGACACCGCTACACGCAGTCCCGGTGAGTGCCGTTTTCCTTTCTTTGCTTGGTTACTGTTTATTCGACTGGCACCCCGGGTGAATACTGAGCCTCCGGACCGTTGTCGCCTCCTGGCAAGGAGTTCCCTTGTAGGTGGTGCACCCAATTCCTTCTACTTGGATTCATACATTGGCCGGAGGACGGCATCGAGCCAAACAGAAATGCGTCCCCTGTTTGTATTGAATGCAAAACCTTTGAGATGACTCCACTTTGTCTGAACTCTACTAGCGCTATACCTATTTATTTTTTCTCTTTTTTGGGGGGGGGGTATATTTGTTGCAAAGTTTAAGACGTTGGGAGAAGAAACAAATCCATTTGGCACCACACAAGATGTCTAGTAGTGACTTTTCTTTAGAGGTTCTTAATTTGGATATCGATGGAGGTGACCAATGTCTAGGCCTCTTAGGAAGGTCCAGTATGTATGAATATCAGTGATTATTAGACCCACCATGAATGAATATAGAGAGCTCAAAGAGCTCAATCTACCAGAATAATGGCGGGATTTACACGTCGCGATATCGGCGTCCAACTCCGACCCAACTCCGACCAAAAGTCACGTGGTTCGGGAGTTGGACCCGATATCGTTCGCGCGTTGTACGGTTTGAACGTACAACGCGATGCTGGAACGATGCCAAAATGATATCGGGGTTGAATGAGCGTGCTATTCAACCGCCCGATATCGATGGCCGTTGTAGCCGCATCGTGCCGTGTAACAGCCCAACTACGATGTGTACGCCTACGTCACCCATTCACTCCCATGTTAAATGGTCGTTCCTGGGTTGGGGGCGTACACATCGTCGGGATTTGTATCCCGATATCGGGCTGTGTAACCCGGGATGCGATAGCGGGAAAAGCGCGCTCAAAAAGCGCGCTCCCGAGTCGTTGGTCCCGATATCGGGACGTGTAAACCCACCATTATTGTTACTATGTACTCATCACCCTGTTGACACAATGAATATCAATCAATCCCTCTGCAAAAGTCTTAGTCCGGTGCGTTAAAACCTAGAGATATCGGAGCACTGAGGCTGTGATAATGAGGAGTATCAGCAGATAACACGACGCGTTCATGTTTCCTTTGCATTTTCGGGAAGGTTGTGGGATATTGTGCACATCGTAGAACTTCAGCTCTGGTATGTAAGTCCGGATCCAGGACTGGTAATCAGATACTGCGGTGTACACCCCGGGCGGTTGCGTAAAGCACATCCAACTCCAAAGCTCACAACGCCGGGCTGGTACCAGATGCCATTGACCTTGGTCACGAGAGGTCCTCCGGAGTCTCCCTGAAAGACAACATCCATGCACTTAATGGACAAAGCAAACAGGAATCTGTAATCTTACCAAGTTCTAGGTGCAATTATAGAGTTTGGAAACCAGACGATGACTCTATGGCTAACAATGGATTATCATCAATTCTCAACCTCCCATACAAGCAAAATGAGGGGCAAAGAGAAACTTTTATAGCTATTGGATCTGCATAGACTGATAGAAAACCAGAAATGGATGTAGGATTTCCTTAGCGAGAAGATTTCCATCAAATGTGAATGTGAAGGGGTTGTTACAAATCTTGTGTTCATCATTTGAACAGTCCCTTTTAATTAGAAGATTACTATTGATGAATGAATATACTCGTCACTATTCGTTACTCACAAGAATATTAGTATTCGAGATTTTTGGTATTCGTAAAGTATTGCTGGTTCTCAAGAGTGATGTGTCGATAGGACACAAAGTTCCAGCTCCCTTCATTGAACATTTGGAGCTGGCGTCCTAGTGAGAGCCTCTGGAATGGAAGGCTCTCACTGGGGGGTAGATTGATGTGGTTTATCATAGTTAATAGCGTTCTCCCTGCTTACAGGCAGTGCTAAGCAGGGAGGACACTGGTAACCATGGTAAACGCCGGGTATCGGCAGCGCGCGCTGCCTAGATACCCAGTGTTTACCATAGTAACCAGCCCTGTGAGGTCACTGATCGCTGGTTTCTCGCGGTCACACGCAGCGATGCGTGCTGACCAGTGGGAAGCCTACGATCAAAAAATGACCCGCAGCACTTTGCAGCGATCAGTGACCTCACAGCAGGGGCCTGATCGCTGCTAAGTGTCACACATAACGACATCGCTGGAGAGATCATTGTAACGGTCCCAGTTACAATGATCTCTCTAACGATATCGTTATGTGTGACTGGGGCTTAACTGATGCACAAACGTTTTTCACACAGCTATAAGATACCCGTAAATGATTATCGGAAATATTCCCACTGACATAAACAAAGGCCTATAAGGCATCAGTCCCTCACCTGGCAGGAGTCTTTCCCTCCTTGCGAATACCCGGCACATATCATGGTGTCATAGACTATGGTGGTAAAAATGGAGACACCTGAGTTCACATGATACATTGTGTCACACGTCTCGTAGTCAATCAGTGGAAGCATCACCTTCTGAAGGGTCATCGGGGACGGCAGACTCACTGTGAAGATAAGAAGTCCGGTTAACCCAACATTGACCTTCTCGTTGACAACTTATTCCTTGTCCGATCATGCATAACTGGGGTCTCGCCACGCGGAGATTCCCCGTCAGAACAAACATAATGTCTTAGGGTACCTTTACACGCCGCAACTTTTGGCGGCGATCGGAGGCAACCTAAAGTGCGCGTGCACATTTTTCATGGTTGCCTCTGAACGCCGAAGGCGCTTTTAGACACAGCAATTTCGCCCTCAACCTAAGGGGATGTGTCTCCCTGGAAGTCGCCACACAAACTGCGGGAAACATCCGGTAGGCTCCCATCGCCGCTTCACACGCCGCAAACCCCAAAGGAATGTGGGCGTACATGGTTGGCGCCGCAAGAACATAGGCGTGACAGACTGGTGTATTCCGTGCCGCAAACACACTGCCTACACAACACAATAGCGTCATGATTCGCCAGCCTACGCAGGAAGGCTGGATAATACATGACACCGTTGTCATTGTGTAGTGTGAATGGACAGCTGTTCAAATACGGCGCCCAGTGAAGGGACAGCTGATCAAATATGGCGCCCAGTGAAGGGACAGCTGATCAAATATGGCGCCCAGTGAAGGGACAGCTGATCAAATATGGCGCCCAGTGAAGGGACAGCTGATCAAATATGGCGCCCAGTGAAGGGACAGCCAATGGAAACACAGTAGCCACCACTAATCATCACTCGGGGGTGGGCGGTATCCAGCTCGCTTTGGCACGCCTCCGGGAAATCAGTAGGCGACGCTGATTCCTTCCCTATCGCCCGTCCACACGCCAAAAGCCGGGAAAATCACCTTCAGGGTTGCGTCTGGTTTTGGAGCAGTGCTGTGAAATCGGAACCAGGCGCAACTTTTTTGATCACCATCGGATTCCCCAATTACACGCCGCAATTTCGTAGCAATTTCATGGCGACGGTGACGGAGCTCCGTATTGCCTCTCAGATTTCTCACCACAGTTGTGGCGTGTAAAGGGATCATTGTCATCCAGGGGCGTAACTACAATAGTTGCAGGGTTTGCGATTACACCCGGGCCCTGCAGCCTAGGGGGGTCCCAGAAGTCCCTTTGGCCTATAGAAAAATACTAATGTTATTAAAGATTTGCAATAATTGGGGGCCCCGTTGGAGCTTTCGCATCGGGGCCCCTGAGCCTGCAGTTACGCCACTGTTGTCATCCCCCATACAATCACCATAATCCTCATCATTCCAATCATTCTCATCATCCTCTCACCTTCTGATTCAATACTTCCCCAGCCCGTTGACCAGCAGTCCATGCCACAAGGGAAAGAGACGGAGGCGGCGGGCAGACAGATGGGCATGATGTACGTGGTGTAGTTGACGGGACTTTTGAGCTCCATCAGAGCGATGTCTTCTCTGAACGTTGTACTTGAGTACCGGGAATGAAGTATAATCCTTGACACAGAACTATCAATGACGTGAGATTCATCGTTATCAAGTTGGTAGGCGCCCAGCCGCACTAAGTAGTTTCCAGCATTGGTATTCCTGTAGAGCCGAGAAAATGGTCAGAGGTTGTAAGAGTCATAAAATCATAGATCTGGTGACCAGACAGGACAGCGCTGTACACATGTGATATCATGTTCTGCTCCAAATATTAAGACATGAAAAGATACAGATTTCTAGCTTTGCTCTTGATTAGAACATCCCAAGATCAGAACATGGAAAAGCTTGGAAATAAGACCCTGTTGGGGGAAATTTATGCTCCTTGTTTCCTCCCAGTGGTAATGAAGAGATTTGCTTCCATGTTGCCACATTGTATCAATTTTTTTATCATAAGAAACTGGAGACTTTACCAAATTTGTGTTTAAAGAGCATCTTTCATCAGGTCAAGAGTAACTAGTTCATGTTCTTATATTTTTTACTTTGAGTTTTCTGATCAATTCTTTTGTTTGTTATTTCCCATATGGTTTCAGAGATACATTATAGCCTTTATTTAACAGAAGACGAGTCTATGGGGACTGGGCTCTAGCTCTATAACTATGACTAAGGGTTCTTAACCTGAAACGCATAAGTGTATGGACAACTTGGACTTGAACAACCCATTCTCATTCTGCATATACTCACCTCCAGTGCCGCTGTAGTTCCAGTGATATCAGAAGTCGCACTCCTGGGGATAACGTGACATTGTTATGACACGCGAGTCCTGCAACCAATCGGTGTTGGCTTCCTTCTTCCGGCCTATGCATGCCATGTAATTGACAGAAAGTGAATGGCCGCCACAGTTTTCACTTCCTGTTAATGGTTCCTCCTGTGTCCGAAGGTGGAGAGAAGGAAGCCTGTGCTGATAGGTCACAAGGCTTGTGTGTCATAGCAAAATCATGTGGGCCCCAGGAACGCGTGGGCTGACTTTGCCGGGCCCAGAGTTGAGTACAGGATTTTTTTATGGGTACGCACATGGGGAATAATAATAATATTTATTCATTTATATAGCATTATTAATTCCACAGCGCTTTACATACATTTACAAAATTGTCCCCATTAAGGCTTACAATCAACATCCTATTAGTCTTTGGATTGTGGGAGGAAACTCATGCAAAAACAAGGAGAACATACAAGCTCGTTGCAGATGTCGTCCTTGGTGGGATTTGAAACCAGGACCCAAGTGCTGCAAGGCTGCAATGCTAACCAGTGAGCCACCATACAGTGCTAACCACTGAGCCACCGTATACAGTGCTAACCACTGAGCCACCATATACAGTGCTAACCACTGAGCCACCATATACAGTGCTAACCACTGAGCCACCATATACAGTGCTAACCACTGAGCCACCATATACAGTGCTAACCACTGAGCCACTGTATACAGTGCTAACCACTGAGCCACCATATACAGTGCTAACCACTGAGCCACCATACAGTGCTAACCACTGAGCCACCGTATACAGTGCTAACCACTGAGCCACCATATACAGTGCTAACCACTGAGCCACCATATACAGTGCTAACCACTGAGCCACCATATACAGTGCTAACCACTGAGCCACCATATACAGTGCTAACCACTGATCCACCATATACAGTGCTAACCACTGAGCCACCATATACAGTGCTAACCACTGAGCCACCATATACAGTGCTAACCACTGAGCCACCATATACAGTGCTAACCACTGAGCCACCATATACAGTGCTAACCACTGAGCCACCATATACAGTGCTAACCACTGAGCCACCATATACAGTGCTAACCACTGAGCCACCGTATACACGCCAACCACTGAGCCACCATATACAGTGCTAACCACTGAGCCACCATATACAGTGCTAACCACTGAGCCACATATACAGTGCTAACCACTGAGCCACCAGTACAGTGCTAACCATGAGTCACCATTAGTGCTAACCATGAGCCACCATATACAGTGCTAACCACTGAGCACCATACAGTGCTAACCACTGAGCCACCAATACAGTGCTAACCACTGAGCCACCATACAGTGCTAACCACTGAGCCACCATATACAGTGCTAACCACTGAGCCACCATATCAGTGCTAACCACTGAGCCACCATATACAGTGCTAACCACTGAGCCACCATATACAGTGCTAACCATGAGCACCATACAGTGTAACACTGACCCCATACAGTGCAACCACTGAGCCATACAGTGCTAACCACTGAGCCACCATTACAGTCTAACCACTGACACCATATACAGTGCTAACACTGAGCCACAAGTGCTACCACTAGTCACCATATGCTAACCACTGAGCACATACATGCTAACCACTGAGCCACCATATACAGTGCAACACTGAGCACATACAGGCTAACCACTGCACCATTAGTGTAACCACTGAGCACTATCAGTGTAACATGACCACTATACAGTGCTAACCATGAGCCAATACAGTGCTACACTGACCACCATATACAGTGCTAACCATGAGCCACCATATACAGTCTAACCACGAGCCACCATACAGTGCTAACCACGAGCACATACAGTGCTAACACTGCCACATACAGTGCTAACCACTGACACATATACAGTGCACCACTGATCACCATATACAGTGCTAACCACTGACCACATATACAGTGCTAACCACTGAGCCACCATATACAGTGCTACCACTGAGCCACCATAACAGTGCTAACCACTGAGCCACAATACAGTGCTAAAACCACTGGACACCATATACAGTGCTAACCACTGAGCCACCATATACGTGCTACCACTGAGCACCATATACAGTGCTAACCACTGAGCCACCATACAGTGTAACCACTGAGCCACCATATACATGCTAACCACTGAGCCACCATATACAGTGCTAACCATGAGCCACCATATACAGTGCTAACACTGAGCCACCATATACAGTGCAACCACTGAGCCACTATACAGTGCTAACACTGAGCACACGTCATACCATGTAACACTGAGCCACCATATACAGTGCTAACCACTGAGCCACCATATACAGTGCTACCACTGAGCCACCATACAGTGCTAACCACTGAGCCACCATATACAGTGCAACCACTGAGCCACCTATTACATGGCTACAGCACCACTGAGCCACCTATACAGTGCTAACCACTGAGCACCATATACAGTGCTAACCACTGAGCCCACATTACAGCTAACCACTGAGCCACCATACAGTGCTAACCACTGGCCACCTTACAGTGCTAACCACTGAGCCCATATACAGTGCTAACCACTGAGCCACCATATCAGTGCAACCACTGAGCCACCTACGTGCAACCCTGCACCTACAGTGCTAACCACTGAGCCACCATACAGTGCTAACCACTGAGCCACCATTACAGTGCTAACCACTGAGCCACCATACAGTGCTAACCACTGAGCCACCATACAGTGCTAACCACTGAGCCACCATATACAGTGCTAACACTGAGCCACCATACAGTGCTAACCACTGAGCCACCATACAGTGCTAACCACTGAGCCACATATACAGTGCTAACCACTGAGCCACCATATCAGTGCTAACCACTGAGCACCAAAGTGCTAACCACTGAGCCACCATATACAGTGCTAACCACTGAGCACCTATACAGTGCTAACACTGAGCCACCATATACAGTGCTAACCACTGAGCCACCATATACGTGCTAACCACTGAGCCATATACAGTGCTAACCACTGAGCACATATACAGTGCTAACACTGAGCCACCATATACAGTGTAACCACTGACCACCTATACTGCTACCACTGAGCACTATACAGTGCTAACCACTGAGCACCATATAACAGTGCTAACCACTGAGCCACCTATACAGTGCTAACCACTGACCACTATACAGTGCTACCACTGAGCCACCATATACAGTGCTAACCACTGAGCCACCTATACAGTGCTAACCACTGAGCCACCATATACAGTGCTAACCACTGAGCCACCATATACAGTGCTAACCACTGAGCACCATACATGCTAACACTGAGCCACCATATAAGTGCTAACCACTGAGCCACCATACATGCTACCACTGAGCACCATACAGTGCTAACCACTGAGCCACCAATACGTGCTAACCATAGCCACCTATACAGTGCTAACACTGAGCCACCATATACAGTGCTAACCACTGAGCCACCAATACAGTGCTAACCACTGAGCCCATACAGTGCTAACCACTGAGCCACCATAACAGTGCTAACCACGAGCCACCATAATGCAACCACGAGCACCTACAGTGCTAACACTGAGCCACCATAAGTGCTAACCACTGAGCCACCATATACAGTGCTAACACTGACCACCTAACAGTGCTAACCACTGAGCCACCATACAGTGCTAACCACTGAGCACCATATACAGTGCTAACATGAGCCACATACGTGCTAACCACTGAGCCACATACTGCTAACCACTGAGCCACCATACAGTGCTAACCACTGAGCCACCTAACGTGCTAACACTGAGCCACCATTACAGCAACCACTGAGCACCTTACAGTGCACCACGAGCCTATACGTGCAACACTGAGCACCATAAATGCTAACCGACCACCATAGTGTACCCTGAGCACCAATACAGTGCAACCACTGAGCACATACAGTGCTAACCACTGACCACGTACCGGCCCCATCAGCTACCCGCCAACGTGCAACAGACCACATAATGCTAACCACGAGCCCCATACATGCTAACCACTCCACGTGTACCACTGCCACTAACGCAACACGAGCACATCTGAGTGCTAACCACTGAGCCACCATATACAGTGCTAACCACTGAGCCACCATATACAGTGCTAACCATGAGCCACCTATACAGTGCTAACCACTGATCCACCATATACAGTGCTAACCACTGAGCCACCATATACAGTGCTAACCACTGAGCCACCATACATGTAACCACTGAGCCACCATATACAGTGCTAACACTGAGCCACCATATACAGTGCTAACCACTGAGCCACCATATACAGTGCTAACCACTGAGCCACCATACAGTGCTAACCACTGACCACCATATACAGTGCTAACCACTGAGCCACCGATACAGTGCTAACCACTGAGCCACCATATACAGTGCTAACCACTGAGCCACCATATACAGTGCTAACCACTGAGCCACCATATACAGTGCTAACCACTGAGCCACTATAACAGTGCTAACCACTGAGCCACCATATACAGTGCTAACCACTGAGCCACCTATACAGTGCTAACCACTGAGCCACCATATACAGTGCTAACCACTGAGCCACCGTATACAGTGCTAACCACTGAGCCACCATACAGTGCTAACCACTGAGCACCATATACAGTGCTAACCACTGAGCCACCATATACAGTGCTAACCACTGAGCCACCATACAGTGCTAACCACTGAGCCACCATATACAGTGCTAACCACTGAGCCACCATATACAGTGCTAACCACTGAGCCACCGTATACAGTGCTAACCACTGAGCCACCATATACAGTGCTAACCACTGAGCCACCATATACAGTGCTAACCACTGAGCCACCATATACAGTGCTAACCACTGAGCCACCATATACAGTGCTAACCACTGAGCCACCATACACAGTGCTAACCACTGAGCCACCATATACAGTGCTAACCACTGAGCCACCATATACAGTGCTAACCACTGAGCCCACCTATACAGTGCTAACCACTGAGCCACCGTATACAGTGCTAACCACTGAGCCACCATATACAGTGCTAACCACTGAGCCACCGTATACAGTGCTAACCACTGAGCCACCATATACAGTGCTAACCACTGAGCCACCTATACAGTGCTAACCACTGAGCCACCATATACAGTGCTAACCACTGAGCCACCATATACAGTGCTAACCACTGAGCCACCATACAGTGCTAACCACTGAGCCACCGTATACAGTGCTAACCACTGAGCACACATATATAGTGCTAACCACTGAGCCACCATATACAGTGCTAACCACTGAGCCACCATATACAGTGCTAACACACTGACCCACCTTATACAGTGCTAAACACTGAGCCACCGTATACAGTGCTAACCACTGAGCCCACCGTATACAGTGCTAACCACTGAGCCACCATATACATGCTAACCACTGAGCCACCATATACAGTGCTAACCACTGAGCCACCATATACAGTGCTAACCACTGAGCCACCATATACAGTGCTAACCACTGAGCCACCATATACAGTGCTAACCACTGAGCCACCATACAAAGTGCTAACCACTGAGCCACCGTATACAGTGCTAACCACTGAGGCCACCATATATAGTGCTAACCACTGAGCCACCTATACAGTGCTAACCACTGAGCCACCATATACGGTGCTAACCACTGAGCCACCATATACAGTGCTAACCACTGAGCCACCATATACAGTGCTAACCACTGAGCCACCATATACAGTGCTAACCACTGAGTCCACCGATACATTGCTAACCACTGAGCCACCATATACAGTGCTAACCACTGAGCCACCATATACAGTGCTAACACTGAGCCACCATATACAGTGCTAACCACTGAGCCACCATTACAGTGCTAACCACTGAGCCACCATATACAGTGCTAACCACTGAGCCACCATATACAGTGCTAACCACTGAGCCACCTATACAGTGCTAACCACTGAGCCACCATATACAGTGCTAACCACTGAGCCACCATATACAGTGCTAACCACTGAGCCACCTATACAGTGCTAACCACTGAGCCACCTATACAGTGCTAACCACTGAGCCACCATATACAGTGCTAAACCACTGAGCCACCATATACAGGCTAACCACTGAGCCACCATATACAGTGCTAACCACTGAGCCACCATATACAGTGCTAACCACTGAGCCACCATATACAGTGCTAACCACTGAGCCACCATATACAGTGCTAACCACTGAGCCACCATATACAGTGCTAACCACTGAGCCACCATATACAGTGCTAACCACTGAGCCACCTATACAGTGCTAACCACTGAGCCACCTATACAAGTGCTAACCACTGAGCCACCGTATACAGTGCTAACCACTGAGCCACCATATACAGTGCTAACCACTGAGCCACCATTATACAGTGCTAACCACTGACCACCATATACAGGCTAACCACTGAGCCACCATACACAGTGCTAACCACTGAGCCACCTATACAGTGCTAACCACTGAGCCACCGTATACAGTGCTAACCACTAGCCACCATATACAGACTAACCACTGAGCCACCATATACAGTGCTAACCACTGAGCCTCCTATACAGTGCTAACCACTAGAGCCACCATATACAGCGCTAACCACTGAGCCACCATATACAGTGCTAACCACTGAGCCACCGTATACAGTGCTAACCACTGAGCCACCATATACAGTGCTAACCACTGAGCCACCATATACAGTGCTAACCACTGAGCCACCATATACAGTGCTAACCATTAAGCCACTATATAGTGCCACTGTGCCAACCCAATAATAAGGAGTTTTCCAAGTAGTGGTCAACCCTGTTATCTTTTTTGCTTTTTCTCACCATTTTTTTAATTGCACAGTAAAAGTTATATTTTAACATTTCCCATTGGTGCTGAGCCCAGTCCTGGTGACTCTTCTATTTCTGACTGGATACCAGCCTGGGATGTTCTTCACTCTTGCACCACACAAGATCCACCATTGTTCCAATGAGATTACAAGTCGTGTTCACACTGAATTATCCTCCCTGTAAAATGATCTGATTACCTCCATTTCCAACCCTTTATATTCTTTGCTATTTGTATGGTCTTTACCAAGAAGGCAGTTCTCACAAGATTGACGACGGGTGTGAAAAAGGAAAGAGACTATTTCTTCCGGAGCTCGGAACAGCCTCAGTGCCAGAGACGAAATCAGCCATAGTATAGAAGACGGGATCCAGCTGAGCACAAAACCCTCAGCTTCAGTAAATCTCGAGTTAAAACATTGTTACTGTCCATGAACAAAAACATCGATATATTCTGGTGCGCAGTGCGCCTCTAATCATGATGTATCGAGTCATCAAGTAGGGAGCATCGGAAACACGTCAATGTCTTTGGTAATGGACAGTAACGATGTTTTAAGTCAACATTAATAAGTAGTTCAGCAGCCCTGGATTATTGAACTGTGAGCGATCATCTCTGGGGAAGACACCAAAAAAATAGTGCAAAATAAAAGAAGTCAGGATCTCTGGAACCATACACTAAATTAAAAAACAACAACGACAACAACAGCAAACAGCAACAACAGCAACAACAGCACACAAACAACAACAAACAGCAACAACAACAACAACAACAACACACAACAACAGCAACAACAACAGCAACAACAACAGCAACAACAACAACAACAGCAACACAACACAGCAACAACAACAGCAACAACAACACAACAGCAACAACAACAGCAACAGACAACAACAACCAACAGCAACAACAACAACAGCAACAACAACAACAGCAACAACAACAACACAACACAACACAACAGCAACAACAACAACAGCAACAAGCAACAACAACACAACAAGCAACACAAACAGCAACAACAACAGCACAACACAAACAACAACAGCAACAACAGCAACAACACAACACAACACAACAGCAACAACAAGCAACACAACAGCACACAACAACAGCAACAACACAACAACAGCAACAACAGCAACAACAAACAGCAACAAAACACAACAAAACAACAGCAACAACAACAAACAACACGCAACAACAACAACAGCAACAACAACAGCAACAACAACAACAACTGCAACAACAACAACAACAGCAACAACAGCAACAACAAACAGCAACAACAGCAACAACAACAGCAACAGCAACAACAGCAACAACAACAACAGCAACAACAGCAACAACAACTGCAACAACAGCAACAACAACAACAGCAACAGCAACCAGCAACAACAACAGCAACTGCAACAACAACAACAACACAAACAACAGCACACAACAAGAACAGCACACAGCAACAACAACAGCAACAACAACAACAGCAACAACAACAACTGCATACTCTGGGTCCGGGGAAGATAAGAAGCACAAACTAGACACTGATTTCATTATTGTTTACCATGATAAAGGTACATGGGCTTCTAGTAGGGAGGGTAGGATTTTGAGCAAGAAGGAAGAGAAAGAAAGGAAAGATAAGAAGGAAGGAAAGGAAAAGAAAACAAAAGAAAGGAAAGGAAGAAAATGAAGGAAAAGAATGAAAGGAGGGAAGGAAGCAAGGGAAGGAAGGGAGGAAGGAAAAAGGAAGGAAGGAAGGAAGGAAGGAAGGAAAGGAAGGAAGGAAGGAAGGAAGGAAGGAAGGAAGGAAGAAAGGAAGGAAGGAAAGTTAAGAAAGAAGGAAAGGAAAGGAAGAAAATTACGGAAAAGAATGAAAGGAGGGAAGGAAGCAAGGAAGGAAGGAGAAGGAAAAAGGAAGGAAGGAAGGAAGGGAAGGGAAGGAAAGGAGGAAGGAAGGAAGAGGAAGGAAGGAAAGTTAAGAAGAAGGAAAGGAAAGGAAGAAAATTACGGAAAGATGAAAGGAGGAAGGAAGTAGAGAAGGAGGAAGGAAGGAAAGGATGGAAGGAAGGATGACATAATTCATCCAGAATGATGCGGATCTACAGATTTAAATGAACTTAGCACTTACTTAAAGCAGTGAGCTGCGGTCAGCACCCACTGAGGCGCGATCAGGGATCCTCCGCATATGGGGTAGTAGCCATTTTGTCCTCTGTTCAGCAGACTGACTTGCCACGGAAATTCTCCCGGAACAGTGTCTGTGCCACCAACTATGCGGCTGGTGACCTGCGGGGAGCCACAGACCGGGCCGCCATCTGCAGAGCAGGAGGGAGCTGGAAGGAAAGATTCATACAAATTAGTACATTTTTGCTTTTTTTTAATTAAAAAACGTTACACTTCCGTTGCTTGTTTTTATGGACTCATTTGATGGTGATTTCTCATCACTTTTTATCTTTTATGCTTTGATTCTCATTCTGCTTGTGTCTAAAAGAATCATGATCAAATGGGATTTATTTCTTGTTATTTTTGTATTTTTTATTAAGATAAAAATGAAAATATATCATAGACTGGGACCCTTTCACTAAGTCGCCCGTCACACATAGCGAAGCTAGCGAGATCTGTTGCATCACAGGTTTTGTGATTAACTGTGGCGCCCCTGCGACCAGGTGGCCACAAAGGGAAGTGCAGCCGGGTAAGGTAAGACGGTTGAAAACACACACCACACTGCAGCACGCACTGACCCTAGTACTCTAGGTTGGGCAAAGGGTGGCGGGTGTATATAGCAAAGTGGGTGGAGTGTAGGTGAGCACTGACAAAGTGGGTGCAGAGACCAACACAATAAAAACCCGGGAACACACAGTAGAGAGAGTGAGTCAGGAGAGAAGCAAGTAGTGAGAGAGTCTTCCCAGGAGGTTTTGGGTTCCCTGGAGGTGTAGAATCGCGTGAAGCATAGCCAAGAGGAGAGAGAGCCCACTCCATAGTCTGGAAGTGATGGAAGGAGAAAGAGACCCCACAGCTGAGAAGGTGGGAGGACAAGGGCCCGGCAGCCGCACCCATCTTAGCTGGCCGGAGGCACCCTTAGCAAACAGGAGCCTGGTGTGCCCAAATATCTGAACCTGGGACACTGGAGGGCTAGGTCAACACCAGAGAATCGGCTCTGAAGAGGTGACCGGGGATAATCCAGACCCTAGTCACAAGACACACCGGTGTGGCGCAGGTACTTTAGGACCCGCAGCCTAACTTTCCACCACGGACTGAGAACACAGTCATCATACTAGGACTTGTGACCCTGACTGAGAGGGAAACATTCACCCGTGAGTTCGCGATGACCAGACTGAACCCGTGGGTGAGGTACTAAGTTGAGACTGAGAGGCCTGAAAGGACTTTGAGGGAGCAATACGGAAACGCCAACTGAGCTGCACAGTTTGAGTTGCCCTGAGCAGTGTAAATTGTGTGAACTGTACTGAAAGAACTGTGAACTGTTGTAAACTGCTGTGAAAGACCTAGTAAAGTACCCAGTAAGCTCATCCTGCCTGACACTGTTTACTTTCAGTGTCGCAGTAAAGTCCCGCCTGAGGAGCCACAGACTGTCATCTTGCACACTGGCTGGAGAGCTGCAGTTTTGAAGTAAGTGAACTGTACCTGCACACAATCCATCACCAGTCCCATCCAACACTACTACTCCTGCTTTGGGGAACCTCAGCCCTACCTGAGGAGGCCTTACCATCCACGCTGCCCCAAGTCACCGTCCCCAGCAGGAATACAGCAGTGGTGGTTCTACTAACACATACCCCGGGTGGCGTCACGACAAATGCTCTGTAAATAACCCCTTTTTGGACTGATCCCAGGCCACGGGACCGGGTCACGACTACCGTGATACCCCAGAGAGACAGCCCTGGCCCAGTTCCCGAGTACCCCATAGCCTGGGGGCGCATCATAAGAGCGACCTCGCCAGCAATCTCGCTATGTGTGACACACAGCAGCGACCGGGCCCCCGCTGTGACATCACTGATCGTGTCAGAATGGCCTGGACCATTTTTTGATCATCGGGTTCCCGCTGGGCAGTATGAATCGGTGTGTTTAACGCCTTGACAAGGAGCTCGTTGGCAACTCAGAATTCTGCCACGTAGGTGTGAGTGGTCAGACTAGCTGCTGTGTGACAGGGTCCCAAAGACCGCCGAGGTCGTTATACGGGTTGCCGTATCGTTGCTGCGTCATTGAGTACATCTGACTTTTTCACATCTCACCAGCGACCACATAGCGACGTTCCAGCGATCCCTACCAGGTCGTATCGTTGTTGGGATCTTTGGAACTTCGCCAAGTGTGATGGGATCCTAAGGTGCCTATCTCCTCCATGTTGTAGACTGGAGACCCTTTCACTAAGGCGCCCATCTCCTCCATGTTGTAGACTGGGGACTCTTTCACTAAGTGCCCACCTCCTCCATGTTGTAGACTGGGGAACCCTTTCACTAAGGCGCCCATCTCCTCCATGTTGTAGACTGGGGACCCTTTCACTAAGGCGCCCATCTCCTCCATGTTGTAGACTGGGGACCCTTTCACTAAGGGCCCATCTCCTCCATGTTGTAGACTGGGGACTCTTTCACTAAGGTGCCCATCTCCTCCATGTTGTAGACTGTGGACCCTTTCGCTAAGGCGCCCATCTCCTCCATGTTGTAGACTGGGGACCCTTTAACTAAGGTGCCCATCTCCTCCATGTTGTAGACTGTGGACCCTTTCACTAAGGCGCCCATCTCCTCCATGTTGTAGACTGGGGACCCTTTCACTAAGGTGCCCATCTCCTCCATGTTGTAGACTGGGACCCTTTCACTAAGGTGCCCATCTCCTCCATGTTGTAGACTGGGGACCCTTTCACTAAGGCGCCCATCTCCTGCATGTTGTAGACTGGGGACCCTTTCACTAAGGCGCCCATCTCCTCCATGTTGTAGACTGGGGACCCTTTCACTAAGGTGCCAATCTCCTCCATGTTGTAGACTGGGGACCCTTTCACTAAGGCGCCCATCTCCTCCATGTTGTAGACTGGGGACCCTTTCACTAAGGCGCCCATCTCCTCCATGTTGTAGACTGGGGACCCTTTCACTAAGGTGCCATCTCCTCCATGTTGTAGACTGGGGACCCTTTCACTAAGGTGCCCATCTCCTCCATGTTGTAGACTGGGGACCCTTTCACTAAGGCGTCCATCTCCTCCATGTTGTAGACTGGGGACCCTTTCGCTAAGGTGCCCATCTCCTCCATGTTGTAGACTGGGGACCCTTTCACTATGTCCATCTCCTCCATGTTGTAGACTGGGGACCCTTTCGCTAAGGCGCCCATCTCCTCCATGTTGTAGACTGGGGACCCTTTCACTAAGGTGCCCATCTCCTCCATGTTGTAGACTGGGGACCCTTTCACTAAGGCGCCCATCTCCTCCATGTTGCAGAGGTCCTTTGCATGCGTCATGCTCAATATCAATGCCATTTTACATTATTTCTAGAGTGAAAATTCTGGAGGACACAATGCTTTGTGGAGACAACATACAATGGCAGATATGGGTCTCCAGCTCCTAGCTTGGAAGTGTATACATTTCGGGTGACACTGTATGGCCACAGTGCCTGTGATGACACAACAAAGCCTCGGCTCTCATCACTGAACCCAACCAAACCCCACAGTTGAAGTTGAGTAACCACCGGTATTCTTTTGCTACATTGTACTTACAGCTTGACTCCTGCACAATATCTCCGAGGTCGTTGCCCATAGTAGAAAACATTCAGTGTATAGACAACACCCGGAGGACATGTGGCAGCAGTAGGATGTAACTGTTCACAGCAAATACCCAACCCTTTATTAGTCAACAGTCACCGGTGTAATGTTTAATAATGAAAACAGAGCGCTTGCTTGGCTTTGGATGACCCATTGTTGGCTTGTATATGATCTATGGAGATATTTATATTGGACCCATTATGTGTTCTTTAACACACCTTATTAATGCCACGTAATCTCAACCTATCTGGATGGGGGAGACAAAGATTGTGACAATAATCAAGAACCGTTTTAATAACACTCTTAGTAACAAACTTTTTAAGCTACTTAAATTGTAAAAATTGCCCAAAATGATTCCTTCTTGGTCACAGATGCCTGCTTTGCTTGTGTTAATATACAAAGAGAAGAAGCAATGGCTTTTATATGTGTAGTGGTGCAAAAATTAAAACTAATATGATTGTATCAACAGCTTTCTTATTTGCAACATAAAGAAGTGATAGCTTGTTCAAAAGCTGTCTAAAAATTATCCCATTATTTAAAGAGAGGGAACCAAACAGAGCAACTATTTGGAAAGTGAAGAAACAATGGCTTCTTAACTAGGAAAAGACAAAAATTTACTGTGTTTTGTTTCATTTTTTATTCATTTTCATTTATCCTAAAATATGTTTCGTAGCAGCAGTACAGTATAACTCTACAACACTGGAGAAACGCAGGAGATGTTAGTGGGCGGCAGTGGCCACTTGGTATAAAAAGATTATGGATCAGGCAAGGAGATATCTTGCAGTGTAAGGCAAGCAACGGTAGCCCTGGCATTAGAAGTACAGTATAGCATCATAAACCACAATGGGCAGCCAGGAGATGTGTTACAGTGTAGGGTCAGCAATGGTAGCTCTGCTGTGAAAACACCAGTCTTCTGATACACATGATCTGCTGGTGTCGGGGGGCACATGACCTGCTTGTGTCGGGGGCACATGACCTGCTTGTGTCGGGGGCACATGACCTGCTGGTGTCAGGGGGACATGAGAGGCCGGGGGTCGAGGCACATGAGAGGCTGGTGTCGAGGGTCACATGACCTGCTTGTGTCGGGGGCACATGACTGCTGGTGTCAGGGGGACATGAGAGGCGGGGGTCGAGGCACATGAGAGGCTGGTGTCGAGGCACACATCATCTGCGGGTGTTGGGGGCACATGATCTGCTGGTGTCAAAGCACATGATCTGCTGTTGGGGGAAAATGAGCCACTGGAATCGTGGGCACATGATCTGCCGGTGTCGGAGGGGGCACGTGATCTCCTCGTGTTGAGGGGCACATGAGCTTCTGGTATCAGGAGCACATGAGCTGCTGGTGTCAAGGAGCACATGATCTGCTGGTGTCGGGGGCACACAATCTGCTGATGTCGGGGACACATGAACTGCTGGTTTTGGGGGGAATATTGCGGGGCTCATGATTGGCTGGTATAGGGGGGAACATGAGCTGCTGGTGTAGGGGGCACATGACATATTGGTGTCAGGGCACTTGAGCTGCTAGTGTTGGGTGGGCACATGATCTGCTGGTGCCGGAACACATGAGCTAAAGGTTTTGGGGGGCACCTGATCTGCTGGTTTCAGGAGGCTCATGATCGGCTGGTATCAGGGAAACATAAGCTGCTGGTTTTGGTGGGCACATGAGGTGCTGGTGCCGGGGGCTCATGTCAATGATGGATCATGAAGTCACAGTGCTGTGAGAAAATGCCGCCATCACAATGGCCCTAGGTAAACAAGGGTTTTTCCAACATAGCAATGATACAAAACTTACATCTTAGAAGACCAGGTGACAGTGATTTAAAGGACAAGTGTTTCCTGATTTGCCATCTGAGACAATATGGGGAGTTTTGGGGAAACAAGTTGTCAGCACTCTCCATACATCATCCAGACTCCAGAAGAGCGCATTCTGGTCATAGAGGAAGATGGATGTTGCCATATGTCATTGACTTGTTCATTCTAGCGCTAGAAGTCTCAGTGTCGTCTTCACATATCACGGAGGTCTTACACAATACTACATGAAGTGCATTTTGATTAGAGATGAGTGAATCTTTTGAAGTTCGGATTCAATCAGGTCGACGAACAGGCATACGTTCGCCAAACATTTTGGCGAGCAGTTCACCGAACTTCTGATCCCCAGGCAAATCAATGGGAGACAAAATTAAGGGCCTAGAAAGAACTTTCAAAGTGGCACAAAAGCTGCCAAACAAATCTCAAACCATTTGACAGTGGAGCCCCACTGTTTGGGCACAGACATTAGCTTCCTACACTATTACTAAGCAAGCTTCAGTGCCACTATCACACTCACCCTGCTTCTGGGCCCGCTCATAAACCTCAGATATCCTAATAACTTCTCTGATTACACAGCGGGTATCAAGCAGCAGGAAATCCCGCTGTGCCCATGGTACATTGTTCGATGCTTCTTTTGAAGCAGATTTTGAGAATCTGCATCAAAATCTGCATGTCTGTCCTGAAGTCAGCAAAGTCTATTAGAGTTTAGAAGTGCTGTGCCAACGTGTTTTTTTCCTTGCAAATTTGGTGCAGATTTTGGAGCAGAAAAAAGAAATCTGAACCACATGTGAAAGGAAAAAAAAAACAACGTGGGCACAGTACTTCTGACCTGTCATAGACTTTGCTGCCTCAGGATTGACATGCAGATTTTGATGCAAATTCTCAAAATCTGAGTGAAAGAAACATCAAACAATACACCATTACACCATGGGCACAGGCCCTAAGAGGATCCGGAGAGAGCGACAGTTGTGGTAAAAGAGCTGGAGGACTCCTTTTGCTCCTGGCTACTTCCACAGAGACTTCTAGGGCCAGGGGTGGCCAACTACAGTCCTCAGGTCTGAAAACAATGCAAATTTTCAGGACTTCCTTAGCATTTTATAGGTGCTAATTTCTTCACCTGCAGAGATGATGCAACATTACAGAACCTTGTGCAATGCTAAGGAAATCTTGGAAACATGCACTGTTTGCAGCCCTTGAGGACTGCACTCGGAAAATGTGAGAAGGGAAATATAATATTAACAAAAAACAGGCCTAGGTCAAAGAAGAACTGAAAATCAAGTAAAAAAAAAGTCCTTGTCTGGGCAAAATGCCAAATAAGAGATGGACCAGCGACCCAACAACATGCCCCCTTTTATTTATTTTTTTTATAGGAAAGTCCACCCTAGCTTGCGTAAATGAGTGCAATCTTTTTCATCCTTGCCCTGGATGGTTGTCGCAGTTCCTCATGGAACTCTACTTACTGCCGGACAGTCCTGAGGGATTGCAGGGGCTACTCCTCCAGGGTCATTCTCCGACACCACCTGCCTCCAGCACACTCTCCATCATGGCCACCGTTGGAGAAGATGATGGTGGAACTAGGGAATGACCACACCCTCTAGGAGAGGCAGGACTCAGCTATACAGTGACACATGTTTTGTTTGCCTAGGGACCGCCAGTACCAGGGCTGAGTCAGGTATAATTAAACATTACAGGATATTACTGTTTACACAACCCTGTTGCCTAGCTCCTCATCAACCCTTCCATGACGTGGGCTGCCGATGTAAATTCACTAACAAATCTAATTCCTCATGCCACAAAGTAACAACTGGGTTGCATTTAGCTGCACTGATTGATGCCTGACATATTTGTAGGAGAAATAATGATGAAAACAAATAACTTTATTCAGGTCACCAATTCATCTGGAATAAGGCTAGTGGGCAGTGCACGGCAGCAATGCAAGGACAACTTCAATATGAATTATACAAATATTAACACAGTTGTACACTTACTAAAAATATGTATTGTAAACACTTGAAATAGTATTGCACATTTTCAAGAAGCAATATCCATAGTACGGTGTTTCATAAATGTGAACAGACCTATAAAAACATGTGGGTGAAGCATGTAAAGGCCATATGCTATTTTTATATGAATTCCTATCACATACCTATAGAAGAGGTGGCCTCACATACTGCTGACCCTCTGCATTAATAAAGGTTTGTTCTCCCCCCAAAAAATAATAATAATAAAAATAAATATAATAATACAAAAATATTTTTTGAAAAAATTCCCCCAAAATATTAAACTGTCTTAAACAGAAGTTTTAAGGACATTGTAAGGTTCCTGGACTTCACAGCTGCTGCCACATTTGGCATAGTTTCCAAGATTCACACCCTGCAGGTGTTAAAACACCTGCAAACTTCAGGAAGCTTAAAAATAATTACTTAAAACCAAATAAACAAGGAAAGTTTTAGGGACATTTTACATTTCAAATTTTTTTCCTGAACAAAGCTGCATTCAGCAATTTTTTTTGCAAAAAGTTTGGGTTTCCGAATCTGCGATGTCTGTGCCGAATTTGAAAATGGCGAACATGTTCGGGGAAAGTTTACTCATCTCTAGCTTTGATGTGAGTTGTACTTGACCCACCCCATGGCCTTGGGGTACCCGGTTCCCAGCATTTATTAAAGGGGAAGTCACGGGCGGCCTGTGCCCGAGCCAGTGGCCCTAGTGGGTCACTAAAAATGGGGGAAAATGTTTATTTAAAATGGACAATGTCTTGTGATGCCACCCACAGTGTCTGGGACCTCCGGGGATGATGGTTGGGGCAGCCAGATGGTGACGCTCCTCATGGATGGAGTGGGATCCCCGGGGTAGTGATGAATGTTGACAAGGGATTTCACACAAGGAGGCGGCTCTGCAGGTGAAGGTGCTGGTACATAGTCTATATGAGGGCAGGATCAGGGCTGTAATGATGAACACACACACTGGAGTTGTTTCTTTACCTTTACTGATGTTGATGCAGGTGGTCCAGGTGGTCGGGTGGCAGTTCAGGATTTCCACACCCGATGAGTTGTGAGGCGTCCTCTAAGCTGTGTGTGTACCTTAAGTCCTGTCCTGTCTGAATCCTGGCCTGAACTCCTTTGTGTCCCTCACTTGTATGGCAGGCTGTGTGAACCTCCTGCTAACTCCTCTGCTGTCCTTGGCTCTGTAGTTGCTGAGCCACAAGTGCTGCCAGGGAACTGAAGTCTCCCTGGTCCTCCGGTCTTCTCTGCTGGGCTAACTGGACCCATGCAGACTCGGACTCCGGCGTCTGGATGGCTTTAGTCTGTTCCTGGGGTGAACCGGTATGTGGGATTTAACCCCTTACTGTTCTGATGTCCAGTCCCTGAGATACATATTTCACTACAGTACCTCTGCCCCCATTCTGTCTCTCGCCTTGACTCCGACCATCAATCTTGAGCCCTTGCACTGGCTAGGCTTCCTCTCTGGCATGGGCCTAGTGCGGCTCCGTTCACCAGGTGTCTTCACAGTACTGCTCCGTACTGCAGTACCTAACTCCTTCCCCGGGCCTGAATTTATAGGGGACCTTGCCTGAAGTCAGCAAGTAGAGGTCCCCCTTCAGGTCTGGGGTGGAAGGTGTTGTGTGTAAGTTTACCTGATGTGGAAATCCCTCCCTGCACAAGATATTCCTGTGGCAACTAACCTGCAGGGGTGCCACATACTTATTTTTGAATCAACTAATATGAGTAAATCTGGAGATATTGTAATAAAATTTCTATTACTAACCTTACTCAGGGACGCACCGTCCATTGGACAGTGTGAGCCCTGATCTCAGGCGGCAAGCAGGCAGGGAGAGCGGCTGTGTAGAAGGGGGCGGTGCCTGCACCGCACAGCGGCTTCCTGTGTGATGGGCGCCGCCGGCTGCAGCATGGTGAGGTACAGCCGCCCCCACCCACTCCTCACTCGCGGCCAGTTCTAACAGCACTAGAATCCCCCCCCGCTATTTACTTACGGCCGCCGTTAATACACCCACGGGCGGCGCTAACAGCACCTTCCCCCGCTCCTCACCCACGACTCAGGCGGCGGGTAGGCTTCATGCACCCCTGACGTTACTCAAAAATATTCAATGAACTTTGATATATAAAATAATATAGTAAATAATTGAAAAATAGTCTATATGCAGACACTCTTTTAGCACAGTATTGTCGGAGGTTGAGTTGGAGAAGACGTCTTGAGAAGTCTACAGGGGGCAATTTTCGATGTGGGTCTTTGACTTCTCCAAACGAAAGACTCTACTTTATCCTCAGATAATCCGATGGGGAAGTTATATCCTTCTTCTTACATATATTGACACAGATGAATGGACCCACAAGAGTAAAAGGAAAGGCGAGGAGAGAACCTGATCTAGAGCGTGAAGCTTGACCATCCCAATAAAGAGTAGGGCACTTTGTAGAAGAATAACCCTTAGGCTGGGGTCATGCTAGAGCCTTGGATCCGCTAAATGCAAACAATGTGTTAATGGATCCATAGGCTCCATTGCAAAAAACGCATGGTTAAAAGGCAACACGCTAGCAGCGTTTTTGGGTGCTTTTGCAAAAACGCATGCTTTTTTTAACATGGGACCCTATAGGAAACGCTAGCGTTAATATGGCAACAGAAAAAAACGCCTGGCATTAACCCAGGCTTCCCAAAAACGTCCCTCCAAGTGTGACCCCCAGCCTTGCTCAACCACTGAAACGGACCTGATGGTATTCAACATGAAAACTGCAATCTGCAACTTACCAAGGTGCAGAAGTATAAGCGCCCCAAGAATCCTCAGCTCCATAATGTCCTGTGTGGTTGATCGGATCTAGGCGCTCGCTTTATAGGGCTTTTATTTCTGATCATTACATAGGGAAAGCCAATTACTTAGTAACTGATCGTTGACAAAACAAAGTATAAAATCACATCAATCACTTCAGGCTATAGAAAGAGCGATATCAGGAAATATAAGAAAACATTTCCTAATCTCAATCATCACATAGCAGATCTTAAGATCAACATCGCTACAGTGAAACCTGCGTAAACAGAGGAGACAATGAGGGACACAAATGAAGTTAATCCAAGGTGTTTTGTGTGCCGAGCCTTGTATTAGGTCCATAAATCATAACAGTTTACTGCACGTCGCAGGAAGATGGAAAAAAACGTCAACTTTTTAAAAAAATATTACACTCTGAGAGTCCTCAGGTCTCTTCTTCAGGCTTAATAATGACACATTCTAAACACACACATATATACACATACACAGGGTTACATAGGCAGAGCATAGTGGTCTGTGCTGGGAGAAGAAAGAGAAAGACCATCTGGGGCAGTAAACATCAGAGTTTAGGGATAAGTCGTGTCATAGTTTATTGTCCTTTGATTAGTTGTTGTTCCAAGATTAAAGTTTTCTCAATTAATGTAAAAGACATAAATCCATGTGACTAGGGATGAGCAAGTACCGTAATATTTGGACTCACTATACTCGCAACGAGTAGGTACCGGTACTCGGTACTCATTGCGAGAAAAGCGAGTCCAATTACTTTCGCAGTGTATTTATAGACACACTGCGAAAGTACCCTAAAAGTGAATAAAAGTTGTTAAAAATAATAAAATTACATACTCACCTAACTGATGCCTGCACTGGGACCGTCCCAGAAGACCTGCGATTTCCAGCCAATCAGATGATCGGTAGCGATCTGGCCAATCAGATGGTGACACGTCACAACCACGTGATCGCTAGCGGCCACCTGTTTGGCCAGATTGCAAGGTCCTAGGTGTACTTCGAGGACCTTGCAATCTGGCCAATCAGGTGGCTGCTAGCGATCACATGGTTGTGACGTGTCGCCATCTGATTGGCCAGATCACTACCGGCCATCTGATTGGCTGGAAATCACAGGTCCTTGACTTGTGATCGCAGGTCTTCTGGCGTCGGATAGATGAGTATATAATTTTATTATTTTTAACAACTTTTATTCACTTTTAGGGTACTTTCTCAGTGTATCTATACATACACTGCGAAAGTAATCGGACTACTAGCTACTCCCGAGTACTCATAAGATACTCGGAGAGTAGCGAGTCCCTGAATACCGCTACTATTCGGCGAGTTCCGAATAGTAGCGAGTATACTCGTTCATCCCTACATGTGACACATTCATTCCTGCTCTGAGTTAAGTTTATATTCTCAGACCTTTCTGATTCTTTGAGATTTGAAGTTACCTTTCAAAACCAGTGTTTTCATATCCATCATGGTGTGATCAGAGCTAGAGAAGTGTTTAGGCACAGGTAGATGTGTCCTTCTGTCTTTTATTGTGTGGCGATGAGAATTCATTGTTGTTCTATGTTCCTGCCCTGTCTCCCCTACATACAGACCCCCCTTGTACGTTTAGTACATATAATTACATACACCACTTTGATTGTGTTGCAGCTGAAGTTACCTGTGATCCTGTATTCCTGATCTGTGCTAGGAATCTTTATGTTGTCCATTGTCCAATGTGTGTGTTCAGAATTTGTGCCATTATTAAGCCTGAAGATGATACATGAGTTGTCTCCAAAACCTGCTATTGTTCACCATCTTTTCAGTTAGTCATTATGAGGTATTATCCCCTGAGGACTCTCAGATTCTAATATTTTCCTATCTACTGACTAACACGATACATTTTTTACCTTATCAGCTTTTTTTCAGCATTTTTACGCAGACATTGTGAAAGAATGGCAGAAACTGGGAGTGAGCGACGCTTAATAAGCAAAAACACCTTCTAATTCTATCAGCACAGTAATAATAGAAGGTGAAGAACCTTAGCCAGAAATCTGCAGAAATGGGTAAAAGAAAGTCAGTAAAGGAGACAGCTATGTACCGTGTTTTGAGGACTATAGTATGTACTTTCTATCCCCCCAAATTGGGGGGAAATGAGAGTGTTTCCTTTAGTCCGAAAGTAGTCAACGAGACAGCATGGCGGTGGTAGAGTGTGGTCACAAGAGACAGGGTCACCACTGCCGGAAGCTGGTGGCAGTAGGAGGGGGGTGAGACTGCAGGCCCTGTGCTGGGAGGAGGGGGGTGTCCCGTTGGGGCAAGGCAGGAGCCATTGATCTCCTGATGGTGGGCATTAAGCAACTATTAGTGGTGTGATGGATGAGGCATTGATCTCAAGGCTTCAGGGAAATATTGGCAGTTCAAGGCAGGAGACATTGATCTCCCGGTGGTTGGCTTCAGGGAAATGTCAGCAATGTGAGGCAGGAGCCATTGATCTCCCAGTGGTGGGCTTCAGGGAAATGTTGGTGGTGTGAGTCAGGAGACATTGATCTCCCGGCAATGTGCTTCAAGGAAATGTCATCTGTGTGAGGAAGGAGCCATTGATCTACTTTCAATGGACTTCTGGGAAATGTTGGCGGTGAGAGGCAGGAGACATTGATCTCCTAGTGGTTGATTTCAGGGAACTGTCAAACGTGCAAGGAAGGAGTCATTGTTCTCCTGACAGTGAGCTTTGGGGAAATGTTGGTGGTGTAAGGAAGGAGCCATTGATCTCCCGGTGATGGGCTTTAGGAAAATGCTTGCAGTGAGAGGCTGGAGCCATTTATCTCCCGGTGGTGGGTTTAATGGAAATGTCGGCGGTGCAAGGCAGGCGCCATTTATATCTCAGTCGTGGGCTTTGGGAAATTGGCGCCTAACGTGGCACCTACGTAGATTCAGATCTCGGATCAATTAATAATAGTCAGATGGGTGAACCATAATAAAAAAGTGGAACTTTTCATTGTTTTAATGCACTGCTAAAAGTTCCAATTTGAGATAATTGAATATAAAAGGTGGATGGAAGATCTGTGCTGACGTGAGATGAAAGACCGGAAAGATGTATGGATCACAGAAGGCTTTATTCAATGCGTTTTGAAGTGCTATCCTCACTTCTTCATCCAACCAAGTAACCTTCAAGTTTTAACTTTTTCTAAGTTTAAAGAGTAATAAAACATTTGTAAAAATTCTTTCATCCTTTACATTCCCTTCAGACAGTTGGGGATGTGGATTCTGAGACCTCACTGATCACAGACTCCTGTGAAGAGCGCAGCCCTGTTCAGAGCCCAGATTCAATGGAAAGTCTATGTGTACTCTGCACAAAGCTGCCACTTCTCAGAAGTCTTTAGAGTGATTGGTGGGGGTCTCCAAACCTGAACCAACAAGAGAATTAACGGGACAAAAATACAACAATTTTTGCAAATGTTTTGTTTATATTGGAGCAATCCAGTGACAATGATGTCAGGTACAGGTTCCAAAACATTGTTGGTGAAGTTTGTAGTTATGGATTAGCACCGATTTCTCCTAAATCGTCTATTTCTCCAGCATTACCTCTCCTCTACGCTGTAGCAGTGGACAGCACAAATCCATGAGCACGGTGGTTGTCTGCAGAGGTCACATAAGGCTACAGGTTGTACTCAATGGACTTAAGGCCACGTCAGACGTGGCGACATCACCGCCGATTACATAGGCGACGTACGGGCATGGCCTATTGGCGGCGATATCACCCCTGCGTCGCCTAATGTAAAGGGGTGATGGCGACGCCTATTACTGGTCAGTGCTCTGAAACCAGGCGGCCGATCTGGGGCGATGTGTCCACAACACCCCATGTAAACGGCCGCCGGTGAGCTGACAGGCGGTGGGAGCCATAGGCTCCCATTGTACTGCATCACCCCTGGGGTTTTGAGACACCCTGCCGGCGATGCCGCCTCTCAGCTCGCCAGACCATCATCGGAGATGTCTCCCCGTGTAAACAGGGGGCGGCAATGCTAGCGGGGAGCCAAAAACGTGCGCGCTCCCGCCCATCTCCGCCGACATCTCCGGGGCCGTGGCCAGGTGTGACGGTACCCTTAGGTCTACCTTCGACCTTAAAATCTAAGTAACTATGTCGTCACCACTGTGGGGCTGGAGTGACGTGACCTCAGAAAATGAACCATCCATTCAGGTTCCTGGCTCCTAATAGATTCCCAGTATCTATTTTTTAAGCTGGGTCAAAGTAGATCTCCTAACCAAGGTCTATATGATAAACTCATCCTGACGTTTCATATCAAAAGTATCAAAACAAAGAGTCAACAGAGTGGCAATCCCTCTACATTCTACATTCTACACTCTACATTCTACATTCTACATTCTACATTCTACATTCTACATTCTACATTCTACATTCTACATTCTACCATTCTACATTCTACATTCTACACTCTACATTCTACACTCTACATTCTACATTCTACATTCTACATTCTACATTCTACATTCTACATTCTACATTCTACCATTCTACATTCTACATTCTACATTCTACATTCTACAGTCTACATTCTACATTCTACATTCTACATTCTACATTCTACATTCTACAGTCTACATTCTACATTCTACATTCTACATTCTACATTCTACATTCTACATTCTACCATTCTACATTCTACATTCTACCATTCTACATTCTACATTCTACATTCTACATTCTACATTCTACACTCTACATTCTACATTCTACAGTCTACATTCTACATTCTACATTCTACATTCTACATTCTACACTCTACATTCTACACTCTACATTCTACATTCTACATTCTACATTCTACACTCTACATTCTACACTCTACATTCTACATTCTACATTCTACATTCTACATTCTACATTCTACATTCTACCATTCTACATTCTACATTCTACATTCTACCATTCTACATTCTACATTCTACATTCTACATTCTACACTCTACATTCTACATTCTACATTCTACAGTCTACATTCTACATTCTACATTCTACATTCTACATTCTACATTCGTCATTTTCCCACTCATTCCCCGATCATTCAACGTCAACACTCAAGACGGAATCCCATCAACAGAAATATTAGAATTATTTATTGTGTTTCAAAAATGAAATAAAAAAATAATATTTAATGATTTTATGCTATTAGAAAAATGTTTAGATACTTTAAAATTTTGAAAAAAATTGGATACAAAGTATTTGTTCTTAAAGACGAGCAGCTAATGAGGCTGTGATAAAGAGGAGCGTCAGCAGATAGGACGACGCGTTCATGTTCCCTCTGCATTTTTGGGAAGGTTGTGGGATATCGGTAACATCTTGGAAGCTCAGATCTGGTATGTAGGACCGGATCCAGGACTGGTAGGAGGTCACCAGGGTGTAGACCCCGGGGCGGTTGGGTAAAGCACATCCAGTTCCAAAGCTCACAATGCCAGACTGGTACCAGATGCCATTGACCTTACACACGAGAGGTCCTCCGGAGTCTCCCTAAAAGACAACAGGTACATGTAGATAAACTACAACATGTATCAAGCAGGTAAGTTATACATTTTTTACACTTATTGGAATAAAGGGATTGCCACTTTTTATAATACCATAGGTGGTAGAAGCCATCGTTATCAGATCAATGAAACTATGACCATCCACACTCCCACTGCTGAGGACAGCTATGTCTGGACTTTGGTCTCAGTCACAATTCCCCCAATATCAATGTCCCATGAAGGTTTTGAGTTCTCTCACTGTGCCCTCCCTTGGAAAATAATAAAGATCTACATCTACATGGTGACTATTGGAATATGATGCAAAACGTGGCCAGGCAGCGTCGAACAATTTCTTGTTGACACCATCAGCTTTGCTTCAACAAGACGGATTGCAAACTTGAGACCCGTTAAACTTGATGGGGCGTTTTGAAATGTTTTTTCTCTAAACCCAATAATTCCTTTAACTGTGTCTTAATTGGAATATTGACCAAACTTTGAATTTGATCAGAAACAACTAAACTAGTGCAGTGAAGTATATGGGTAGGGTCACATTGGCAACCTAAATTGCATTCACCGCATCCGGATCCGGATGCGGTGAACGCAATGCCGAGCACACACATTTTTTTACAAAAATGTGTGCATAATACCGCACTGCGGTCACCGGATGGCTCAGGATATGTAATCCTGAGCCATCCGGTAACTGCCGAGGTTGCGGATCCCGGCTATTGCCGGGATCAGCAAACCTAGTAAAGAGTTAAATTGATTGCTAAATGACTGTTTGAGGTCTGTAGGGGGGCTTAGACCCCCCTACAGACCGGCCGCCCACTTCGGTGGCCTCCTACTACAATATCCCCGTCATGAAAGGGGCGGGGCGAATCGCGTCACACCGTGCGCCCCGCCCCTTTCATGACGCGTCCGGCCTCACATCAATGGATGAGGCAAAGAGGGGGCGGCCATGAGAAATGAGGGGGCGGAGGCTGCCGCAAACAGCCCCGCCCATGGATTTAGCACAACACTGCAGGAGAAGACCCGTAAATATGAACTACATTACTTTAATATATCATTTACCACACATACAGGAATAACTATATCAGAGGGGTGCAGGCACCCCGGTATAGTAATTCGGGGGGCTGGGGGTGTGGGGACTTGCACGGGCTCGGATGAGCCCGTGCCATCGGGGATATTGTAGTAGGAGGCCACCGAAGTGGGCGGCCGGTCTGTAGGGGGGTCTAAGCCCCCTACAGACCTCAAACAGTCATTTAGCAATCAATTTAACTCTTTACTAGGTTTGCTGATCCCGGCAATAGCCGGGATCCGCAACCTCGGCAGTTACCGGATGGCTCAGGATTACACATCCTGAGCCATCCGGTGACCGCAGTGCGGTCCCGGCAAACGCTGCGAAAACTGCTGCCTGCATGATTTTTAACGCAGGCAGCAGTGCCGGATCCGGCCACCGGATGGCTTGTGAAGCCATCCGGTGTTTTGCATAGGCTCCTATGAGGAGCGTTTCCTGGTCCGGTTTTGAGCTTTTTTAAAGCTCAAAACCGGATCAGGATTTTGCAACAAAAACGGAAATGTGACCCTGGCCTATGTCTACGGTCCGAAGACCAGTGCCATTCTTGGACCATTCACTGGGACCAAATGCAGCTCCAAGAGATGTTTTGTCTAGAAACCTATAGGTGCATGCTGTAATTTTTTTTTACATGGACTCATATAATGGTAAAGTTGGAAGGGATCTCCTGGGTCATCTTGTAAAGGGACCTCCTGGGTCATGGTGTGAAGAGACCTCCTGGGTCATCCTGTGAAGGGATCTCCTGGGCCATCATGTGAAGGGACCTCCTGGGCCATCATGTAAAGGGACCTCCTGGGCCATCGTGTGAAGGGACCTCCTGGGCCATCATGTGATGGGACCTTCTGGGCCATCGTGTGAAGGGACCTCCTGGATCATAGTGTGAAGGGACCTCCTGGGCCATCGTGTGAAGGGACCTCCTGGGCCATCGTGTGAAGGGACCTCCTGGGTCATCGTATGAAGGGACCTCCTGGGCCATCATGTGAAGGGACCTCCTGGGCCATCGTGTGAAGGGACCTCCTGGGCCATCGTGTGAAGGGACCTCCTGGGCCATCGTGTGAAGGGACCTTCTGGGCCATCGTGTGAAGGGACCTCCTGGGCCATCGTGTGAAGGGACCTCCTGGATCATAGTGTGAAGGGACCTCCTGGGTCATCGTGTGAAGGGACCTCCTGGGCCATCGTGTGAAAGGACCTCCTGGGCCATCGTGTGAAGGGACCTCCTGGGCCATCGTGTGAAGGGACCTCCTGGGCCATCGTGTGAAGGGACCTCCTGGGCCATCATGTGAAGGGACCTTCTGGGCCATCGTGTGAAGGGACCTCCTGGATCATAGTGTGAAGGGACTTCCTGGGCCATTGTGTGAAGGGACCTCCTGGGCCATCGTGTGAAGGGACCTCCTGGGCCATCGTGTGAAGGGACCTTCTGGGCCATCGTGTGAAGGGACCTCCTGGGCCATCGTGTGAAGGGACCTCCTGGATCATAGTGTGAGGGGACCTCCTGGGCCATTGTGTGTAGGGACCTCCTGGGCCATCGTGTGAAAGGACCTCCTGGGCCATCATGTGAAGGGATCTCCTGGGTTATTGTGTGAAGGGACCTCCTGGGCCATCGTGTGAAAGGACCTCCTGGGCCATCGTGTGAAGGGATCTCCTGGGCCATCGTGTGAAGGGACCTCCTGGGCCATCGTGTGAAGGGATCTCCTGGGTTATTGTGTGAAGGGACCTCCTGGGCCATCGTGTGAAAGGACCTCCTGGGTCATCGTGTGAAGGGACCTCCTGGGTCATCGTGTGAAAGGACCTCCTGGGCCATCGTGTGAAGGGACCTCCTGGGCCATCGTGTGAAGGGACCTCCTGGGCCATCGTGTGAAGGGACCTCCTGGGCCATCGTGTCAAGGGACCTTCTGGGCCATCGTGTGAAGGGACCTCCTGGATCATAGTGTGAAGGGACTTCCTGGGCCATTGTGTGAAGGGACCTCCTGGGCCATCGTGTGAAGGGACCTCCTGGGCCATCGTGTGAAGGGACCTTCTGGGCCATCGTGTGAAGGGACCTCCTGGGCCATCGTGTGAAGGGACCTCCTGGATCATAGTGTGAGGGGACCTCCTGGGCCATCGTGTGTAGGGACCTCCTGGGCCATCGTGTGAAAGGACCTCCTGGGCCATCGTGTGAAGGGATCTCCTGGGTTATTGTGTGAAGGGACCTCCTGGGCCATCGTGTGAAAGGACCTCCTGGGCCATCGTGTGAAGGGATCTCCTGGGCCATCGTTTGAAGGGACCTCCTGGGCCATCGTGTGAAGGGATCTCCTGGGTTATTGTGTGAAGGGACCTCCTGAGCCATCGTGTGAAAGGACCTCCTGGGTCATCGTGTGAAGGGACCTCCTGGGCCATCGTGTGAAGGGACCTCCTGGGCCATCGTGTGAAGGGATCTCCTGGGCCATCGTGTGAAGGGACCTCCTGGGCCATCGTGTGAAGGGATCTCCTGGGTTACTGTGTGAAGGGACCTCCTGGGCCATCGTGTGAAAGGACCTCCTGGGTCATCGTGTGAAGGGACCTCCTGGGTCATTGCGTGAAGGGACCTCCTGGGTCATTGCGTGAAGGGACCTCCTGGGCCATCTGGTCAAATCAGGATTCACTAAATCCTCCCAGACAGATGTCTGTCCAGCCTCTGTAATTGAGATATAAATAGTATAATAGAATCTGGCACACCAAAAAGAGTCCAAGAACTTCTTTGCAAGATAGATTATTCTTTTATTAATGGTATTCAGACCAGTGTCAAATGTTTCTTCAACAGTAAATCGTAAATTTATCAATCAAACGTTTCGACCGTAGTCTTCTTCTTGTGATCAAAATGACTTTACATAAAAATGAAGAGAATATAACAGAAATTATTCACATACATCGTATATTACATACATCGTATACAACAATGTCATCAAGGGTTCTTCAATCACCACTTTGTTTGAATACCAGAAGCATTACTGAAAAGAATTGTTGAAAAAAATCCTTACGCCAAGATTTTTCCAAAAATTACATGAATAATAAACATGAATAATGAAAATAGACAATAGGTCCTATCATAGTGGATAGAATATGTGCATTACCTGGTTATAATCTTGATAATGAAATAATTACTGTGATTAAACACTCTACACGTTTAATCTAAAATGAAAAAAAGTACATTCAATTAATATCAATAATTATGGATTAATCCAGGAGTATAATATGATAAGCAGAAAATTTTTTTTGAGTGAGCACATTCACTGATCAAGTACAAAAGTACATACTAGGCTGTAAATTATCGGATACCTGCTCTAGTTATGACATAAAAATAAAGTCAAAAATAGTGTACTTGCTGCTATAGTTTACAGAAGCATAAGGAATTTAATATTCCACATATGTCAAACAGAGATGTCATACAAAGATGTATTAGTAAGATATGGAGTATTAGAGTACAGGCCTATGTTGTCACACATTCTCTTTAATATCTGGCTTTATAGTGAAAAAGTCTTTTTTTATTATTATGTATCCGTATTATAGCTACACAGAGTAATATTTGTGTAATCAAATACTCATTAGCATAAAATATAAATGATAAATGAATACCTGTGTCTTATTGGGGTTCATATGAACGACCCCATATGCTATAGTCGATTATGCCACTGCTAGATAGAGAAAAGTAAATTAAATAGAATATTAGGAAAATAGGAAGAAAATAGGAGGAACACATAGAGCATTGGAGACAGAACGCCATAAATCACTGCAGGCAGTATGTAATACAGCTTATATATGTGGAGCGCATACCTGTTGTAGTGTAGGGTAAGAAAGCCAGAAACCTACAAACAGTGGAGAAAAGAGGAGAGCCGTCCCAATCAGAGAAATTCAGAAACCATAATGTGTGCGCTGGAGATCCGAAGCGTCTCCATACTTACTGGACTCGCATGTGTGCAGCGTTGGCGGGGTGTGCGCGGCCATATTAACAGGAAGTATTTATGTGAAAGCGGCTCCGTGGACACGCCTCCTGCTTCCTGTAATTGGAACGCAGGCGTGTCCACCCGGAACGCAAGCCGGCGGCGCTCGTTAGAACGTCACCGGCTTTGCGACTCGCGCATGCGCTTTATATGTAAAGAGTCTCTTAAAGTTTTTTCGGTCATAACAGTGGCGAGGAGAAAGAAAACAAGTGTTCTATGCCTAGAACCTTGTTGAGACTGAATACCCTGATACCTAACTTGACATTTACTCTCCACCATAGTTGTGAGGAGATTAATTTTCTTGACACCATGATTAAAATTTCCCCAACGGGTGAGATTTCAACCGATCTGTACGTTAAACCCACAGACAAAAATAGCATTTTACACTACACTAGTTGTCATCCGAAACACATCAAAAACTCGCTCCCACATTCCCAGCATATGAGGTTGGTACGAATAGTCTCAGAACCCGAACAAAGAACCAAGCGACATGTTGAGATGACCAATAAATTCTTGAATCGTGGGTATCCAGTACACCTCGCTGAACCTGGAGAATCACAAATTCATAGACCTACTTCGTCTCCACCTAGAGTTGCTTTTGTAACTAACTTCCATCCTTTTTCACATATGATGAAGAAAATTATTAGAGAACATTGGCCAGTTCTTACGAAATCATACCCCTTGATTGCCGAATTCAGTAGTTTACCTCTTATGTGTTATAAGAGACCTAAGAACCTTCGTGATAGTCTTGTTCGAGCGGACATAGGTACTAATAAAAGAACAGCCATTCAGAGGTTTCTTGGTACACCTAGACAGGGTAATTTCCCCTGTCTGGCATGTACACAATGCTCCCACATAGTTAAAGGTGCTACCTTTACGCATCCAAGATCTGGACAGGTATTCCCTATTAAGGGTTACTTTACATGCAATTCAAATTATGTCGTATATTTACTGAAGTGCCCGTGCGGTCTCGGGTATGTTGGGGAGACTACCCAGCATATCCGAGACCGCATCAGCAAGCACAAATCGACGATCAGGTGCAGTAATACGTTGTTACCAGTCCCCTCACATTTCATCACTCATGGTCACCATATTTCACAACTTAGATTTCAAGTCTTAGAACAGGTTCCGTTAGCGAGACGTGGAGGTGACCGTATTAAGAAACTTAAGGAACGGGAATCTTATTGGATTCACCGCTTGCAAACCCTTGAACCCTTGGGCATGAATCGGGAATATGAGGTGTTCCTCTAACCTACACATGAATGATCTCTCTATTTTTGTGTTTTTTTGTTTTTTTGCTATTTATCATCCCCATAACTTGGTGGTTGAAGATTTGGGTAGTTATGTACCCTTTAGAGCCTCTTAACAATGATTGGTTGTCACACTTCCTTTCATAGATCGATGTATAACACTGCCACATAGAGATTATAATAGTATATATTATATATTGATAATTGTGGAAGTATATTACAATTCATCATTAAATCTATAGCAATATAATATATTTAGTATTATTAATCTATTCTTAATGTGATTTTTCTCTTCTTTTCCCCTTTTCTCCTTTTCTAGGCATAGAACACTTGTTTTCTTTCTCCTCGCCACTGTTATGACCGAAAAACTTTAAGAGACTCTTTACATATAAAGCGCATGCGCGAGTCGCAAAGCCGGTGACGTTCTAACGAGCGCCGCCGGCTTGCGTTCCGGGTGGACACGCCTGCGTTCCAATTACAGGAAGCAGGAGGCGTGTCCACGGAGCCGCTTTCACATAAATACTTCCTGTTAATATGGCCGCGCACACCCCGCCAACGCTGCACACATGCGAGTCCAGTAAGTATGGAGACGCTTCGGATCTCCAGCGCACACATTATGGTTTCTGAATTTCTCTGATTGGGACGGCTCTCCTCTTTTCTCCACTGTTTGTAGGTTTCTGGCTTTCTTACCCTACACTACAACAGGTATGCGCTCCACATATATAAGCTGTATTACATACTGCCTGCAGTGATTTATGGCGTTCTGTCTCCAATGCTCTATGTGTTCCTCCTATTTTCTTCCTATTTTCCTAATATTCTATTTAATTTACTTTTCTCTATCTAGCAGTGGCATAATCGACTATAGCATATGGGGTCGTTCATATGAACCCCAATAAGACACAGGTATTCATTTATCATTTATATTTTATGCTAATGAGTATTTGATTACACAAATATTACTCTGTGTAGCTATAATACGGATACATAATAATAAAAAAAGACTTTTTCACTATAAAGCCAGATATTAAAGAGAATGTGTGACAACATAGGCCTGTACTCTAATACTCCATATCTTACTAATACATCTTTGTATGACATCTCTGTTTGACATATGTGGAATATTAAATTCCTTATGCTTCTGTAAACTATAGCAGCAAGTACACTATTTTTGACTTTATTTTTATGTCATAACTAGAGCAGGTATCCGATAATTTACAGCCTAGTATGTACTTTTGTACTTGATCAGTGAATGTGCTCACTCAAAAAAATTTTTCTGCTTATCATATTATACTCCTGGATTAATCCATAATTATTGATATTAATTGAATGTACTTTTTTTCATTTTAGATTAAACGTGTAGAGTGTTTAATCACAGTAATTATTTCATTATCAAGATTATAACCAGGTAATGCACATATTCTATCCACTATGATAGGACCTATTGTCTATTTTCATTATTCATGTTTATTATTCATGTAATTTTTGGAAAAATCTTGGCGTAAGGATTTTTTTCAACAATTCTTTTCAGTAATGCTTCTGGTATTCAAACAAAGTGGTGATTGAAGAACCCTTGATGACATTGTTGTATACGATGTATGTAATATACGATGTATGTGAATAATTTCTGTTATATTCTCTTCATTTTTATGTAAAGTCATTTTGATCACAAGAAGAAGACTACGGTCGAAACGTTTGATTGATAAATTTACGATTTACTGTTGAAGAAACATTTGACACTGGTCTGAATACCATTAATAAAAGAATAATCTATCTTGCAAAGAAGTTCTTGGACTCTTTTTGGTGTGCCAGATTCTATTATACTATTGATAACAAAAAATTTTCTGAGCACCCTCTTGATTGTGAGCCAACCTTGGATTACTATTGACTTCTGTAATTGAGATAAACCGCTGCACTAAACACTAAGAAAAACTTGATATAACTGAATGGGAGGAGACACAGTTTAGATATTAGAAAAATATTTTTGACAGTGAGGGAGATCAACGAGTGGAACAGGCGGCCATGAAGGGTGGCGAGTTCTCCTTCAATGGAGTCTTCACACAGAGGCTGGACACTAAAAGCAAAGATCGACTGGCGACACCTGTGTGAATAGGTGCTAGCTGGAAAAAAATATTATAATTAAGGTGAACCGCTGCACACTAAACACTAAGAAAATATGATATAGCATAATAGCTAATAGATGAATGTCAATGCTAATGTGTAAAGCTAATACAAATGGAATGGGGACAAGGGACATAGAGGAAACTGCTTTAGAATACAGAACAAATGAGAAACTTAGCTGCTGCACTGGCCACTGCACATGAGCCTGATAACCAACGTCAAGGTGTTGTCATAAAAACTGCCTGTATGGGTGTATATATGCCTCTGAGTGCAATTAAAACCTGCATGCACTCAGTGGCATATATGTACATCGGGCTCACATGCAATGGCCAGTGCAGCAGCTACGTTTCTCATTTTTGCAGTTTCCTTGTCCCCATTCCATTTGTATTAGCTTTACACATTAGCATTGCCATTCATCTATTAGCTATTATGCTATATCATATTTTTCTTAGTGTTTAGTGTGCAGCGGTTTACCTTAATTATGTTTTTTCCAGCTAGCACCTATTCACACAGGTGTCGCCAGTCGATCTTTACTTTTAGTGTCAGGCCTCTGTGTGAAGACTCCATTGAAGGAGAACTCACCTCCTCTAGTGGCCACCTGTTCCACTCGTTGATCTCCCTCACTGTCAAAAAGTTTTTTCTAATATCTAAACTGTCTCCTCCCATTCATTTTCATCCCCATGCTGCTAGTCTTTCCTTGTACAAATAGGAATAAAGCTGATTCCTCTACAGTGTGACAGCCCTAGAATAAAGCTGATCCCTCTACAGTGTGACAAGCCTGGAATAAAGTGGATCCCTCTACAGTGTGACAGCCCATAATAAAGCTGATCCCTCTACAGTGTGACAGCCCTACAATAAAGCTGATCCCTCTACAGTGTGACAACTCTAGAATAAAGCTGATCCCTCTACAGTGTGACAGCCCTAGAATAAAGGTGATTCCTCTACAGTGTGACGGCCCTAGAATAAAGCTGATCCCACTACAGCATGACACCCCTAGAATAAAGTGGATCCTTCTACAGTGTGACAGCCCCATAATAAAGTTGATCCCTCTACAGTGTGATATCCCTAGAATAAAGCTGATCCCTCTACAGTGTGACATCCCTAGAATAAAGCTGATCCCTCTACAGTGTGACAGCCCCATAATAAAGCTGATCCCTCTACAGTGTGACAGCCCTAGAGTAAAGCTAATCCCACTACAGCATGACAGTCCTAGAATAAAGCTGATCCCTCTACAGTGTGACAGCCTAGAATAAAGCTGATCCCTCTACAGTGTGACAGCCCTTGAGATATTTTTAGACAGCTATTAAGTCTCTTCTCAGGCTCCTTTATTGGTAGCTAAACATTCCCAAATCCTGTAACCATTCCTCATAGGACATGGTTTGCAGACCGGTCACCATTCTGGTTGTTCTTCTCTGAAACTGTTCCAGTTTGTTGATGTCTTTTTTAAAATGTAGTGGATCCTAGGTTCATGTGGAAAATTGTTCATATCGACGGCCATAAAATATTAACTGTCTGATTGCCATCTATAAGGAATACAAAGCGGTCCCTCACCTGGCAGGAGTCTTTCCCTCCTTTTGAATATCCGGCACATATCATGGAGCTATAGATTATGGTAACAGAAGTGCTGGTGTGTGAGTCTATGTGATACAGCGAATCACACGTCTGGTAGTCGATCAGCGGGATCATCACCTTCTGGAGAGTCATCGGGGATGGCAGACTAACTGAGAAGATAAAGAGTCAGGTTATGTCCATTACTTGTTGTCACATACCCGCTCTCAACACATGATTGGGATTGCGCCTGCAAGGGTTCATTTACTCCTTCTCACACCCAAAACTACACAACACGCTGCCTGATAAACATACTGTCTGATAATCAACAGGGTCACATACTCTCTGAAAGGCTATTGATTCTTTAGAGCATACAAGGATCAAACTTTAAGTGTTAATATAAAAATGACAGCGCTTACAATAAAAAGATATAAAAATAAAAAGTAACAAGGAGACACAGATATGCAAAAGAGTTATAAAATAAAATGGGACAAATACAAATACTTCACTTCCAGTCTAATGTTATCTTCTGTATCCTTGGGGGGGGGTAGGAGAAATGAAATATGGATCACATCAGTTTTAACTTACCCCATCTGCTAATGAAGATTTCTTTGTCTGCCAGTTTTTTATGTTTTAGCCTTTGCTCAGATTTCCAGCCTATAATTTTAATATTCTATTCCCAGGTCTGTGACTGGACAATGGCTAATTTAGTAATGAATACATTACATTTTAAGTGCTCTGTTTTAACAGCACATCCCTTCCTATAGTAAATAGAGTACAGCAGGCTGCCACTAGGGCCATTTGGTTTCAGTGTTTAAAGTTTGTAAAGGTGTGACATATTTCACCCCCTCTATTCTCCTGGAGACCCCCTTGGTTTTACATTTCTGTAATCCAGATAAGGAGGTTTATGCCTCTTTTGTGTACAGTTGTAGAACAAATGTTAATTTAGTTCAGTTTAAAACTGCAATGCATTGGCAAAGTCATGAAAGCCCAATAACCAAGTCAAGGTGTTCTCTTATATCGGATCCCTAACCTTATGCCTCTGCTTGTAAGTTGAAACTGCATGTAATGTGGGTGTGATTAGGTACCTGACTACAACAAGATGGTGGACTTTAAATGGCTATGGGGCAGGGGAGGGTGCTCAGTCAGTTTTTTGACTGTCCCCCCATCATACACATCCCCCCATCATACACGTCCTCACCTCCTGATGCAGTGTCTCCCCAGCCGGTTACCCAACAGTCCATGGCACAGGGGAAGGTGACGGAGGAGGAGGGCAGACAGATGGCTGAATGTAATTGGTGTAGTTGACCGGACTGGAGAGTTGGACCAGAGCGATATCTCCTGTGGACGTTGTACTTGAGTACCCGGGATAAACGTTAATGCTTGACACCAAACTATCAACGTCGTTAGGTTCAAGGTCTGAAGTTGGTAGGCGCCCAGCCGAACCGCAAAGTTTGACGCTGAGGAATCACTGTGGAGAAGAAATATGATCAGAGGCTAAAAAGACTGAGCACCTGTGATATATCTCAATCCATGAGACCAACTACCCAACTATTATGTAATGTCCACATACATGGGAATCAGAGACATTTCTTCTTGGCTAGACAACTCCTTAGACCATGAGATAAACAGCTTGAAAATAAAACATTTATTCCCAGTACTCTGCTGGGAGATGGTTATGCTATAGGTGTCTACTTGTGTCCTCCCAGTGGTTATTATGAGCATTGCAGGCTGTGTAAGTTAATCATGCAAAATGGCTCGTTTTAGTCTCCACCATAGTCTACCAGGATTATATTGCATGGGGTGGTTGGTGGAGGGACACCATAGCCGGTCTTGGAATGTCATATATTTATATTGTCATACAATAAATAAAAGATACATAAATCATTAGGAGAACACAGGTCAACAGAGAGAAAGTAACCCCAAACTTACTCATTGAAGCAGTGGGCAGCGGTCAGCACCCACTGAGGTGAGATCAGGGAGCCTCCACATGTGGTAATAACTGCCAAGTACTTTGTACAGCAGACTGACTTGCCACGGCCATTCTCCCGGCACAGCGTCTGTGCCACCGACTATGCGGCCGGCGACCAGCGGGGATCCACAGACCGAGCCCATCTGCAAGGTTAGGATTCTGGAAGGAAAGAGTCACACAGGTCAGTCACATTTCAGTCTCAATTGGGAGCTGTAAAGCAATTTTTTTATGGTTTCACATAAAAGGTTCTGAGAGTTTTGTCTTCTCCATCCTCTATGTATCACTGTTCCGGTGGCGGTGGGGCGGCAGCTCTGGTGGCGGTGGAGCGGCACCGTGATCATTGCAGGCTGTAGCTTTCCTGAAGAGATGGTTTCAGGTTCAGTTTGAAGAATCCAAGCGCGTTGGATAATCGGACGTGTTGGGGTGCAGAATTCCAGAGGATGGGGGATACTCGGGAGAAATCTTGGAGGCAGTTTGTGAGGAACGGATAAGTGTGGAGGAGAGGAGGAGGAGGTCTGGGGAGGATCGAAGATTACGTGAGGGAAGATAGTGGGAGAAGAGTTCAGAGATATACGGAGGGAACAGATTGTGGACGGATTTGTAAGACAGCGTTAGTAGTTTGAACCGGATTCGTTTGGTAATTGGGATCCAGTGGAGGGGAGAAACAGGGGAATAGTGAGGAGAGAGGTGGATTAGTCAGGCTAAGGAATGGAGAATTGCAAGAGAGTTAGCAGGGAGGCAGCAGAGGAGGAGGTTGCAATAGTCGAGACGGGAGATGATGAGGGCATGCACCAGTAGATTAGTAGATTGAGGACTGAGGAAAGGACGGATTCTGTTTTGTCTACATTGAGTTTTAAGAAGCGAGAGGTAAAGAAGGAGGATATGGCTGATAGACACTCGGGATTCTGGACAGCAGAGAGGAGAAGGAGGAGGATATGGCTGATAGACACTCTGGGATTCTGAACAGCAGAGAGAAGGAGGAGGATATGGCTGATAGACACTCCGGGATTCTGGACAGCAGAGAGTTGACATCTGGGCCAGAGAGGTAGATCTGAGGGTCATCCGTGTACAGGTGATACTGGAAGCCATGGGACTTTATGAGTTGTCCTAGGCCAAGGGTATAGATGGAGAAATATAGGGGCCCAGGACCGAACCTTGTGGGACACCAACAGAGAGTGAGCAGGGTAAGGAAGTAGTGTGGGAGTGGGAAAGGCTAAATGTACTGTGGGAAAGGTATGAGGTGATCCAGGATAGGCCAAGGGAAGAGAGAATCTGTAGCAGTAGGCCGTCTAGATGGAGGAGGATGGAGAATTATCTGTTAGCTTTGGCTGTAAGTCGTTGGTAATTTTGGTCAGGGCAGTTTCAGTGGAGAGGTGGGGGTAGAAGCCATATTGGAGGTTGTCATGGAGAGCGTTAGATGAGAGGTGGGAGGAACGTTGAGCATGGACATGCTGCTCAAGGAGTTTGGAAGCAAATGGGAGCAGCGATATGGGTCGATAGCTGGACATTGCTGTCAATCAAGGTTTGGCTTTTTGAGAATGGGCGTGATGATGACATGTTTGAAAGCAGAGAGGAAGATACCATAAGATAGCGATAGATTGAAGAGATAGATTAGGGCTGGGATAAGCTTGTTAGTGAGGTTGGGGAGGAGGTGGGATTGGATGGGATTACGTGCACAGGTGGTGAGGTGCGATTTGGAGAGGAGATGAGTAAGCTACCTTCAGTGACCTTTAAGAGGGAGGTTGTGAGTGAAGAGCCAAGGTCTGCTATATGGAGGGGTTGGGGTGGTGGAACAGTAAAGGTTTGCCTTGTCTGGTTGATCTTATTTTTGAAGAATGTAGCGAAGTCCTCAGCAGAGAAGAGGAAGGTCGGTGGGGGCAGTGGTGGGCGGAGGAGAGAGTTGAATGTACTGAATAGTTGTTTGGGGTTGTAGGATAATTAAGATACCAGGTTTGTGAAGTTGGTCTGTTTAGCAGAGGTGAGGGCTGATTTGAAGGCGAGTGCAGCTCGTTTGAATGCAGTGAAGTTGTCTTGCAGGTGTGTTTTCTTCCAACGCCGCTCTGCGACCCTGGATGCTTGTCGAAGTTTTTTGGTGAGATTGTTGTGCCAGGGTTGCCTATTGATTCGTCGCACTTTGCCATGCACGAGAGGTGTGACTGAGTCTATGGCTGATATGAGGGTGGCATTATAGAAAGGGGTGGCACTGTCTGTGTCATGGAGTGAAGATATGGAGGACAGAGGTAAAATCGAGTCTAAGAGTCTGTGAATGTCTAAATGTGCGAGAAACTGCGAAGATGTGCTAGTGGCTGGACATGGGGGGCCAGTGAGGAGGACATGGATGAGAAGGTGAGTAGATGGTGATCAGATAGGCGGAAGGGGAGGTTGTGAGATTATATAGGGAACAGAAGCAGATGAAGATGAGGTCTAATGTATGCCCATCTGTGTGGGTGGCTGTGGGGGACGATTGAGTAAGTCCAAAGGATGAAGTCAGTAAAAGGGGTTTGGAGGCTGCTGGCCGGCAGATGTCAGTAAGGAAATTTAAAGTCGCCCATGATGACGGTAGGAATGCCAGCGGAGAGAATGTGAATGAACCAGGTGGAGAACTGGTCAATGAAGGCAGTGGCTGAGCCCGGTGGCCGGTATATGACGGCCAATTGGAGATTAAAGGGAGAGTAGATATGGACAGAGTGAACCTTGAAAGAAGGGAGGGTGAGGGGTGGATTGAGTTGAAGGAGCAGTTTGTAGAGAGAAGGAAACCCATTCCTCCGCCACATCTGTTGCCAGAGCGAGGAGTATGGGTATTGTGGAGGCCACCATAGCTCAGTAAAGCAGGGGAGGACATGTCAGAGGGTATCAGCCAGGTATCGGTGAGGGCCAGGAAGGAAAGGTTGCGGGAGGTGAAGAGGTCATGGATCACATGGGGCTTGTTGCAGATGGTGCATTCCAAAGTGCTCCAGAGAGAGGAAGCAGGGGTGGTGGCCAGGGGCACAGGTTTTACGTGTGAGAGATTGCGGTAGTTTATCTTAGTTTGAGAAAGTTAGGGGTGAGGATTAGTGGGATGTATGAGGCGGGGGGGCGGACCAGGATTGGGGGATATGTCACCAGCAGTGAGAAGAAGCAGAGGAAGGGAAAGCAGGTGGGTGAAGGAGAGTGACCGGCTTGTATTAAATTTTAGTAGAGAGGTTTGGGGTTAAGGAGTAGGTCTGTGGATGAAGTGAGATGGGGGTAAGAGAAAGGGGGAGATAGTTTTTGGTTCGAGGGTGCAGGGGTTTGGGGATAGCAAAGGAGAGTGAGGATTAGTGGAGCAAAAACGGTAAGGGCAAATGTGAGCATGGTGGAAGAGCAGGGTACTTCTTTAGGAACAACCCCATTGATCTTCTATGAATACCAATACTCCTAAATCTTTCTGCCACTATTGTCATGCTGAAGTAGACTCCTGTCTCCTTTTATTCAGGTGTGACAACAGACTCCTCTTCCAGTCTTCACTAGAGCTTCAGGTGCACGCTACGCCTCAGCGGTTCACGCCTTTACTCCATGACCTCACAGTATTATCTCTTGCTGAGGCCTAGTCAGTAACAGAAGCATCAATAAAGAACGAAGATCCATAAGAAGTTGTCTATTGCCACACCTGAAGAAAAGATGACACCAGGGTCATAGGGAGAGATTGGATGATCAACCCTGGAGCTGGGGCAGTGGGGCAGAAGAGTAGTTAGGTGACTATGATATTTTTAAACCCCGTTTTGTCTCATAGAAATATAGCAAAATAACATCCGCTACTTTGTTTGATTGGTAGGATGCGAGTCTCAAACAATATTGTTAAGCGCTGGGTGTTTCCAGCACGAGAAGTAAAGTTATATCAAATAAACTGAACTGGACCCAACTGGATCCTGTACAGACTACTACTCCCCTAATGGCCCCTGCACAGACTGTGATAACCCTACTAGAGTGCAACTCGGACCTTTGTGCCTAATAGGCCATGAAAAGTTTCATGGACCTCCTAAGCAACCTAAGGTAAATAGAAGTGCTCTATAATCCTAATTAGAGAATGCGTGTAAAGATAGAGGGTCCCATAAAAAGAGCACAAGTGGAGAAATAACTGCTGCAAGAAAGATTAACCTATTATAACCTTAATATTGAGGAAAGAAAGCTATAGGTAGACACGTGAGACAACAAAGACAGATTTGTTTCCTGGTCTCCATCTGCAAGCAACAAATCCTTGGCAATGAAGCAGGAACTCTTAGGCAGGATCCACACGGGAATATGGCCAGCAGTAAAAGCCAGGAAAGGGAAGGTATAAATAGCCGCAACCGCAATGTGATAGGACAAAATAAATAGCTGTGACTCAGAGAAGAATGAAGTCAATCACACAGCACAGGATGGCCAGATCGAATCCTGAGGCATGTAATATATTGTTATGACAAATTAATGCACAACGGAGATAAAAGACCCCTATACACATTGGAACAACACTAAAATTGTTGGGCTCGGCCGATTCCCCCTCAACAGATGATGTCAGGGAAAACATGATCAAACAAACCATTGATAGTGTATTGAGCTCCTAAGTTTAGCTGTTCATCCCAAAATTTTTAAAACTTCCTTCTGTTCCATCTCCAAAACCCTAAAGGGTACATGAAGTTGTGCAATTGTAGCAATATAATGATAACAATGAATTTCCCCCAATTTATTTTGATTCCTAATAGTAACCCATCACTTAATCAAACGACACCCCATAATCACCAAAAATCAGTTGCACATTATTATTCACATTCAGACGTATCTGTTTGTTATTGTATTTCACCCCTTTAAGCATCAGCCTCATAAAGAAATGGTTGAACAACTGGCAAAAATAAAGAGGCGCGATAGGGACAACCGTGGCTGATTTTGGCGTTGTAGTAAGGAACAAAAACACTGACTTTACCCCAACCACCACTAATCTTGCCTGGATTTCTGTATACCACAGGCTTATTCACTAATGATGTCAAAGGATGAGATAAAGGGGGGAGCAGAGAAGGAGTACTTGGGAGGAACGGAGGTTGCGAGCAGGCAGGTATCGGGAGACTATGTCGGAGATGTATGGGGGGACAGGTGGTGGATGGCTTAGGATTCGGATTTTAAATCGGGATCTCGGGGGGGGTGGGGAGCCAGTGAAGGGCTTGGTGGAGGGGGGAGACCGGGAGTAGCGGAAGACAGGTGGATTAGTCGTGCAGCGGAGTTAAGGATGGAATGGAGAGGTGCAAGGGAGGAAGCAGGGAGGCCAGTGAGCAGGAGGTTGCAGTAGTCAAGGCGGGAGATGATGAGTGCATGAACAAGAGTTTTGGCAGTGTCGTGATCAAGGAAAGAGAGAATCCGGGAAATGTCTTGATTTGAAGTCGGCAGGATGTGGCGAGGGCTTGGATGTGAGGTTTGAAGGAGAGGAAGGAGTCGAAAGTAACCCCAAGGCATTTGGCGTGGGGGACTGGGGAGAGTGAGCAGTCGTTGACGAGGATGGATAGGTCCGGTAGAGGGGGAGAGTGGCTTGGGGGGGAAAAGACATTTGAACTCAGTTTTGTCCATGTTCAGCTTGAGGAAGTGAGCAGAGAAGAAGATGAGATGGCGGACAGGCATTGTGGAATTTTGGATGGTAGGGTTGGTGATGTCGGGTCTAGAGAGGTAGATCTGGGTGTTCGGCGTAGAGATGGTACTGGAGGCCGTGAGACTCAATGAGTTGACCTAGGTTGAGGGTGTAGATGGAGAAGAGTAGTAGTCCCAGAACCAAGCCTTGGGGGACGCCAACAGATAGGTTGTGTGTGATCTTGCAGCTCATTTCCATTTAAGTAAATGGGTCTATGCTGTAATACCACATACATCCTGTAGACATGGGGTGGCGCTGTTTTTGAAAAAATGCAGCACACGTTTATTAAACCTGGATATCTCCTTTAAGTTAAAGGTTTTTAAGTTATTGAGTCACACACTTAATGTTCTTGAAAATAAGTACTTTCCTCAATGTCAATTGTTTCTAATATATGTAAGACTTTGTAAGGCCTTTTTGACATGATGTATTTTCTCAAGGAAGTAGTTTGACTAAAATATGGAGTAAAAAAACATTAAAACAGGTTTGAAATATGTAACAGGAGAAATCTGCCGCCTTCTCCCATCTCAAACATAAAGAAAACCAAATAGAGAAATAAACATAAAAAATAAACATATCTGATTTTGTAATGACAAAAAAAGGAATCCACAAAACTATGACAACAAACGAATGTATCGAGATAAATAATACAAGCCAGAATTGACACTTTTTGTTGATTTTACAACGCTAAAAACTTTAGCATTAAGTTACATTTTGTTTTCTTTATGTTTTTGATAAATATCTTTGTTTCTCGAATTGTCTATTACAAAATGTGGGCGAATAGTGAGGGCAATGAGTGATGGTTACTCCAAGGACTCGTCTATAGAACGGTATAGTAGAGGCTCCGACTTCCCGTCACATCATATGAAGAGCAATCATTGGAGAAGACATCATGGTCAGGAGAATAGAAGGAACAAGGTGAAGAGGAAGAGCAGCAACCCAATAGCTTCATCTATCAAGTTAACAGTGTAAGACCCTAGTGAACCGATCTAGGTTTGGGGAAGACCCTGTTTGACCTATTTAGGGTGGGAATCTGGTGGAACTTTCTAGGCATGAAGAGGACGGAGGAGATGGGCGGTCACTGAATACTGAGGATGAGGAGACGGGCAGTCACTGAATACTGAGGACGGAGGAGACGGGCGGTCACTGAATACTGAGGACGGAGGAGACGGGCGGTCACTGAATACTGAGGACGGAGGAGACGGCGGTCACTGAATACTGAGGACTGGAGGAGACGGGCGGTCACTGAATACTGAGGACGGAGGAGACGGGCGGTCACTGAATACTGAGGACGGAGGAGACGGGCGGTCACTGAATACTGAGGACGGAGGAGATGGGCGAGTCACTGAATACTGAGGACGGAGGAGACGGGCGGATCACTGAATACTGAGGACGGAGGAAGACGGGCGGTTACTGAATACTGAGGATGGAGAGACGGGCGGTCACTGAATACTGAGGACAGGAGAGACGGGCGGTCACTGAATACTGAGGATAAGGAGGACGGGCGGTCACTGAATACTGAGGACGGAGGAGACGGGCGGTCACTGAATACTGAGGAGGAGGAGACGGCGGTCACTAAATACTGAGGACGGAAGAGACGGGCGGTCACTGAATACTGAGGACAGGAAAGACGGGCGGTCACTGAATACTGAGGAGGAGGAGACGGGCGTCACTGAATACGAGACAGAGGAGACGGGCGGTCACTGAATACTGAGGACGGAGGAGACGGGCGGTCACTGAATACTGAGGAGGAGGAGACAGGCGGTCACTGAATACTGAGGACGGAGGAGACGGGCGGTCACTCAATACTGAGGAAGAGGAGACGGGCGGTCACTGAATACTGAGGACGGGAGACGGGCGGTCACTGAATACTGAGGACGGAGGAGACGGCGGTCACTGAATACTGAGGACGGAGGAGACGGGCGGTCACTGAATACTGAGGACGGAAGAGACGGGCGGTCACTGAATACTGAGGACGGAGGAGACGGGCGGTCACTGAATAAGAGGACGGAGGAGACGGGCAGTCACTGAATACTGAGGACGGAGGAGACGGGCAGTCACTGAATACTGAGGACGGAGGAGACGGCGGTCACTGAATACTGAGGACGGAGGAGACGGGCGGTCACTGAATACTGAGGACGGAGAGACGGGCGGTCACTGAATACTGAGGACGGAGGAGACGGGCGGTCACTGAATACTGAGAGATGGAGGAGACGGGCGGTCACTGAATACTGAGGACAGGAGGAGACGGGCGGTCACTGAATACTGAGGATGGAGGAGAAGCGGTCACTGAATACTGAGGACGGAGGAGACGGGCGGTCACTGAAATACTGAGGACGGAAAGACGGCGGTCACTGAATACTGAGGACTGGAGAAGACGGGCGGTCACTGAATACTGAAGACGGAGATGACGGGCGGTCACTGAATACTGAGGACGGAAATGAGACGGGCGGTCACTGAATACTGAGGACGGAGGAGACGGCGTCACTGAATACTGAGGAAGAGGAGACGGCGGTCACTGAATACTGAGGACGGAAATGACGGTGCGGTCACTGAATACTGAGGATGGAGGAGACGGGCAGTCACTGAATACTGAGGATGGAGGAGACGGGCGGTCACTGAATACTGAGGACGGAAATGACGGGCGGTCACTGAATACTGAGGATGGGGAGACGAGGCGGTCACTGAATACTGAGGACAGAGGAGACGGGCGGTCACTGAATACTGAGGACGGAGAGACGAGACGGGCGGTCACTGAATACTGAGGACGGAGAGACGGGCGGTCACTGAATACTGAGAGACGGAGGAGACGGGCGGTCACTGAATACTGAGGACAGAGGAGACGGGCGGTCACTGAATACTGAGGACGGAGGAGACTGGCGGTCACTGAATACTGAGGACGGAAATGACGGGCGGTCACTGAATACTGAGGACGGAGGAGACGGGCGGTCACTGAATACTGAGGATGGAGGAGACGGGCGGTCACTGAATACTGAGGACAGAGGAGACGGGCGGTCACTGAATACTGAGGACAGGAGGAGACGGGCGGTCACTGAATACTGAGGACGGAGAGATGACGGGCGGTCACTGAATACTAGAGGACGGAGGATACGGGGCGGCTCACTGAATACTGAGGGATGGAGGAGACGGGCGGTCACTGAATACTGAGGACGAGGAGACGGGCGGTCACTGAATACTGAGGACGGAGGAGACGGGCGGTCACTGAATACTGAGGATGGAGGAGACGGGCAGTCACTGAATACGGAGGACGGAGAAGACGGGCGGTCACTGAATACTGAGGACGGAGGAGACGGGCGTCACTGAATAGGAGAGGAGGAGACGGGCGGTCACTGAATACTGAGGACGGAGGAGACGGGCGGTCACTGAATACTGAGGATGGAGGAGACGGGCAGTCACTGAATACTGAGGACGGAGAGAGACGGGCGGTCACTGAATACTGAGGATGGAGGAGACGGGCAGTCACTGAATACTGAGGACGGAGGAGACGGGCGGTCACTGATACTGAAGAAACGGTCACTGAAGAGACGGAGGAGACGGGCGGTCACTGAATACTGAGGACGGAGGAGACGGGCGGTCACTGAATACTGAGGAGGAGGAGACGGGCAGTCACTGAATACTGAGGACGGAGGAGACGGGCGGTCACTGAATACTGAGGACGGAGGAGACGGGCAGTCACTGAATACTGAGGACGGAGGAGACGGGCGGTCACTGAATACTGAGGACGGAGGAGATTAAAAATGTACAACTAGAACTTACCAAGGTATAAAAGTACAAAAGCTCCTACAATCTTTAGCTCCATCCTCGCTCGTTTCTCTGCTCAGGGTCCATATTTCGGCATTTCTATGCATTATATAGGGGAACCTCGTCATCACTTAGGAACGGAAAGTTTATAACAACAAGAAGAGAAACTCATAAAACTTTACAGGAAAAGAAAAATGTATTTGCTCAGAGACAATGATTGCTGCTGAGAGACACGTGAAACACAGAGGACAATGGCCGGACGTAGAGACAATCTATAGGGTGAAGGTGCGGAGACGCGTCTTGTTTCCAGGAAGTTTTACATATTGATCACAATTGCCCTATACCGTCACTGCACAGCACTGCACAGCACATGGACGTCTGCATGGTTTAGCCAAATATTTACTGAACATTTGATTCAAAGGAGAATCAGAAATCACTAATGAAAGCACGAGTATAACATTCCAGGGTCTAATGCAACTGTATCAAATACCTTTCAGGCTCTTAAATGCAACAGTTGCTCCCAGCTGAGCTGTCACACACCATCTGGACAGTTTCTTCAGTGTTTTATGGCTTTCTCTTCCTATCTATGTGAGCGGTGATGTTCCATCACTCTCCAGATTCGACACACAATGGCTGCTGCATTCCCTGCCACAGCTTTTAAACAGGCTATTATAGTTTCTCTTGATTGGCTGTGCTACATCATGTGATGGGATATCTACAAGTAATTGTGGGTCATGTGATGTTTCTCTGGCAGAAGCCATTTTAAGCAAGTCATGCAAATTGAATCGTAAATTGTTTAGATTACTAAAGATCTGACACAAAATTCTGTTGCATCAAATCGATTCACTTATCTCTACTAACTTTAATATTGCTGGGAGTCTTACTGCTTGGACTGTCAATCCCCAAAGAATTGCAGAAATGTATGAAAATTAATAATGACCCAATCTGACCGCATTCATTTTCCTACATTTCGGCTTTTACATCCCTCTCTGAGAGGAAGGCGGCAGAGTCATGGAGAATGGAATAGCAAATAGGGAATTAGGAAGCAAGATGGTAAGGTGGGCTGAGGTTGTTCAGGGGAGGTAATCTGGCCCTTAGACTTCCTCTCAGAGGGAGGTCTGGACAGCCACCTTGCCCTATGCTCCTGAATAGTCTTAGGATAAAAGCCCCTACCTCCACCCACAGACCAGGAAAACCAGCAGCTCTTATAGAAGCAAACTTCAGCAGCAGTAAGCACAGAACAGCACGTCCTTACTGCATGAGGTCCAAACAGAGTCCGAACTCTTTCTGTGACACCTGATGGAGGGAAGTGGAACTACTTCAAGACTGGGGAGTAGAGAACTGAATACTAAGACACATCCCCACCTCCACCTGAAGTTTCCATTGGACACCCGGTATTATCCAAAACGCCCATCTTCTGTTTTTATGTCTTACAAGCCCCAAATAATTGGCACTGAAATGCCCATGTAGAGTGGTGGTCTGCCATGTGCATGCTTAATGACAGCACTAGGCTGTCTCCGACAGTCCAAAGGAGCGCTGACGGGCAGTTCAGTCCCCTGATGCTGTGATTATTGGGAGTTCCAGTGGTTAAAATCTCAAACATTCACAAGTTATTACTTATCCTGAGGATCGGTGTGAGTTTGCTCATTTGGGACAACACCTCAGGGGCTATCAGGTACAGCCATCGGCTATGAGCACCAGAGGAAGCCACGTCCAGACTCTCCTGAAGGACAACATCAATAGATGAGAAAGGGAAGAGGGAAGAACATATGGTCCATTGCTTTGACAATTGACAGAACAGTCGCTGACTAGAAGCCAAAGTCATTATTATTTTTGAGCCGAGTCATTTTCTTGGCGAGACACAACGTGAAAAGGAGCGAGGCTTCCGCAACAAAGCTCATTGTTTGACAGCTCGTACTGTTAGGAGCTGGCAGGAAGGCTATTTTCTTATACTGCGGGTGAACTTTTGGTTTTCTATTACTCATTCTGACTCAGATGTGACCCAGCGTCTTCCTGTAGTCTACACTGACTTTGATTCTGGCGTGTTTGATCTTGTCTTTAACTGACCTTCTGATATTTGACCCTGTCATTAACTGACCTTCTGATAGCTGACCCTGTCTTTTACTGACCTTCTGATAGCTGCCCTGTCATTAACTGACCTTCTGATATCTGACCTTATCATTAACTGACCTTCTGATATCTGACCTTATCATTAACTGACCTTCTGATATCTGACCTTATCATTAACTGACCTTCTGATATCTGACCTTATCATTAACTGACCTTCTGATATCTGACCTTATCATTAACTGACCTTCTGATAGCTGACCCTGACTTTAATGACCTTCTGATATCTGACCCTGTGTTTTAACTGACCTTCTGATATCTGACCCAGTCTTTTACTGACCTTCTGATAACTGCCCCTGTCATTAACTGACCTTCTGATAGCTGACCCTGACTTTAACTGACCTTCTGATATCTGACCCTGACTTTAACTGACCTTCTGATAGTTGCCCCTGTCTTTAACTGACCTTCTGATATCTGACCCTGTGTTTAACTGACCTTCTGATAGATGCCCCTGTCATTAACTGACCGTCTGATAACTGACCCTGACTTTAACTGACCTTCTGATAGCTGCCCCTGTCTTTAACTGACCTTCTGATAGCTGCCCCTGTCTTTAACTGAGCTTCTGATATCTGACCCTGACTTTAACTGACCTTCTGATAGTTGACCCTTTATATCTCCATGATTATGGGTTTGCCTCCTGATTCTGTCCTTGGTTCTGTCCCCCAGTTACTGACCTGGCTTGTCTGACTACAAGAACCAGACAGGACAAGTGGAGGAGCAGAGCGAATAAAGCAGGAAATAATCTTTCTAGCTGACTGAGAGTGAACATTTATCTTATCAGCCAGACCGGTTTATTGGAGGCAGAGGTAAGGTATGGAGCTACCGGAAAAAACTATGCAAACTGTCCTCCGCTTGTTTTATCAGGTTTGGTGAACAGAGGATGCGGGTTCACGATACTGGACAGGACACTGTCCTCACTCGAGTAGATGTCTTTACACATCCCGTCCTAAAACATGGGATGGCTGGGAAACTGCTGGGAGCTGACATATGTCGCATCCTGATAGTTCACTAACGAAAGATTACAATTTTTCTATATTTTCGTGCAATAAAGGTATTATCATAATTCCTCCGTGCAGTGCATCTCGGACACAATAAGAGTTACTGCTGTGTTTGGTATCTGGTGTGCTGAGCTCTCAGTAGTTGATTGACAGTGCAGGCCTTCATTCTGGTTCTTTGAGATGTTGTGTTGCTCAGGTGTTCCATCTCCCGGTGATTACTCTGCTACTTTACTGAGCAGCCTCTCCCAGAATCCTGCCAGTCGTACAATTTATCTGAAGTGTTGTATGCCCTTTATTCTTGTATCTGTTCTGATCGCTGTTATCCCACCTCGGATTGTTGCTTTGATTTCCCTTTTGTCTACTCCCTGTACTTGTTGTGATCTATTGGTATTTTTACCCCTAAACCATGATCTAAATATGCCTCTGTTGACTCCCTGAATCCTTTTTGTGCTTTACTGGAAACCTGACCATGGACCGTTGCATTATTACATCTCTGTTTACTCCCTGAATACTACGAGAGCTCTCCTGGAAGCTGACCCTGACTTCTCTGCTGTTTTACACCCTAGCCATTAGTAGCGAGTATCGTCACAGGCAATTAGTAATATTTAAATGTACTTTATTTATTTTAGGTATTTATTTGAATTACATTTCTCGGTGTACCCCTTTAAGCTGCAAAATAGTAATGATATTGGCTCACTGTTAGTGTTTTCGGCCCTTAGTTTGAGGCCTGAGCTAAACAGGCTGAGAATTAATATCTGTATTCACTTTTCATTGTGGGAGGCTCCTTCTCCTAATATCCTGTGTCTGGGGGGTCTGCCTAGGTTGGGAGGTTGGGCGATGTTATAAATCAGTTCTCCCATCCCAGTTCTTAGATCTCACGTGCACTTACTTTTTTACTCTACTTTACAGCAGCTTCCTGGCATTGAGTTGTACAGTAGAGGAGGTCAATCATAGCAGAAGAACCAGTCCTGCCACTTTCTCTAAGACTTTCATCGCTCCGCTCCCTTCCATTTATGAGACTTCTCATTGATCTCAGTGGAGGGTCACAGATTTTGCCTACAGTCAGTGATTGACCCCGTCCGGCTCACACCGCCCCTAGACCTATGTATTACTATGAAGAACATCCTCAGTTATAGAAACCCAACAGCTGCACAGTTACTGTTCTTACATTGGTCGGAGCAATTGAAAGCTCATACATACATTGATACATTGTAACAAAACTTCGGCTTTGTGATCACCGTCTATGCTATATTAAAGGGGTCCTCTGATCTCAACATTTGTGTCATGCTCAATACATAGAAGGAAGGATGCTGATACCATTACCGATGGAAGCGTGTTTGAAGGACCCTAGGGAGGTGGCCCCCGACACCGTATCATGGCTAGACGTTCCGCCTTAGCCACTTCATGCGTTTCCCATAGGGCCCCATGTTAACAAAAACGCATGTGTTTTTGAAAGTGTCTAAATGTACTAAATGGTACCATGCATTTTTGCTATTGGGACATGTGTTTTTTGCATGGGGGCCTATAGGAGCGTTTTTACATGCGTTTTTAGAAACACAAGTCTCCAAAAACGCATGTCAAATCTGCAAGTGTGACCCTAGCCTAAAATCTGCAAGTGTGACCCTAGCCTAAAATCTGCAAGTGTGACCCTACCCTAAAATCTGCAAGTGTGACCCTAGCCTAAAATCTGCATGTGTGACCCTAGCCTAAAATCTGCATGTGTGACCCTAGCCTAAAATCTGCATGTGTGACTCTAGCCTTACTCAGGGCTATGCGCCGAGACATTGCCTTTCTTGCACACCTTTTACCTCAGTCCATTTGGATTTTTTCAGAAATAATACCCAGATTGATTTGGGCTACCCCAGATCACTAATTCATGGAAAAAACACGGAAGCGGGTCAACCGTTCCATAGACCTGGAGGATTATACCCATGGTCTATACAATAGGCATTTAGTCCATCTGTCTGATATTGGGCATGACATCTTTAATATTGACTTACAGAATTGCGTGGAACAAGTTTTGTGGTGTTTGGGAATGATAGGCAGTAAGATGCAGTCCTATGTAACACCACAGATAACACAGTGATATCTCTGTATACAGATAATGTAGTAGATGTCACCTGCAGTCCTATGTAACACCACAGATAACACAGTGATATCTCTGAGTACAGATAATGTAGTAGAGGTCACCTGCAGTCCTATGTAACACCACAGATAACACAGTGATATCTCTGAGTACAGATACTGTAGTAGATGTCACATGCAGTCCTATGTAACACCAAAGATAACACAGTGATATCTCTGAGTACAGATAATGTAGTAGATGTCACCTGCAGTCCTATGTAACACCACAGATAACACAGTGATATCTCCGAGTACAGATAATGTAGTAGATGTCACCTGCAGTCCTATGTAACACCACATATAACACAGTGATATCTCTGAGTACAGATAATGTAGTAGAGGTCACCTGCAGTCCTATGTAACACCACATATAACACAATGATATCTCTGAGTACAGATAATGTAGTAGATGTCACCTGCAGTCCTATGTAACACCACAGATAACACAGTGATATCTCTGAGTACAGATAATGTAGTAGATGTCACCTGCAGTCCTATGTAACACCACAGATAACACAGTGATATCTCTGAGTACAGATAATGTAGTAGATATCACCTGCAGTCCTATGTAACACCACAGATAACACAGTGATATCTCTGAGTACAGATAATGGAGTAGATGTCACCTGCAGTCCTATGTAACACCACAGATAACACAGTGATATCTCTGAGTACAGATAATGTAGTAGATGTCACCTGCAGTCCTATGTAACACCAAAGATAACACTGTGATATCTCTGAGTACAGATAATGTAGTAGAGGTCACCTGCAGTCCTATGTAACACCACAGATAACACAATGATATCTCTGAGTATAGATAATGTAGTAGATGTCACCTGCAGTCCTATGTAACACCACAGATAACACAGTGATATCTCTGAGTACAGAAAATGTAGTAGAGGTCACCTGCAGTCCTATGTAACACCACAGATTACACAGTGATATCTCTGAGTACAGATAATGTAGTAGATGTCACCTGCAGTCCTATGTAACACCACAGATAACACAGTGATATCTCTGAGTACAGATAATGTAGTAGATATCACCTGCAGTCCTATGTAACACCACAGATAACACAATGATATCTCTGAGTACAGATAATGCAGTAGAGGTCACCTGCAGTCCTATGTAACACCACAGATAACACAGTGATATCTCTGAGTACAGATAATGTAGTAGATATCACCTGCAGTCCTATGTAACACCAAAGATAACACAGTGATATCTCTGAGTACAGATAATGTAGTAGATGTCACCTGCAGTCCTATGTAACACCAAAGATAACACAGTGATATCTCTGAGTACATATAATGTAGTAGATGTCACCTGCAGTCCTATGTAACACCACAGATAATAGTGATATCTCTGAGTGCAGATAATGTAGTAGATGTCACCTGCAGTCCTATGTAACACCCCATATACTGTATATATGGTGCATGACGCCTCTTACCCACATGTAGGACGGTCAGTACACGGAGCAGGTTCCTCAGCATTTCTTCCCTTATTCTTATCTCTCGGTGGCCTCGACCTTCTTCTTATATATATATGGGTTGGGGGTGGGAATGTCCTGACTATTTTGTAAACTGGGACATGATGATTTTCTTCGTTTCTCTTCCTTGTTGTCTTTTTGTACAATGTCTTGCGTTTTTCACCGCTTTTTCTCAGTAAACTAATACTATAATAATAACATGCAAAATAATGAATATAAATCAAAGTCTACGTGAAGAGCAATAGCCCGGAGCCTCCATCACTTGTCCCATCCCAGGACTGTTCCACCCCAAAGACTTGTCCTTGGTGGGTTAATAATGGATACAATTCTTTCTTGGTAGTGTTGTCTTACGATGGACATAAAGATGTTCTGTCTGCAGGTGTTGACATATTTCATTAGTGTTATGACCCATTTGTGTTGAGATCTGATCTGTCAGTAACAATCTAGCACAGAAGTAATATGCAAATGAGTCTGAAAGTGCTTTAGGGGTGTGTCTGGACTGTTTGTTCCAAGTGCATTGACATTGTCAGTACTACACAACTATGTCTGAATCTTTACATATTGTTTGTGAAGTTCTTGTCCATTATATATAGTTTGATATCAGGTACCGCCATGGGTGCTAATTTCACTCCAACCTATATAATATACAGTAAGCCTCACCGTGTCCTGATTTGAGACACTTTTCTCTTTATTTACCGTTATGGAATGACTTTTTGTTGCCCCGTGTACCATGTATCTATGAGAGATTGGGGATACAATAATCTGCTGGCAGAAATCATTTCACAAGTCTAATATTTAGAAGAAAAGACAGCACTCATCATTGATAGAAGGTTTCTTTAATCCATTTCTTTCTTAGAAAGTGTAGGTTACATGTGTTTAAGTGGTGGGGAGGGAGGTGCGGGGAGGACGACGGGCGCACGTTTTGCCTGGTTAGGCTTCCACGGGTAACTACAATCCTTTCGGAACACGAGATCAATGTATTAAATAAGGGAAGGAATATTGTTCCCAATCAAAATTTGGATTTATATCAAACAATTATGGATGTAAATAAACTAGCCAGATTACTCACGGTAAAAAAACATTTCTACAATGATCAAAATGGAGATAGGGGATGAAGGAAAGTGATACAATGTGTCACAGTTCATGTTCGATGAGCAATGTTTACGGTTGGATTTGGATCTGATAATATGGATTCCATAGGTGTAAAATCTGGTGAATTCCGTATCGCTTAATTCTGCTTTTTATCCTAAAGAATCAAGGATTGAATGTGTCTCCACCTTCCAAACATTGCTTGAGAAAGACCGGAAGGAATTATCTAGAAACACCAAGACAATAGTATTATGCAAATGAGTCAGAAAGTGCTTTAGGGGCGTGTCTGGACTGTTTGTTCCAAGTGCATTGACATTGTCAGTACTACACAACTATGTCTGAATCTTTACATATTGTTTGTGAAGTTCTTGTCCATTATATATAGTTTGATATCAGGTACCGCCATGGGTGCTAATTTCACTCCAACCTATATAATATACGGTAAGCCTCACCGTGTCCTGATTTGAGACACTTTTCTCTTTATTTACCGTTACTTACATCTAGAAACACCAAGACAAAGAGGTGGATGAGTGGCAAGAACTTAACCCTTGAAGAGAGAAAAGCGGGTCTTTCAAAAAGAGAGGATTTGGTAATCAAAGTATCTGATAAAGCTGGATAAAAAGTTTTGTATATGACATCTTGGATAATGATGACACATGTAAAAAAAATTAGGAAAAATGGGAAATATTTGTCCGCAGTATTGAATATTTGTTAAAATATAATTTCTTCATGTTTAATGAGGTCTGTTATATGGAAATTGAGGTCTGCCCGATGGGCTTTTCTCCTTCTCTGGCTATACTCTTTGTGTCCTGGTGGGAAGAGAATGTGATCTTTTCTGAAAAAAAAAACATTTCAAAAGTATATAGATCTATAGCTAAGATATATAGACGATGTGTTAATAGTGTGGGTGGGAGAACTGGAGAGACTCCCACTTTTTATTAAATACATTAACACAATGGAATTAATCTACAATTCACACCTACTGAGCCACAAGATCAAGTTAGGCCGGTTTCACACCACGGTCTTTTGGGATCCGGGCCTGTCCGGTGTGAACCTGACAGCCCCGGACCCGATTTTGCACTAATGCATGCCTATGGTGCTGGACAGGGCCGATTGGCAGCTATTTGCCATCCAGTTTTGTCCCTGTCCGGCAGCATCAGGCTGCATTTGGTTTTTATCCCGGACACAAAAATGCAGCAAAAATCTGCACAAATCGGATCCTCCCTGATCCGGCGCCTGCAAACATGGGAGGCTATAAAATTGTTCGCCGGCTGCTGAAGTTTAGCGGTGAACGCTGCAGAAGTTCAGCAGCTGAAGAGCCCCCCCTGCTGATATTTCAGGACCGCGGCTAGCTCCCACAAGTCGCGATTCTGACATTTCAGCAGGGGACCGCTCCTGAACCGTGCGATCTGCCGATTCCGGCAGAAAACAGGATCGGAGCGCATTTTTTCCCTCCGGTTCTGTTTGTCCAGGGCTGTCAGGTTCTGTCCAGTGTTTCCAACAAAACATCGGACAGAACCTGAAACACCAAAACCGTGGTGTGAAGCCGGGCTTAGCTTTTTAGATCTACATCTAATGGGAAATCAAGAGACACAGAAAATCAATTACCGGAACTATAGAAAATCGATTAGTGGGAATACGACCTTAAGAGCAGACAGCTGCCATCAGGACATACCATTAATTCTATTAATTATATGGCCACATAAAAACAACAAGACCTGGCTACATTGTAAGGGCTTTTATAAATGCTCCTGCTCTAAATGTAATGTACCCCAATGCACTTCACAAACACAAAACATTCACACAAATACTGATATTAAAAAATGTATTAATTGCAATACAAACTTTGAAGTTTACTGTACATACTGTAAAAAATGTGAAATAAAGTATATTGCATGTACAATAAGAAAATTTAAAAAACGGATATCAAAAATAAGAACTCCGGATACTCAGGTGCATGTAAACATGTTGTGGAGAAACACAATGGCGATCTACATAACTTTACATTTTATGGTATAGAGAAAATGGATCCTCAGGTGAGGGGAGGCGATGTGCAAAAAAAACTCTTATTAAGAGAAGCATATTGGATTATAAAATTGGATACAAAATACCCCAAGGCAATGAATGATAGAAATGACACATTGTATTTGTATTGATTTATGTGGAGGACTTCCATGTAGTGACTTGTGATTATGTAAATGTTCTTCATATGTGATCTATTGTTAACAGATCCCTATGTGATCATTGGTTGGTGGATTTAAACCATGTGTTACAGTGATTCTGTATCTCAGTGACTAAAGGTACCGTCACCCGCAATCCGGAAGGATCCAAGTGTCTCAGATTTTTCCCCCCGGACACTAAATGTTGCATGCAATGTTTTTCTGTCCGGAAGGAAAATCCGGATACACCCAGACCCTGCCATCCGGCTCCTACCAGCCCCATAGTATACTATGGGGCCGAAATCTGATCCGGGGCTGTGCAGTTCACACCGGACAGCCCCGGATCGGATGATGCCGTGGGGTTAATGTAATTGGAAGGCAGTTAACATGTCAATGCCTTGCGAGATGAACAAGAGACAATGGGACATACAAACGTCATGGGGATGTTGCGATTCATTGCATTTATGGTAAGACACCAGTGCAGACCACTGAGGATTTTGGATTGTTTTCTTATATTTCAAGCATTGATTCTGCTTTATATGAGGAGTTTGATTGATTTATGACTATGACTAGTCTACAACACTAATGTAATGTGCTGTTCTGGGTCTACAGCTCTTATGTGTCTTCATGTATATAGCTGTAGGCAAATCATGCGTGATCTGGATCTACAGTCATGTGCTGTTCCGCTCCTTCTTCTCCACAATCTATAGATGGTAAAACTGGTTCTGATGTGACGTCTTTACTTCCGTCTCACAATATCTGGAATGTGCAGTATTTACCTATCGTGACCTGAAATTCTTGTAGAGGATCCGGGTGAAATCTGCACAAGGGTGAAAGGGAAATTCTGTGTTTGCTCTCTAGTATTGCTCTCTATAGTTCTCTCCAGAGTGATTGCTCTCTATAGTTTGCTCTCCAGAGTGATTGCTCTCTATAGTTTGCTCTCCAGAGTGATTGCTCTCTATAGTTTGTTCTCTAGAGTGATTGCTCTCTATAGTTTGTTCTCTAGAGTGATTGCTCTCTGTAGTTTGTTCTCTAGAGTGATTGCTCTCTATAGTTTGTTCTCTAGAGTGATTGCTCTCTATAGTTTGTTCTCTAGAGTGATTGCTCTCTTAAGTTTGCTCTCCAGAGTGATTGCTCTCTATAGTTTGCCTCTCCAGAGTGATTGCTCTCTATAGTTTCCTCTCCAGAGTGATTGCTCTCTATAGTTTGCTCTCCAGAGTGATTGCTCTCTATAGTTTGCTCTCCAGAGTGATTGCTCTCTAAGTTTGCTCTCCAGAGTGATTGCTCTCTATAGTTTGCTCTCCAGAGTGATTGCTCTCTTAGTTTGCTCTCAGAGTGATTGCTCTCTATAATTTGCTCTCCAGAGTGATTGCTCTCTATAGTTTCCTCTCCAGAGTGATTGCTCTTATAGTTTGCTCTCCAGAGTGATTGCTCTCTATAGTTTGCTCTCCAGAGTGATTGCTCTCTATAATTTGCTCTCCAGAGTGATTGCTCTCTATAGTTTCCTCTCCAGAGTGATTGCTCTCTATAGTTTCCTCTCCAGAGTGATTGCTCTCTATAATTTGCTCTCCAGAGTGATTGCTCTCTATAGTTTCCTCTCCAGAGTGATTGCTCTCTATAGTTTGCTCTCCAGAGTGATTGCTCTCTATAGTTTGCTCTCCAGAGTGATTGCTCTCTATAGTTTGCTCTCCAGAGTGATTGCTCTCTATAGTTTCCTCTCCAGAGTGATTGCTCTCTATAGTTTGCTCTCCAGAGTGATTGCTCTCTGTAGTTTGCTCTCAGAGTGATTGCTCTCTATAATTTGCTCTCCAGAGTGATTGCTCTCTATAGTTTCCTCTCCAGAGTGATTGCTCTCTATAGTTTCCTCTCCAGAGTGATTGCTCTCTATAGTTTGCTCTCCAGAGTGATTGCTCTCTATAGTTTGCTCTCCAGAGTGATTGCTCTCTATAGTTTGCTCTCCAGAGTGATTGCTCTCTATAGTTTCCTCTCCAGAGTAATTGCTCTTTATAGTTTGCTCTCCAGAGTGATTGCTCTCTATAGTTTCCTCTCCAGAGTGATTGCTCTCTATAATTTGCTCTCCAGAGTGATTGCTCTCTATAGTTTCCTCTCCAGAGTGATTGCTCTCTATAGTTTCCTCTCCAGAGTGATTGCTCTCTATAATTTGCTCTCCAGAGTGATTGCTCTCTGTAGTTTGCTCCGTAGAGTGATTGATCTCTTTACTGATTTCTCTCTAAAGTCTTTTCTCTCTGGGGTTATTGTTCTCTAATGTTTTTGCTCTCTAGAATGTTTATCCTCTTACGTTTTTCACTCTAGAATGATTGTTCTCTAAAGCCCTTGATCTCTAGAGTGATTGATCTTTAATGTTCTTTCTCTCTCAAGTCCTTGATCTCTAGGGTGATGGCTCTCTAAAGTCCTTGATCTCTAGGGTGATTGCTCTCTAAAGTCCTTGATCTCTAGGGTGATGGCTCTCTAAAGTCCTTGCTCTCTAGGGTTATGGCTCTCTAAAGTCCTTGATCTCTAGGGTGATGGCTCTCTAAAGTCCTTGATCTCTAGGGTAATGGCTCTCTAAAGTCCTTGATCTCTAGGCTGATGGCTCTCTAAAGTCCTTGATCTCTAGGCTGATGGCTCTCTGAAGTCCTTGATCTCTAAGGTGATGGCTCTCTAAAGTCCTTGATCTCTAAGGTGATGGCTCTCTAAAGTCCTTGATCTCTAGGGTGATGGCTCTCTAAAGTCCTTGCTCTCTAGGGTGATGGCTCTCTAAAGTCCTTGATCTCTAGGGTGATGGCTCTCTAATGTCCTTGCTCTTTAGGGTGATGGCTCTCTAAAGTCCTAGATCTCTAGGATGATTGCTCTCTAAAGTCCTTGCTCTCTAGGGTGATGGCTCTCTAAAGTCCTTGCTCTCTAGGGTGATGGCTCTCTAAAGTCCTTGCTCTCTAGGGTGATGGCTCTCTAAAGCAAGTAATCTATGGAGTGATTGATCTCTTGATTGTTCTCTAGAGTCTTTGCTCTCCTGGGTTATTGTTCTCTACCGTTTTTGCTCTTTAGGGTGTTTGTTCTCTTAAAGAGAACCTGTCAGGTGGTTTATGCTCCCAGCTATCACTGTCTGCAGCTGTAGCTTTATAGTCCTAGTCTAATCATCCCTGTCTGAACTCATAGTGTTATGTTATAGATGAAAAAAAGCCTTTATACACTTACATTGTCTTATGTAAATGAGGCAGTCAGTCTCCAGCTTGGAGGAGGGAGACTGTCTGGCAGGATAATAGTTAACTCACTTTTAACTTGCATGTCTAAAGGACCTGTGTGATGTTCTGGTCATGTGACCATACTGGGTGGAGCTAAGTGAGCAAACTCATTATGTCCTATGGGGACTTAGCTCCGCCTATTATAGTCACATGATTGTGACATCACATCAGGCCTCCCAGCATGTTCTGACATTCGGCTGAAATGTTAACTATTAACCTGCCAGACAATGTTGTTTGGTTGTTATATGGTAGGAGCCCTAACTGTTATTAGTCTTCTTGTTTACAGGACAGTATTATGGCTTTTTTTGCATAACCAGCTGTAGTTCTGGAACCGCCCAGTAGCCACGTCTAGGTGTCTCTCTTACTAGGAACAGACACTTCTACCTTGACGTGGCTACTGGGCGGTTATGGACATGGCCATATTTATATGCTGCGTCTCATATTTTTCATATCTCCTTAGCTATATAGCTGTTGTATATTCCACTGAGTTCAAACAACATGTCTTAGTATTTTGGAGTGCTGCTGACATTTTGTTACAATGTATCGCGTTCAGTGTTGCTCCTGTACACATTACATGATGGAGTGCCGCAGTTTTTTCTTGCTTAGATTATGGGGTCGCACCCTCTGCCGTGCACCCTTCCCATGCTAGCCTTAGGTGGTATTCTTCACTGTTAGCAGGTTCCTACTCGCCCATTCAAAAGGAGGTTTTTAAATCCAAACGTGACACAAGAACAGTGGACCTAGTAATTGTCTCCAGAGGTCGAATGTTGCAGATGTGACGCCCGTGGAGCAGCGGAGAGGTGGGTCTGGATATTCAGGGGATTAGGTAGATATGTAATGATCATATTAGTGGTTTACAAGGCTTCACAGCAATTTTTATTGACCTTTAAAACACATTGAAATCCATTTTATTTCTTATCAAAGATGTCCCCTAGCTTATTTGTGATCAGGGTTAAAGGTGATTTAGAATCATTCCGGAAATCAGCAATGGATAGCTGGATTGTCCTTGGGTTAATGTCCTCTGTATAAACTAATATCAAAGGCTGATGGGAAAGGTCCATCCAAAAAATGGAGTCTGGTGATTTCTATAAACCGTCAATGTAGACGAAATCTGGAAACTGCCACATAGAAGCTCCAATGCGCTCCATCAAACTGCGTTACTCTGGCACCGAGAGTCAAGCAGATAAATTAAACTCAACTCCAATAGTTCTCAATCTTTCAGTCCAAACACATGTAGTAAATAGACTTCTCTATATTTCATTTCAAATCTGGGTGTAGACAAACAAGGGAGGAAAGGGGAGCTTGAACACAAGGATGACAGCAGCTGTTTCATGCCCAGCTGGTGCTTCCACAGGTCCTGACAGTGCACCTTAAGAGGAAGTGCGCAAAACAGCTGTTGTCATCCTTGTATTCCCGCTTGTTTGTCTACACTCGGGTTTGAAAGGATCTTTGGAAGTGCCAGCTGGGCACAAAACAGCCGCTGTCATCCTTGTATTCCCGCTTGTTTGTCTACACTCGTGTTTGAAAGGATCTTTGGAAGTGCCAGCTGGGCACAAAACAGCCGTTGTCATCCATGTATTCCTGCTTGTTTGTCTACACTCGAGTTTGAAAGGATCTTTGGAAGTGCCAGCTGGGCACAAAACAGCCGCTGTCATCCTTGTATTCCCGCCTGTTTGTCTACACTCGGGTTTGAAAGGATCTTTGGAAGTGCCAGCTGGGCACAAAACAGCCGCTGTCATCCATGTATTCCTGCTTGTTTGTCTACACCTGGATTTGAAATTGTGAGTGCCATCTGATGTCTTCTATTTCGATTTCTATAAACAGTTAAGGTCGAGGGTCAAAAATCCTTGTAGACTTCTCTAGCTACCGAGGAGTTCACTGTCCACACAACATCTATGCTCAGGACTACGGTGAACATCATCTGACTTCTGGCAGAGAAATGAAATATTGATTTCTTTCATAAATCAGTAATGATGATATAACATTGTGTTTTTTAGATTGTTTTGTGTTTATTTTCTATGTGACAAAATATATTGCATTTGTAACTGTTTTCTATCCAAACGCTTGATAATTAGGATTTATTATTAAATATAAACAAGAAGTGAGACTGCAACAATAAGGAGTGTGAGCAGAAAACTCGACGTGTTCACGTTGCCTCTGCATTTTTGGGAAGGTTGTGGGATCTCGGTCACATTATGGAAGATCAGGTCTGGTATGTAGGCCTGGATCCAGGACTGGTAGGCAGTTACAAGGGTGTAGACCCCGGGACGGTTGGGTAAAGCACATCCTTCTCCCCAGCTCACGACACCAGGCTGGTACCAGATGCCATTGACCTTACACACGAGAGGTCCTCCGGAGTCTCCCTGAAAGACAATATCTAGACACTTAATAGGCAATAGAAAAAAGAGATCTTAATCTTTAGGCTACTTTGTAGATTTTGGCTATGAGTCTTGGTTTTGGTCAACTCTTGTGTTGGGTCATGGCCAACCGTGACCCAACGCAAGAGATACAAAGAGTTGGTCGTGGCATTCACAGCTCAGAGATGTAAACACTTTCAACCTTTCATAGACTGATATAAAACCAATAATATATATAACATTTCCTAAAGTGGAACCTTTTTAACTAATATCCCAAAACAACAGACTGTGTTATCTGGTTGCAGACTAAGCTTCAGGCACCAGTCGCAGGTCTGATGGCAGAGGAGCACTGTCGGTCCAAGTTCTTATTAAGTAAAAACTAAAATCCTCTTTTGGAGATTGACCCTCAGTCAATCCTTCCTTAGTGTCCTCCTAATATACAGCATGATCAATGCCCAACATTATTCTAATTAATTTTAATATGTAAATTAGGCTATGCTGGGCAACAGGTGTCGGCAGGTGAGGTATGGGGGAACAGGTGGCAGAGGGACAGGATGCCATAGGCAGACAGGACTAGGGAACACTAAAAGTCTTAATACCAAGACACATGTATGTGGCTGTGTGAGCCTTAAAGGGGTTGTCTAATACTAGGACAAATCCTTCTGATACACATGTTCCTGCCAGTTAAAACAATAGACCCTGTCCACATAAGGGATAAAGAAATGAATGGCACTCAGCATGTACAAGGTTCTTCATCGCTTTAATTCATCCACAAGGTAAAAACAGTGGGGAGGGGGAGTGAGGATGTGAGGTTGACGGCAGCCGTTTCTCGCTCATACTGTGCTTCAGCTTATCCCAGTTAAAACAATAGACCCTGTCCACATAAGGGACAAGGAAATGAATGGCACTCAGCATGTACAAGGTTCTTCAGCGCATTAATTCATCCACAAGGTAAAAACAGTGGGGAGGGGGAGTGAGGATGTGAGGTTGACGGCGGCCGTTTCTCGCTCATACTGTGCTTCAGCTTATCCCAGTTAAAACAATAGACCCATTCCACATAAGGGACAAGGAAATGAATGGCACTCAGCATGTACAAGGTTCTTCATCGCTTTAATTCATCCACAAGGTAAAAACAGTGGGGAGGGGGAGTGAGGATGTGAGGTTGACGGCGGCCGTTTCTCGCTCATACTGTCCTTCAGCTGATCCCAGTTAAAATAATACACCCTGTCCTCACCTGGCATGCTGCTGCCAATTCAGCACTGTCGGTAACTGCGGTTCAGGGCTCATGGGACATTGTGATGACATGCGGGTCCCACATCCAATCATCGCTGGCTTATGTTTACTCAATGAGTGGCAGCCGTAGCATTGCTTCTTGTTGATGAACTAATTTGATTCAATGGTGAGGAGACAGAAGCCGAAGATGATTGGACTTAGGGTTCAGGTGACGCCACAATGTCACATGAGCACCGAACCACAGTCTGGAATGACGGCAGCATGGGAGGTGAGTCACAGGGTCTATTATTTTAATTGGGGAAAACAAGTTGAATCAGAATGGTTTGCCATAGTAGCGGACAACCCCTTCAAAGGCCCATGCAGGCGAACACATGGAGCACCCGGGCCGTTTGCAAAGCTCAACATGGAGTCCAACAGAGTCAAGTGGACCGAAGTGAAGGGAGCAAAGTCTGGGGCTGGGAAAGAGATCTTCACCAGATTCCTGCACAGGGGTGAAAGGTTGCAAACTAAAGTATTCCTTCAACATTCTTTGGAGGGTGGCTAGTGCAAGAAACAGTCGATGAAATGCTCTTAACACCAATGTATGAATTGTTCAATACAAAGCAAAGACTGAAATGAGGTTCTCAAATTCTAATAAGTAGAGGACTCCCTAGGCAATGGACTGATCCATGCAATATTCTAACTCTTAGACCCCTGAGATCAGCTGTAATTTGCAGGTAGAACCTTAGTAAGTGTTTACCTCCCCTACAGCAGGGGTGGGGAACTCCAGACCTCAAGGCCAACCAACAGGTCATGTTTTCAGGATTTCCTTAGCATTGCACAGGGTTTGGAATCATCACAAGTGCAGGTGGTTCAAGTATGACCTGTGCAATACTAAGGAAATCCTGAAAACATGACCTGTTGGTGGGCCTCGAGGCCTGCAGTTCCCCACCCCTGCCCTATAGCAACACCACATGAAAAATAAAGACTCTTGTACAGTTTACACCTTCTACTCTGCAAAATTAATTGTGAACCCAAATTTGAGAACCCTTTGACTTGATTTTAACCCTATGAACTGTACAAGGGTTTAAAGTTGACCACAGATTCCCCAACTATTGCACATGGTAAGTTATAATGCTTCCTCACCTGGCAGGAGTCTTTCCCTCCTTTGGAGTATCCGGCACATATCATGGTGTCATAGATTATGGTAGTAGAAGTGCTGGTGTGTGACCCTATGTGATACAGCGAGTCACACGTCTGGTGGTCGATCAGTGGGATCATCACCTTCTGGAGAGTCATCGGGGACGGCAGATATACTAATAAAAGAGAGTCACGTTAAGTGTCACATGGACAAAATCATAGAAAAGGCATTAAACGGCACTACCGATGGAATAAATGGAGATACCGGGTGGTTGGATTGGTACCGTGCTGAATAGTGAGGATCCGGAGGGTGCTAAGCTGATGGTCCCAGGTGCAGTTAAATCAAGTGCAAAGAATAGAGAAAGTTCCAGTAGCACATGTCCAGGGTAAAATGTAGCTGTAGCAGTTACTGGGGGGAAGAGAGAGCGGCAGAGTGAAAACAGGACGACAGCTGTTTCATGCATATATGCTTTAATGGGTGGAGGACCCAATAGTCCTGCTAAGTTTATGTGTTATAATCAATAAAAAAGACATTTTACCCCAGACGTGTGCCGCTAGGACTTTCTTGTTTCTGTAAGTGTCACATGGGCTCTCAATGACTTCAAGGTGATGAAGGACGGGGCCCATGTGTGGAACCTCAGCTGTAACTGGAGCAGCCATGAACATCTCACCAAGCTCTCTGCCATGTAGCTGCTGCAATCGTAGGGAAGTGAGGAGCGGCATAGGTTAATGGGAATCTGTCACCAGGTTTGCATTCGTATCTGAGAGCAGCATAATGTAGAGACAGAGACTCTGACTCCATCAATGAGCCACTTACTAGGCTACTCAGTGTAGGTTCGATAAAATCATAGTTTATTCAGCTGGAGATTATCATTAGAGGACTAATCAGGAAGTCCAGCACATTCATGAGCTTCTAAATCTGCATCATCAAAATGACAGCAAGCACCTCAGTAAGTGACACATTGCTGGAATCAGGGTCCACACTGCTATATCTTGCCTTTGTTGTTTGTTTTATGCCTCATTTCTGGGTGTGGTTTATCTGTCTCTGTTATTTTCTATGCTGGTTCTGGGATGGTGGAATCACTGGTGTTTCTATTGCCCAGTGTTTAGTTTGCTATTTAAGTATGCAGTTGTATCTGTTTGATGTCAATCGTACACTTGCATGTGCTGTTGTGGGCTCTGGTGCTATCTGACCCCTTCTCACCGTAATTAAAAAGTGAAATGAACAACTGTGAACTAGATAATTCTAATAAACATAATAATACAATCCCAAATGATCACCATCATCTTGGACATTCTTTAGACGTGCCCTCACCTCCGGACGCAGTGTCCCCCCAGCCGGTGACCCAGCAGTCCATGGCGCAGGGGAAGGTGACGGCGGGCAGGCAGACCCGGCATGATGTACTTGGTGAAGGTGACCGGATTGTTGAGTCTCAGTATTGCGATGTCCCAATGGTGATGCCTTTTTCGATATTGCGGATGAACCAGAACGGTCTGCAGACTGCGAACGGCTTCGTTGGGATTGTCAGTTTCGAGCTTGTAGGCTCCTAACACGGCGTAATAGTTTTTAAAGAAGGAATCACTGCGGGGCAGAAAACATAGCAGATGTTACGGGTCATGAAAACCCGTGACCCCAATCACCAGACAAGAGCCAAGTATGCAATTATCATCTAATGTCCTTCTCGTTATAGTTATATATGGGGTTGGGTGTGATGTTTCCATCTTTACCTTTGCTCTTGACCTGTTGTGAGATCAGCAGCGTTAAGAGAAGATTTTGTGATACTCTGTCTGGAAATGTAGATACTATAAGTATATATGTGGGGACTCCCAGTGGTTGTAACATGTATTGCAGCCTATTGAGAATTTTGCAAGGTGACACAATATCGTATGGAATTTTGATCAGGAGGAATTGGAGTCTGTAACTGTCATGCCGGAAAGTACGGAAACCCAGCATGCGGTGCAACACAGGGGAGACAACAGGGATGGTATAGAAGAGGAAGGTCCTGGTGATATGGAAAGGGGTCACCACCTGACACTCACCTGAGGCTGAACTCTACACTCCCTAACATCACTACATGGGTCCTTCCCCCTTCGTCATCATGTGCCTAGGCCCTCACTCTCCCTGGACTCACCCTGCTTAGGGTTCACACCGGTGAGGACACTAGTCTCACCTCTACAATAATACAACACAAGGGACACAGACAGAGGGAGATAGACATAAAAGGATATAACACCAAACTCCTTAATAGCAGCAATGCACCACAGCAGCAAATGTCACATATGGACGCCCAGCGTGCGATGCAACACAGGAGAGACAAAAGGAATGGTATTGAAGGAAGGCCCTGGTGATAGCAAGGGTCACCACCTGACACTCGCCTGAGGCTGAATACTGCGCTCCCTATACGGGTCCTTCCCCCCATCATCATCACGTGTCTAGGCCCTCACTCACCCTGGAATCACCCTGGCTAGTGAGAAGTCTGACAAATTCACTAGGCTCACCACTGCAAATAATACAATACAAGGGACCACAAGAGAAGGGTAAACAGACAGAGGGAAATAGATACACACTGAAAAACGCTCAAAACTCCTCCAATGCAGCAAGACTCCAGAACTGCAATTATCACAACTGCACAACTTCTTCTAGAGATGAGCTCCTTCCAAAGAGGTCAGCTTAGAAATCGATTCTATAACCGGCGTTGGAGAATAAGACACGTGACTACTTATAGTGGAGGGGAGTGGCCACAAAGGACTTAACCTCAGGGTTAAGGCCACAAAAAACAGGCATCAATGTAAGAATCCTTAACCTCATACAATACATTAAAACACCAGTTGAAGAGATGTGATCAATAAGGTGTTGGGACCTTCCACGTCCAGACTCGCTAGAGGTCTCCCCAGGGTGAGACACACTCGTGATCGACGAAGGGAAGAAAACAATCTAAAGCCTATATAAGGAAAATTGTCATGGTTGGTGGAGGAGGAATGTCAGTGATATACTTGGGGTCTTATGAATTGTACAGACATAAATCATCCAGCATGATGGCGGTCCACTGAAATAATGATGGCGGTCCACTGAAATAATGATGGCGGTCCACTGAAATAATGATGCCGGTCCACTGAAATAATGATGGTGGTCCACTGAAATAATGATGGCGGTCCACTGAAATAATGATGGCGGTACACTGAAATAATGATGGCGGTCCACTGAAATAATGACGGCAGTCCACTGAAATAATGATGGCGGTACACTGAAATAATGATGGCGGTACACTGAAATAATGATGGCGGTCCACTGAAATAATGATGGCGGTCCACTGAAATAATGACGGCAGTCCACTGAAATAATGATGGTGGTCCACTGAAATAATGACGGCGGTCCACTGAAATAATTATGGCGGTTCACTGAAATAATGATGACGGTCCACTGAAATAATGGTGGCGGTTCACTGAAATAATGATGGCAGTCCATTGAAATAATGATGGCGGTCCACTGAAATAATGGTGGCGGTTCACTGAAATAATGATGGCGGTCCACTGAAATAATGACGGTGGTCTACTGAAATAATGACAGTGATCTACTGAAATAATGACGGTGATCTACTGAAATAATGACGGTGATCCACTGAAATAATGACGGTGATCTACTGAAATAATGACGGTGATCTACTGAAATAAAGACGGTGATCTACTGAAATAATGACGGTGGTCTACTGAAATAATGACGGTGGTCTACTGAAATAATGACGGTGATCTACTGAAATAATGACGGTGATCTACTGAAATAATGACAGTGGTCTACTGAAATAATGACGGTGGTCTACTGAAATAATGACGGTGATCTACTGAAGTAATGATGGTGGTCTACTGAAATAATGACGGTGATCTACTGAAATAATGACGGTGATCTACTGAAATAATGACGGTGGTCTACTGAAATGATGACGGTGGTCTACTGAAATAATGACGGTGATCTACTGAAATAATGACGGTGATCTACTGAAATAATGATGGTGGTCTACTGAAATAATGACGGTGGACTACTGAAATAATGACGGTGATCTACTGAAATAATGACAGTGGTCTACTGAAATAATGACGGTGATCTACTGAAATAATGACGGTGGTCTACTGAAATAATGACGGTGATCTACTGAAATAATGACGGTGATCTACTGAAATAATGATGGTGATCTACTGAAATAATGACGGTGATCTACTGAAATAATGATGGTGATCTACTGAAATAATGACGGTGATCTACTGAAATAATGATGGTGGTCTACTGAAATAATGACGGTGATCTACTGAAATAATGACGGTGGTCTACTGAAATAATGACGGTGATCTACTGAAATAATGATGGTGATCTACTGAAATAATGACGGTGATCTACTGAAATAATGATGGTGATCTACTGAAATAATGACGGTGGTTTACTGAGATGAATAAAATCGGAACTTACTCATCAAAGCAGTGAGCAGCGGTCAGCACCCACTGGTCCGCAATCAGGGAGCCGCCACATATGTGGTAGTAGCCGTTTCGTACTCTGTACAGCAGACTGACTTGCCACGGCCATTCTCCATCCAAGGCATCTGTGCCACCAACAATGCGGCTGGTGACCTGCGGTGAGCCACACACCGAGCCGCCATCTGCAGAGCTGGCAATACCTGGAAGATAAGATGAATACAAGTCATTCAGGCGTTACCTTACTACAGACACTGAGCTCCTAATATGGGTCGATGACAATCTCACCGTCTCAACCTCCAGTTGGCAGGCAAAGTAAGGAAAGGTCACTACGACTCCCAAAATAGTCCTTACTTATCTAAGACCTTACTGACCCAGGTATTGGGGTAATATGCAGCCAGTTGTGCTAACAGTGGACCAAATTCACATGTCCTGGTTATTTGTGGCTGAATATTCGCAGCTATAGACATGTAAAGACAAGGCGACCATTGTATCTTCTCCATTCTCATTCCCCAATGTGTAAACGAGACTCATAGTAAAACCAAACTTATTTTAGGAATGCAGAAATTGTAATAGAAATGAGTGAACCTTCCAAGGTTTGTTTTGGGTTGCTGGAGTTCTCGGTGTTGAACAAACCTGAAATAAACTGAAACTGATAGAGGTGATGATAGAGTTATGTCCAGAATGTTTCTGATCACCGAGGAAGCTAATCGCAGGGACCCCAGTGATCTCAAGAATGAAGCTATTGAACCCTAAGAACAGGGCTGTGCAGCTCCATACTAAGTGCGCATGTTCAGCTTTGCTGCACATGCTGTGCAGCTCTACTAAGTGGCATTTCCGGCCCTTGCTGCACATGCGTGCACTCCATACTGAGTGCACATGCCCGGCCTCTGCTCCACAGGGCTATGCAGCTCCATGCTGAGTGCACATGCCCGGCCTCTGCTCTACAGGACTGTGCAGCTCCATACTGAGTGCACATGCCCGGCCTCTGCTCCACAGGACTGTGCAGCTCTATACTGAAGCACATGCTCGGCCTCTGCTCTACAGGACTGTGCAGCTCCATACTGAGTGCACATGCCCGGCCTCTGCTCCACAGGACTGTGCAGCTCTATACTGAAGCACATGCTCGGCCTCTGCTCCACAGGGCTATGCAGCTCCATGCTGAGTGCACATGCTCGGCCTCTGCTCCACAGGGCTGTACAGCTCTATATTGAAGCACATGCTCGACCTCTGCTCCACAGGACTGTGCAGCTCCATACTGAGTGCACATGCTCGGCCTCTGCTCCACAGGACTGTGCAGCTCCATACTGAGTGCACATGCTCAACCTCTGCTCCACAGGGCTGTGCAGCTTCATACTGACTGTGCATGTTCGGCCTCTGCTCCACAGGGCTGTGCAGCTCCATACTGAGTGCACATGCTCGGCCTCTGCTCCACAGGGCTATGCAGCTCCATACTGAGTGCACATGCTCGGCCTCTGCTCCACAGGGCTATGCAGCTCCATGCTGAGTGCACATGCTCGACCTCTGCTCCACAGGGCTGTGCAGCTCCATACTGAGTGCACATGCTCGGCCTCTGCTCCACAGGACTGTGCAGCTCCATACTGAGTGCACATGCTCGGCCTCTGCTCCACAGGACTGTGCAGCTCCATACTGAGTGCACATGCTCAACCTCTGCTCCACAGGACTGTGCAGCTTCATACTGACTGTGCATGTTCGGCCTCTGCTCCACAGGGCTGTGCAGCTCCATACTGAGTGCACATGCTCAGCCTCTGCTCCACAGGGCTATGCAGCTCCATACTGAGTGCACATGCTCGGCCTCTGCTCCACAGGGCTATGCAGCTCCATACTGAGTGCACATGCTCGGCCTCTGCTCCACAGGACTGTGCAGCTCCGTACTGAGTGCATATGGTCGGCCTCTGCTCCACAGGGCTGTGCAGCTCCGTACTGACTGTGCATGTTCTGCCTCTGCTCCACAGGGCAATGCAGCTCCATACTGAGTGCACATGCTCGGCCTCTGCTCCACAGGGCTATGCAGCTCCATACTGAGTGCACATGCTCAGCCTCTGCTCCACAGGGCTGTGCAGCTCCGTACTGACTGTGCATGTTCGGCCTCTGCTCCATAGGGCTATGCAGCTCCATACTGAGTGCACATGTTCGGCCTCTGCTCCACAGGGCTATGCAGCTCCATACTGAGTGCACATGCTCGACCTCTGCTCCACAGGGCTGTGCAGCTCCATACTGAGTGCACATGCTCGGCCTCTGCTCCACAGGACTGTGCAGCTCCATACTGAGTGCACATGCTCGGCCTCTGCTCCACAGGGCTGTGCAGCTTCATACTGACTGTGCATGTTCGGCCTCTGCTCCACAGGGCTATGCAGCTCCATACTGAGTGCACATGCTCGGCCTCTGCTCCACAGGACTGTGCAGCTCCGTACTGAGTTCACATGGTCGGCCTCTGCTCCACAGGGCTGTGCAGCTCCGTACTGACTGTGCATGTTCTGCCTCTGCTCCACAGGGTTATGCAGCTCCATACTGAGTGCACATGCTCGGCCTCTGCTCCACAGGGCTATGCAGCTCCGTACTGACTGTGCATGTTCGGCCTCTGCTCCACAGGGCTATGCAGCTCCATACTGAGTGCACATGCTCGGCCTCTGCTCCACAGGGCTATGCAGCTCCATACTGAGTGCACATGCTCGGCCTCTGCTCCACAGGGCTGTGCAGCTCCATCTTGAGTGCGCATGCTCGGCCTCTGCTCCACAGGGCTGTGCAGCTCCATCTTGAGTGTGCATGCTCGGCCTCTGCTCGACAGGGCTGTGCAGCTCCATCTTGAGTGCGCATCCTCGGCCTCTGCTCCACAGGGCTGTGCAGCTCCATCTTGAGTGCGCATGCTCGGCCTTTGCTCCACAGGGCTGTGCAGCTCCATCTTGAGTGCGCATGCTCGGCCTTTGCTCCACAGGGCTCTGCAGCTCCATCTTGAGTGCGCATGCTCGGCGTCTGCTCCACAGGGCTGTGCAGCTCCATCTTGAGTGTGCATGCTCAGCCTCTGCTCCAAAGGGCTGTGCAGCTCCATACTGAGTGCACATGCTCGGCCTCTGCTCCACAAGACTGTGCTGCTCCATACTGAGTGCACATGCTCGGCCTCTGCTCCACAAGACTGTGCTGCTCCATACTGACTGCACATGCTCGGCCTCCAATCCAATTATTTCCTATATGACAGCTGAATTAAGCATTTGCCTGCACACCCTGTTTTTGGGGCTTCAGATTTCCACAGTTTTAGGGATAACAATTGGGATCAGACCCCCGAGCCATAAAAAAGGTATTCCCTTTCCTCTTGATTTGTTTTGGGAATATCACTTTAAATAATGGCGACCTTTTTATTGGACTATCCTCATAAAAAAAACTATAGATAAGGTTATAGCCCTTTTGAGTTTTCTATTACAAATTCTATTGTAACACAATAGGGGGAAAAAAGTTAAAATAAAAACTTTCCCAAAAATTATTTTCAAAAATTGAGCAACAAATGGAAAATAGATGGAGCAGTTTTGGTTCAGCTTGCGGTCGGCCGAGCTGCGGAGGATGAGATAATACTAACAGCTGAGCCAGAGCACAATGTGAACAGGTCTGTAGAACCGTGTTCACACCACCAAGGATCTATATCACAAAAAACACAGCATAAAAAAAGTCTAAAAATCCTCTGCTATATAGGTAATAGTAAAAAGCAAGTGCAAAACAGAGTCAATAACAGGGTACTTAGTTGATATGTTTTTTGCAAAAAATGTACGGAAGCCGCACTCAGCTGTTAGTATTCAATTAGTCTCTTGTTATGCAAGATGGGAAGTGCCTCACCCCTTCCTTACTGATTGGATTCTGGACCTGCAGCATCCTGCATCTGAGACGTATGATCACACTAGATCAGGTTAGTTTAGCGACCGTTCTGATAGGAGTCACCTTGGCGTTGGTAGAACGGCTTCCGTACATTTTTTGCAAAAAACATAACAACTAAGTACCCTGTTATTGACACTGTTTTGCACTTGCTTTTTACCTTTACCTATGTAGCAGAGTATTTTTAGACTTTTTTATACTGTCTTTTTTGTGGAGAATGAGACAATGTCTCGCCATGTCCCCATATAATAATCAATAGTGCGAGGATCGATGTAGAATTCTGATGCGTCACTCCCTCTGCCCGTATCGATTACCTCTGCCTGGTGAGGTCGCGATCACAGAGATTTCTGTTGTGGATTTTGAGCTTCTTATCGATTTTAATTGGAAACGTTCCTCTACTTTTCTCTGCTTGAAAACAAAAACCTCCAAACATAACTAGTGATATTACCGAGAACAAAAAAAGTCCCACAAAAAGCCCCTTTATAAAATAATGCAAAAAAAACATGTTTTTTACACATTTTTGTACAATGTGTTGAGAGTTGTAATTGCATTTTTGATCTTTGTACCTATGTTGAAGAGAAGGAATCTGTGGAAGAAACAATCAGAATAAGATAGCGGAACCTTAAGGCCCCGTTACACGTAGCAATATCGCTAACGATATCGCCGCAACGTCACAGGTTTTATGACATTACGGCGACCTCGCCAGCGATATCGGTACATGAGACACGTAGCAGTGGTCGGCTCCCGCTGTGAGATCGTTACGGAATGGCCTGGACCATTTTGTTCATCATTGGTCTCCCGCTGGACATACTGCATCGGTGTGTGTGACAGGGGCAACGACCAACGATCTCCATGCTACACCCGTGACAGTGACAGATCACAACGACCGCCAGGGGTTGCTGCATCGGTGAGTAGATCTGCCTGTGCGGCATCTCACCTGTGACCACTTAGCGACATTTCAGTGATCCATGCCAGGACGTATCGTTGTCGGGTATACTGGAATGTCACTAGATGTAACGGGGTCTTTAGAGAAGAGAGAAGACCGTGTGAGAGACAATTTGAAAAATATGGTACAATCAAAGAGAAGTGAAGGAAACCAAGAAAAGAGACAATAGTGGGATGTTAGACAATCATAGGAAGACATAGGCGTAAGGCCGGTTTACACGTATCAACATCGTCAACGATGTTGCTGCAACTTGTGACGTTGCAGCGACCTCGTAGCGACGTCGCTGCGTGTGACATGTACCAACGACCAGCGATCAGCTCGCTGATCACTGATCGTTGGTAAATGGCCAGCGCCGTTTTCCCCGTCGTTGGTCTCCTGCTGGGCAGCACACATTGGCGTGTGTAACGCCCTTCTAACCCAATGTGTTCCCTGGTAACCATGGAACACATCAGGTTACTAAGCAAGAGAACTCTGGTAACCAGGATAAATATCGTGTTACTAATAGGGATGAGCGAGTACCATAATATTCAGACTCGCTATACTCGCAACGAGTAGGACCCGGTACTCGGTACTCGTTGCGAGTATTGCAAGTCCGAATACTTTCGCAGTGTATCTATAGATACACAGCGAAAATAGCCTAAAAGTGAATAAAAGTTGTTCAAAATAATAAAATTACATACTCACCTCTCCGACGCCTGCAGCGGGACCGTCCCAGAAGACCTGCGATCACAGGACAAGGACCTGTGACTACCAGCCAATCAGATTGCCAGTAGCGATCTGGCCAATCAGATGGCGACACGTCACAACCACGTGATCGCTAGCGGCCACCTGATTGGCCAGATTGTGCGGTCCTAGGTGTACTGATGGTGGGATCGCTGGAAAGTCTCAGTGTGTAAAGGGGCCCCATGGTTAGAAAAGAGAGAAGACCAGGTTAGGGTCAATCAGAAAAAAAATGGTAAAACCAAACAGAAGTGAAATAAATCAAGAGAAGGGACAATGGTGGGATGTTAAACAATCACAAAAAATGGTGGCGGGTTAGTATAGAGAGAAGAAAGGGTGAAGGACAATCAGAAACACATGCTAGAACCATAGAGAGGAGAGAAGAAAATTAAGAGAAGAGACAATGGTCTGGTAACAATCTGAAGAATACAGTGGAATAGCCATTTTCCGCAGTCCTATGTAACACCTCAGATATCGGTGGCGGTACATCTCACAGATAATGTAGTCAATGTTATCTTCACCTCTATGTTACACTACAGATGCTATATACATAACGAGTCCCTTACCGACATGTAGGACTATCAGGACGCAGAGCAGGGTCTTCTCCATGTCTTCTCTTTGTCGTCTCTTCTTGGAAGACGTTGACTCCTGACTTCTCGTCAGATATTGTAGGAATGGTCGTAAAGAAAATGTCTGACCCTGATCTACAAGGAATCATTGATTTTTCCCATTATCACCTGTATTCAACCTCCTGATAGGATTTGATTCACTTTCTCCTTCCTGTATGTGAGGACTGTAAATGAGTAACCGGAGCACAAAACCCAAATCTATATTTTAGGCAAAGTCCATCTGATGACCGCGATCTGTTCCTGGTAGAAGATTAATAGCCGGGATGGAGTCTGATGACGTTAGAGAACCCATCAGGTTTGTCGGTTCGGAGCTGATTCACTTTTGCCAATTTCATATTAATAAAACGTAACAAGACACAATGATCAGGTAAGACAAGAAACACACAATGATCAGGTAAGACAAGAAACACACAACGATCAGGTAAGACAGCCGGTGAGTTCTCATGGTTGATTGAGGTCATCGCACTTCACACCTACCTATCACATTTTATGGCCATTCGTCTATCACTAGATAATCCCTGTTATACTCATTATTGTGAGGATTAGGAATAATCATTAAAAAATAGCAAAGAATAATTATGGGATGTTATGAGCGTCTCCTCTCCAGCATAGAATTACTGACTAAAGACCCCAGTCATCGGTCCTATTGCTCTATTTCTTCTACAAGTCACAGTAGTCACCATATTGACAACAATTTGGTGGCCACCGTCTACAGCAAAGCCTCATAGATTGAGATTACCGTATTCTTTACAAAGTCATATTTCGGCTAAAAAAAGATCAAGCCCCTCTACTCTGGTCAAAGAAAGCTGAAATCCATCCCAGACATGAGCTGTGCCACGTGGTTGTATCAAGATGCAAACATCAGTTTCGAAGACAATCCTCAACAATAGGACAACCTTGGAGGACAAGGAGATACAGTTGGTTCTATTCCCGGTGTACTGGGCCAGATTAATCCCCAGCCCAGACTTTACCGAGGGTTAAAGTGGCCTGGTCAGATTATGGCCTGGACCCCGAGTATAGTCTGGGCGGGGGGTTATTCTAGCCTGTTACACCAGGTATATTATAGCCTAGGCCAAACTGTACCACGGCATATAAATTGGCCTAGGTCATAATATACTCAGGGTATATTCTGGCCGGGAGGAGTATAATCTGGCCTAGGTCATTTTATACCCCGGGTTATAGTTTGGCCTAGGCCATAATATACCCAGGGTATATTCTGGTCGGGAGGAGTATAATCTGGGCTAGGTCAATTTATACCCCTGGTTATAGTTTGGCCTAGGTCATAATATACTCAGGGTATATTCTGGCCGGGAGGAGTATAATCTGGCCTAGGTCATTTTATACCCCTGGTTATAGTTTGGCCTAGGTCATAATATACTCAGGGCATATTCTGGTCGGGAGGAGTATAATCTGGCCTAGGTCATTTTATACCCCGGGTTATAGTTTGGCCTAGGCCATAATATACTCAGGGCATATTCTGGTCGGGAGGAGTATAATCTGGCCTAGGTCATTTTATACCCCGGGTTATAGTTTGGCCTAGGCCATAATATACTCAGGGCATATTCTGGTCGGGAGGAGTATAATCTGGCCTAGGTCATTTTATACCCCGGGTTATAGTTTGGCCTAGGCCATAATATACCCAGGGTATATTCTGGTCTGGAGGAGTATAATCTGGTCTAGGCCACTTTATCCCTGGGTATAGTCTGGGTGGGGGGTTAATCTGGATGGTTATATCACCTGTTCTTGTTTTTGGTAATCAGCCGTCCTTTGTGGATCAGCCTCAACTTTTTTTCTGACAATGTTTTCCGACCAGTTTCTGACTTGCTGTTGACTCTTGACCTGTTATTGACTTGCATCTTTATGGCTATGCAACCACCACAAATTCAGGACCAATCCTTAAGGAACCAATAGAGTGAAGACCGGATCTCTATATAGGGGTCATTAACTAGGGACAGGGGAGTAACTAGAGTCTGAAGGGTTCCGGTATAAAACTATAAACTCCCTCCCTGGCGTGTTTGCCGGGTATATGAGCCCTTGTAGAGTTTTTGATCCTATAAAGACATACGTGTTACCTCCCATTCCCATTAGGTAGCAATGTCCGCCCCACTCTGTACTGATGTCCTACATCCTGGGCCCCATCAGTCATCAGTGCAAAATACTCCCAAAATTCATGCTAAATGCACAGCAAATATGTGAACTCTGCTGCGTGTTTGCTGCATGTTAAGAAGCTAAAATTGAAGTATTCAACAAGATGGCGATCATATGCCCCATTATGTGAACAGAGCTGATCCCGAAAATCAAAAGCTTTGCTCTCCTCCAGCTTGTATCCCCTCCCTTCTCGGTTATGACGGGCTTGCATTCCTGTATATTGGGATTGGAGACGACCTTTCATTCTTTTGTGACTATTGAATTTTGTTCGTCAATATTTTAATAATTTGATCAAATGAAACCACAATAACGTAAAGTGATTTATTAAAGCGATGACATCAGGTTTTTGGAGCAAGCACAATTTTGACTTTATCATAGTGTGAAATTGTTAAGTGCAGATTTATCACATTTATTATACTGGTTATTTATTCTAGTCTAATGGTGGGTTTACACGGCGCGATATCGTTCAGATATCGTAATACAACGGCGCGGGAGCGCGCAGTTAGTGCCCGTTTCTCCCTGATCGCATCGGCGGTTTAGACGTGCCGATATCGGGATACAACGTTCCGACGATGTGTACGCCCACCAACCCAGGAGTGAATGGGTGACGTGGCAGTACACATCGGAGTTGGGCTGTCACACGGGACGATCCAGCTCCAACCGGCATCCGATATCGGGCGGTTGAATAGCACGCTCATTCGACCCCCGATATCGGTTTGCCATCGTTCCTGCATCGTATCGGATGTTCACACCGTACAACGCAGGAACGATATCGACTCCAACGCCCGAACCACGTGACTTTTTTTGGTCAGAGTTGGACGCCGATATCGCAACGTGTAAACCCACCATAAGTTTACACCACTTTTTTTTGGTTGACCTACTTTGTGCTAGAAATGTTCACCACAATTTTGTATCTGCGCCTTTTTCAGTGAGGCTTTACCTCGTCACCAGTCGACGTGCAGAAAATGTCCAAAACACAAATATGGTGCAGGTCATAAGGACAGTTGTTTAGGTGCCAGAATTCTGAGTTTTTTTAGCTTATAAATCTCATTTTTTTTTTACTTACGTCATATTTATTGTCTGCTTTAGACACGTCCAGTGACTTGAGACTTACCGGAAGACCTGCGGCGCTATGCACCAAACCGGGCTCCGGACGTCTATGACCATTTATGGCACAAAGTAAGACAAGGAAAAGGTGGTTTAGACCTAAAGTAGAGAGTCCAAGACTTAGATTTATCAAACATCATGAAAACTCTCAGGTCTAAGGTTTTTCTGTCTAAGAATTAGTCCTTAATGAAAAATCAGCCCCTTGTCTATAAACGCCCCCAAACTGGTGAACCCAAGAAATGAGATTACGGTATATCTGTGGCCACTAAAATACTCTGACATTTCATTATTACCAAAACAATAGCGATAACTAAGAGTGAAGTTCATGATAAAGACGGTCTACTGCCCAAAGACCCTTCACCGGTCTGATACATTATAACCTAGAGATATCGGAGCCCTGGGATAATGAGGAGCGTCAGCAGATAGGACGACGCGTTCATGTTCCCTCGGCATTTTTGGGAAGGTTGCGGGATATCTTTCACATTATAGAAGCTCAGCTCTGGTATGTAGGACCGGATCCAGGACTGGTAGGCGGTCACCAGGGTGTAGACCCCGGGGCGGTTGGGTAAAGCACATCCAGAGCCCCAGCTGACAACACCGGGCTGGTACCAGGTGCCATTGACCTTACACACGAGAGGTCCTCCGGAGTCTCCCTGAAAGACAACACTGAGCAATAAGTCACAGATCATCGATCTTTACACTATTTCGATCCTACAAACAACATCTATAAGTAATAATCACATGATGACAAGAAACCTCTGATCGGAGCAACATAAAATGCTTAAGTCAGGAAAGATCAGTGGTGACATATATATTAAAAAATAGTGGTACAACCACCCTGTATATAAAAATCTGAAAATATTTCATAATGCATAACATCTTTGCTAAAATGATAGTTTTAAAAACTAAATAACCAAAGGAGATAGTATAAGGCAGTGTTCAGAAAAACTCCCCAATTGCAGCCAAATGAAATCTAGCGGGATGTGGTCAGAACCCATTAAATAATGCCGACCCAGGTGCACAGAACCCCCCTCAACCTGCCATACATGGCGGAGGTGATATTACTATGCACGAGGTTATCTGCACACATAGGACGCCATTCACACTGATATCAATGATGCAGAGTGTCTATATGCCACCCACTGGTCCCTGCCACCAGACCAAGTGAGCAGCCACTACGATGCATCCACACCACCAGATGAATGACGCCCTATGAGGCCCAGCCACACCCTGCAAAAAAGATGAAAAAGTGCAAAAAATGTTTTGATAACATCTTTTTTGTGTGAGAAATTGATAGATCTATTGGCCAAGTCATGTTAAGCTCGTAAAAATTTTTTTGTACTTTTTCATCATTTTTGCAGGGTGACAAGCCTGCATATTCCTAAAGTTCACAGTTTTTCTGGGGACCAGCTCTATCCGTGGAGGGCTCAACATCCTCGCTGCTACCCCCGTAATCCTCAAAGGTCCCTACTGCAGCGGCGGCTACCCACAGCCACACACCACGGGTAGCGTCACGTTTAATCCCTAAAAACTGTCCCTCCCCAGCCAGCTACCACCTCGTTCTGAATACTCCACGGCCCTGGTGGGTGAGTCTAATTGGCGTCACGAACAGGATCTACCGATCCGGTAAAACCAGGTCTTGTGTGCCGACAGACTGTATTTTTGGGCCTCGGCAATGGTGGACCTGAAACACTGAGACCATGTGCTGGCAGAGGGGCGTTCCACAGCCCCTCATCGTGTGTCAGGTCAGCACCGGGTGCGAAAAATTGACCACACCCCTTCCATTCTCCAACAATTGGGAGGGTAGCTCCAAAGACTGTATAATCCCACCCAGGGGTGTGACTGCCACCAACTATGAAGAAGAGAGGGAGAGGAGAGAGACAACAGCACGAGAAGCAAAGAAAGTGGTGGGAGGCTAAGAATGGTGGATTCAGGCTGGTATGGCATGGAGTGCGGGGTGGAAAGCCAGATACCAGCTTTGTATCTCACCTTTTTAGATGAGGATGCCCCGAGTTCACCGGAGGAAGGTCAGGATCGGTCGCACCAACTGGACCCAGATTGGATGCCCCCGCTGAGTTGCTGACTCCAGCAGACAGGGAACTGTGACTGCGCTGTGGCAAGTGGTGCCAAGAGGGTCCTGGCGTGTGGAAATAAGGAGGTGGGTCTCCCTGGAAGCCCAGACAGGGTCCATAAATCACCGAAGTCAGTAACTGGTGGGCCTGAGGAGGGCACCGTACTGGGGTTGAGGGGGTCGCGTAATATTCCGGTGTGCCGTGTAGCCCCAATGCGCCAACAATCTGCTCATCCCGAGACCGGGCATCTGTTTGGTGAACAGCCGCTACGCTCCTACGCGGTGCGGACCTCTGTCTTACCGATGACCCCGAAGGTCACCGAGATGGCGCGACGACTTGCAAAGGCCTAGATGAATGCACTTGTCCGGTGGAGTTGGAGGAGTAGAGAGAGACGGCTCCACTTTGGTGGGGCGTCATCTCGAGGGATTCCGCAGCAGCCATAAGCGCCATACAGGCAACAGACTGAGTTTTGAACATTGCTTTCCCTTTGTTTACCCCAGTTTTTCCCGAGAGTGTGTCTCCCATGTTGATAAAGGACGTTGATCAATGAACTATGCTTGATTGGAACTGCACTTGTACATAGTTAGGCTCACTTCGGTGCACTCTCTGTTGGCTTTATCATGTGCTTTTATAATGTGATAATGTATGCTTTGAATGTTTGCGCTTTAAATGGATAATTTGCACTTTGACCGCAATGCTTAAAAACTCATTGGCGTGGCCGAAGTATCGGTCAGTTTAGTCCCTTTTGCAACGCCCAGGGCTTGCAAAAGGGTTTTTCTTGGGGTGGGTTCCCGAAGACTTAAAGAGATAATCGCCAAACTGTTTGAACTCTTTTTCTACTTTTCTATATTTTTCTATCCCAATGCCCCTTTTATACGCTAGACATAGTAACATAGTAACATAGTTTTTACGGTTGAAGGAAGACTTTAAGTCCATCTAGTTCAACCCATAGCCTAACATGTTGATCCAGAGGAAGGCAAAAAAAAACCATGTGGCAACACTAAGCTCCACAATGGGGAAAAAATTCCTTCCTGACTCCAGATACGGCAATCAGACTAGATCCCTGGATCAACGCCCTATCAAAGGCATCCAGGCCCTTCTTAAATGTTAGTAGTGACTCCCTCATTACACCATCATGTGGCAGAGAGTTCCATAGTCTCACTGCTCTTACAGTAAAGAATCCACGTCTGGGATCATGATTAAACCTTCTTTCCTCCAGACGTAGAGGACGCCCCCTTGTCCCCGTCTCTGTAGAGGACGCACCCTTGTCCCCGTCTCTGTAGAGGACGCCCCCTTGTCCCCGTCTCTGTAGAGGACGCCCCCTTGTCCCCGTCTCTGTAGAGGACGCCCCCTTGTCCCCGTCTCTGTAGAGGACGCCCCCTTGTCCCCGTCTCAGGCCTAAGAGTAAAGAGATCATTAGAAAGGTCTCTGTACTGTCCCCTCATATATTTATACATTATTATAAGATCACCCCTAAGCCTTCGTTTTTCCAAGCTAAATAACCCCAAGTTTAATAACCTGTCTTGGTATTGCAGATCCCTCAGTCTCTAATAACCTGTCTTGGTATTGCAGACCCCTCAGTCCTCTAATAACCTGTCTTGGTATTGCAGACCCCTTAGTCCTCTAATAACCTGTCTTGGTATTGCAGATCCCTCAGTCCTCTAATAACCTGTCTTGGTATTGCAGACCCCCTCAGTCCTCTAATAACCTTGGTCGCTGTTCTCTCTACCCGCTCTAGTTCAGCTATGTCTTTCTTATACACCGGAGACCAGAATTGTACACAGAATCTAAGTGTGGTCGCACTAGTGACTTGTATAGAGGTAAAATTATGTTCTCCTCATGAGCATCTCTGCCTCTTTGAATGCATCCCATTATTTTATTTGCCTTTGCAGCAGCAGCCTGACACTGGCCACTAAATGTGAGTTTGTCATCTACCCATACACCCAGGTCTTTTTTAGTGACAGTTTTGCCCAGTGTTTTACAATTAAGCACATAATTATACCTTTTGTTTCCTCTGCCCAAGTGCATGACTTTACATTTATCCCCATTAAAGCTCATTTGCCATTTATCAGCCCAAGCTTCTAGTTTACATAAATCCTCCTGTAATATAAAATTGTCCTCCTCTGTATTGATTACCCTACAGAGTTTAGTGTCATCTCCAAATATTGAGATTCTACTCTGTATGCCCCCTACAAGGTCATTAATAAATATATTAAAAAGAAGCGGGCCCAACACTGACCCCTGTGGTACCCCACTGTTAACTGTGACCCATTCTAAGTGTGTTCCATTAATGACCACCCTTTGTTTCCTATCACTAAGCCAGTTCTTAACCCACTTACACATATTTTCCCCTATCCCCATTGCTCTCATTTCATGTATCAACCTTTTGTGTGGCACCGTATCAAAAGCTTTTGAAAAGTGCATATACACCACGTCCTCTGCATTTCTTTGGTCCAGTCCAGAACTTACCTCTTCATAGAAGCTTATCAGATTAGTTTGACAGGAATGGTCCCTCGTAAAACCATGTTGATATTGGGTCATGAGGTTATTTTTCTTCAGATACTCCAGTATAGCATCTCTTAAAAAACCCTCTAGGATTTTATCCACAGTAGAGGTTAAGCTTACTGGCCTATAATTTCCAAGTTCAGTTTTTGTCCCCTTTTTGAATATTGGCACCACATTTGCTATACGCCAGTCCTGTGGTACAGACCCTGTTATTATGGAATCTTTAAAGATTAAAAATAATGGTTTATCTATGACGGTACTTAATTCCTGCAGCACTCTGGGGTGTATCCCATCCGGGCCCGGGGATTTGTCAATTTTAGTGATTTTTAGACGATGCCGTACTTCCTGCTGAGTTAAGTTGGTGACATTTAATTGACAGTTTTTGTTATCACTGATCATATTGTCTGTCATGGGATTTTCTTGTGTAAATACTGTTGAAAAAAAGTCATTTAGCATATTGGCTTTTTCCTCATCCTTCTCCATCATTTTATCCAGACTATTTTAAAGGGGCCAACACCATCATTTTTTAGTTTCTTACTATTTATGTAGTTAAAGAATATTTTGGGATTCTTTTTACTTTCTCTGGCAATGAGTCTCTCTGTCTCAATCTTTGCTGCCTTGATTTGCTTTTAAAGATGTTATTTAATTTTCTGTATTTATTTAATACCTTATCACTACCTACTTGCTTTAATTCCCTAAATGCTTTCTTTTTGTCACTTATTGCGCCCCTTACAGCCTTATTTAGCCATAGTGGTTTCCTCCTATTTCTAGCATGCTTATTCCCATAGGGTATATATTGTGCACAGGTCCTATTCAGGATGCTAATAAACGTCTCCCATTTGCTTTGTGTACTTTTATGTCTCAGGATATTGTCCCAGTTTATTGCACTAAGATCATCTCTCAACCGTTGGAAATTTGCCTTCCTGAAGTTTAGTGTCCTTGTGGCCCCTCTACTACACGTCTTATTAAAGGATACTTGAAAGCTTATTAAGTTATGATCACTATTACCCAAGTGACCTCCAACCCGTATATTTGATATGCGGTCCGGCCTGTTGGTTAATATTAGGTCCAGCAGTGCCCCCCTTCTTGTTGGGTCCTGAACCAGTTGTGAAAGGTAATTGTCTCTCATAGTTGTCAAAAACTTATACCTTTGCTGGAACTGCAGGTTTCTGTTCCCCAATGTATTTCAGGGTAGTTGAAGTCCCCCATAATAATGACTTCTCCCTGAGTCGCTGCTTCATCTATTTGCTTTATGAGGATATTCTCCTCCACTTCCATTATTGTTGGGGACTTATAACAAACCCCTATCAGTAATTTATTATTTTTCCCCCTCCCCTTATCTCCACCCACAGGGACTCTACATTTCCATTAGATTCACCTATATTATCACGCAGGATGGGTTTTAAGGATGATTTTACGTATAAACATACACCCCCCCCTCGCTTATTTGCACGGTCATTTCTGAACAGACAATAGACCTGTATATTAACAGCCCAGTCCTGGCTCCCGTCCAGCCATGTCTCCGATATCCCCACCATGTCATAATTATTTTCCAACAAAATCAACTCTAATTCCTCCATTTTGTTGGTGAGGCTTCTGCCATTAGTGAACATGCACTTTATGCATCTCTCTTTACCTCTATTCCTTCCTACTAGATTGACTGTTCTAACCCCACCCCCCATGCCACCCCCAATTTTATTACTTGTGCCCAGGTTATTATTTACACTATCATCCCCTCCTGTACAATGAATACCCTCCACCCAATCCCTAGTTTAAACACTCCTCCAACCTTCTAGCCATTTTCTCCTCCAGCACAGCTGCACCCTCCCCATTGAGGTGCAGCCCGTCCCTAGCATAGAACCTGTAGCCAACAGAGAAGTCGGCCCAGTTCTCCAGGAACCCAAACCCCTCCTTCCTACACCAATTCCTGAGCCACGTATTTATCTCCCTAATCTCCCTTTGCCTCTCTGGTGTGGCACGTGGTACAGGCAGTATTTCAGAGAATACCACCTTGGAGGTCCTTGCCTTAAGCTTGCAGCCTAATTCCCTGAAATCATCTTTAAGGACCTTCCACCTACCTCTAACTTTGTCATTTGTGCCAATGTGCACCATGACCGCTGGGTCCTCACCAGCCCCTCCCAGTAATCTGTCACCTGATCAGCAATGTGCACCATGACCGCTGGGTCCTCACCAGCCCCTCCCAGTAATCTGTCACCTGATCAGCAATGTGCACCATGACCGCTGGGTCCTCACCAGCCCCTCCCAGTAATCTGTCACCTGATCAGCGATGTGCACCTTGACCGCTGCGTCCTCACCAGCCCCTCCCAGTAATCTGTCAACCCAATCAGCGATGTGCACCCTGACCGCTGCGTCCTCACCAGCCCCTCCCAGTAATCTGTCACCTGATCAGCGATGTGCACCCTGACCACTGCGTCCTCTCCAGCCCCTCCCAGTAATCTGTCAACCCGATCAGCGATGTGTCGGACTCGAGCGCCAGGTAGGCAGCACACTGTTCGACGATCCCTGTCTTTGTGACAGATTGCCCTATCTATTCCCCTAATAATTGAGTCCCCCACTACCAGCACCTGTCTGGCCTGCCCTACTCTCCTGTTTTCCCCCTTACTGGAGCAGACACTCCTCTGGCTTTCAGAGGTCATGCAGCAGTGCTCTCCCTGAACTCACACCCCCCTCATCCGCCAACATAGCAAATTTATTGGGGTGTGCCAGATCAGGGCTAGCCTCCCTGGCACTCTTCCCTCTACCCCGCCTTCTAACTGTCACCCAGCTAGCTACCTCACGGTCCTGCAGCTCCATACTACCATCCTCCCCCACATCTATCCCATTGAGCAGCTGTTCAGTGAGCAGCAGACTCCTTTCCATATTGTCTATGGATCTCACTGTTGTCAGTTGTTCATTTAGATCCAGTATCTGGGCTTCCAAATGTACAACGTACTCACATCTCACACAGCAGTATGCACCCTCGACCGGCTGTTCAAGGAATGCATACATATGGCAAGATGTACACTGGATGGCATTGCCAATTATGGGGCTCATTTCCTAATGGGTAGTGCACCAGACAGAAATGATAAGTAAAAAGAAATGCAAGCGTTAATAAAATACAACCAGCAATTCAGTAATTCCTCCCTTCCAAACTCCCTGAACCCAAAGTCACTGAATCACAAGTCACGTCACACACTTACTTCCGTCCGCACTTACGCTCCCGGTCACACTAAGCTCGAGGTCACACTTGCTAAGAACTAAGATTTAATTTTTTTTTCCTTAGCAGAAAATCAGCCTATAGCTCAGTGTACTTCAAATAGTTCTTATTTTGTGAAAAACTTGTTTTATTTGCCTATTGAGACTCAAAGACTTTGATGAGAACTCTGATTGCCTTTTCTTCATGCTGCTGAGCCAGAGACTCTATGTGTGTATTAATGCAGCGCTGCCCATAGATGTACTGTATATGGCTTCAGAACCTCGGACAGCACACACTATACCTACAATAGCTATAGTATGCACGCTGCTGTCAGTGAAGCCGCTGGCTTCATTCATAAAAATGTATAGCAGCTGACAGGAGCCGGCTGCTGTACATAAGAGATTAAATCATTTTATGGCCACCTGAGTGGGTGGTAGGTCTCTAGGGGGGGTGGGCACCCCGAGAGACAGTATAGACACATTTATTAATAAAAATAATACTTTTACAACACAGAGAACAGTTTGCTCATCCCGCAGGGATGAGCAAACTATCCGGTAATTGCTGCTTGTCTGAAGTCAATTGCGTTCACCACATTCGGATCTGGATGCGGTGAACGCAATTTCACTTATAAATGTGACCCTAGCCTAAAAAAGAAACCTTTGTCAGTGGGAAAATAAAAAAGTTACATCTCCGGGAGGAAGAGAAAGGGGGAAATGAAAGCACAAACAAATAATTGCTTGGCCCTTAAGGGGATTAAGGAAGTTATAGCTCTTCTTATTCTGGTGCTTTTTAACTCATTTTGATGTACTTTTCCTTTACTTCTACTCTGCTTCCGATGGCATATTTTCTGCGGTTCTTTCTGACCACAGACTGATTACTGTTTATACAATGAAACTTCTACATCAGAACACGGCGTCTCACCTGACAAGCGTCTTTCTCTCCTTTCGAGTATCCGGCACATATCATGGTGTCATCCACTAATGTGCCTTTGCTGCTCAGATCTGCATTCTCATGTAACATCTTGTCACACGTCTCATGATCGATCAGCGGCACCTTCACATTCTGCAGAGTGTACGGAGACGGTAAATCCACTAATAAAATGATAAGAGAAGAAGCAGTAAATCTCAGAGTAATGCCACAGCCTCTAAGACTGCTACAAATATTTATAGCTGTGAATGTCTATAGGTGTGAATATCTATAGCTGTGACTATCTATAGGTGTGAGTATCCATAACTGTGAGATCTGGGGAGTCTGTCTCTTCTGGGGAAGATTTTGGATGAGTTTCTGGCCTTTCTGTTGGACAATATACAACTTTTGTAATATTTATCACCATGAATGGGGTTGATGTCAGCTATGATTTGTCAGCTAACATTAAGCCCAGGGGCTAGTAATGGATATGTGTCTATCAGACACCCCCATTATTAACCAAGTAAGTGTAAAGTTAAAAAACACTCACAGGGAAAATAGTTTATTATATTAAAACTCCCCACACTACCCCTCATTCACCAATTTATTTTCAAAAATGTTCTCACGAAGCTCTGACGTAGCCCACATCCCCTAAATGCGGCTCTAGTGATTGTGAATAGCAGTAAAGTTCAACTATTTACAGGTGCAAGGTAGATATCATCTCTCATCAGTGCTGCCAGGTCTTGCTGGGTGCAGCATTGAGCTGGCAGCTCTGTAGAGAGAAGACATCTCTACCTGGCACCTGTAAATAGTTTTCCTCTGCTACTATTCATAGTCACCACAGCTGTATTCAAAGAACGTGGGCTGCATCAGAGCTTCGTAGAGACATTTTTGTTAATAAATGGTGTGAACGGTGGGTGTGTGAGGGAGTATTTATTCAAACAATTTTTTTCCTGAGCGTGTTTTAAGCTTTACACTTACTAGTTTAGTAATGGAGGTGTCTGATAGATGCCTCTCCATTACTAACCCGTAGACCAGATGCCAGCTGACAATTCACTGCTGACATCTACTTCCACAATATTACCCAGGATGCAACCGCACCAAAGCAATCGGGAAGAGTTGCCAGAATTAACGCAAAAAATGGATGTACCAATACTGGGGCTGCTGCAGCCTGCTATTTTTAGGCTGGGAAGTGCCAAATAACCATGGACTTTAAAACTCTGATAATACCAGCCTGCAGCTGTCTGCTTTACCTTGGCTGGTTAGTAGGGGGGACCCTATGCGATATTTTTAAATGATTTATTTATTATGTTAAACCAGGCTAAAAACTTGTTTTTGTTCCACATGGAATGCGCTAAAGGTTGCAAGTATACAGCCCTGCCTATATACCTGCTCTAATCTTAGCTCTGCCTTCTACTGTCACACCAGTTACGGCTCGTTAGCAGGGACAGTGTGCTCTTGAGCTGTGCCTCAATCTAGGGGTCCACATCTTGCTCCCAAGATTACCTCTCAATGTGGGAATGCCTGGGTCTCATTCCTTGCTATGCTCCTAAATGTAACTCACCTAGATTTCCCCTCTCCTCCCTCCATGGAAATGAAGGGGCAGGAGAGCAAGGAAACACATAGGTAATTCAGGCAAGGCAACTGGTATGAAAACACTCCAGTAATTTCTCCAGAAGGTAGATATGCAGGTGCAAAACAACTGCACCTCTGCTTCACAAGTATGAGTTCAACCACTGTGGTATGAATAAAAATTCTATAGCTGGCATTAAGTGAGGCCAGACGTGGGTAGATATAGCAGAAGGAGGAGACAATCACAAGCTGCAGTTGAAGTCTAAAAGATTACTAAGCCAGCAGGAAGTTTGTCCTTAACCCCTTTAGCATAGAAGAGAATGTACTACAGCAAACCAACAGCTAAGTAAGTTCTACAGAAGGCCTGCAAACTATTAAACACTTTAAACTCTAAAACCTCCTTACCCCAAGTCCAGGGGTGACTAAAGGAAACAACACACTCATAACACCTACATATAGTCTCCCTGAACTGCAGTGTGCTGAGCATCGCACCACGTTGCGGACGGCCAACCACAGTTATGCCAGTATCCAACATGGCAATGGAATTACCAAGTGTGACAGACAACCCTCGCATGTTTAATGGCTGAAAAACAGTTGCAAAACATGTGGAGCGATGACTTGCACATGGTGCTCGAGCATCCCCGATACCCAGCTGAGTACCAAGCAGTGGCGAGATCCTGTTTTGTTAGGTACCAGTGCCCTTGTGTGATTGATACCTTTGCTCACCTATATATATGTCCATGAAGGATCCCCATAGTAAGGCTACTTTCACACTACGATTTTTGCTTCTCCGATGCTGCCCAATAAAAATCGGACAGCATCGGACCGATTTTCGGACCCCATGCATCCCTATGGGGATCGGACCGAATCGGCTGTGCACTAAATGCCAGCCGATTCGTGTCCGACCCGATTCTGCCCAATCTTTGCCGATTTTTTTCCGGTGAAAAAATCGTTGCCTGCAACGATTTTTTCATCCGATTACAAAATTGGGTAGAATCGGCCTGAAATCGGGACGTAAAAAATACAATGAGTGTCAATGGTGATCGGAAAGTGAGAGCAAATCGGGCCGAAATCGGCCCCGAAATTTGATACTGAGCATGCTCCCACATTCCCTGACCGCTCCCAAAGCACACTCCCAGCCCTTCCACAGCTCTTTTCCCGCTGTTTTGTCCAGGGAGCGTGCAGGAGAAGAAGCTGCTGGCCACAGGAGGTGAGTTCAGTGCTCAGGCACAATCATGTTCAAGCAGGGTCCAGTACTGGGTGAAGGAAACCGGGGTGCCTACTCTGTCCATGGTGCAGGGGTCCGTCCGGGGGTCCGTCCAGGGTCCTTGTGTCCTTGTGATTTTCCTATCCGATAATAAATCGGACCGATGTATCCGATTGTGTCCGATGTTTTGCATCCGATTATGTCCGATTTTTAACGGACAGCATCGGAGAAGCAAAAATCGTAGTGTGAAAGCAGCCTAAGAGGTGATGTATGAAACAATCCATGATGGAGCTACTGTATAACATGATGGTGAATGTTGAGATGTGGAGCACTTACCCCCACAGTGTATATTTCCCCAGCCGGATACCCAGCACTCCAGGCCACAGGGGAAGGTGACGGAGGCGGAGGGCAGACAGATGGGCTGGATGTACTTGGTGTAGGTGACCGGACTGGAGAGTTGTATTAATGCGATGTCCCAATTGTCCTTATTTTCTTGATACTTTTCATGAATTATAATAGAATTCAGATTACGATTGACTTCATTAGGAGTTTTAAGTTGGAGCTTGTAGGCTCCTAACCTCACATTGTATTTACTGATGTCGAGATCGCTGTGGAACAGAGAAATTGATCAGATGTTAGAAGAGTCATAAAAAGATGTAACATCCAGGGGCCACATTCAGCCCATATTCCACCGCACACACCCAACGACACAATTGCCAACTAATGTCCTTCTCTAAAACTATAGGGATTCGTTGTGGTACTGATGTTTCCTGCTTTACTTTTTATGTTACCCGGAGTTGAGGGTCGGGAGATGAGCATCTTTGAATAAAAATGGTTTTGCTGATACTCTGTCTGGAAATGTAGATGCCTTATGTGTCTATGTTGGGCCGCCCTGTGGCTATGATGAGAATTGCACCATAGTGAGATTTTTACTAGTATGTCACTGTATCAGATTGAATTTGTACAGTTAGAATCTGATCTGTCTGGAGGATAGGTCATCAATATGAGATCATTAAGGGTCCGACCATCAGCTGAAAACTGCTCCGTCAGCTGCTGGAACTAAGTAACGCACAAGAAGGGACCCAGCGGCTCAGTACATTGTTTACTGGTAACTTCCAAGTAGAGATAAGTGTACTTTGCTCGAACATGTTTGCCAATTTCAAATTTGATTCAGTGTCGTGAACTCGATCGAATACTTTCCCTAAAAATCAACGAATGCATATTTGCTCATAAAAAAGTTTGGAATTTAAAATGGCCCTAAAACTTTACCTGTTCGTTTGGGACCAAAATGCTCATGTATAACGCATATTACAGTTGTCCTGGCATTCCTGCAGTGCCCAGTCAGCTTATTCAGCATTGCAGATGAATTGGTTGTGAATGGTGACCTGAATAAAATTATTTATTTTCATCAATATGTTTACTACAAAGTTGTCAGACTTCAATAATGACTGCAACTAAGTAACCACAACCCAGTTCATATACATTGTGGCCTGACATACAGGTGGTAATTGGCAGCTAGGCATTAGGCAACAATAGCGTGCAAACATTCAACTCCAGTACTGATTGCTTGGGTCTGAATTGTGGCACTCAATGCAAAGGTGGGACCCTAGGGGAAGGCAAAGAAACACACCTAAAGCTGCAGAACTTTAACAGCGCATCCCACCATCTTATCTCTGTCTGCACTCCAAGTGGCACGCAGCTCCACTGTCTGGATTCCGTACTGTAGTCGTTTCTCCATGGATCCCCTGCAAGGCTTGGCTGTCCTCGACTATGCCCGGGTACACTCACTGGAGCAAGCATTGCTGTGCTCGGGTATACTCGGCGTGCGGCCCACTGTGGGCCACTTGTAATATCTGGTCGGCTACACTGGGGGTAAAATCAGCGTTATCGGAGGAAGTAGTGTGTGCAAACAAATAAAATGATAAATCCCCGCTGTCCTCCCCCAGATGTGCTTTGTGTATGGCTGTATGTGGGCGGAGAGCAGAAGTGCCCAATCAGTGACTTCAAGTGAGTTTTGGGTCAAGTTTGGGTCCAGAACAGAACCAAATATATAGTCCGACTCAACCCCAGAACCCGAACATCCATGGATCCACTCAGCTCTAAAAGCTAAGGAAAAAATGAAAGTGGAAAAACTGAAAATGGTGTTGGTTTGTAGGTGAGGGGAGTCAGGTATATATTGTGCCTCTCTTCTATTATACAGACATAAGATATCCAGCATGACGGTGGTCCACTGAGATGGGTGAACCCAGAACACTTACTCATATAAGCAGTGGGCAGCGGTCAGCACCCACTGGGGCGCGATCAGGGAGCCTCCACATGTGTGGTCATAGTAACCATCCTTTCCGAGTTCCATCAGACTGACTTGCCACGGCCATGCTCCTTCTACAGCATCTGTGCCACCCACTATCCGGCCGGAGACCTGTGGGGACCCACAGACTGAGCCGCCATCTGCAGGACTAGGAATACCTGGAAGGAAAGATGAATATAAGCCACTATTATCCATGGATCCAGCGTTGCCTTACCACATACACATCACTGCCGTCCTGCTAACATGGCCACCAACTCTCACCAAACATCTGGAGGCTCCAAAAGAGTCAGCAAATCTCAGACTCCACTGACCATGGGATTCCATGAGGTTTCTTCATTCATGGAGATGGGGGATAGGTAATGAGGAGTCGTAAATAGGTGTGAAGGTGTGAACTGCATCTACAGACTCTGCTAATGGTGACCCTATGCACGTTACGTGGTGTTTCCTGCTTCTTTTGTGCCTAAATGTTGGCAGATGTAACCATGAGACATTTTTTTCCTCCATGATTTCTGAACGTGGATGAATCCTCAGATCTATTCTCAATGTCACAAATGTTACTAGTGAATCAATAAAAGTAACCACTTTTTGCAAATTCATAGAATAAAAACATTGTCTTTTCATATCATATCATATCATATCATAGAAAACCAAAACCCAACAAGGGAACGGTGCCAGGACCTCAATATTTCAACCAAAAAAAAATAACATTTTTATTAAATCACAAATATTAAAAGAAATATGCCCATAAATTATATATATGTTGCTTTTAATATTTTTGATTTAATAAAATTGGATGTTTCTTAGCTGAAATATTGTGGTCCTGGCACCGTTCCCTGTTAGGTTTCGGTTTTCTATGAATCAATAAAGGAACAAAAATGCTTTACCGTAAAGTTGTGGACGAAATAAAACACTAAAAAACAAGCAACAGCAAAATTGTGTTTTATGTGTTTTTGGATTTGGATATTTTAAAACCTCATGAAAAGGAACCTGGACGTCTCCTGTGTCTGTAGCGCTACGTGAAGATCATCACCATATCTATTTAGGTCACTGTACTATCCACTGATAAATGGTTATAAAATGCCGTAAAGGTGCGTTGTTTAAGGCTACATTCAGACGGGGCGCTTTTGATCCGTTTTTGCAGTGAAAATGCAGTGAGTGCATCACTTTAAAGGGATCCTGTCACCTCCAAAACGCCTCCTAAGCTATCCAAACCTGTCCCTGCACCATCCCATCACTAATCTCACACTCCTTTTGGTCTCCTAAAAGTATCCTGTGAAAGTGCATAAAAACGTTTTATTACTTCTTATTACTTTATTAAATTGTAGATGTAGAAAAAGAAATGAGAAGAAGGAGCAAATCAAGCCCCATGTGGATGACCAATCACCTGCTTTACTGGAAGGACACATTCATTATACTCATCTGAACCAGCCGTAGTGTAGGGATCCATCAAGATAAGGTCTCTTTGGGGCAGATAGAGGGGCTGATGTGAGCTTAGGACCTCACAGTTTTGCATGTGCAGCAATTGTGGAATTAATGTATTAAACAACTGAATAGAGCGTTTGTATTCACCATTGGTCAAGGAAATAGCTCCTCTCCTTACAGAGATTAATTCTGCTTGCCAGGAGTGAGAAGACTTATAGCCGCAGTGCTCCTCTGGGAAATATGCAAATTATCTCTTCAAGGAAGAAGTAGATGAACTCTAGTGCCACCTATTGAAGGTAGCAATTCTAAAAGTCATATTTGCCTTTTTAACGAGCCTTTCAATATGACTTAGGATCAGAGCCCCAATCTGCAGATGCTGCACTTCGGGGTGATTACCCCTCATCAGTGCAAAGTGTGAGATCTGATATGGCTGTATGAGAGGCTATTACGAGAGCAAAGGAACAGCTACTCTCCTTATGCAGATTGGGGCTCTGATCTGTCACAAATCCTAAGTCATATTGAAAGGCTCATTAAAGAGTCAATTATGACTTGCAGGATTGCAACTTCCAATAGTTTGCAAAAGAGGATTAGAGCCTTAGAGAAGAGAAAAACTTTGAGAAGAGAAGAGGGTTGGAAAAGAGAAAATCGGCAGATGGTAGGAGAGACTTAAAAAAAAAGAAACTGTTAGAAGAGAAAATGGCTGGGTAAGAAACAATCAGAATAGTAAGGAGTCTTAAAGAAGGAAACCATGAGAAGAAACAATGGTTGGGTAAGAAACTATCAGAAGATTAGGGAACCATAGAGAAGGAAAGAAAGAGAAGAAACAATGGTTGGGTAAGAGACAATCAGAAGATGATGAAGCGTTAGAGAAGGAAAGAAAGAGAAGAAACAATGGCTGGGTAAGAGACAATCAGAAGATGATGAAGCCTTAGAGAAGGAAACCATAAGAAAAAACAATGGCTGGCTAAGAGCTAATCAGAAGATGATGGAACCATAGAAAAGGAAACCATGAGTACTAACAATGGCGGAGTAAGAGACAATTAGAAGATGATAGAAGCATAGAAAAGGAAACTATGAGAAAAGACAATGGCCAGGTTAAAGACAATCTGAAGATGTTGGAGTATAAATGATCTGCCATCCTATGTATCACCCAAATATCAATGACAGAAGATATAATGGATAATGTAGTAGATATTACCTTCATTCCTATGTAACACCACAGATGCTATATACATAACGAGTCCCTTACCGACATATAGGGCTATCAGGACGCAGAGCAGGGTCTTCTCCATGTCTTCACTTTGTCGTCTCTTCCTGGTGATCAGTTGACTCCTCGCAGCTCGTCAGATATTGTTGGGATGGAGAGATGTGAACTTCTGACTGATCTACAGGAAATCATTGATTCTTCTCTTTTTATGACCTTTGTGAAATTTTCTTTTATAACTTAGAACATTTTCAGTTTCATTTCTCTAAATAAATGAATAACCTAACCCCTATATCCACATTTAGTTGTAAGCCAAAGTCCACATCAACCACAACCTGTTCCTTGTGTTAGTAGCTGATATGAAATGTAATGATATAGTAAAGAATCCATAGAGCAGGATGATACCTGTCTGATCTCAGGGGACGCTGCACTCACCTTCCTGTTTATGTATCTCCCATTCATTATAGTATACCGTAGTTGTAATGATAAAGATACATTTTAAAAAAAATGCTCCGTGAGTTGTTAAAGGGAATCTGTCAGGCCAAAAATCCATATGTAACTGATTTCATTTTCTAATTCCTCTCTCTAAGCTCTCTCTAGTCATATATTTATGTTATTTATTTCCCTCCTGTCCTTTGTACACTTCAAAATGATAGAATTAATCTATCTGTCAATCACAATGAGCTCTCTGCTCTCCACTCCCCAAGGAATGAATATTCATGCATCATTGCACAGCTATACCCTCTTCTCTGATCTGTCAGTTGTGTGACTCATTCACTGCAGGCAGAGAAGGGAGGGGGGAGGAGGTGTGTGTTCTTAGCTGCAGCTCTTGAGCTCTTCATGTGATTGTGTGTATCTGAGGCATATGTGTAGTGTGTGCAGTCTCAGATATTTTTATGTGATTATAAGAACATTTGATTATTTGCTCAGGAGATACATACATTACACGTATGCAGGAAAACCAAAGTTTATATATATATATATATATATATATATATATATATATATATATATATATACACATAGACATCATACAGATAGCACAGTGAAGCACAAACACCTCCCCCCTCCCAGCAAAGAGGGGAGGGACACAACACCATCTTGGATGGGTGTGGATAATATTTAAATAACACTTATACAGCAGTCAGACTCTTCGGTTGGTAATATAATGGACTGGACTAATGTTCCAGCTACCTGCAGGGTCTGAAAATGCTCATAACAAGGAAACTTCAAATTGTAAAATAATTATTTTACATGTTTTTAAAAGGTCCGCCCAGACACTTTTCAAAGGTATTATTAGTATCATACTGAAAATGAGCTGACAGAGTCCCTTTAAGATTCTTTAAAGTCACCGTACCTCAGCCCTAGCTTTTCAAACTTTTATGGCATTTTGCAATTGTTTAACAGTGGAATTCCCTCCTAAATCGAACATTTCACAAATTATGATATTATGAACTGTATATTGCTGCACTTAGTTGTAGTAATATAGATAATAACTTTTTTTTTTCTCCACTCCTTTGGGGGAGATACAGGTCATCGAAATGCCTTGCATCAGGAGTGCTAATTTTCTTGCTCAATAAAGCCGAATATGATGCTGTCCAATTATAAAAATATATCGTCAATAAAACTCCCATAGTGAAGGTCAGAATTGTTAAAGCAGGATTGTGTGAGACTTTATCTCTTTCAAGAGACCCCAGTGACAACATCTCCTTTCCCAGCGCTTTGCTATCAGGACATGCCGGGCAGGAGGTATTGCCGACGTGGTCACGTGACACAGGTAGTCTCGCGCAATTCAGCTTGTACAGTATCGATCTTCTTTACTGATGTTTCATTTCAATCTGAATGGTTGGTGGATAACTTTTCCTCCTTATTATGAAGTCTTTTTATGGGTTGAAATTTCACGCCAATAGACCTAAAAGAAATAAAGTGCTCTTTTAATTAAGAAAAGTAACATATTTGGCATCAATAATTTTGGTGTCCTTTATCTGAACTGGAGAAGAAAATGAAAAAAATGAAACATTTTTATCTATATTCCTGCCACTATGCCATAGGAAAGGATCAAAGCCTAGATGTCAGCCGCCTTGAAGACCACAGCCTTAGATCCTGGAGGACAATCATGAAGAGCCTGCTTACTATTCCTGGCAAAACGCGATGGTGACCTACAACCATGAGACAATTATGGCTTATCCCTTATGTTGTGTAGGGCTTAGTGCCATTCTCTCTTCCCTGAGTCATGGTGGGTTTGAGACTTGCCATTCTTTTCCATATTGTGGTTGGCTTGTCCTCATCTCTTCCCTTTGTTGTGCTGGGGTTGGCTATATCTCTTTCCTGTGCAGTGGTGAGCTAGATTCCCTCTCTCTTTTCTGTGTTGTAGTTGACTTGACCCCAAGTCCACCTTAATTATGTCTCAACGACTAGGTGTTCCCTCAAATTATTTTAAAAAGGAAACATTTAAAGAGTTTTTGATTGTCCAAGCCAAAGGGAGTTGAATTGTAACCATCACATGATTCAAAACTTCAATAATCCAGTAAGGACCTATGAATTTGGGGGCAACGTGGACATCAGGTGCTGCCTCAAGTTGGCCAGCGGCGTGTAATACGGTGCAGGGACCAAATAGGTGTCTACAGCACAACACACGTCTGCTGAATGTGCATCCTAGGACACACATCCAGCTGAAGTAGGTGCTGGTGTCAATGGGCCCCCCTGCAGCACAAACCTGATTGCGATCTGTATAGGGATCTCTTAGGGTGGTGTCACACCTGGCGACGTCGCTAGCGACATCGCCGAAAAAGTGACGTATCAGCGATGTCGCTAGCGACGTCGCGCTGTGTAAATGAGTGGCGCGACCGCGTTTTATCGCCGGTCGCAGGTTGACAGGTTTACGGGAAGAACCGTAAACCGGTCAACCGGCGACCTGCGATAAGGCTGGATCTCGCCTTGTGACATCGCCAGAGCGATGTCGACGGTGATCCAGCCTATACCGCAGCGTTGCTGCGGATCGCTCGCTGGGCTGAGCCCAGCCCAGCGAGCGATGTCACCGCCCGCATCGCTGCAGTGTCGCCGGCCGCAGTGATGCTGTGTGACAGCTGGCCAGCGATGTCGGAACCGAGCGGGCACCCGCACATCGCTTCCGACATCGCTGGCCAGATCGTGCTGTGTGACAGCACCTTTAGACTCCACACTTTGTGGCCCTCTCCCCTCATTTCTCTCCAAGTTGCGGTAGGTTTTGTGTCCGAACCACTCTCCTTCATGTTGCTGTTTGTTTTTTTGGTGGGGATTGTGTCTCTTTTCTTTCTGCCTTATGGCAGGTTTTCTGCCAGCTCTGTCTATGTTAAGTTGGGCTCAGTGCCCCTTTCTCTTTCCTGTGTTATGGAAGACTTACTGCCCCCACTCCTCTCTGTGAATACTATAAAACAGCACTCTCCAATTCAGGATTTTTTAGATGAACCGGATTATATTAACAAGAGAACTAATAATAATTAGTGGATTCAGTGCTTATTGTGGCATCATGTGATATTTTGGTTTCTTCCGAGTCCTGAACTCACAGTCACAAAATATAGAAAAAGCAACTGTGGTTCCTAATTTGAGATAACAATAATTAATGGAGTAATCTGCTCTGGTGAAGACACGCTGCCACTTCTAGAAGCCTCTTCACCAGAGCATAACCAAAAATTCTGAATTGGGAATTGCTGCTTTCCTAAAATATTCTCAGATGTAAATCTTCTTAGTAGCACCTCGTAATTGTTACACTGAGTGCTGACCATTTTCTCTACTTACACCCTCCTCTCTATGACATGCAGATTCTGTGCCCCTCTCTGACCACTGACTTACGATGGCCTTAGTGCCCTTCACTTTTCTCCACATCTTGGTGACCATGGGCTTCTCTTTTCTTTTGTGTATTCATGGTAGGTTTGGTCACTCTTCTTTGTGTCAGTGTGGGCTACGTTCCTTCATATCTTGGCCATGTTGTGTTGGGTTTTGTGTGCCCTTCTTTTCTTTGTGTTATCGTAGACTTGATGACTCTCTCTTCTCTGTGTTATTGTATGCTTGGTGCCCCCTCTCAGTCCAGTGTAATGGTGGGTAGTTTATGAATATGTCCATAAGCCCACCCGTGGGGGAGACTGGGATCGCAAACTTCGGAATACAGAAAGTTTGTGGATCCTACGCCTAGGAACGAGATTTCCAACCGGTTTAAATTAGAAGAGTGATCTTATGTATTTTTATTGATTCCTCTTTATTGTTTCCTCCGGGTTTTTCTCTCTAACGTGGATACGTTTTATGTATGCAAAGAAATAACGAATAATGCTATATCTTCTTCGATCCTCACTATGAATTATACGCATTGTGTATTGCTTCATTGTAAATAATGTTCTATATGGACTGCACACCATAACAACAATTTATTGTTATAATATAAAGGCAAAAAAAAAAAATAATATTTTTTTTTTTGGCCTTATAATCATCCACTTTATTGTTATTGAATTAGTATAAGGAGGATGGTGTGCATGTCTCATATCTTGAATATTTTGAACAAATTTTAGTAGCTTTTCCTTCCTTTTGGGAAATTTCTCCCTTTGAGGAATCTTCTTTTTAGGAGTTTTCCTTTGGCATTTCTCTCTAGCCTTTCTTTGGATTGCAGGTTACAATTTATAATGGGAACACCATGCCCTAAATTACCTTGCAGGATTTGAGGTTTTCACACGTGTGCTCATTTGTTTCTTAATTGTTTATGTATATATTGTCTATATGTCTTGAAGTCATTGTCATTGATAAAGTCTATCGAAACGCGTCTGACCGGGTTGCCCCGGCAAGATGTTGCTTTTAATATTTTATATATGAGCACTAAATAAAGGAATATCCATTTGAAGAAATATGGACCCGGTGTGCTGAACTTTCGTTGAAATTTGTCTATGGACCTGGTGGATACCAGCCACTCTGCACACCTGGGATCGGATCATTGGAGGCGAGGGCGAGCTCCTGTTTGCATTCATTTACTCAACATAAGGACAGTTGTTTGGGTGCTAGAATTCTGAGTTTTTTAGCTTAGAAACCTTGTCTTTCCTAACTTGCATCATATATTTTCTGTTTTACTCCCTTTTGTGAATAGGGAGACAAGACAAAATTCGCCGATCAAAAATGTAGCCAAGTTATCCAATCAATTGCTATGAAAAACTACACGAAAAACTTACAAAATAGATAATTTATTGATATATCAATTAAAAGTTTATTTTAACATATCAATCTGGTGTATATTACATGAAAACTCACACAATAAAACCCACCCCCAAAACATAAATGACAAACGAAACGAGAACCCCTCAAGAAACAGAGAAAAGGGGATTGCCAAATGTATCTGTATAGGTCTGTGGTCTACTGTCCAGTCAGAGATCTGTGATCTATAGATCTATAATAACTCTTGTTTGATGTTTGTTACCCCATTCACAATTCGGTCAGTAGTAGCATGAAATAATATCACTGATCCACAGTCAGTTTGAGAGATACCCCAAACAAATACGTCAAGGAATAGGGTAAGATGACTTGACTTTATAGCTTGGCCACCATGTGATGGCCCCACAGTTACTGCCCTAACAGTGGGCAGAGGTTATCTATTTCTTAGGTTTTTCCTGTAGATTTTGATAGGGAGACAAGACAACCAGGCTTACTGGACTGTCATGTGGCACCAAGTAGTGCACCTGCATTTTGATCAGGGGCGGGTGGGGCCGGGGGGCAGAGATGCTTTTGCCCCCCAGGCCGTTCACTTATCAACAGTTCAGGGACGCTGCCCGGCAGATGTATTATCAACAACACTGCAAAATTAAGTCACTGGCAGCTGTGACTACTTTGGTATGCGGCCGCAGGTGATTTAACTATAGAAAGAGGCTGACAGTGTTGTTAATGCACCCGGCGGCTGTAATTGGGAGATGTACCTTTAAATTGGCAGCAGGAGTAGCTGGGTCCTGAGGCGTGCTTACGTAGCATACTCACCCTCCAGAGCAAAGTGCTTTTGGAGAGAAGCACCATAAAGACTTGCATTGGGATGATTGGGTCAGTAAGATCCCCCAGCAGCTGTTCATGGCTGCCAGCAAGACTTACTTATTCCTCATCAGGCCGACATTTCTGTTTGTAAGGCTACGGCAACACTTGGAAGCACCATTGCGCTACCTGGATGCACTAACGGATCCAGTTCTGCAACTTGTAATTTTTTAACAAAACGACCCCACCGTATCCGGATCCCATAAATGTACTTTGCGCTTCCGGATCCCATAGACGCCCATTATAAAAATCCGGTTTTGCAACTGCTGTGAAAAACATTGCGTGCATGATTTTTCACGTAGGCTGCAACACCGGATGCGGTTACCGGATTGCATTAAGTGCCCCATTAGGGGTGGGTAAAGCCCAAAAACAAGAAATATGATTATATCTGTGGCCACCAACAAACTAGTATTTCTTTATTACCAGTTCTGAAAGTAAAAGTGTGAAGATCATGAGAGAGATGGTCTACAGCCCAGAGACCCCTCACCGGTCCGGTACATTATAAGCCAAAGATATTGGAGCACTGAGGCTGTGATAATGAGGAGTGTCAGCAGATAAGATGTTCCCTCTACATGTTTGTGATGGTTATGGGAAATTGACCAAATGATAGAATTCCAGATCTTGTATGTTATCCTGGATCCAGGACTGGTAGGCGGTCACCAGGGTGTAGACCCCGGGACGATTGGGTAAAGCACATCCTTTTCCATGGCTTATAACCCCAGCCTGGAACCAGATTCCCTGCACTTTACACACCAGAGGTCCTCCGGAGTCTCCCTGAAAGACAACAGTGGACAAATAAATCACGGGTCATCGATCATTACACTACTTCCATCCTAAAAATTACATTTATAAGTAATGTCTACATGATGACAAGAAACCTCCAGAATTCTTTGATCTAAGCAACATGAAATAATGAGAACAGGAGAGAGCAGTGGTGACATATACATTTTAATTAAGCGGTATAAGGGCAAACTCTGGAAGGACAGGGATTGTAGACCACGGCACCACACACAGTACTAGCAGTTCATTTCTTATGTCCCACCCCTTCTCCTATCATTCACCACCTCAACCGCTGAAGCAGATAAGGCCTGGCTGGTCAAGATTGACATCTTCATTAGCGTCAGTTTCGGCCAAGTTTGTACTACACATGCACCTGCTAGCCTGCTGTGCGTAGTACAAACAGGAAATCACCGCAAAGCGGGCCAAAAGGATTTGAAAACGGTGGTACTGCCTATGTCTGGTGGGTATGATGTCTGTCTCTCTGTGTGTCTGTCTCTGCAAAGCACTATACTGTATATACATGTCCACACTACATCTTGTATTACAGTGTGTCTATATACAGTATACTGTATGTATATAATGTGGATCTGTGCGGGCAATATAGTGCTGTATATACAAGATACAAAGCTAGCAGTCTATTTTGCATACAGCCAACAGCCATTTATTGTGCTTACGGCCATCAGTCATCTATTGAGAACACTTCACAATGTACAGACGTCTGCAATGGGACAATAGACAATAGGTCCTGTTCAATATATGCCTTGTCTACCTGAAGAGCCAAAATGACAAAAATGTGAAACTGTATGCTATCTTGGTTGATCGAAGTAACAGATCTTTGGCTAGATCAACATTCTTTGAGTTATTCAACATTAAAGGGCCAAACACTCCCTACTCATTAAAAACGTGTGCAGGCACTGTGACGACAGCAGGCAGGAAAACTACTGACTACCAAATTGAGTCCTTAGATGGACAATTCTGCCTGCCACTACCTACGAACATCAAATGTAACCAGATCCCTGACAACAGATTTGCTATTCCTACGCCAAACTGCAGAATGAGTCAGCTTGAAGGAATGAGCAAGAATGAGTCAGCTTAAAAAGCAAAACAATCATCAAAGAGTTAAAACAACTGTAAAGGAAGATTCTGCATGAGTTAAAGCTGCATTTAATGCCAGTACAGGCCCATCTGCAAAACATATATGGTGTATAGATTCTGGTGCAAGCAGCCATATGACAAAAAACAAGGATTTCTTCACTGACCTTGATGAAAGCAAGTCAGAAAAGGTCATCTTAGCTAATGGTTACTATATGACTTCAGAAGGAGTAGGAGACGGCTACCTCCACTGTCCAGTTTCCTCAGCACAAAGCAGAAATATCCCAGGAGACTTTTTTGGAGAGCTACCAAGTTATTCCAGCTTCAGTAGTGATGGAACTCAGTGAGGCACAGTCTTTCCGATAAAGTCTTAAGCTTTTATTATGTCATTTTAAAAGGTGAAAAACATCCTTGTAGCAGACGTGTTTCGAGTACGTAGTACTACTATAGTAGGTGAAACAAAGCTTATATTTTCGTTAAGTCACTTAGGGCGAGGGTATCCAAAGTGGATATCCACTTAGCTTCACATCTAGCCAAAAGCTTCTTCAAATCTCCCCCCCTGATACCAGCATGGATACAGTCTATACCCCTCACATGTAAACCATGTGGCTCATAACCATGATGTGAATGATTGCAGGGGGAGGGTCTTGAGCAAGGTAATATTGTCCACTGTTCCGGCAATCCCCCTCACGTTCTACCGTACTCTCACCCGTAGTTCCCTACATAGAATTGAAGGCACAGTGCCGGCCTGGCTGATTTTAAAAACCAGCGGCACTGCAAGGCCACTGGTGGAGTTGACCGGGGAGGGCGTCAAATGCCCAATTATCCCTCTGCCCCTTGGCCCAGCCCATCCAAGCTTAGTGTACTGGATCAAAACCATTGGTAAATGTAATGGATTATATGGAAAGAATTGCAGCGCTGCTGGTGAAGACGATATCTGATGAAGATGACAAAATAACAGTTTTATTACTCTACGAGTTTCAAAGTTGAATAAACTCCATCAGTTCTTTCTGATCAAGCAGTTTGTTCAACTCGGAAAACTCGTTGATTAATAAAACTGCAATTTTGATCAACATCTTCATTAGATATCTTCTTCACCAGCAGGCAGCAAGTTTTCCATATATCCCATTCCAGGATCAAGTTTTCTAAATTAGTCATTAACCCTCAATGCCCCATGAAAGTATATCCCTCATCAAACTTGTCATTGCTTTGGAGTGGGGCTGAGAAGCAGAGCCCGGCACAGAGGGCAGGGTATGCCACAATCACCACTGTCAACTCGTGGCCCTCATTTACTCTTGTCTTCCCTTGAAAATCTTCCCCATGGAAGTTTTGACTTCTTTTCAGGTTCTAAGTTACACCTGTGATCTTCAGGGAATGCACCTTTGAATGTGAGACATTGCCTGCCCTCTACACAGTGGCTAAATAGAGTTGGTGGCCCAGTGTGAAATTTAGACCTGCCCCCCACGAACACATTGTCAGATGTATTGGCCCTGTGTAATGTTCTAATACTTTAAAGACTCCCAGATTGACCCCTTCCCCTTCAGTATGTATTAATGTCCCTCATCCTGCTCTATATGGTCTTCCTGGATTATGGCCCTTTTGTGGTATATATGTCCCTCATCATGGTTTTTATGGTCTTCCTCCACCTCTGCCACCATAGTCCTTCAATTGTTATAATGCATCCCCACAATCTCCTTACATTACAATGTACCCCTATAGTCGTCTATGTATTATAATGCATCCCATAGTCCCCCATTCATATGGTAGCCATTATAGTCATCCAATTATTATAATGCACCTCATTATCCTCCATATAGTATAATACAGCCTCACATCTCTCCATAAAGTATAATGCAGCCTCACATCCCTCCAGATAGTATAATGCAGCCTCACATCCTCCATAAAGTATAATGCAGCCTCACATCCCTCCATATAGTATAATGCAGCCTCACATCCTCTTATAGTATAATGCAGCCTCACATCCTTTCTTATATAATGCGCCTCACACCCTCCATAAAGTATAATGCAGCCTCACATCCCTCCTTATAGTATAATGCAGCCTCACATCCTCCTTATAGTATAATGCAGCCTCACATCCCTCCTTATAGATAATGCAGCCTCAATCCTTTCTTATAGTATAATGCAGCCTCACATCCCTCCATATAGCATAATGCAGATTCATATCCCTGCATATAGCATAATGCAGCCTCACAGCCCTCCATATAGTATAATGGAGCCTCATAGTCCATCAAATATAGAATAATGCAGCCTCAAAAGTCTCCATACAGTGCAGATTCAAAACTTTCCAAATAGTGCAGCCTCATAGCCACTCCATATAGCGCAGCCTCATAGCCCCTCAATTTAGTGCAGCCTCATAGCCCTCCATATAGTGCAGCCTCATAGCCCCTCCATATAGTGCAGCCTCATAGCCCCTCCATATAGTGCAGCCTCATAGCCCCTCCATATAGCGCAGCCTCATAGCCCCTCCATATAGTGCAGCCTCATAGCCCCTCCATATAGTGCAGCCTCATAGCCCCTCCATATAGTGCAGCCTCATAGCCCCTCCATATAGTGCAGCCTCATAGCCCCTCCATGTAGTGCAGCCTCATAGCCCCTCCATAAAGTGCAGCCTCACAGCCCCTCCATATAGTGCAGCCTCATAGCCCCTCCATAAAGTGCAGCCTCACAGCCCCTCCATATAGTGCAGCCTCATAGCCCCTCCATATAGTGCAGCCTCATAGCCCCTCCATATAGTGCAGCCTCATAGCCCTCCATATAGTGCAGCCTCATAGCCCCTCCATATAGCGCAGCCTCATAGCCCCTCCATATAGTGCAGCCTCATAGCCTCTCCATTTACTGGAGCCTCATAGCCCCTCCATATAGTGCAGCCTCATAGCCCCTCCATATAGTGCAGCCTCATAGCCCCTCCATATAGCGCAGCCTCATAGCCCCTCCATATAGTGCAGCCTCAAAGCCCCTCCATATTGTGTAGCCTCATAGACCCTCCATATAGTGCAGCCTCACAGCCCCTCCATATAGTGCAGCCTCATAGCCCCTCCATATAGTGCAGCCTCAAAGCCCCTCCATGTAGTGCAGCCTCATAGCCTCTCCATTTACTGCAGCCTCATAGCCTCTCCAATCTCCATATAGTAGAATGCTCCCCCCCTCCCCCATAATCCTCCGGCCACCTTGCACTGATTTATAAAAGAAAAATCTTATTTACCTCTCCCAGTTCCCCTGCTGCTCTGATAACAGACTCAGGAGGATGTGGAGGCTGCAGCAGTGCCGGCAAAGCAGAAAGTGACGCCTTCTCCTAGTGTGGAGGCAGTGGCACCAGCCTGCTTTATAGGAGTTCCGCAGTGGAACACAGGCCAGCACTGCCGCCTCCTCTCCCTGTAACACTGGCTGCGCAGTCATATGGATGTGCGTCCTTGGAGACACACATCCATGTGAAGTGGGCGCTCAGCGCTGGGACCGGCGGTCGCGGGGGGCCCCTTATAGGTCTGGGCCCCGTAGCACCCGCGACCCCTGCGACCGTGAACATTACTCCACTGCCTCTTCATATACTTCAAGATCGTTTCAGTAAAATATCAGATTGCCTTGTAAAAAATTAGCCCTCACATGGCTCTACTGACTAAAAAACAAAAACATTATGGGTTTTGGAAAAAAAACTTAACGTGTAACGGGTAGCAGGTATTTGCATATAGCTGAAGGGTGGGTGGGCCCCTGGAATTGATTTCCCAGGTGGGCCCCAGACACTCCAGTCTGGCGCTGACGGTGTTATTCATAAGCACAACTCGTCCTTCAAAAATCAAGAAAATAAGAAAAGGATAGCAGTGGGAGGAAGAGGTGGAAGAGGTGACAACAAAATAATGATAAATGACCTCCTTCTTAAGGGGTTACGGAAGTTCTGTGTCACATAGTGTTATATTCTGTACTTATTTTGATGTATCGTGTTTCGATATTACTGAGTTTTTGGCTGGATTTACTGCGACTGTTTCTGACCTCGGATTTATCACATTGTTTACACAATGAAGCTTCTTCAATAGAACACGACGTCTCACCTGACAAGCGTCCTTCCCTCCTTCCGGGTATCCCGCACATATCATGGTGGCGTCCACTATGGTGGAAGAGCTGCTCTCATGGAAATCCCTGTAATACTTCTCATCACACGCCTTATGATCGATCAGCGGCACCTCCACATTCTGAAGAGTTTTCGGGGAAGGTAAAGGAACTAATAAAATGATCAGAGAAGAGTCAGTAAATAACAGAGTAATGCCACAGCCCACATAGAAAAGGGCTCCTGTGGAAGAACAATACAGGGGCTGACTGCAGTCCAATAAGTCACCATCATACAATATTACACCTACTTTGAATGTAGAAATGGCCTCCTCACCCTATGGACCCTTGTGCGGCTGTACAGGTTACACCAATGATATGATCACCACTGCCACAGCCTCCAATACAGGTGTGAATATCTATAGGTGTGAATGTCTATAGGTGTGAATATCTATAGCTATGAATATCTACAGGTGTGAATATCTATAGCTGTGAATATCTATAGCTGTGAATATCTATAGCTATGATTATCTATAGCAGTGAATATCTACAGGTGTGAATATCTATAGCTGTGAATATCTATAGCTGTGACTATCTATAGCTGTGAATATCTATAGCTGTGAATATCTATAGCTGTGAATATCTATAGCTGTGAATATCTATAGGTGTGAATATCTATAGCTGTGAATATCTATAGCTGTGAATATCTATAGCTGTGAATATCTATAGGTGTGAATATCTATAGCTGTGAATATCTAGAGCTGTGACTATCTATAGCTATGAATATCTATAGGTGTGAATATCTATAGCTGTGAATATCTATAGGTGTGAATGTCTATAGCTGTGAATATCTATAGGTGTGAATATCTATAGCTGTGAATATCTACAGGTGTGAATATCTATAGCTGTGAATATGTATAGGTGTGAATATCTATAGGTGTGAATATCTATAGCTGTGAATATCTATAGGTGTGAATATCTATAGGTGTGAATATCTAGAGCTGTGAATATCTATAGGTGTGAATATCTATAGCTGTGAATATCTATAGCTGTGAATATCTATAGGTGTGAATATCTATAGCTGTGAATATTTCTTTAAGGTTGTGAATATCTATGTAGCTGTGAATATCTATAGCTGTGATAATCATCTAGCTGCTGAAATCTACTAGCAGTCTGAGTCTCATGGCTGTGACCATCTATAACTTGTGACCACTATGCTGTGAGAGTCAGTTCTTTCCTGAAGCTCCACTGCCAGAAATACAGAATAGCAGTGCACCTATAGAGGAGCTTCCGTCACCTCTTCTGTGACGTGTTGGCACCCATGATGTCTCATCAAAGCCCTAAGCATATATAGGCTGCTCGCTGCAAGAAGTGTACCAGGACTCACAGAGCACCAGGGGAGTTGGAGGAGTTGAAAATGTGTTTTCTTCAATATGTATATGGGATGTGTTAGGGATCATCCTGTATTAGGGCTATGTGAGGGGCTTATCTTGTATATAGAAGTTAGGTGAAGGTTCATATTGTATAGAGGCTATAAGAGGGCTCATTCTATATATAGGAGGCTTTTGGGCTCATTCTGTATATAGGGGCTATGCATGGGCCCCCTCCTGTATATAAGAAGTTTGAATGCTCATTGTGTATATAGGGACTATCTAGGGCTCATCTGTAATGATGTAGGATAGGGACCATTCTGATAGGGGTCACCTTGGCGTTGGTAGAACGGCTTCCGTACATTTTTTGCAAAAAAACGTATCATCTAAGTACCCTGTTATTGACACTGTTTTGCACTTGCTTTTTTACTTTTACCTGTATAGCCAAGTATATTTAGACTTTTTTATACAGCCTTTTTTTGTCGTATATGTATATAAGAGGCTATCTAAGGGCTCATCCTGTACATAGGGGGCTATGTGAGGTCTCATACTGTATATTGGAGCTATGTGAGGGCTCACCTGTATAGAGGAGGATATGTTAAGGCTTATCCTTTAAATAAGAGGCTATTTAAGCTCTAATCCTGATTATAAGAGCTACTTGAGGTCTCATCTTGTATATAGGGGCTATGTGAGGGCTCATCTTGTTTATAAGGGGCTATATGAGGACTCATCCTATATATAGGGGGCTATGTGAGGACTCATCCTGTAATAGAGGGTTAATGTGAGGGCTCATTCTGTATATATGGGGCTATGTGAGAAATCATCCTGTATATTGGCGGCTATGTGAGGGCTCATCCTATATATAGGGGTATATATAAGGGCTCATGTTGTATAAAGGGGGCTATATGAGGTTTCATGCTGTATATAGGAGGCTACCTGAAGGATCATACTGTATATTGAGGGGTATGTGAAAACTCATTCTGTATACAGGGGGCTATGTGAGGACTCATCCTATCAATAGGGGGTTATGTGAGGGTTTATATTTTATATAAGAGCATATCTTTTATATAGGAGGCCATTGAGGGCTCATCCTGTATATAGAGAGCTATGTAAGGGGTCATCTTGTAAATAGGGGTTATGTGAGAGCGCCTCCTGTATATAAGAGGCTATGTGAGGGCTTATCTTTTATATAGGAGGCATTGAGGGCTCATCCTGTATATAGAGAGCTATATGAGGGGTCATCTTGTAAATAGGGGTTATGTGAGAGCCCTCCTGTATATAAGAGCTATGTGAGGGCTTATCTTTTATATAGGAGCTATGTGAGGGCTCATCCTGTTTATATTTGAATATGTGAGGCCTCATTTTGAATATAACTCATTATGTATAGTGCCATAAGCAAGGAAAAAGAGTTTTCTTGGTGCACTGCAGGTTTCTCTTTTCATGTCTCCAGATTTGCACCATGACGTATCACATGCTCTATCAAGGCAATCATGTGACACATCACATGATAAATCAGGCTGGTCCCAAGACCCCGTCTACTCCCAATGTGCCCCTGTGTACTGACACTGTCTGACTCATAAACCTCATGGCAAGAAGAATGTAGAAGCCATATTGCAGGAATAGGGATGGTACAGAAAGGGTCAGAATAAGATTTAGGGAATAACATGTAACATTAGCATCCCGGCTCTTTCCTACCATGTGCTATTAATCCTACTGAGGTCTTGTTTTGTTGGGCACCAGTGCCCTTGTGGGATCGGTACCTTTGCCCACCTGTATATATGTGTAAGAAGGATACCCGGGGTAGGAAGTGAAGTTTAAACAATCAAGTGATGGCGCTATAACACGGCGGTGAGAGCTGAGCGTCACTTACCTCCACTCAATGTATCTCCCCAGCCAGATACCCAGCACTCCAGACCAACAGGGAAGGTGACGGAGGCGGCGGGCATACAGATGGGCATGATATACTTGGTGTAGGTGACCGGACTGGAGAGCTTTATTAATGCGATGTCCCACTTGTTTACATCTTTTATATACTTTTCATGCATTATAACAACATTCAGACATAATTGTCATCATTTGGAGATTGAGCTTGTAGACTCCTAACCTCACATAGTAATTATTAGTGTTGCGATCGCTGTGGAGCAGAGAAAATGATTAGAAGTTAGAAGAGTCATATAAAGATATAACATCCGGGGACCGTATTCAGCCCATATCCCACCGGACACCACCCAACTACACAATTATCATCTAATGTCCTTCTCCATAGAGTTTTCTAAGGGTACGATGTGTCCTGCTTTACTTAGGCCGGCTTACACCACGGCGGTATCAGGGAATGAATATTCATAAGTGACATCACTGCACTGCACTACTGTGTAAGCTCAAAGCCAAGAAGTGGAAATCACTCCCATGGGGGCTCTGCATCCTCCTGTCTCTGCTTCTCTCCCTTGTATGCAGGGAAACAAATAAATACATAGAATCTCTCACAGACAGCACAGGCTTCTGCTCAGAGCAACACACATCGCCCCCTCTCCACCAGAAGGTCAGCACAGATGGAGGAGACTTTAATATCTGATAGCTCACCTAGCTACAGTTGTGGCCAAAAGTATTGACACCCCTGCAATTCAGTCAGATAATCCTCAGTTTCTTCCTGAAAATGATTGAAATCACAAATTCTTTGCTATTATTATCTTCATTTAATTTGTCTTCAGTGAAAAAACACAAAAGAGAATGAAGCAAAAAGCAAAACATTGATCATTTCACACAAAACTCCAAAAATGGGCCGGACAAAAGTATTGGCACCCTCAGCCTAATACTTGGTTGCACAACTTTAGCCAAAATAACTGCGATCAACCGCTTCCGGTAACCATCAATGAGTTTCCTACAATGTTCTGCTGGAATTTTACACCATTCTTCTTTGGCAAACTGCTCCAGGTCCCTGATATGTGAAGGCGCCTTCTCCAAACTGCCATTGTTAGATCTCTCCACAGGTGATCTATGGGATTCAGGTCTGGACTCATTGCTGCCACCTTAGAATCTCCAGTGCTTTCTCTCAAACCATTTTCTAGTGCGAGTGTCTTTTGGGTCATTGTCCTGCTGGAAGACCCATGACCTCTGAGGGAGACTCAGCTTTCTCACACTGGGCCCTACATTATGCTGCACAATGTGTTGGTAGTCTTCAGACTTCATAATGCCATGCACACGGTCAAGCAGTCCAGTGCCAGAGGCAGCAAAGCAACCCCAAAACATCAGGGAGCCTCCGCCATGTCTGACTGTAGGGAGCGTGTTCTTTTCTTTGAATGCCTCTTTTTTTCTCCTGTAAACTCTATGTCGATGCCTTTGCCCATAAAGCTCTACTTTTGTCTCATCTGACCAGAGAACATTCTTCCAGAACGTTTTAGGCTTTCTCAGGTAAGTTTTGGTAAACTCCAGCCTGGCTTTTTTATGTCTCGGGGTAAGAAGTGGGGTCTACCAGGGTCTCCTACCATACAGTCCTTTTTCATTCAGACGCTGCCGGATAGTACGGGTTGACACTGTTGCACCCTCGGACTGCATGGCAGCTTGAACTTGTTTGGATGTTAGTCGAGGTTCTTTATCCACCATCCGCACACTCTTGGTTGAAATCTCTCGTCAATTTTTCTTTTCCATCCATGTTGAGCTCACTGGGACGAGGGTACTCGGTACCGGACCCGTTGCTACGGGGAATGCCACGGAGGTCCTGATCCGGACCGTGTCCCGGGCCCTAGCAATACTAAGGGTAATATGTACAGGGGATAGAGTTTATCGTGACGGCACCCACGGTGTGTGGTCAGTATGGTGGACCACCGCTGCTGCAGAACCTCCGGGGATGATGTTAGGCAGCTTAGATGGTACTGCTCTCCGTAGGTAGAAGCAAGGTCCCCGGGGCAGTGGTTGGTATAGTCTATTGTGGATGTAATAGTAGGGGAGGATAGTGGAGACGGGTTAAGGAACACACACTCACTTTTTGTAGTTTCCAAGGCTTTACTGCGATGTTGTCTAAGGTTATAGTGCATGGAGTCTGTACTGGGGCCGGGTTTCTCCCACCCTGTCCTGGTCTCAGCTTCCTGTGCTGCGCTGTGTGTGTGTCCTTGCTGCTGCTTCTAGCTTAGCTGCTGGCACTGTCTCACTCTCTCTCTTTCTGCTGGTACCACTTGGCTAGGCAACTTAAGTCTTCTGTGCTGTACTGACCCCGCCGTGTTGCTTTGCTCTGGTACTGTGGTGGTCTAGAGACTCCACTACTCCTGGTTTCACTGTGCTGTGTGTCAGACACAGTGTCGGATCCGGTGTCCGCTCTGTGCGCTTCTCTGCGGCGAGTGAAGATGGCACTCAAGCTCCCAGATGTGTTCCTCTGTCGTTTGATTCTCCTCTCCTTAGACCCTAGCTAGTCCTGGAATCGTGAGCAGACTGTAGAGAAGTTTGGCACAGCTTCTTTGACACTACAGCCTCTCTCAGTTCTCCCAGGAGCTGAACTCCTCTGAACTCTACTCAGAGCTGACTAACTACTTCCTGTGGACCTGAAGTATATAAGAGAGCAGGTTGTGCTCCCCCTCCTGGCCCAGAGGTGCTAGTGTAAGTCAGTGTGTTGTGGGGAGGGAACCCGTGTGATGTTACTGTGACACATTAACTCCTGGGGTGCCACATCCACATCTAGGGAGGTTAGCCACAGTGCCATGGGATTTAAACTTCTTGATGACACTGCGCACGGTAGACACAGGAACATTCAGGTCTTTGGAGATGGACTTGTAGCCTTGAGATTGCACATGCTTCCTCACAATTTGGTTTCTCAAGTCCTCAGACAGTTCTTTGGTCTTCTTTCTTTTCTCCATGCTCAATGTGGTACACACAAGGACACAGGACAGAGGTTGAGTCAACTTTAATCCATGTCAACTGGCTGCAAGTGTGATTTAGTTATTGTCAACACCTGTTAGGTGCCACAGGTAAGTTACAGGTGCTGTTAATTACACAAATTACAGAAGCATCACAGATTTTTCTAACAGTGCCAATACTTTTGTCCACCCCCTTTTTTATGTTTGGTGGAATTAGATCCAATTTGGCTTTAGGACAATTCATTTTGTGTTTTTTCATTGAAGACAAATTAAATGAAGATAATAATACCAAAGAATTTGTGATTGCAATCATTTTCAGGAAGAAACGGAGTATTATCTGACAGAATTGCAGGGGTGTCAATACTTTTGGCCACAACTGTATGTGGTGAAGTCATCGGTGTCAGTCAAATCTACAAGTCACCCTGCAAAAAATCAAGTCTCATGTGATTCTGACTATGAAAAGGTAAAACTTTATGGCTCTTAATAGAAAGGGAAGAAAAAATAAAAGTGGAAAAACTGAAATTTGTTTTGTCTAGTGGGGGAGGGGCGTCAAGCATAATTTGGGGTTTTTATCTATTATAAAGGCATAAGACGTCCAGCATGATGGTGACACACTAAGATTGATGAAACATGACACTTACTTAGCAAAGCAGTGTGCCGCAGTCAGCACCCACCGGGATGCGATCAGGGAGCCTCCACAATGGTGGGAGAAGTCACCATTATGTCCACGTTTCTGCACACTGACTTGCCATGGCCACGCCCCAACCAGAGCGTTTGTTCCACCGGCTATACGTCCGGTGGCCTTCAGTGGAGAGCCACATACCAAGTTGCCATCAGCAGGACTGGGAATACCTGGAAGGAATGATGAATACAAGTCACTAGTAGCCAAGGATCCAGCTTTACCTTACCACAGACACATCACTTCCGTCCTCCTAATGTAATGGTGGCTTATCGTTCACTGCTATTCACTCCCACGTGGCGTCCGCAGCCAATGGAATGACCACAAACACCGGTCTTGGGGATAACAGCTGCTTCAGCAGGAACAAGAGAATCCAACAGGGAGTATATGTTAGGGTGGCCTCAATCAATACAGTTTGAAGTTGATTACTGACATGGAATTGAGGTTCTGGAGCTTTAAGAGCACAGATTCTGTAGATGTAATGCTTGTAAGTTGTTATAGGAAGGTTCAGAGGCTTTTTGTTGTTTAAAGCAGATTATATATATGGCAAGAGTGTTTTACATACCTGGGAGTCCTGGGGTAATTTCACAGCTTGTCATGGCACGTGCAAAAATACGTCTGGTAAAGCACATGTTGGTCCGGACAGCAAGGATCCAAGGTAGAAAGCTTTTAGCATACTGTCTGTGGTAGACAGAGAAGGATTCTAGGCCTTGGGGCCTGCCAGGAAATCTTCTGGTAAAGGGAATCTCCACACGTGATCTGCTCCCTGTGTCATCTTTTCCAGAACTGGGGGAATTCCAGCTCTCTCTGTCTAGACTAGACAAAGACTGGACATAGCTTCACCTACTGAGCCTTGTGACTGAGTCACTGGCCAACAGGACACCACCCAATTTACATGTCAAATCTTTACAATGCAAGGTAACTTTCACCAGCAGATGGTGCTGAAACACAACAGCTGAGAAGTGCATTAAATATGACAAATGATAAATACCTGAGAATGCATAAGGAAAACATGAGATATAAGGGAATGCAATTGGAAGTTGGTGTCAACAGCTCACTAATGATATGGAATAGACATAGAGGGGTAGCGGGAAGTGAATTGTAGTGTGCAGGGGCTATGCATGATCTGGGTGTAGTTCAGTGGCGGACCTTGAGCATGGAGAGCCCTGGTGCAGCAGCTGCTGCTGAGGAGCTGGGGGGGGCACGGTGGTGTGGGGGTGCTAGTGGATGTCGGCGAGGAGCGGGGGGGATGCTAGTGGATGTCGGCGAGGAGCGGGGGTGGCGGGGGGATTGGGGGTGCTAGTGCATGTCGGCGATGATCGGGGGGGTTCTGGTAAGGTGCCGTAGGTGATGCGGCTCCTACCTGCGCCGAGCCGCGCATTGCAGTCCTGGGAGCCGGGGCGGCAATGGAGAGGAGGCGCGGCATCAGCCAAGGGAAGCAGGAAGCTTCCATCAGTTAACGTCCTTTCCTCTGACACAGGGTCACGGGGGTCGGATGGAGGCCCCCCTGCAGGCTTGAGGGGCCCCCTAGCCGGTTGGGGCCCAGGTGCAGCTGAACCAGCTGCACCACAGTAGGTCCACCCCTGGTGTACTTAAAGGAACAGACACAATCTGGACCGGGTCACTACACTAACATGGCCACACATATACATGCTGACTCTCACCAAATATCTAGTTGCTCCAAAAGAGTCAGTAGATCTCAGGCTCCACTGAAGAAAAGTATTCTGTGAGGTTTCTTCATTCATGGAGATGAGGAATAGGTAATGAGGAGTCGGGAAATAGGTGTGATGGGGTGAAGTGCATCTACAGACAGATTCTGCTAATGGTGACCCCCTATGCACTTGTATTGTGGGGTTTCCTCTATTTTTGCACCCAAATGATGGCAGATGTAAACACAACTCCTGGTAATTGATCCAAGGATTGTTCCAAAATTATCTAGTCATCTTCTATACACTACTATTACTATTATAGCACCATTTATGCCATAGCTCATTACATGGGAAAAGGGGTATATACAGTATAGAAACACCCGCCTAGTATAAATTATGCCAAATAGTAAGGAGATGTGAATAAATGGGCTTGATAGGGAATTTTTGGGCAAACAAACCCTATAGGATTCCCCTATCTAACGGCAGGGTTATATATTGCCCCAATGTCGACTGGCCCTCAGTGTCCCTGCACTGTGTTAAAGGGAATCTGTCAGGTCAAAAATCCATGTGTAACTGCTATAATTATCTAATTCCTCACTCTAAGCTCTTTCTATTCATGTATTTCTTTTATTTATATTTCCCTCCCATCTTCTCTAAACTTCAAATAAAGAGATTCATTCCATCTGTCACTCACAGTGAGTGATCACTAAGTTCTCTGATGTCCCATCCCCATAGGATGAATATTCATGTCACATAATCACATTACTGCACAGGAGATCAGTGTGGGGAGGGGGGGGGGCTACAGCCTCTATCCTTATCTCTTCGCAGCAAAACCAAGAGGTGAAATAACACACCGAATCTGTCTTAGCACAGCAGTGATTCCTGCTTAGAGAAACAAATGAAGTGTAGATCAGGTCAGGCAGATATGCAATAGCTCTCTCACTCTGTGTCCTCAACAGAACAGAAGCTCCTGAAAGTGAAACCTGACACTGCACTGAGAGCAAAGGATGGAGGGAGGAGGGAGAAAGGAGAAGAGAGAAAAGAGCTGCTGAAAGGGAGGATGGATGAGAGAGCTGCTGAGAGGGAGTGCATAATTACATGACAGTTTGTAACACAGCCGGACTAATCCTTTGTAGTTATAATGGAGAGGACTAATCCAGGAGCTCCCTGCAGGGTCTGACAATGCTGATAACATGGAGACTACAAAGGGTAGAATAATGATTTCACATGTTTTTAAAAGGTCTGCCCAGGCACTATTCAAGAGTAACATTAAAAATGACCTGACAGACTTCCTTTAATATGTGCATCTACATCTAATGAATATGGAGCCCTCTATCTATACAGGGAGTGACAGGGGAAATCCTATACAGTCCATGTTCATAGATCATAAAGTAGTAGGCATCAAAACAATTCGTCAGTAATATCATGATACCAAAAGAGATCAATATCAAATTAGCAGTGGGAATAGATGATGCTCCCACGCCATCACAGTTATCCAAGTACAAGCATGTGCCCCAGTTCATAAGGTTATATATTATATTGTAGCATTAATGAGACAAGTCAAAACAAGTCCTTCAGTGTCCACATCATTCTTCACATGAACATGTCAACATAGTCGAGACATTTTCCGACGCTTTTTCACCACTCACATTGGATACAGCTGAACACATTAACACAGTGCAGGGCCACTGTGGGCCAGTTGACGTTGAGCGGGAGCACCAATGTATATCTAAGGTGCCAATCATTGCAGTTAGATAGGGGAATCTGATAGGGTTTGCTTGCCCAAAAACTCCATATCCATCCTATATGTTTACATCTATATATTATTTGGCGTCATTTGTTCTATGCGGGTGTTTTACTGTATTTATACAAAAAGGTTTTTATGGGTATTTGATTTGTTGGTTTTTCAGTTTGTTCATACCTTTGGTACTTGAGAGCTTTACTTCTATACACAGTAGAGGCAAGTACAATATTCATAAACAATAAAAGGCCAGACAGGTACAGGAGGAGAGAAGATCCTGCCCTACGAGGGCTCACAGCCTACAAGAGATGGGCGAGGATACAGTAGGAGAGGAGAGAGGACCCTGCCTGTGAGGGCTCACAGTCTACAAGGGATAGGTGAGGATACAGTAGGAGAGGAGAGAGGACCCTGCCCATGAGGACTCACCGGCTACATAGGGATGGGTGAGGATACAGTAGGAGAGGAGAGAGGACCCTGCCCACGAGGGCTCACAGTCTACAAGGGATGGGTGAGGATACAGTAGGAGAGGAGAGAGGACCCCGCCCATGAGGACTCACCGGCTACATAGGGATGGGTGAGAATACAGTAGAAGAGAGAGGACCCTGCCCATGAGGGATCATAGTCTACAAGGGATGGGTGAGGATACAGTAGGAGAAGAGAGAGGACTCTGCCCACGAGTGCTCAAAGTCTATGAGGGATGAGTGACGATATAGCAGGGAAGGGGAGATGATCCTGTCCATGAGGGCTTACAGTTTGTAAGGGATGGGTGGGAATACACAGTAGGTGAGGCAAAAGGACCATGCCAACAAGGGCTCACAGTCTACAAGTGATGGGTGAGGATACAGCAGGAAGGAGAGAGGATCGTGCCCGCGAGGGCTCACAGTCTACAAGGGATAGGTGAAGATACAGTAGGTGAGGGGAGAGGACTCTGCCAGCGAGGGCTCACAGTCTACAAGGATGGGCGATGATACAATAGACGAGGGGAGAGGACCCTGCCCACAAGGGCTCACAGTCTACAAGGAATGAGGGTGGATACAGTGGGGAGGGGAGAAGATGCTGCTCACAGGGCCTCACAGTCTACAAGGGATGGGTGAGGATACAGCAGGGAGGAGAGAGGACCCTGCCCGCGAGGGCTCACCATCTTTAAGGGATGGGTGAGGATACAGTAGGTGAGGAGAGAGGACCCTGCTCATGAGAGCTCACAGTCTACAAGGGATTGATGAGGATACAGTAGGTGAGGAGAGAGGACCCTGCCCACGAGAGCTCACAGTCTACAAGGGATAGGTGAGGAAACAGTAGGTGAGGGTAGAGCTGATCTTGTGGCAGTATAGTGGACTGAGGGTGACTGCAGGTTGTAGGATTGTCCATTTTGACTCTACTAGGCAAATCGTTTGTGAAAACATAAAAAGTTGCAACATTGTTGCCGAACGCTGACAAATAGAGTCCATGGAGCCTAGTTTAAGAGTCTCAAACACGGGACTAGCCACATATCCCTCCATGGAAGGACCTATCCCTGGGGTGGACTCCTTGCAGAGACCACCATAACCACCATATTAAGTGGCCCTTTCAGTCAATATCCAGCTCTTCACGAGTTTAAAGATAGGACAAGGGAATACCAAGGCCAGGTATCCATCCACAGACAGCTGTTTCGGGGTGTTGCCTCTTATCAGTATGGAGTAGGATTCTGGCTAGGTGGGAGCAATGCCTGGTAGACCAACAAAACAAAGAATTCAGTGTCTCAGGTAAACCAGTCCAGGAAAACACTGCGGGCAGCCGGCTCCGCAAGGAGTCCACCCCCAGGGTTAAGTCCTTCCCTGGAGGGATATCTGGCTAGTCCTGTGTTTCAGCCTCTTAAACGAGGGTCCACAGAGACCATTTGCATATTCAAATTCCCGCCTCCCCACCCAATCGTAAATTAGGACCGGGCGGGGAGCGCAGGGCCAGGAGGGAGCGGGAAGAGGCAGGAGGGAGCGGGGAGCGCAAAACAGAAGGAGAAAGCCACCGGTGAAGTCTTCTCACTGGCTCCTTCCCCGCCTGGGTCCTTCGCTTCTTGCCCCCTGCTGCTCGCTCCCCGCCTGCTCCTAACTCAGGATTGGGTCGGGAGATGGCGGGGGGAGCCGAGGATCGGGCTGTCAGGCGGTGGGGAAGCGAGTAGGGGCTCAATGATTGTTTAAAAGCAGTCTGCTTTTTACCGCCGGCTTTTAAACAATCAAGTGGGCCATTGCAGCCTTTACCTCTGCCGCCAGACCTCTTTATAGGGTCCAGCCAGGGGCGTAACGTGAAGCTCATGGGCCCTAATGCAAAAGCTCCAACGGGGCCCCAATTATTGCAAATCTTTAAAAGCAATAGTCTTTTTCTATAGGCCAGAGGGTCTTTTGGGGCCCCCTTGGCTCCAGGGCCCAGGTGCGATTGCAACCCCTGCACCTATTGCAGTTACGCCCCTGGGTCCAGCAGCTGAGGAATTACTCGGCTTATGTAGTGAATGTTACTTTCATCCCTATGTAACACCACAGATGCTATATACATAACGAGTCCCTTACCGACATATAGGGCTATCAGGACACAGAGCAGGGTCTTCTCCATGTCTTCACTTTGTCGTCTCTTCCTGGTGATCAGTTGACTCCTCGCAGCTCGTCAGATATTGTAGGAATGGTGAGATGTGAAGTTCTGACTCTGATCTACAAGGAAACATTGATTTTTCTCTTTTTATGAACTTCATTTGATTTAATTTAAAAACAGATCCTTTCTGTAGGTAGATTAATAACCTGATCACAATATCCATATTTATTTGTAAGGTGAAGTCCACATCTTCAACCATGACCTGTTAATTGCAGATGTGGAATTTAAGGATATAATGAAGAATCCCTAGAGCAGGATTATCCGGGACCTGACCTCAGGGGACTCTGCACTCACCTTCCTGTTTCAACCTACTATGATGCTGGGCAATCCTAAAAATATATCGTCAATAAAACTCCCACAGTGAAGGTCAGAATTGATAAGGCAGGATTGTACGGGAATTTATCTGTCTCAAGTGGCCAAACTGACAACCAGGGTTGCAAAGGTAGGACGCCAAACATCTCACTCTGACTCTGCCTCTTCAATTTCCCTGAGTTTGACTCCACCTCCATCAAAATGGACACCGACACCATGACTTTGACTCCACAACCAGGGCTGTGAAGTCAGTAAGCTAAACATCCAACTCAGACTCCTCAATTTCCCTGAATCTGACTCCAACTCTGATTCCACCAAGAATGGACACCGACTCCACAGCCCTGCTGACAACATCTCCTATTCTAGCGCTTTACTAACAGGACCTGCCGATGGGAGGTAGTGACACAGAAAGTCTTGCACAACGCAGCTTGCATAGTTCTGATCCTCTTTACCTGTGTTTCATTTTGATCAGAACTGTTGGCGGCTAGCTTTTTTTCCTTATGATCAAGCCTTTTTGTAATTTTACAGCATTACAGTGGGCTAAACGTTCACTCTCATAGACCTGAACGAAATAAAAAGCTCTTTTAATTAGGAACATCTGCATATGTAGGCATCAATAATTTTGGTGCCCAGTACCCTACTAAAGGAAACCAAAAACTGAACTGGAACTGAAGTATAACCATGCAGTAGATAGGTGCATGTTCACACAGACCTCAAAACAGCAAAACCAAAGGAAAGAATCAAAAATGAGCAGATACCCTAAAATAGTAAATAAATAAATTGCAATAGTGCAGGAAAATAAAAATGGGGGACATGGTAACATTATTTTGATGAAAAAATGTAAAAGCCATCCCACCACCGTGAAGGTGACCCTATCGAGACAGTCCCCCATAAGAGTATAGAAAAAATAAAAATGATCTACGTTCCTGCTACAGTGTCATAGGGAAGTATCAAAGTCTAGATGTCAACCGCCTTGACGACCACCGTCAGCAGGAGCTCCACAAGCTTAGATCCCGGAGGACAATCATGAAGACCCTCCTGGCAGAATGTGGTGTCCTACAATCATGAGACAATTATGGGATATCCTGTGGATGGGAATATCCGAAGGTCAAGTCTATGGGTTGGTCAAGGTATTTAAGATATGTTACCACATGGCCTATTAGCTGCATACATTTTTGTTAGGAATATCGGCTGCATATTGTGGTAGAGATACAGGTGATATGTAGCTAGCAGAACCTCGTTCCCTATGGTATGATTACTCATAGTCTGTACGTCGCAGGCTTTTGTGCAATTAGCTAAACAGTCATTTTCTTGACAATGATTTGGTACAAAAAGATTCCTAAAGTGAAAAACACATCTCTCTATAATGGTAGAAATTAGACAGAAGCCTTACAAGTCTTGTGAGAAGTCTCACAAAGAATGAGTCCCTCCAAATGAATCTTTTTTCTATGTGCAAGCTCTGGCTTAGATGGTGCATTGCAAGTATTAAGCCCCCGTTACACACTTCAGTGTCCGAACGATCCGATGTGACCTAGATCGCTTGAACGTCGTTAATTGATCGGTGGTGAGTTGTCACACGTAGAGATATCGCTAACGACGTCCCAACAATGCGGCGCTCCTGCGATCGTCAGGACGACACAGCAAACAATATTTTCGGTCGTTTGTACGCTGTCACACAGCAGCAACGCAAACGACTCCAACCTCAATGTGGGCATAGTTTGTGACGCAGTATGGCAGGTAGGCGTGCCTGAGTTTGTTTATCGGCGCCCCTTCAACTTTCATTGGTGGCCATGACTGCATTCCCATTGGTCAGCCTTGCCTTGAAAGAAGGCCCTTTGAACCATGTCGCAACTCAGGTCTGCTTTCATGTTATCCACGCACGGAACCGCCAATATGTTTTTTTTTTTTTTTTGAGTCAACGCCAGCCAATCACAACATAATACTGACCACCAATCGGTGCAGAGGAGGCACAATGCCCAGGCACGCCTACGTGCTGGGTTACAGAATCAATGAACTCGCAAGCGAGATCGTTATGGATGTGTCACACACCCGATGCTGCAGGTTGAAGGTACCATCATCGTTTGATTTAAGGTCCGGTTCTAAGGGTACCGTCACACCTGGCCATATCGCCGGAGATATCGCCGGAGACGCTCGGAGGTTCGCAAGTTTTTGGCACCCCGCCAGCGCCGCCGTCGTGTGTTCACACGCGGCGATACCTCAGGCGCCGTTACCGGCGATGTTACAGGCGCCATCACCACTGGGGTGTCCATAAACCCCAACAGCGATCCTGGAACAATCGGCGATAGGCCACGCCCCTGCATCGCCTATGTAATCGGCAGCGATATGGCTACGTGTGACGGTACCCTAAAACGACTTATCATTGGTCGCATCGACGTGTCACATGCTACAACGTCGTAACAAAGTTGTTTTGAACGTCTCAAAACCCGTGACGTTTCAAAGATATCGTGCACGATACTGAAGCGTGTAACGGGCCCTTTAGTTTTACACATAGCGTTATGGCGGTCCCTGCTTCATCCTATCCTTTTCTGTCTCTGTGCCCCTTCCCTATTCTTCATCTTGCACTGTACTTAGTGTTTCCCATTCTTGTCCATTGTGTTGTGGATTTTGTGCCCCCCATCTCCTGTCTTCTCACTGACACTGATGTGGGGACATGGCTGAGGATTTAGATCTCAGCTGCCACATTGTAGCAGTGGATTTGATTATTTTGTTGTATCATCGCTGTGCTGACTCCTGTACTAAGACAGAAGGAATGAGGGCAATTGTTCACTGAGTGAGAAATGAGACAAGGACTCTGAGTCTCTCTATTAATAGTTAATTAATAGTCTTAATAGTCTCTCTATTATCGTTAATTAATAGTCTCTAATAATAGTTAATTAACGGTCAGTACATCATTTGAAGTGCATCATTTAAAGTGTGCTATAATGAATTAGACTAGAATTACTATAATGCATTTGGACATCCATCACAGCTGTATCATCTAATCCTGATGTCTCCTCTACCCCCAGGTATGAATTCAATCTTTCACAGCTTTCCCTTGCATTTATTTCTTCCTTGGTCTCCTGCATTTACCATATTGGTATGTCATTACCTCTACCCAGTTTTCCCATTCCCTTTTTTATGACCCTTTGTTTACCCTGCATTATTTCTACATCTGATTCCTTTCACAAAATGGTCAATCCAGGGGGTTCAGGGCCCTCCCCAGCTCCACACCTGATTGCCATTGTGATATATATTGTTACTCACAAATCTGGTCAGACGTTAGTCCGGTCAGTACATACCTTGACGTGCAGCATTTAAAGTTTGCTATGATGAATTAGACCAATATTGGACCTGAAGGTACCTGAATGCTTATTCTCTGTAGACAATATTTCTGTTCCTTTTCATATTCACCCCTATAATTCTTCACTTTTTACTAACCCCCTAATCCCTCCACCTAGTAATGAACTGGTCATCTCTACCTTCATCCTCCCCACCCATCTCACCTCCTCCTCAGAACTGTTCCTCCACATACAATCCTCTGTCTCCAGACACACAACAGACTCATGCTCTCTCCTGCTCTCACCTTCTAATGCTCTCTCTTGCTTCTCCTCAATGCTGGGGATATCTCTCCAAATCCTGTCCCTCGTCGCCATCTCCCCAGAGTCATTTCTAACCAACATTCACAATCTTTCACAATTTTCCCCAACCTTTGTAATGTAATCTTATACCCATTCAGCCAGTCCCTCTAACAGGAGCCCTATGGAACGTGTCCTCTATCTGCAACAAACTTTCATACATTCATGATCTATTCATCATTAACAAACTCTCCTTCCTCGGCATCATTGAAACCCGGCGCACCCCATCTAACACCGCCTTTCAAGCTGCACTTTCTTATGGTGGATTCCATAAGCAACAAGCATGGTGGAGGAGTTGGTTTTCTCCTGTTGGATAAATGCTCCTTGACCTCAATTCCACTGCTACCCTCCGTTGCTCTTCCCTCTTTTGAGGTGCACTCTGTCTGCATCTATTCTCCATCCAACCTAGCTGTCATTTACTCTCCCCCTGGCCCAGCCACCACCTTTTGTGACCACTTCACCACTTGGCTACTTCATATTCTTTCTGCTGACATCCCCACTATCATCATGGGTGACTTCAATATCCCATTGACACTTCCAGCTCAGTTGTCTCTAAGCTTCTAATACTCACTTCCTCCTTTGGCCTCGCTCAATGGTCCTCCACAGCCACTTACAAAGATAACCACACACTGGACCTTCACCTGCCTCTGTTTCCTTACTAACCTCTCAAACTCACCCCTCCCCCATCTAACCACAACCTACTCACATTCTCTTTCCTCTCCTCCGCCAGTGCTCATACCCATTCCACAAACCCACACACCCTCACAGAAATTACAACGCCTTGAGTTACACTCATTCTCTGAGTTCTTTCTTCCTCTTGCAGACATAGCTTCATATGACGATGCAGATGCTGCTGCCACACTATATAATACCACCATAACTGCAGCTCTCGAATCAGCTGCTATCCTCATGCATATCAATACTCCTGCAATCAACAGACAAACCTGACACACCAGCCTGACTAAAGCACTGATGCATGCTTGCAGGATTGCTCAGCAGAGATGGAAGAGATCCCATTTCATTGCATACAGTCTCGCCACCTTCAAGTCTGCACTCACTGCTTTAAAACAAACCTACTTCTCATCTCTCATATCCTCCTTGTCTCACAACTCTAAACAGCTATTCAACACCTTCAAATCTCTCCTCTGTCCCCCAGAACCTCCTCATTCTCCTCTCATCTTGGCTGAAGACTTTGCTTCATTTTTTAAGCAAAGGATTGATAACAAGTGAGAAAATGTTGTCCCGCAGCCCCCACAGCCCCTCCTCATAACTACTCAGCCTTCTTCCTCCATAACCAACTTCTCTGCCATGACAGAACGTTACATTTCCTCTCAAGCCTCCAGATCACATCTTACCACCTGTGCACTTGAGCCACTCCCATCCCACCTCATCGTCAACCTCACCGCAGCCTTCATCACAGCCTTAATCCACATATCAATTTACCACTAACAACTGGTGTCTTCCCCTCATGCTTTAAACATGCCTCAATTACACCCATCCTTAAAAAGCCGTCCCTTGACCAGTCCTTGGCGTCAAATTATCGCACTATATCACTCCTCCCTTATGCCTCAAAATCACTTGAACAGCGTGTAAATCTTGAACTGTCCTCTCACCTCTCCTCCTTCTCCCTCCTTGACTGGTTATCATCTGGATTCTGACCGCATCATTCAGCTGAAACGGCCCTTACCAAAGTCATCAATGACCTACTAACCGCCAAAGCCAAGTGAAGCTACTCTGTGCTTCTTGCCTTGGACCTGTCTTCTGTCTTTGATACTGTAGACCATTTCTTCTTGCTACAGATTCTCTCATCTCTTGGTATTACAGACTTGGCCTCTACTGAATCTCTTCTTATCTAACAAACCGGATATTCAGCGTCTCTCCTCTATCACCTCCCCATTTCTCACCTTCTCTGTTGGTGTTCCCCAAGGCTCAGTTCTTGGACCCCTACTTTTCTCCATCTAAACCTTCAGCCTGGGACAGCTCATAGAGTCTCACAGCTTTCACTATCATCCCTACGCAGATAACACGCAGATCTACCTCTCCAGACCTGACATCACCTCCGTACTGAGCAAAATCCCACAATGTCTGTCCACTATTTCATTCTTCTTTTCTGCTCGATTTCTAAAACTAAACATGGACAAAGCTAAATTCATCATCTTTTCCCCATCTCACTCTACCTCTCCACCAGACCTGTCCATCACAGTCAATGGCTTCTCACCCACTCCAGCCCCACATACTCGCTGCCTCACGGTATCCATAGACTCTGCCATCTCCTTCAAGCAACAAATCCAAGCCCTCTTGACCTCCTGCTGACTCCAATCCAAAAATATCTCCCGAATCCATTCATTCCTTAGCTAAGAATCTGCTAAAATATTAGTGCATGTCCTTATCATCTCCTGCCTCTCCTCTAGCATTCGTGCACCCCTCCAATCTATTCAAAACTCTGCTGCCAGACTAATCAAAGTGTCTCCCTACTATTCCCAAGCCTCTCCCTTCTGCCAAGTTCTTCACTGGCTTCCCGTTACCAGAGGCTTTAGTTTATAACTTTAACCATGACATACAAAGCCATCCACGACCTGTCTCCTTGTACATGACTGATGCATGCAACCTCCGATCCTTCTCTCCTCAACTCTTATCTCTTCTTTCCACAAACACAAACAAGATTTCTCCCGTGGGTCTCCCATACTCTGAAGCTATCTTCCCCGACACATCAGATTCTCACCTGGCGTTGAAACCCTCAAAAGAAACCTGAAGATCCACCTCTTCTAACAGGCCTACAACCTGCAGTAAGCTGCAGTCTATCAACTGCTGAGCGACCAGCTCGACACTCACCTACCGGATCATCACTCATCTCTTGTAGCCTGTGAACCCTCATGGGCAGAGTCCTCCCTCCTCACCTACTGTATCTTTACCCATCCCTTATAGACTGTGAGCCCTCATGGGCAGGGTCCTCCCTCCTCTCCTACTGTATCCCCACCCATTCCTTTTAGACTGTGAGCCCTCATGGGCTGGGTCCTATCTCTTCACTGACTCCCCCATCCTTTGTAGACTTAGTCCTCGTGGGTAGGGTCCACTCTCCTCACCTACTGTATTCTCACCTATCCCTTGTAGACTGTAAGCCTTCATGGGCAGGATTCTCTCTCCTCACCTATTGTATCTTCACCCATTCTTTGTACAATGTGAGCCCTAGGGGCAAAGTCTCTCTCCTCTCCTGCTTTATCCTGCCCATCACTTTTAGACTGTAGCCTCATGGGCAGGGTCCTCTCTCTCACCTATGTATCTCTCACCCATCCCTTGTAGACTGTGAGATCCTCATGGGCAGGGTCCGCTTCTCCTCTCTTCTGTATCCTCACCCATCCCTTGTAGACTGTGAGTCCTCGTGGTAGGGTTCCCTCTCCTCATCTACTGTATCATCCCCATCCCTTGTAGACTGTGAGCCTCTGGGAGGGTCCCTCTCCTCTCTCTGTATCCTCCCCATCCCTTGTAGACTGTGAGCCTCAGGAGGGTCCCTCTCCTCATCTACTGTACTCCCACATCCCTTGTAGACTGTGAGCTCTCGTAGGCAGGATCCTCCTTCATCTACTGTACTCACCCATCCCTATACTCTTGTGGTGACTTTGTGCCCCTTCTCTTCTTATGTTTGTGGACTTGTGTGCCTCCCTCTTTCTCTATTTTGTGTGGACTTTGTGCCCCCTCTTTTCTCTATGTTGTGGTGGACTTTGTGCCCCTCTCTCTCTATGTTGTGATGGACTTTGTGCCCCCTCTCTTCTCTATGTTGTGGTGGACTTTGTGCCCCTCTCTTCTCTATGTTGTGGTGGACTTTGTGCCCCCTCTCTTCTCTATGTTGTGATGGACTTTGTGCCCCCTCTCTTCTCTATGTTGTGGTGGACTTTGTGCCCCCTCTCTTCTCTATGTTGTGGTGGACTTTGTGCCCCCTCTCTTCTCTATATTGTGATGGACTTTGTGCTCCCTCTCTTCTCTATGTTGTGGTGGACTTTGTGCCCCCTCTCTTGTCTATGTTGTGGTGGACTTTGTGCCTCCTCTCTTCTCTATGTTGTGATGGACTTTGTGCCCCCTCTTTTCTCTATGTTGTGGTGGACTTTGTGCTCCCTCTCTTCTCTATGTTGTGATGGACTTTGTGCCCCCTCTCTTCTCTATGTTGTGGTGGACTTTGTGCCCCCTCTCTTCCTATGTTGTGGTGGACTTTGTGCCCCCTCTCTTCTCTATGTTGTGGTGGACTTTGTGCCTCCTCTCTTCTCTATGTTGTGGTGGACTTTGTGCTCCCTCTTTTCTCTATGTTGTGGTGGACTTTGTGCCCCCTCTCTTCTCTATGTTGTGATGGACTTTGTGCCCCCTCTCTTCTCTATGTTGTGGTGGACTTTGTGCCCCCTCTCTTCTCTATGTTGTGGTGGACTTTGTGCCCCCTCTCTTCTCTATATTGTGGTGGACTTTGTGCCCCCTCTCTTCTCTATGTTGTGGTGGACTTTGTGCCCCCTCTCTTCTCTATGTTGTGGTGGACTTTGTGCCCCCTCTCTTCTCTATGTTGTGGTGGACTTTGTGCCCCCTCTCTTCTCTATGTTGTGGTGGACTTTGTGCCCCCTCTCTTCTCTATGTTGTGGTGGACTTTGTGCCCCCTCTCTTCTCTATGTTGTGGTGGACTTTGTGCCCCCTCTCTTCTCTATGTTGTGGTGGACTATGTGCTCCCTCTATTCTCTATGTTGTGGTGGACTTTGTGTCCCCTCTTTTCTTTATACAAAGTAAATACATATAGGCAGCTCACCAATCTGTTGGTTTCTGGAGTCACTCTGCTGTCATCCAGGAGGTCCACACACGGATAGGGAGGGAGGTCACCGCACTTTAGACATATATGAAGTAGAGGGGTATCCAGCAAAGAACCATAAATCCAGAGTATATTAAAATATAACTTCTATTGCATTAAGTATAAAAATCATGAAAATAGTAAATCTGGCAGTTACATCAAGCCGTCATAGAGTAGACTACACACCTTAATGTTTAAGACTTCATCTATGATTTATTGGTTTGCGGAGTTTGCTGCCATTTATGTAAAAGCCGTACGGTGATGACACCACAGGGAGTTCACCCAATTACATCAGGAAGTAGTTCCTTTAAATTTTTAAGGAATCCCGCTTGGAATCCAAGGGAGAATCAAGTATGTATAGAATGTATATAAATTATCACTTATTACCGTAAATATAATAAATAATAAATAAATTAGGTTAAATATCCTAATGGAATTCACAATGTTAATTTAGATCATGTGTTGTAACATATTATATAAATATATTCATTCATCAACTACCTGATGTGGCCACAGATAGGAAAATTAATTACTAGAACTAGATACAGCATGGTTCAAAGTAGAGCGAGGTGTCAGACAAGGCGGCATCCGGTCACCATTTCTCTTCAATTTATATGCAGAAGCTATTGTCAGGGAGGCTGGACTTGCCCAAAAAGAAGAAGGAACCAACATTGGTGAAAAAGTCATCAGCAATCTAGGATATGGAGATGATACAACACTGATAGCAACAAGCGTAGATAGAATGAAGGACTTAATACGGGGAGTCAAGATGGAGCTCCAACATTGTAGCGATACTCAACACAAAGAAGACAAAGATGCTGCCAGGTATGACCAGTATATATGTGACATGGACGGCGATGAACTGGAAGTGGTAAAGACATCACACTACTTGGATCAATGATGAAGACACGGCTCATACATAGTCTGGTCTATTCTGTAGTAACATTTCACTGGTGATGAAGACACGGCTCATACGTAGTCTGGGATATTCTGTAGTAACATTTCACTGGTGATGAAGACACGGCTCGTACATAGTCTGGCTATTCTGTAATAACATTTCACTGGTGATGAAGACACGGCTCGTACATAGTCTGGTCTATTCTGTAGTTACATTTCACTGGTGATGAAGACACGGCTCGTACATAGTCTGGTCTATTCTGTAGTAACATTTCACTGGTGATGAAGACACGGCTCGTACGTAGTCTGGGCTATTCTGTAGTAACATTTCACTGGTGATGAAGACACGGCTCGTACATAGTCTGCTCTATTCTGTAGTAACATTTCACTGGTGATGAAGACACGGCTCGTACATAGTCTGGTCTATTCTGTAGCAACATTTTACTGGTGATGAAGACACGCTCGTACGTAGTCTGGTCTATTCTGTAGTAACATTTCACTGGTGATGAAGACACGGCTCGTACATAGTCTGGTCTATTCTGTAGTAACATTTCACTGGTGATGAAGACACGGCTCGTACATAGTCTGGTCTATTCTGTAGTAACATTTCACTGGTGATGAAGACACGGCTCGTACATTGTCTGGTCTATTCTGTAGTAAGATTTCACTGGTGATGAAGACACGGCTCGTACATAGTCTGGTCTATTCTGTAGTAACATTTCACTGGTAATGAAGACACGGCTCGTACGTAGTCTGGGCTATTCTGTAGTAACATTTCACTGGTGATGAAGACACGGCTCGTACATAGTCTGGTCTATTCTGTAGTAACATTTCACTGGTGATGAAGACACGGCTCGTACATAGTCTGGTCTATTCTGTAGTAACATTTCACTGGTGATGAAGACACGGCTCATACATAGTCTGGTCTATTCTGTAGGAAAATTTCACTGGTGATGAAGACACGGCTCGTACATAGTCTGGTCTATTCTGTAGTAACATTTCACTGGTGATGAAGACACGGCTCGTACATAGTCTGGTCTATTCTGTAGTAATATTTCACTGGTGATGAAGACACGGCTCGTACATAGTCTGGTCTATTCTGTAGCAACATTTTACTGGTGATGAAGACACGGCTCGTACGTAGTCTGGTCTATTCTGTAGTAACATTTCACTGGTGATGAAGACACGGCTCGTACATAGTCTGGTCTATTCTGTAGTAACATTTCACTGGTGATGAAGACACGGCTCGTACATAGTCTGGTCTATTCTGTAGTAACATTTCACTGGTGATGAAGACACGGCTCGTACATTGTCTGGTCTATTCTGTAGTAAGATTTCACTGGTGATGAAGACACGGCTCGTACATAGTCTGGTCTATTCTGTAGTAACATTTCACTGGTAATGAAGACACGGCTCGTACGTAGTCTGGGCTATTCTGTAGTAACATTTCACTGGTGATGAAGACACGGCTCGTACATAGTCTGGTCTATTCTGTAGTAACATTTCACTGGTGATGAAGACACGGCTCGTACATAGTCTGGTCTATTCTGTAGTAACATTTCACTGGTGATGAAGACACGGCTCATACATAGTCTGGTCTATTCTGTAGGAAAATTTCACTGGTGATGAAGACACGGCTCGTACATAGTCTGGTCTATTCTGTAGTAACATTTCACTGGTGATGAAGACACGGCTCGTACATAGTCTGGTCTATTCTGTAGTAATATTTCACTGGTGATGAAGACACGGCTCGTACATAGTCTGGTCTTTTCTGTAGTAACATTTCACTGGTGATGAAGACACGGCTCGTACATAGTCTGGTCTATTCTGTAGTAACATTTTACTGGTGATGAAGACACGGCTCGTACATAGTCTGGTCTATTCTGTAGTAACATTTCACTGGTGATAAAGACACGGCTCGTACATAGTCTGGTCTATTCTGTAGTAACATTTCACTGGTGATGAAGACACGGCTCGTACGTAGTCTGGGCTATTCTGTAGTAACATTTCACTGGTGATGAAGACACGGCTCGTACATAGTCTGGTCTATTCTGTAGTAACATTTCACTGGTGATGAAGACACGGCTCGTACATAGTCTGGTCTATTCTGTAGTAACATTTCACTGGTGATGAAGACACGGCTCATACACAGTCTGGTCTATTCTGTAGGAACATTTCACTGGTGATGAAGACACGGCTCGTACATAGTCTGATCTATTCTGTAGTAACATTTCACTGGTGATGAAGACACGGCTCGTACATAGTCTGCTCTATTCTGTAGTAATATTTCACTGGTGATGAAGACACGGCTCGTACATAGTCTGGTCTATTCTGTAACAACATATGGAAGTGAATCCAATGATCACTCAGAAGTCAGTAGGAGAATAACTATGTGACAGTCCATAATGAAGTCACTGGACAAGGTCTTGACATTAAGGAACATTTCACTGGTGAGGATGACCAGTTAGCAGGAGTGCAGATACACAGGGGTATCTCATTAAATTAGAATATCATCAAAAAGATAATTTATTTCAATAATTCAATACATAAAGTGAAAGACATACATTATATAGAGTCATTACACACAGAGGGATCTATTTCATCTGTTTATTTCTGTTAATGTTGATGATTATGGCTTACAGCCAATGAAAACCCAAACATCATTATTTCAGGAAATCTGAATATTATATAAGGCCAACTAAAAAAATGATTTATAAGGCTAGGGTCACACTTGGGAGGCCGTTTTTTTGGTAGGCTGCGCTAAAGGCAGCCATTTTTTTTAGCTTTGCCATTTTCATGGCATTTTTTTCATCTTTAGTGCTAGCGTTAACACATGCATTTCCCAAGTCAATGGGTGTTTTCTGTGGAGACACGGGGTCAGTGGGTGCTCTCCTCTGTGGAGACACGGGGGTCAGTGGGTGCTCTCCTCTGTGGAGACACGGGGGTCAGTGGGTGACCTCCTCTGTGGAGACACGGGGGTCAGTGGGTGCTCTCCTCTGTGGAGACACGGGGGTCAGTGGGTGCTCTCCTCTGAGGAGACATGGGGGTCAGTGGGTGCTCTCCTCTGTGGAGACACGGGGTCAGTGGGTGCTCTCCTCTGTGGAGACACGGGGGTTAGCGGGCGCTCTCCTTTGTGGAGACACGGGGGTCAGTGGGGGCTCTCCTCTGTGGAGACACGAGGGTCAGTGGGTGTTCTCTGTTGTGGAGACACGGGGGTCAGTGGAGGCTCTCCTCTGTGGAGACACGGGGGTCAGTGGGGGCTCTCCTCTGTGGAGACACGGGGGTCAGTGGTGCTCTCCTCTGTGGAGACACGGGGTCAGTGGGTGCTCTCCTCTGTGGATACAGGGGGGTCAGGGGTGCTCTCCTCTGTGGAGACACGGGGGTCAGTGGGTGCGTTCTGTGCAGACACGGGGGTCAGTGGGTGCTCTCCTCTGTGGAGACACGGGGGTCAGTGGGGGCTCTCCTCTGTGGAGACACGGGGGTCAGTGGGTGCTCTCCTCTGTGGAGACACGGGGGTCAGTGGGTGCTCTCCTCTGTGGAGACACGGGGGTCAGTGGGTGCTCTCCTCTGTGGAGACACGGGGGTCAGTGAGTGCTCTCCTCTGTGGAGACACGGGGGTCAGTGGGTGCTCTCCTCTGTGGAGACACGGGGGTCAGTGGGTGATCTCCTCTGTGGAGACACGGGGGTCAGTGGGTGCTCTCCTCTGTGGAGACACGGGGGTCAGTGGGTGCTCTCCTCTGTGGAGACACGGGGGTCAGTGGATGCTCTCTTCTGTGGAGGCAGAGAGGTCAGTGGGTGCTCTCCTCTGTGGAGACACGGGGGTCAGTGGGTGCTCTCCTCTGTGGAGACACCGGGGTCAGTGGGTGATCTCCTCTGTGGAGACACGGGGGTCTGTGGGTGCTCTCCTCTGTGGAGACACGGGGTCAGCGGGTGCTCTCCTCTGTGGAGACACGGGGGTCAGTGGGTGCTCTCCTCTGTGGAGACACGGGGGTCAGAGGGTGCTCTCCTCTGTGGAGACTGGGTCAGTGGGCGCTCTCCTCTGTGGAGACACGGGGGTCAGTGGGTGCTCTCCTCTGTGGAGACACGGGGGTCAGTGGGGGCTCTCCTCTGTGGAGACACGGGGGTCAGTGGGTGTTCTCTGCTGTGGAGACACGGGGATCAGTGGGTGCTCTCCTCTGTGGAGACACGGGGCTCAGTGGGTGCTCTCCTCTGTGGAGACACGGGGGTCAATGAGTGCTCTCCTCTGTGGAGACACGGGGGTCAGTGGGTGCTCTCCTCTGTGGATACAGGGGGGTCAGGGGGTGCTCTCCTCTGTGGAGACACGGGGGTCAGTGGGTGCCTTCCTTTGTGGAGACACGGGGGTCAGTGGGTGCGTTCTGTGCAGACACGGGGGTCAGTGGGGGCTCTACTCTGTGGAGACACGGGGGTCAGTGGGTGCTCTCCTCTGTGGAGACACGGGGGTCAGTGGGTGCTCTCCTCTGTGGAGACACGGGGGTCAGTGGGTGCTCTCCTCTGTGGAGACACGGGGGTCAGTGGGTGCTCTCCTCTGTGGAGACACAGGGGTCAGTGGATGCTCCCCTCTGTGGAGACAAGAGGTCAGTGTGTGCTCTCCTCTGTGGAGACACGGGGGTCAGTGAGTGCTCTCCTCTGTGGAGCACGGGGGTCAGTGGGGCTCTCCTCTGTGGAGACACGGGGGTCAGTGGGTGCTCTCCTCTGTGGAGACACAGGGGTCAGTGGGTGCTCTCCTCTGTGGAGACACGGGGGTCAGTGGGTGCTCTCCTCTGTGGAGACACGGGGGTCAGTGGGTGCTCTCCTCTGTGGAGACACGGGGGTCAGTGTGTGCTCTCCTCTGTGGAGACACGGGGGTCAGTGGGTGCTCTCCTCTGTGGAGACACAGGGGTCAGTGGGTGCTCTCCTCTGTGGAGAGACGGGAGTGAGTGGGTACTCTCCTCTGTGGAGACACGGGGGTCAGTGGGGGCTCTCCTCTGTGGAGACATGGGGGTCAGAGGATGCTCTTGTCTCCTGACCCGGCCACCTCCTAACTGAAAGTCCACCACAACATAGAGAAGAGAGGGGGCACAAAGTCCATCACAACATAGAGAAGAGAGAGGGCACAAAGTCCACCACACATAGAGAAGAGAGGGGGCACAAAGTCCACCACAACATAGAGAAGAGAGGGGGCACAAAGTCCATCACAACATAGAGAAGAGGGGGCAAAAAGTCCACCACAACATAGAGAAGAGAGGGGGCACAAAGTCCATCACAACATAGAGAAGAGAGGGGGCACAAAGTCCACAACAACATAGAGAAGAGAAACGGCAAAAGTCCACCACAACACAGAGAAGAGAGGGGGCACAAAGTCCACCACAACATAGAGAAGAGAGGGGGCACAAAGTCCACCACAACATAGAGAAGAGAAGGGGCAAAAAGTCCACCACAACATAGAGAAGAGAGGGGGCACAAAGTCCACCACAACATAGAGAAGAGAGGGGGCACAAAGTCCACCACAATATAGAGAAGAGAGGGGGCACAAAGTCCACCACAACATAGAGAAGAGAGAGGGCACAAAGTACACCACAACATAGAGAAGAGAGGGGCACAAAGTCCACCACAACATAGAGAAGAGAGGGGGCACAATGTCCACCACAACATGGAGAAGAGAGGGGGCACAAAGTCCACCACAACATAGAGAAGAGAGGGGGGCACAAAGTCCACCACAACACAGAGAAGAGAGGGGGCACAAAGTCACCACAATATAGAGAAGAGAGGGGGCACAAAGTCCACCACAACATAGAGAAGAGAGAAAGCACAAAGTCCACCACAACATATAGAAGAGAGGAGGCACAAAGTCCATCACAACATAGAGAAGAGAGGGGCACAAAGTCCACCACAACATAGAGAAGAGAGGGGACACAAAGTCCACCACAACATAGAGAAGAGAGGGGGCAGAAAGTCCACCACAACATAGAGAAGAGAGGGGGCACAAAGTCCATCACAACATAGAGAAGAGAGGGGGCACAAAGTCCACCACATCATAGAGAAGGGAGGGGGCACAAAGTCCACCACAACATAGAGAAGAGAGGGGACACAAAGTCCACACAAACATAGAGAAGAGAGGGGGCACAAAGTCCACCACAACATAGAGAAGAAGGGGCACAAAGTCCATCACAACATAGAGAAGAGAGGGGGCACAAAGTCCACCACAACATAGAGAAGAGAAGGGGCACAAAGTCCACCACAACATAGAGAAGAGAGGGGCACAAAGTCCATCACAACATAGAGAAGAGAGGGGGCATAAAGTCCATCACAACATAGAGATGAGAGGGGGCACAAAGTCCACCACAACATAGAGAAGAGAAGGGGCACAAAGTCCACCACAACATAGAGAAGAGAGGGGGCACAAAGTCCACCACAACATAGAGAAGAGAGGGGGCATAAAGTCCACCACAACATAGAGAAGAGAAGGGGCACACAGTCCACCACAACATAGAGAAGAGAGCGGGCACAAAGTCCACCACAACATAGAGAAGAGAGGGGGCACAAAGTCCACCACAACATAGAGAAGAGAAGGGGCATAAAGTCCACCACAACATAGAGAAGAGAAGGGGCACACAGTCCACCACAACATAGAGAAGAGAGCGGGCACAAAGTCCACCACAACATAGAGAAGAGAGGGGGCACATTGTCCATCACAACATAGAGAAGAGAAAATTACACAAAGTCCACCACAACATAGGGAAGAGAAGGGGCACAAAGTCCACCACAACATAGAGAAGAGAGGGGGCACAAAGTCCACCACAACATAGAGAAGAGAGGGGGCACAAAGTCCACCACAACATAGAGAAGAGAGGGGGCACAAAGTCCACCACAACATAGAGAAGAGAGGGGGCACAAAGTCCACCACAACATAGAGAAGAGAGGGGCACAAAGTCCACCACAACATAGAGAAGAGAGGGGGCACAAAGTCCACCACAACATAGAGAAGAGAGGGGCACAAAGTCCACCACAACATAGAGAAGAGAGGGGGCACAAAGTCCACCACAACCTAGAGAAGAGGGGGGCACAAATCCACCACAACACAGAGAAGAGAGGGTGGCACAAAGTCCACCACTACATAGAGAAGAGAGGGGGGCACACAATCCACCACAACATAGAGAAGAGAGGGGGCACATAGTCCACCACAACATAGAGAAGAGAGGAAGCACAAAGTCCACCACAACATAGAGAAGAGAGGGGCACAAAGTCCACCACAACACAGAGAAGAGAGGGGGGCACAAAGTCCACCACAACATAGAGAAGAGAGGGGGGCACACAATCCACCACAACATAGAGAAGAGAGGGGGCTCAAAGTCCACCTCAACATAGAAAACACACACATTTGATCGATCATATAATAAAGTTGAAGATATGTTAAAAAAATATTGGTTTGTTCTGGAGGGAGACCCGTTGTTATCAGACATCCGACCCGAGGATCTAATCATGGTGGACAGATGAAATAAAGGCCGCTTTACACGTCCCGATATCGTAGCCCAACTACGATAAAAAGTCACGTGGTTCGGGCATTGCCGCCGATATCGTTCATGCATTGTGTGGTGTAAATGAGCAAGGCGACACAAGAACGATGCAAAAACGATATCGTTTGGGAATTGTGCATACTCACCAACTGGCCAATATTGGATGGACGATCTAGCAGGATCGTGCTGTGTGACAGCGCTACTACGATTTGGAGCGCAACTTTCCCTATTCACTCCAATGTTAATTGCTCGTTCCCTGAGTTGATGAGACGCAGTGTGCAAGAGGGTGGTACGACATCGTACTTGCGTTGCCTGCCGATATCTCCCTGTGTGACATCTCCTATGCGATCTTGGACAAGTGCCAAAAACATGCGCGCTCCTGTGAAGTTGTATGCGACATCGGAACGATATTGGGACGTGTAAAGCGGCCTTAAGAATTTAGAAAATGTGATTGCTCTTTGCCAATCAGTAAGAAAATGAATCATCTTGACCCGGCGGAGAATTTCCTAGAATCATTGGTAATTATCAATTTGGCAATCTCACAATCTGAAATGCAAATGTCAAAAATAAATTAAACCAGGAAGAAACCAGTTTGAATCCACTGTTACAGGAAACATTTGTTATTAATTGTTATTGGTCCAACAGATGATATAGACTCATAAAGCTAATGGCATGAAGAAGATATGTCTGGTGCCAAGGGTCTGGGTAGTCGGATCTCGGGCATACTTGTACGGAGATGTCACGGGTGGGCGGTGCCCGAGACCGTGCCCTTGAGCAGACAATGAAAAGGGGAAATTACAAGGATTAAAGTTATTGTTAGTCGTGACGCCACCTGTAGGTCCGGTGATGACACCGACGCTGCTGGGACCTCTGGCATGATGGGCAGCAGGAAGGTGTTGTGGCTCTCTACAGAAATAGCGGGTTCCCCGGGGCTGTAGGGTATGATGGTTGAATAGGGCAGCACAATTGGGATGGGACAGGCTGTAAAAAGGCAAAAGAACTAGAAGGGGTGCAATGAGAAGCACCTATGAGCTAATTACAGGGGCTTATGGTGGGTTATTTAACCGCTCACCTTGCTGTGTTGTGCGCCTCCGCATAACACCAGTTTGTGTTCAAATCCTCGGGGCACCAGTCTGCTTCATTGCCGACACTCCAGCGGTCTTTCCGCAAGCGACTGTCACGTGATCCGCGAAACCGGAACTTCGTCACCACAAATCCTTTTGCTGTTGATCCCAATCGGCCGGCAACCACAGGTCCTTCAGCCTTCAGTGTGTGTCCCCCACATTACAATTACTCCTCTCCCCACAGCAGCTCCTCCACAATATAGAGAATACAAAAGCGGTCTTCTTGGAGCGCTAAGGAAGGATGGAGTGCTGAGAAGGAAATGAAAGCATCCAAACCTTTATTAGGGTCCCCTTATACGCCACGACGAGTTTCGACCGACTGGCAGCTGTCTTCCTCGGGTGATATAAGGGATTTTACAAACAATCGCTTTATATAGGATATGCTAACCTGATTCCCAGAATCCTAATTGGTTAATTACAGATTGGTTAATTACAGATTGGGAAAATAATTCTTAACCCCGGACATTCCTACAATCCTGGTAAATCCAGCAGACACCTTCCGCTATATTCCATGATAAAATACATAACAAACAGCATAGTTATATGCACATACAAATAAAACCTACTGATAAAAATTACACTTATAAAAATTCATCAATCTCATATAAGAAAAATGTATATATGAAAATTACACATTTTTTAAAATATATATATTTATGACTATATCGATATCTATATATATGTATAAAAATTTCTTATTTATAAAAAACACAATTCCCCACCTATTAGCTGTTATAAACACTTTCATCCCCAACACTGTGTGTATATATTTCAAATAACATGACCTTCTTATATATGGGCTTCACATTGACTTGCAATAGTTTCAACAATATTGTATAAAGACAATTATTATTGCACATTACAATGGTGCTTCTGAATATTCTCTTTCCTTTATTGTTTGGCCACATTATCCAATGTTAGCTTGTGTCCCTCCGGACTTAGAGTCCCCAACTTATAGATCCAGTAACTTTCTTTTTTAATTAATCTTGCCAGCGAATCATTCTCTCTATTATTAACTCGATCAATTATGGTAAGACTCATTTTGCTGGAGTCTTTTTGATGCACAATATTAAAATGTCTAGAAAGGCTATGCAGCTGGTATCTAGTCCTAATGTTATATCTATGCTTATTAAGCCGGGCATGCATTTCCTGCACCGTGCGGCCTACATATTGAAGGCCGCACGTGCACTCCAGCAAATAAACTACAAAGGAAGTTTGGCATGTTACCCTGTGTTTAATTTCAAAATTCTCCCCCTGGTCCTCGAGGAGAAGAATTTCGCACCCTTCTTAATCATTTCACAACATAGACATGTTGATGTCATACACGGGTAACACCCCCATTGTTTTGGATTGGTAACATTACTCACAGCTCTTTTTAAAGTAATATTGCTAGGGGCAATCACATTCCACAGGTTTTTATTTTTCCTATATATAATAATTGGTTTTCCCGGGTAAGTGGTCAGACAGAACAGGATCTCCCTTTAAACACAAACCAATATTTCTCCAATAACTTATGGATAATTGCTCTTGGCTGACAGAAAGTGGTTGTTAAACACCATTTAGTATGATCTAGCATCGTTTTCTTCTTTTGGTCATTGTCCAGACCTTCTGTAACAGGCTCAATACATGATTCTTGTGTAAGCCTGTTAGTTATTCTATAGGCGTCCTGCAGTAATCTTTTTGGGTATCCTTTTTCTAAAAACCGTTTCTTTAGTATTTTTGATTCTTCCCAAAAGTCAATATCTTCCGTACAATTTTTACGGACCCTTCAGCACTGGCCTTATGGAACATTTTGGATCCAGCTGGGGAGGTACGCGCTATCAAACCGGAGGTAACTACCGGTATTTAGGTCCACAGGCTTAAAGTGGGTAGATGTAGTAAATCCCCCCCGGCTGCTCCACCTTAATTTGCAGGTCCAAGTACTGGAGGGATTTATCTGAATAAGAAGCTGTAAAGGACAAACCCCACTCATTAGTATTGAGCTCCTGGATGAAGTCCGTAGCCTCTGGCAGTGGCCCTTTCCACAAAAAGAACAAGTCGTCGATAAAGCGACGATACAGAACGACATGTTCTTGTACCATCTTAGACTGCACAATGGAGACGGATTCAAAGGCACCCATAAACAGATTTACGTAACTGGGTGCGAACCTCGTCCCCATTGCGACGCCTTTTACTTTACATTATTTTCAAGAATGAACCTTATAGCTCTCAACAGGAAGTCTTTCATCCCCAGATAATATCTCCTTTATGGCCTTCAAACCCAATTCATGTGAAATATTATTATACAAAGAGCGTTCATCCAAGGAGAGGAGTATTCTTGTTAACTCTTTGATCATTTGGGTTGAATCCTTAAAATAAGACTCCCAATTTAATCACATAGCCCTGCAAAAACAGGTCTTCGTAGTGTGATACATGACTGGTTATGGAGTTAACCCCGGAGATAATTGGATGACCTGGCGGAATTTTTAGGGTATTTATGTACTTTCGGAAGAAAATTTAAAAAAAGGTACTTTATATCTTTATATTGGGGAACATCCAAGAATCTTTTTTAGTTAAGAGGCCTTTAAGATGTGCGTCCTTTACCAAACTATTATAATTCAAGAAGATTACAACTGAGGGATCATGGTGTAGAGGTTCGTAGTAGGTAAGGTCCTCAAGGATCCTTTTTCCTTCGTTAATGTACCAACCTCTATTCATTACGACCAGACCACCTCCCTTATCTGCTTTTTTATAATTACATTAATAGTTTCCTTTAGGGAGATAATCGCCTTTCTTTCCCTCAATGGAAGGTTATTTCTCTTCCTAGGATAACTAAAGGATCTAATCTCCTTGCCGACACAGGACGTTGCACAACGCCATGGGCCGGTAAGGGGGCTTTGATGTGAGCTCCGGCGAGGTGCTCACATCAAAGCTCCGACATCTCAGCTGATCTCATGATGTTGGGGTAACAGCACCGATTGGATCCGGGATCCGATTGGTGCTGTGAAAGGATCTAATCTCTTTAAGAACCAACTGTTGGAACGTCTCCACATGTGATCCTTTATGATGTACCGGATAGAACTTACTTGTAATACCTTTTGGCTCCACATGGTTTGCCCTTCCAATTATACCCTCCTCAGCACTTGGATTAACTTTCACCAGACTTACTTCTCTCCTCTAACAGAAAATGTCTCTGTACTGTTATCTTTCTTAAAAACTGATTTAAATCCAAGTAAAGTGTAAATGGATCCAGTCCAGATGTTGTACAGAAGGATAGGCCATGTTCCAACAGTGAGTTTTCATCATCTATCAAGACATAGTCCGAAATATTAAAAATCCCTGTTCTTTCATTTGAATTCTCTATATTAAATTTTATATTAGAACTTTTATGTTTGTTTTTTTTTTACAGGTTTTTAAAAACTTTATTAATCAGTTCATTATTATTTTTGCACTGCCTTTTTAAGAGGCACCGTGCTGCACAGAACGATCGCTTCTGGGAGATACAGATGGCGCTTGCCAACTACAACATGGAACTGCGCTCTGACAGCATCCGGGGCCTAGCCAGGACCCCGGGCTGTCATGTAAGCGCCGGAGATCCCGAGATACTATCGCAGGATCTCCGGAGCAGGCGGGAACAGCGCGTTCCCCGCCATGGCCGCCTTGGATCCCGCTGTCAGCGATTGACGTCGGGATCCAAGGGGTTAACAGCGCCAATCGAATCCCGGATCCAATCGGTGCTGTTACCCCAACATCTCAGCTGATGAGATCAGCTGAGATGTCGGGGCTTTGATGTGAGCTCTGCGCCGGAGCTCACATCAAAGCCCCCTTACTGGCCCAGGACGTTGTACAACGTCCTGTGTCGGCAAGGAGATTAGATCCTTTAGTTATCCTAGGAAGAGGAATAACCTTCCATTAAGGGAAAGAAAGGCGATTATCTCCCTAAAGGAAAATATTAATGTAATTATAAAAAAAGCAGATAAGGGAGGTGGTCTGGTCGTAATGAATAGAGGTTGGTACATTAACGAAGGAAAAAGGATCCTTGAGGACCTTACCTACTATGTGATTAAATTGGAGTCTTATCTTAAAGGGAACCTGTCACCTGGATCTACACCCCTACACTATCACTAGCTGTCCCTGCACCTTCCTAGCTGTCCCCTATCTATCCCTCTCTGAGCTAAATCCGCCCTATAAAACAGCAGAAAAATAACTTATAACTTACAGGAGTCCCTGAGGCTGGGGACTGAAAAGGCGGCCCAGGCTCCATTCTGCCCCTCCTCAATGCAGCAGCACACGCCCCGCTGGGCGGTATTATTCTTTCTTCATCGCCGCCTCCTTCATTTGGAATCTACCGCCTGCTTTACACTGTAAGGTAGCGGTTAGGATCGGCACGACACAAGGCAGTGACTCAGGTATTTACTCACACAGCACACAGTTTAATGGCACAGTTCAGGTATTCACAGACCTCCAGGTTCCGGGGCGCAGCGAGTACAACCTCATACAATCCCAACAGCTGATATAGAAGCTCTGTTCCTTCCCCCGGGTAGGCTGTGTTAGGTCAGCACACTACCTTTCTCTCCTCACAGTCCGCTCATTAGCCTCATGAACGTCCACTCTGAGAGAGCTCCCAGGCTGTGTTATATCTTCACACAGCTCCTGCTGCTGTCCTGACACACTCCACCCCCTCCCCACAGCCCAGGGCAGCTCATATCATCTCCTATTCACCCGCACACCTGGGCGTCAGTGCTTTCAATCAGCACTCAGCTCCAGCAGAAGTCTGGACAACGACCAAAAGAAGAAAAGGATACTAGATTATACTAAATGGGGTTTAACAACCACTTTCTGTCAGCCAAGAGCAATTATCCATAAGTTATTGGAGAAATATTGGTTTGTGTTAAAGGGAGATCCTGTTCTGTCTGACCACTTACCCGGGAAACCTATTATTATATATAGGAAAAATAAAAACCTGGAGAATATGATTGCACCTAACTGCATAATTATCATTCAATGTCCTTCTCCAAAACTATAGGGTTTCGTTGTGGTACTGATGTGTCTTGCTTTACTTGTTATCTTGCCCTGAGTTGAGTGTCGGGAGATGAGAAGCTTTAAATAAAAATGATTTTGTGATACTCTGTCTGGAAATGTTGATGCCTTATGTGTCTATGTGGGGCCACCATGTGGCAGGTATGGGAATTCCAGCCTATCAAGTTTCTTTGTAGCCTGACACAATGTTGGATTCAATTTTTCTTATGAGAAACTGAATTAGTGGAGAATTTGTGGTGCATATTTTTGTATCTGAGAGAGTTATCCATAAACCAAACAATTAGTGTCCTGTCTGGAGGATAATTCATCAATATATAAGGGGGTGCAAGGTGCTGCTGCCCCCGCCCTCCAATTCTCTGTTTGTATGGTAAAATGTTCGGACGTATAAATTAAATAAGAAGTGTATTAAGATGTGTATTGTGTATTAAGGAGTAATGTGGCCATCTAGTGGCCGGTTGTTGGACTGCTTCCTCGTTTTACTCAATAAGTGGTAGTGTTAACCTGTAGTTAGTGCACCCATTAGGGGTGGAGGATAGGGGTTAAAAACCAGGCTTCAACAATCTTGTCTTTGGACACTCAGAAAGAACAAGATTAGTGATGGGCGAGTCCTAAATTACTCGGAATCGCTTGACTCTAGCGAGTCCGAGCACAGGACTCGCTACTCGTTGCGAGTCTAGCGAGTCCAATGTTAATGAATGGGGAAGCGAGTAATAGCGAGTAATGTGAGATTTACAAATCGCAGATGTGTCTCGGAAGCTTCAGCCTGAAGCAATCCTAGTTTTATCAGAGACTCTGATGGCGGGTTTACACGCTGCGATATCGGCGTCCAACTCCGATCCAACTCCGACCAAAAGTCACGTGGTTCGGGAGTTGGACCCGATATCGTTCGCGCGTTGTACGGTTTGAACGTACAATGCGATGCTGGAACGATGCCAAAATGATATCGGGGTTGAATGAGCGTGCTATTCAACCGCCCGATATCGCATGGCCGTTGTAGCCGCATCGTCCCGTGTGACAGCCCAACTACGATGTGTACTCGCACCTCACCCATTCACTCCCATGTTAAATGATCGTTCCTGGGTTGGGGGGTGTACACATCGTCGGGACGTTGTATCCCGATATCGGGCCGTGTAAACCAGCGATGCGATGGCGGAAAAAACGTGCTCCCGCGTCGTTGGTTACGATATCGGCCCGATATCGAGACGTGTAAACCCACCATTACAAAACTAGGATTGGCATTGACTTGCATTGGACTCGTTTACTGTGCAATTAATCGCTGGGAAACTCGCACAGTAAGGAGTCCAGCTGTCTGCTCTGTGCAGGCTGCCGCAGCTCCAGGGTCCTAGAAATTAAATTGTTTTAAAAAAAACACAACACAGAGAAAATGTTTTATTAGAAATAAAAAAAAAAGCCATTAGGGACTCCATCTTTAATTAAAAAAATCCTCTTCCGTCCGACGTAGTCCAAAACGCGATGTCCTCTCTGCTACATCCCTGTGCATAGATATAGATGTCTATGCACAGGGAATGAGTAGACTGAGAACAATCGCAGCTCTGCTACATCATCTCTGTGAGCAGGCGGGCTCTAGGACCCTGGAGCTGCGGCAGCCAGCACAGAGCAGACAGCTGGACTCGGCTCGCAAAGTAACAGCAGTTACTTTGCGAGTTTCCCAGCGATTACTCGCACAGTAATCAGACCAATGCAAATCAATGGCAATCCTAGTTTTGTCAGAGTCTCTGACAAAACTAGGATTGCCATTGATTTGCATTGGACTCGTTGCTGTGCGAGTAATCGCTGGGAAACTCGCAGAGTACCGAGTCCTGCGAGTCCCTTACTACTCGCCGAGTAACGAGTCCTAGCGAGTAGATTCGCCCATCCCTAAACAAGATCTGTAAAGCCGCATCTGTGAGAGGTGTGGTGAAAGGAGAGCCAAAAGTGAACTCGGACAGACTTTCTGGGTCAACCCTAAGCCCTGGACATGTGGGTGAAGTGAAAGGCCAGAGAAGTCAGAAAAGTTCTCACAATGTGCATATTTGACCACAGTTGTGAGATGTGAGTATAAAACAAATTGAAGTTAATGGGTTTATCCGGTCTAAAATGATAATACTGCAGTCACTCTGTACGACTGCAGAATCATCAATCCTCCCAGCACTCGCAGTGTGCACTGGAAGGATTCAGTGTTTCTACACCGGGAATGGACTGCAGGTATATGATATGCATGTTCCCGGCCACTGCCGCCAAAGCCCCCGACTAGTTAGTGTGGCCTCGGTCAATACAAGTGTATGGAGTGGAGCTGTGACTACTAGTCTTGTTGTTGGCGGGAACATACATACTGCATAATTGAGGTCCGTTCCCGGCTTAGAAAGTGTCGTATCCTTGACCTGATGATGTTGCTGAAGCAACAATTGCCGTTGAAACCACCCTGTTACACAGCGCAAGTCACCGGCGATGTTGCCGCAACTTGGCCACGCCCCTAAGTTGCCGGCGATGTGGCTGGAGATGTTGCCCTGTGTAACGGGGCCTTAAGTTTACACCACTTTTTTGTTGACTAAATTTTGTGCCAGAAATGTTTGTATCTACACCTTTTTCAGTGAGGCTTTGCCCCGTCATCGGTCAAGTTGCAAAAAATGTCCAAAACAGGTAAATATGGTGCAGGTCATAAGGACAGTTATTTGGGTGCTAGAATTCAGGTTTTGTTGGTTATAAGTCTTGTCTTTCCTAACTTCCATCATATATATTTTCTGTTCCACCCCCTTTTGTGAATAGGGAGACAAGACAAAATTCACCGATCAAAAATGTACTGAAGTTATCCAATCGATTGCTATCAAAAACTACAGGAAAAACCTATAAAATAGATAATTTATTGGTATGTAAGTCAAAAGGTGGAATCTGGTGGAAATTACATGAAAACACAGTAAACCCACCCCAAAACGTAAATGACAAACAAGATAAGAACCCCTCAAGAATAGAGAAAGGGGGATCTCCAATCATATCTGTATAAGTCTGTGGTCTACTGTCCAGTCAGAGATCTGTGATCTATAGATCTATAATAACTCTTGCTTGATGTCCGTGACTCTATTCACAATTTGGTGACTAGACAGAGTAGTAGCACGAAAAAATATTACTGTGTCCAAGAACAAATTACCCTTATCCAATACTTCACGGAATAGAGTAAGATGATTTGACTTTGATAGCATGGCCACCATGTAATAGCCCAACAGTTGGGGACTAGACAACCAGGCTTACCGGAAATTATGAGTGGACTGTCTGTTGGGTGGCACAATGCACCAAACAGTGCACCTATGTTCTGAGGGGTGGGTGGGGCCGGAGGGCAGAGATGCTTTTGCCCCCCAGGCCGTTCACTTATTAAGAGTCCAGGGCCACTGCCCACCAGGTGTATATGGTGAAGTTACGCCACTGTTACTGTCACTAGGGGCTGGTGAATCCCAGAATCCAGAAATAAGATTATATCTACGGTCACCAACAAACTAGCATTTCTTTATTATCAGTTTTCAAAATGAAAGCGATATCAAAGTGAAGATCATGAGAAAGACGGTCTACAGCCCAAAGACCCCTCACCGGTCCGGTACATTATAACCTAGAGATATCGGAGCGCTGAAGCTGTGATAATGAGGAGTATCAGCAGATAGGATGATGCGTTCATGTTCCCGCTTCCTTTTTGGGGAGGTAGCGGAATATTTTTTAAATGATAGAAGTTAAGATCTTCTACGTAGAACCGGATCCATTTCTGGTAGGCGGTTACCAGGGTGTAGACCCCGGGGCGGTTGGGTAAAGCGCATCCTTCTCCCCAGCTCACAATGCCGGGCTGGTACCAGATATTATCCACCTTACACACGAGAGGTCCTCCGGAGTCTCCCTGAAAGACAACAGCAGACAATGAGCCACAGGTCATCGATGTTTATACTATTTCCATCCTACGAATAACATCTATATGTAACAAACACAAGAAATCTCCAAAATTATGTGATCTGAGCAACATGAAATGATGAGACCGGGAGAGATCAATGATAAAGAGAATTTGAAGGATTGTCCAGGATTAGGATATTGATGACTAGAGATGAGCGAACCCTTTAAAGATCTAATTTGGTTTGGTCCGCCGAACTTCCGGACCCCATTCAAATCAATGGGAGGTAAAATCAAGGGCCTTAAAAACATTGTCAAAGGGACCCAAAAGCAGCTAAAACAGCTCGAACCATTTAACAGTGGAGCCCCGCTGTTTTGGCACAGACTGGGCTTATCACATAGATACAGCAATAGAACCAAGCTTACTGCATAGATATGGTAACGTCCAAGCTGACTACATAGATATGATAACAGTACATCTACAGCGCATATCTGCAGACTTCCATCGTCTCCAGTCTTCTGCAGTACATCCTGATATGGTGCCCTTAAGATTTGCAACCTGGCCGGTACATACAGAATTGAAGGTGTAGTGGTGGCCTGGTCGATTTAGAAAACTAACGGCGCTAGTGATGCGGCCCGGGGACCAAATTCCCCTCTGCCCCCCCAGTCCAGCCCACCCATCTTTGTGTGCTGGGATAAAACCAGTATCGTACTAAATGTAAGAGTGGAAAGAGATATATGGACAAAGTTGCCGCGCTGCTGGTCAAGAAGATATCCATGGTGTTAAACAAAAGAGCAGTTTTATTAATCTACGTGTTTCAAAGCTGAATAAACTCCTTCATCAGTTTTTTCCTGATGAAGCAGCTTGTTCATCTCTGAAACTCGTAGATTAATAAAACTGCTCTTTTGTTTAACACCATGGATATCTCCTTGACCAGCAGCGCGGCAGCTTTGTCCATATATCCCTTTCCACTATTACATTTACTGCTGGTTTTATTCCAGCACACGGAGCTGGGGTGGACTGGACTGGGGGACAGAGGGATATTTGACCTCCGGACCGCTCCACCAGCAAATGTGCAGTGATGCCTTTCCACTATTGAGTTTTCTAGGTTATTTATTAACCCCTTAATGCCCTATAACAGACTTATCCTTCATGAAACTTGTCATTTGCTTTGAAGTGGACTGAGAAGCAGAGCCCGGAGCAAAAATGGCAGATGCCAGGCATATTCTATAGCTGTCACCTGCCTCTAACAGCAGCAACCAGCAGGCCCACCAATTACCACTGTCAACATCCTAAATACCGGGTATTTAAGCAATGTGAAACAGCCAGGAATTCACTTTGGGCGTCCATCAGCTTCTCTATGAAGTGATAGCAGAGAATCGATGGGTTGCTCTTACAGCGGGGGGGAGGGGGGACGGCAATCATGTGATCTTCTCTGTGGCTTTCAGACTGTGTGTGCAGTGCTGCTGTCCATGGTGCTTATCTGTCCGTCTGTGTGTGATGTGCTGCTCTCCATGGTGCCGATCTGTCAGCCTGTGTGTGCTGTGCTGCTCTCCATGGTGTTGATCTCTCAGCCGTGTGTGCAGTGCTGCTGTCCATGGCACTGATCTGTCAGCCTGTGTGTGCAGTGCTGCTGTCCATGGCACTGATCTGTGAGCCTGTGTGTGCAGTGCTGCTGTCCATGGTGCTGATCTGTCAGCCTGTGTGTGCAGTGCTGCTCTCCATGGTGCTGATCTGTCAGCCTGTGTGTGCAGTGCTGCTGTCCATGGTGCTGATCTGTCAGCCTGTGTGTGCAGTGCTGCTGTCCATAGTGCTGATCTGTCAGCCTGAGTGTGCAGTGCTGCTCTCCATGGTGCTGATCTGTCAGCCTGTGTGCAGTGCTGCTCTCCATGGTGCTGATCTGTCAGCCTGTGTGTGCAGTGCTGCTCTCCATGGTGCTGATCTGTCAGCCTGGGTGTGCAGTGCTGGTGTCCATGGTGCTGATCTGTCAGCCTGTGTGTGCAGTGCTGCTGTCCATAGTGCTGATCTGTCAGCCTGTGTGTGCAGTGCTGCTCTCCATGGTGCTGATCTGTCAGCCTGTGTGTGCAGTGCTGTTGTCCATGGTGCTGATCTGTCAGCCTGTGTGCAGTGCTGCTTTCCATGGTGCTGATCTGTCAGCCTGTGTGTGCAGTGCTGCTCTCCATGGTGCTGATCTGTCAGCCTGGGTGTGCAGTGCTGGTGTCCATGGTGCTGATCTGTCAGCCTGTGTGTGCAGCGCTGCAGTCCAAGGTGCTGCTCTGTCAGCCTGTGTGTGCAGTGCTGCTCTCCATGGTGCTCTCCATGGTGCTCTCCAGCAGCACTGCCCACACAGGCTGACAGAGCAGCACCTTGGACAGCAGCACTGCACACACAGGCTGACAGATCAGCACCATGGAAAGCAGCACTGCACACAGGCTGACAGATCAGCACCATGGACAGCAGCACTGCACACACAGGCTGACAGATCAGCACCATGGACAGCAGCACTGCACAAACAGGCTGACAGATCAGCACTATGGAGAGCAGCACTACACACACATGCTGACAGATCAGCATCATGGAGAGCAGCACAGCACACACAGACTGACAGATCAGCACCATGGACAGCAGCACTGCACACACAGGCTGATAGATCAGCACCATGGAGAGCAGCACTGCACACACAGGCTGACAGATCAGCACCATGGAGAGCAGCACTGCACACACAGGCTGACAGATCAGCACCATAGAGCAGCACTGCACACACAGGCTGACAGATCAGCACCATGGAGAGCAGCACTGCACACACAGGCTGACAGATCAGCACCATGGACAGCAGCACTGCACAAACAGGCTGACAGATCAGCACCATGGAAAGCAGCACTGCACACACAGGCTGACAGATCAGCACCATGGAGAGCAGCACTGCACACACAGGATGACAGATCAGCACCATGGAGAGCAGCACTGCACACACAGGCAGACAGATCAGCACCATGGAGAGCAGCATTGCACACACAGGCTGACAGATCAGCACAATGGACAGCAGCACTGCGCACACAGGCTGACAGATCAGCACCATGGAGAGCAGCACAGCACACACAGGCTGACAGATCAGCACCATGGACAGCAGCACTGCACACACAGGCTGACAGATCAGCACCATGGACAGCAGCACTGCACACACAGGCTGACAGATCAGCACCATGGACAGCAGCACTGCACGCACAGGCTGACAGATCAGCGCTAGTGATGGGCGAATCCTAAATTACTCGGAATCGCTTGACTCTAGCGAGTACGAGCCCAGGACTCGCTACTCGTTGCGAGTCTAGCGAGTCCAATGTTAATGAATGGGGAAGCGAGTAATAGCGAGTAGTGTGAGATTTACAAATCGCAGATGTGTCTCGGAAGCTTCAGCCTGAAGCAATCCTAGTTTTGCCATTTATTTGCATTGGACTCGTTTACTTTGCAAGTAATCGCTGGGAAACTCGCACAGATAAGATCCTGTCTGCTCTGTGTGCTGGCTGCTGCAGCTCCAGGGTCCTAGAGCCCGCCTGCTGCCTGATGTAGCAGAGCTGAGATTGTTCTCAGTCTGCTCATTCCCTGTGCATAGACATCTATATCTATGCACAGGGATGAGCAGAGAGGACATTGCGTTTTGGACTGCGTCGGACGGAAGAGGATTTTTTTAATTAAAGATGGAGTCCCTAATGGCTTTTTTTTTATTTCTAATAAAAAAATTTCTCTGTGTTGTGTTTTTTTTAAAACAATTTAATAGAAATTCATGGCGGTCATGTCTAATATTGGCGTGACCGCCATAAATTTCGGGCTTAGGGCCAGCTGATAATATAAAGCTGGACCTAACCTCTATTACCCAGCGTGCCACCGCCACCAGGGCCGCTGGAAGAGCGGGGTTCAGCGCCAGAGGATGGCGCTTCAATGAACGCACCATCTTCTGGGGAGGCTGCGGGCTGTAATTTGCAGCGGGGGGTGCCCAGAAAGCTTGGGCATCCCTGCGCTGCGGATTCCAGCCCCCAGCTGCTTAGCTGTACCTGGCTAGACATAGAAATTGCGCGGAGCCCCACGCATTTTTTTTGACTCCGAGACGACTCCGACTCCGAGACGACTCCGACTCCGAGACGACTCCGACCTCGAGAAGACTCCGACTCCGAGACGACTCCGACTCTGAGACGACTCCAACTCCGAGACGACTCTGACTCCGACTCCGAGACGACTCCGAGACGACTCCGACTCCGAGGCGACTCCGACTCCGAGGCGACTCCGACTCTGAGGCGACTCCGACTCTGAGGAGACTCCGACTCTGACTCTGACTCTGAGACTCTGACTCTGAGACTCTGACTCTGAGACTCTGACTCTGAAATTCATTAAATAATAAAAAAAAAAATTCGTGGGGCTCCGCGCAATTTCTATGTCTAGCCAGGTACAGCTAAGCAGCTGGGGGCTGGAATCCGCAGCGCAGGGATGCCCAAGCTTTCTGGGCACCCCCCGCTGCAAATTGCAGCCCGCAGCCACCCCAGAAGATGGCGCGTTCATTGAAGCGCCATCCTCTGGCGCTGAACCGCGCTCTTCCAGCGGCCCTGGTGGCGGTGGCACGCTGGGTAATAAAGGGGTTAATACCAGCTTTGTTATACAAGCTAATATTAAGCCCGAGATTCTTAATGTCAGGCCACGTTTGACCCAGCCACTAAGGATCTCCAATAAAGGGTTAAAAAAACACAACACAGAGAAAAATTTTTATTTGAAATAAAAAAAAAAGCCATTAGGGACTCCATCTTTAATTAAAAAAATCCTCTTCTGTCCGACGCAGTCCAAAACGCGATGTCCTCTCTGCTACATCCCCTGTGCATAGATATAGATGTCTATGCACAGGGAATGAGCAGACTGAGAACAATCTCAGCACCGCTACATCAGGCAGCAGGCAGGCTCTAGGACCCTGGAGCTGCACAGAGAAGACAGCTGGACTCGGCTCGCAAAGAAACAGCAGTTACTTTGCGAGTTTCCCTGCTATCACTGGCACAGTAGCCGAGTCTAATGCAAAAAATGGCAATCCTAGTTTTGTCAGCGTTTGCCATTGATTTGCATTGGACTCGTGCGAGTAAACGCTGGGAAACTCGCAGAGTACCGAGTCCTGCGAGTCCCTTACTACTCGCCGAGTAACGAGTCCTAGCGAGTAGATTCGCCCATCCCTAATCAGCGCCATGGAGAGCAGCACTGCACACACAGGCTGACAGATCAGCACCATGGAGAGCAGCACTGCACACACAGGCTGACAGATCAGCACCATGGAGAGCAGCACTGCACACACAGGCTGACAGATCAGCACCATGGAGAGCAGCACTGCACACACAGGCTGACAGATCAGCACCATGGAGAGCAGCACTGCACAGGCTGACAGATCAGCACCATGGAGAGCAGCACTGCACACACAGGCTGAGAGATCAGCACCATGGAGAGCAGCACTGCACACACAGGCTGACAGATCAGCACCATGGAGAGCAGCACAGCACACACAGCCTGACAGATCATCACCATGGAGAGCAGCACTGCAAACACAGACTGAAAGATCAGCACCATGGAGAGCAGCACTGCACACACAGGCTGACAAATCAGCACCGTGGAGAGCAGCACTGCACACACAGGCTGACAGATCAGCACCACGGACAGCAGCACTGCACACACAGGCTGACAGATCAGCAACATGGAGAACAGCACTGCACACACAGGCTGACAGATCAGCACCATGGACAGCAGCACTGTACACACAGGCTGACAGATCAGCACCATGTAGAGCAGCACTGCACACACAGGATGACAGATCAGCACCATGGAGAGCAGCACTGCACACACAGGCTGACAGATCAGCACCATGGAGAGCAGCACTGCACACACAGGCTGACAGATCAGCACCATGGACAGCAGCACTGTACACACAGGCTGACAGATCAGCACCATGGAGAGCAGCACTGCACACACAGGCTGACAGATCAGCACCATGGACAGCAGCACTGCACACACAGGCTGACAGATCAGCAACATGGAGAACAGCACTGCACACACAGGCTGACAGATCAGCACCACGGACAGCAGCACTGTACACACAGGCTTACAGATCAGCACCATGTAGAGCAGCACTGCACACACAGGATGACAGATCAGCACCATGGAGAGCAGCACTGCACACACAGGCTGACAGATCAGCACCATGGAGAGCAGCACTGCACACACAGGCTGACAGATCAGCACCATGGACAGCAGCACTGTACACACAGGCTGACAGATCAGCACCATGGAGAGCAGCACTGCACGCACAGCCTGACAGATCAGCACCATGGAGAGCAGCACTGCACACACCGGCTGACAGATCAGCACCATGGACAGCAGCATTGTACACACAGGCTGAAAGATCAGGACCATGGAGAGCAGCACTGCACGCACAGGCTGACAGATCAGCACTATGGAGAGCAGCACTGCACGCACAGGCTGACAGATCAGCGCCACGGACAGCAGCACTGCACACACAGGCTGACAGATCAGCGCCATGGAGAGCAGCACTGCACACACAGGCTGACAGATCAGCGCCATGGAGAGCAGCACTGCACACACAGGCTGACAGATCAGCGCCATGGAGAGCAGCACTGCACACACAGGCTGACAGATCAGCACCATGGAGAGCAGCACTGCACACACAGGCTGACAGATCAGCACCATGGAGAGCAGCACTGCACACACAGGCTGACAGATCAGCACCATGGAGAGCAGCACTGCACACACAGGCTGAGAGATCAGCACCATGGAGAGCAGCACTGCACACACAGCCTGACAGATCATCACCATGGAGAGCAGCACTGCAAACACAGACTGAAAGATCAGCACCATGGAGAGCAGCACTGCACACACAGGCTGACAGATCAGCACCATGGAGAGCAGCACAGCACACACAGGCTGACAGATCAGCACCATGGAGAGCAGCACAGCACACACAGGCTGACAGATCAGCACCATGGACAGCAGCACTGCACACACAGGCTGACAAATCAGCACCGTGGAGAGCAGCACTGCACACACAGGCTGACAGATCAGCACCACGGACAGCAGCACTGCACACCACAGGCTGACAGATCAGCAACATGGAGAGCAGCACTGCACACACAGGCTGACAGATCAGCACCATGGACAGCAGCATTGTACACACAGGCTGACAGATCAGCACCATATAGAGCAGCATTGCACACACAGGATGACAGATCAGCACCATGGAGCGTAGCACTGCACACACAGGCTGACAGATCATTACCATGGAGAGCAGCACTGCACACACAGGCTGACATATCAGCGATTTGGACTGCAGCACTGCACACACAGTCTGACAGATCAGAACCATGGAAAGCAGCACTGCACACACAGGCTGACAGATCAGCACCATGGAGAGCAGCACTGCACACACAGGCTGACAGATCAGCACCATGGAGAGCAGCACTGCACACACAGGCTGATAGATCAGCACCATGGACAACAGCACTGCACACACAGGCTGACACATCAGCACCATGGAGAGCCTCACTGCACACGCAGGCTGACAGATCAGCACCATGGACAGCAGCACTGCACACACAGGCAGAGCGATCAGCACCATGGAGAGCAGCACTGCACACACAGGCTGAGAGATCAGCACCATGGAGAGCAGCACTGCACACACAGCCTGACAGATCATCACCATGGAGAGCAGCACTGCACACACAGAGTGAAAGATCAGCACCATGGAGAGCAGCACTGCACACACAGGCTGACAGATCAGCACCATGGAGAGCAGCACAGCACACACAGGCTGACAGATCAGCACCATGGACAGCAGCACTGCACACAAAAGCTGACAAATCAGCACTGTGGAGAGCAGCACTGCACACAGGCTGACAGATCAGCACCATGGACAGCAGCACTGCACACACAGGCTGACAGATCAGCACCGTGGAGATCAGCACTGCACACACAGGCTGTCAGATCAGCACCATTGAGAGCTGCACTGCGCATACAGGCTGACAGATCAGCACCATGGACAGCCGCACTGCACACACAGGCTGACAGATCAGCACCATGGAGAGCAGCACTGCACACACAGGCTGACAGATCAGCACCATGGACAGCAACACTGCACACACAAGCTGACAGATCAGCACCATGGACAGCAACACTGCCCACACAGGCCTGACAGATCAGCACCATGGAAGCAGCACTGCACACACAGGCTGACAGATCAGCACCATGGAGACAGCACTGTACACACAGGCTGACAGATCAGCACCACTGGACAGCAGCACTGACACACAGCTGACAGATCCACATGAGAGCAGCACTGCACACACAGATGACAGATCAGCACCATGGAAGCAGCACTGCACACACAGGCTGACAGATCAGCACCATGGAGAGCAGCACTGCACACACAGGCTGACAGATAGCACCATGGACAGCAGCACTGTACACACAGGCTGACAGATCAGCACCATGGAGAGCAGCACTGCACCACAGCTGACAGATCAGCACCATGAGAGCAGCACTGCACACACAGGCTGACAGATCAGCACCATGACACAGCACTGCACACACAGCTGACAGATCAGCACCATGGAGACAGCACTGCACACACAGGCTGACAGATCAGCACCACTGGACAGCAGCACTGTACACACAGCTGACAGATCAGCACCATGGAGAGCAGCACTGCACACACAGGATGACAGATCAGCATTATGGAAGCAGCACTGCACACACAAGCTGACAGATCATCACCATGGAGAGCAGCACTGCACACACAGGCTGACAGATCAGCACCATGGACAGCAGCACTGACACACAGACTGACAGATCAGCACCTTGGACAGCAGCACTGCACACACAGGCTGACAGATCAGCACCATGGACGAGCAGCACTGCACACACAGGCTGACAGATCAGCACCATGGACAGCAGCACTGTACACACAGGCTGAAAGATCAGACCATGGAGAGCAGCACTGCAACCACAGCGTGAAGATCAGCACCATGGACACAGCACTGCACACACAGGCTGACAGATCAGCACCATGGAGAGCTCACTGCACACACAGGTAGACAGATCAGCACCATGGAAGCAGCACTGCACACACAGGCTGAGAGATCAGCACCATGGAGAGCAGCACTGCAACACAGCGACAGATCACACCATGGAGAGCAGCACTGCACACACAGAGTGACAGATCAGCACTATGGAGAGCAGCACTGCACACACAGGCTAACAGATCAGCACCATGGAGAGCAGCACAGCACACACAGGCTGACAGATCAGCACCATGGACAGCAGCACTGCACACACAGACCGACAGATCAGCACTATGGAGAGCAGCACTGCACACACAGGCTGACAGATCAGCACCATGGACAGCAGCACTGCACACACAGGCTGACAGATCAGCACCATGGAGAGCAGCACTGCACACACAAGCTGACAGATCATCACCATGGACAGCAGCACTGCGCACACAGGCTGACAGATCAGCACCATGGAGAGCAGCACTGCGCACACAGGCTGACAGATCAGCACCATGGAGAGCAGCACTGCACACACAAGCTGACAGATCAGCACCATGGAGATCAGCACTGCACACAAGGCTGACAGATCAGCATTATGGACAGCAGCAATGCACACACAAGCTGACAGAAAATCACCATGGAGAGCAGCACTGCACACACAGGCTGACAGATCAGCACCATGGAGAGCAGCACTGCACACACAGGCTGACAGATCAGCACCATGGAGAGCAGCACTGCACACACAGGATGACAGATCAGCACCATGGACAGCAGCACTGCACACACAGGCTGACAGATCAGCACCATGGAGAGCAGCACTGCACACACAGGCTGACAGATCAGCACCTTGGAGAGCAGCACTGCACACACAGGCTGACAAATCAGCAACGTGGAGAGCAGCACTGCACACACAGCCTGACAGATCATCACCATGGAGAGCAGCACTGCACACACAGGCTGAGAGATCAGCACCATGGAGAGAAGCACTGCACACACAGCCTGACAGATCATCACCATGGAGAGCAGCACTGCAAACACAGACTGAAAGATCAGCACCATGGAGAGCAGCACTGCACACACAGGCTGACAAATCAGCAACGTGGAGAGCAGCACTGCACACACAGCCTGACAGATCATCACCATGGAGAGCAGCACTGCACACACAGGCTGACAGATCAGCAACATGGAGAACAGCACTGTACACACAGGCTGACAGATCAGCACCACGGACAGCAGCACTGTACACACAGGCTGACAGATCAGCACCATGTAGAGCAGCACTGCACACACAGGATGACAGATCAGCACCATGGAGAGCAGCACTGCACACACAGGCTGACAGATCAGCACCATGGAGAGCAGCACTGCACACACAGGCTGACAGATTAGCACCATGGACAGCAGCACTGTACACACAGGCTGACAGATCAGCACCATGGAGAGCAGCACTGCACGCACAGCCTGACAGATCAGCACCATGGAGAGCAGCACTGCACACACAGGCTGACAGATCAGCACCATGGACAGCAGCACTGCACACACAGGCTGACAGATCAGCAACATGGAGAACAGCACTGCACACACAGGCTGACAGATCAGCACCACGGACAGCAGCACTGTACACACAGGCTGACAGATCAGCACCATGTAGAGCAGCACTGCACACACAGGATGACAGATCAGCATTATGGAGAGCAGCACTGCACACACAAGCTGACAGATCATCACCATGGAGAGCAGCACTGCACACACAGGCTGACAGATCAGCACCATGGACAGCAGCACTGTACACACAGACTGACAGATCAGCACCTTGGACTGCAGCACTGCACACACAGGCTGACAGATCAGCACCATGGACAGCAGCACTGCACACACAGGCTGACAGATCAGCACCATGGACAGCAGCACTGTACACACAGGCTGAAAGATCAGGACCATGGAGAGCAGCACTGCACGCACAGGCTGATAGATCAGCACCATGGACAACAGCACTGCACACACAGGCTGACAGATCAGCACCATGGAGAGCCTCACTGCACACACAGGTAGACAGATCAGCACCATGGACAGCAGCACTGCACACACAGGCTGAGAGATCAGCACCATGGAGAGCAGCACTGCATACACAGCGTGACAGATCATCACCATGGAGAGCAGCACTGCACACACAGAGTGACAGATCAGCACTATGGAGAGCACATGCACACACAGGCTAACAGATCAGCACCATGGAGAGCATGCACAGCACACACAGGCTGACAGATCAGCACATGGACAGCAGCACTGCACACACAGACCGACAGATCAGCACTATGGAGGAGCAGCACTCACACACAGGTGACAGATCAGCACCATGGACAGCAGCACTGCACACACAGGCTGACAGATAGCACCATGGAAGCAGCACTGCACACACAAGCTGACAGATCATCACCATGGACAGCAGCATGCGCACACAGCTGACAGATCAGCACCATGGAGAGCAGCACTGCGCACACAGGCTGACAGATCAGCACCATGGAGAGCAGCACTGCACACACAAGCTGACAGATCAGCACCATGGAGATCAGCACTGCACACACAGGCTGACAGATCAGCATTATGGACAGCAGCAATGCACACACAAGCTGACAGAAAATCACCATGGAGAGCAGCACTGCACACACAGGCAACAGGCTGACAGATCAGCACCATGGAGAGCAGCACTGCACACACAGGCTGACAGATCAGCACCATGGAGAGCAGCACTGCACACACAGGCTGACAGATCAGCACCATGGACAGCAGCAACTGCACACACAGCTGAGCATGATCACACCATGGAGAGCAGCACTGCACACACAGGCTGACAGATCAGCACCTGTGAGACGCAGCACTGCAACACACAGCTGACAATCACACCATTGGAGAGCAGCACTGCACACACAGGCTGACAGATCAGCACCATGGAAGCAGCACTGCACACAGGTGACAATCAGCATCATGGACAGCAGCACTGCACACAAGCTGACAGATCACACCATGGAGAGCAGCACTGCACACACAGGCTGACAGATCAGCACCATGGAAGCAGCACTGCACACCAGGCTGACAGATCAGCACCTGGATGCAGCACTGCACACACAGGCTGACAGATCAGCACATGGACAGCAGCACTGCACACACAGGCTGAACAGATCAGCACCATGGAAGCAGCATTGCCACAAGCTGACAGATCATCACCATGGAGAGCAGCACTGCACACACAGGCTGACAGATCAGCACCATGGACAGCAGCACTGACACACAGGCTGACAAGATCAGCACCATGGAGAGCAGCACTGCACACAAGGCTGACAGATCAGCATGGACAGCAGCACTGCACACAGGATGACAGATCAGCACCATGGAGAGCAGCACTGCACACACAGGCTGACAGATCAGCACCATGGAGAGCAGCACTGCACACACAGGCTGACAGATCAGCACCATGGAGAGCAGCACTGCACACACAGGCTGACAGATCAGCACCATGGACAGCAGCACTGTACACACAGGCTGAACAGATCAGCACCATGGAGACGCAGCACTGCACACACAGGCTGACAGATCAGCATATGGACAGCAGCACTGCACACACAGGCTGACAGATCAGCACCATGGAGAGCAGCACTGCACACACAGGCTGACAGATCAGCACCATGGAGAGCAGCACTGTACACACAGGCTGACAGATCAGCACCTTGGACAGCAGCACTGCACACACAGGCTGACAGATCAGCACCATGGAGAGCAGCACTGCACACACAGGCTGACAGATCAGCACCTTGGACTGCAGCACTGCACACACAGGCTGACAAATCAGCACCATGGAGAGTAGCACTGCACACACAGGCTGACAGATCAGCACCATGGAGAGCAGCACTGCACACACAGGCTGACAGATCAGCACCATGGACTGCAGCACTGCACACACAGGCTGACAGATCAGCACCATGGAGAGCAGCACTGCACACACAGGCTGACAGATCAGCACCATGGAGCGCAGCACTGCACACACAGGCTGACAGATCAACACCGTGGAGAGCAGCACTGCACACCCAGGCTGACAGATCAACACTGTGGAGCGCAGTACTGCACACCCAGGCTGACAGATCAGCACCATGGAGAGCAGCACTGCACACACAGGCTGACAGATCAGCACCATGGACAGCAGCACTGCACACACAGGCTGACAGATCAGCACCATGGAGAGCAGCAGTGCACACACAGGCTGACAGATCAGCACCATGGAGAGCAGCACTGCACACACAGGCTGACAGATCAGCACCATGGAGAGCAGCACTGCACACACAGGCTGACAGATCAGCACCATGGAGAGCAGCACTGCACACACAGGCTGACAGATCAGAGCCTGCGCTGTGAAACAAATCGGATTGAGAAACAATCCAACGGAACCTGCGCCCATAGACTCCAATGTTAACAATTGTTTGCCAAAGGGCAACCCATCTACTGCATTGCGTTTTAATAGGGTCTGCAACATTTTTTGGTATTTGATCAAAACCGGATCCGTTAAGGGTTACGGAAATGAAAGTTCTGCTTCTCATGGTGTTATATTCTGTACCTGATTGTGATTTGTTCCTCCTTTCATATTATTATGTTTTTGGTTTTACTTCAACTGTTTATGACCTCGGGTTTATCACATTTTTTACAAAATGAAGCTTCTATGTATCAGAATACGGCGTCTCACCTGACAAGAGTCCTTCCCTCCTTCCATGTATCCCGCACATATCATGGTGTCATCCACTATGGTAGAAGAGCTGATCTCATTTTCATCCTTGTGATATATGTCATCACACGTCTTATGATCCATCAGCGGCACCTTCACATTCTGAAGAGTTTGCGGGGAAGGTAAACTCACTAATAAAATGATCAGAGAAGAGTCAGTAAATAACAGAGTAATGCCACAAACCACACAGAAAAGGGCCCCTATGGAAGAACAATACAGAGGCCGATTGCAGTCCAATAAGTCACCATCATGCAATATTACACCTGCTTTGAATGTCATTCTCACCCTATTGACCCTGGTGCGGCTGACCTCTACCACATCCTCCAATACAGCTGTGAATATCTATAGCTGTGAATATCTATAGCTGTGAATATCTATAGCTGTGAATATCTATAGCTGTGAATATCTATAACTGTGACTATCTATAGCTGTGAATATCTATAGGAGTGAATATCTATAGCTGTGAATATCTATAGCTGTGACTATCTATAGCTGTGACTATCTATAGCTGTGACTATCTATAGCTGTGACTATCTATAGCTATGACTATCTATAGCTGTGAATATCTATAGCTGTGAATATCTATAGCTGTGAATATCTATAGCTGTGAATATCTACAGCTGTGAATATCTATAGGTGTGAATATCTATAGCTGTGAATATCTATAGCTGTGAATATCTATAGCTGTGAATATCTATTGCTGTGACTATCTATAGCTGTGAATATCTATAGGTGTGAATATCTATAGGTGTGAATATCTATAGCTGTGAATATCTATAGGAGTGAATATCTATAGCTGTGAATATCTATAGCTGTGACTATCTATAGCTGTGACTATCTATAGCTGTGACTATCTATAGCTGTGACTATCTATAGCTATGACTATCTATAGCTGTGAATATCTATAGCTGTGAATATCTATAGCTGTGAATATCTATAGCTGTGAATATCTACAGCTGTGAATATCTATAGGTGTGAATATCTATAGCTGTGAATATCTATAGCTGTGAATATCTATAGCTGTGAATATCTATTGCTGTGACTATCTATAGCTGTGAATATCTATAGGTGTGACTATCTATAGCTGTGAATATCTATAGGTGTGACTATCTATAGGTGTGAATATCTATAGGTGTGTCTGTCTATAGCTGTGACTATCTATAGCTGTGAATATCTATAACTGTGACTATCTATAGCTGTGACTATCTATAGCTGTGACTATCTATAGCTGTGAATATCTATAGCTGTGAGATTTGGGGAGTCTCTTTGGGGAATGTTTTGGATGAATTTCTGGCCTTTCTGTAGGACAATGCACAAGTTTTGTAACATGTACATATGGTATGTAAACGGGTTATAACGAGGACAATCTGGCCACACCGCCCAGGACCAAAAGCTCCAGGAGGCCCATGGACACATTGCCCTCATTATAATTCTTTGAGCACCCCTGATGGCAGCCCACACCTTTGGGCAGGAGCTTTCCTAAAGCTCCGCTGCCAGTAATACAGAATAGCATTGCAGCTCCAGGGGAACATCTGTCACCTCTTCGGTGATGTGCCAGCGCTGTGACATCATCCGCCAGACACATGACATCATAGGCCTGAGCACTACAGTATATATGCAGCTACTCGCTGGCCACAAGAGGAGGATCCTGAGAAACCATAGAAGAACACATGGAAATAGGAGGGAGGTGAGCATGTGTTGCTTTGTTTTTTTTCAATACGTGTATGGGATGCTTGAGGGCTCATCCTGTGTAGAGGGTTATGGGGGTGCTCATCCTGTATATAGGGGCTAAGGGAGGGTTTATCCTGTATATAGGAGGCTATGTGAGGCTCATACTGTATATAGGAGGCTATGTGAGGGTTTATGCTATTTATAGAAGGCTATCTGAGAGCTAATCCTGTATATAGGGGCTATGTGAGAGCTCATCTTGGATATAGAGGCTATGTCACAACTAACCCTGTATATAGTGGCTATGTGATGTCTTATCCTGCCTATAAGGGCTATTTGATAGTTTATCTTGTATAGAGGGGCTATGGGAGGACTTATAGTGTATATAGAAGGCTATGTGAGGGCTCATCCTGTGTATAGTAGGCTATGTGAGGGCTCATCTTGGATATAGAGGCTATGTCACAACTAACCCTGTATATAGTGGCTATGTGATGTCTTATCCTGCATATAAGGGCTATTTGATAGTTTATCTTGTATTTAGGGGCTATGGGAGGACTTATAGTGTATATAGAAGGCTATGTGAGGGCTCATCTTGGATATAGAGGCTATGTCACAACTAATCCTGTATATAGTGGCTATGTGATGTCTTATCCCGCCTATAAGGGCTATTTTATAGTTTATCTTGTTTATAGGGGCTATGGGAGGACTTATAGTGTATATAGAAGGCTATGTGAGGGCTCATCCTGTGTATAGTAGGCTATGTGAGGGCTCATCTTGTATATAGGGGATGTCAACACACACAATTCTGCAAAACATTAAGTGATACAAGTATTATTCATATAAAATAATTGTAATTAATATATTAATATGAATGTTGAGTAGTATTAATTTTAAACTAATGGTTCGGCCTCCACTATATTCATGGTCTCTCAGGTGACTCGTTAGGAAAATTAATTTCCCACCTCTGTTCTAATATGTATAGCGCCATATACAAGGGACTAAAAAAAATTGTGGGGTGCACATGTGATGTATGACATGATCTATAAAGGGGATCTTGTGACATGTCACATGATACATTGGGCTGGTGGGTCTTCACATGGCCCTGCCAATCTCAGTCCGCCCCTGTGTACCGACACTGTCTTTCCATCAGATAATGTAGAGTCATAAAGCTCATGGCATGAAGAATGTAGAAGCCGTAGGGCTGGAATTGGGATGTACAGAAGGGGTCAGAATAATATTTAGGGTATACCTTGTATGTCTTGTAACATAGACCATTGCGGCTCTTACCTACCATGTGCTATTAATCCTACTGGGGTCTTGTTTTGTTGGGCACCAGTGCCCTTGTGTGAACAATACATTTGACTTTTGCCCGCCAATATCTATGTTGATGAAGGGTCTCCGGAGTAGGAAGCGATGAACGAGACCATCCATGATGGAGCTATAACATGGTGGTGAATGTAGGAGCTGAGCGTCACTTACCATTATTGTTTATATCTCCCCAGCCGGATACCCAGCAGTCCATACCAGCAGGGAAGGTGACGGAGGCGGCGGGCAGACAGATGGGCATGATATACTTGGTGTAGGTCACCGGACTGGAGAGCTTCATCAGAGCGATGTCCCAATTGTCAAAATGTCGGGTATACTTTTCATGAATTATGATCGTCTCCAGATCACGATCGTCTTTATTAGGATTTCCAAGTTCCAACTTGTGGGCTCCGAATATCACAAGGTATTTACTGATGTCGGGATCGCTGTGGAGCAGAGAAAATGATCAGATGTTAGAAGAGTCATATAACATCCGGGGACCATATTCAGCCACCCAACTGCACAATTATCATCTAAAGTCCTCCAATTATATAGACCTTTGAAGGGGTACACATGTGTCCTTCACTACTTAATTTTCCCGTTAGATGAGCAGCTTTCAATAAAAACGATTTTCTGATACTCTGTCTGGAAATGTGGGTGCCATATGTGTATGTGTCGCCACCCTGTGGCTGTGATGAGAATTGCAGCCTAGTGAGATTTTTACTTACATATTGGATAGAATTTGCACAGGGAAATTTCAAGTCTTTAACCAGAAAGTTTAAGGTGGAAATTTCTGTATCTGTTAAAGGTTGTCTGGAATTAAGACACTAAAAGTTATAAAAACGCACAAAACCCTTTAATATGTGAGTACAATGCTTGTTTTGGGGGGTCTCAGGTGTGGGGGTTCCTCCTTCTTGTCAGAGGCTTTTCCCAGTTTTGGGGTGACCTGGCATTATAGAGAGGTTTATCTGCTTTGTTGAACCCACTAGTTATTCAATTTCCCATTTGTCTATGGGTATTAATGTCTATAATGGGTCTTTGTGCTGTTCTGCTGTCAGTCCGGTGCCCCCTATAGTGTCGGTCCTCTGTGTGGTCCTTAAAATATATATACATAAGTTTTCAGACCACATTAAGTAGGTACCTTGTTACCCAATAATTTGCAAGTCATGTATTGCACATAGAAGGTTTTTGGGACTTACTTCTCCCCGGTCGGCTCTCCGATCTGTTCTGTAAACTGTTGGTGATTCCTCCTGTCTGTGGAGGATGCTGAGGGCGCGCCTTGGCCACGGGAGTGAACTTCCTTGTTTGCCGGTCAGCTGACTACATGTCACTGCTTAGGCTGGCTTCACACCATGGTTTTTTGGATCCTAGTGTGAACTGGACAGCCCCAGGTCCGATTTTGGCCCTATGGTGCCGGATGGGGCCAGATGGCAGCTATTTGCCATCCGGTTTGGTGTGTGTCCGGCTGGATCCGGGTGATTTCGTTTTATGCCCCGGACTCAGAATTGCAGCTTGTGTTCGGGGCCAAAATCAACCAACACTGGATCCTCCTGGATCCAGAGTGATCTGGCACCCATTACATGGGAGTATATGGGTGCCAGATTCAGCAGAAAAAGGATCTGGTTCCCGGACAACGGGTGCAGAACAAGCGGCGGCTCTGAATTTCAAGCTGCGCTTGTTCAGCACCTTGACAGCACAGCTAAAAGAGCCGCCGGATGAAATTTCAGCACTTGGAGAGCTGCTATGCTGATATTTCAGCGGCAGAAAACAGGATCGGAGGGCATATTTCTGTTTTGTCCGGCCTGTCAGGTTCTGTGCGGTGCATCCTGCAAAACACTGGACTAAACCTGACAGCAGAAAACCGTGGTGTGAAGCCGGCCTTACATGGCGGTCATGTGGTGGAGTAGGCGAAGAGTTGTCAGGGTTGTGTGGCATCTCTTTCACTAGCCGTCAGACCCTGCACCCCACCATATGACCGCCATGTAAGCAGTGACATGTAGTCAGCTGACCGGCAAACAAGGAAGTTCACCCCGTGGCCACGGTGCGCCCTCAGCGTCCTCCATAGACAGGAGGAATCACCAACAGTTTGCAGAACAGATCGGAGAAGTAAGTCCCAAAACCTTCTATGAATACTACATGATTTGCAAATTATTGGGTAACAAGGTACTTAGTGTGGTCTGAAAACTTATGTATATATATTTTACGGACCACATGACGGCGGTCTACTGAGATGGGTGAACCCAGAACACTTACTTATTAAAGCAATGGGCAGCGGTCAGCACCCACTGGGGCGCGATCAGGGAGCCACCACATATGGGGTCGTAGGTCCTTGGCGTTCTGTACATCAGACTGATTTGCCACGGCCATTCTCCATCCAAAGCATCTGTGCCACCAACTATCCGGCCAGTGACCTGCGGGGAACCACAAACCGAGTCGCCATCTGCAGGGCTGAGAATAGCTGGAAGGGAAGATGAAACAAGTCACTAGCAGCCAAGGATCCAGCGTTGCCTTACCACAGACACATCACTGCCATCCTGCTAACATGGCCACCAACTCTCATCAAACATCTACAGGCTCCAAAAGAGTCAGCAAATCTCAGACTCCACTGACCATGAGGTTTCTTTATTCATAGACATGAGAATAGGACATGAGGAGATGGGAATTAGGTGAGAAGGAATGAAATGCATCTACAGACACATTCTGCTAATGGTCGTCCCTACGCACATTATGTGATGTTTTCGTTTTTTTTGTGGAATACAGTAGGTGAGGAGAGAGAACCCTGCCCATGAGGGCTCACAGTCTACATGGGGATGGGTGGGGATACAGTATGTGAGAAGAGAGGACCCTGCCCAAGAGGGCTCATAGTCTACAAGGGGATGGGTAGGAATACAGTATGTGAGAAGAGAGGACCCTGCCCATGAGAGCTCATAGTCTACAAGGGGATGGGTAGGGATACCATAGGTGAGGAGAGAGGACCCTGCCCACGAGGGCTCACAGTCTACAAAGGATGGGTGAGGATACAGTAGATGAGGAGAGAGGACCCTGTCCACGAGGACTCACAGTCTACAAAGGATGGGTGGGGATACAGTAGGTGAGGAGAGAGGACACTAAAAACGAGAGTTCACAGTCTACAGGGGATGGGTGAGTATACAGCAAGTGAGGAGGGAGGACCCTGTTCACGAGGACTCACCATCTACTAGGGATAGGTGAGGATACAGTAGGTGAGAAGAGAGGAACCTGCTCATGAGAGCTCACAGTCTACAAGGGATTGGTGAGGATACAGTAGGTGAGGGGAGAGGACCCTGCCCATGAGGACTCACAGTCTACAAGGGATGGGTGAGGATACAGTAGATGAGGAGAAAAGACCCTGCACACAAAAGTTCACATTCTACAGGAGATGGGTGATGGAAGAGTAAGTGAGGAGGGAGAGCCCTGACTACAAGGGCTCACCATCTACTAGGGATTGAGGAGGATACAGTAGGTGAGGGAAGAGGACCCTGCCTGCAAGAGATCACATTCTACAAGGGATGGGTGAGGATGGGGGAGGATACAGCAAGGGACGGTAGAGAACCCTACCCAGGAGGGCTCACAGTCTACAAGGGATGGGTGAGGATACAGGAGGGTAGGAAAGTGACCCTGCATGTTATGCCTAACAGTCTACAAGGGATGGTGAGAATAAAGTAGATAAGGAAGAGAGGACCCTGACCGCAAGGGCTCACAGTCCACAAGAGATGGGTGGTCAAATAGTGTTTTATTACGCGTTTCGGCTTAACATATAACAAGCCTTCATCATATAAAAAGATTTTATCTGATGAAGGCTTGTTATATGTTAAGCCGAAACGCGTAATAAAAGAAGAAATTATTTTGGAATAATTTGCCATCCCTGTGATCCCTCTGGTAGCGCTTCAATTCAAACCAGAAAATTTTTTTTTTATCCTGCACAAGAGATGGGTGACAATACAGCAAGGGAGGGTAAAGAACCCTGCCCAAGAGGGCTCACATTCTTCAAGGGATGAGTGAGGGTAGGGTACAGTAGGTGAGGAAAGAGAACCCTGCCTATGAGGGTTCAAAGTCTACAAGGATAGATGAGGATACAGTAGGTGAGGAGGGAGGACCCTGCAGGTAAGGTCTGACAGTCCACAAGGGATGATTGAGGATACAGTAGTTGAGGAGAGAGGATACTGCCAACAAGTTCTGACAGTCCACTAGGGATGGGTGAGGATACAGTAGGTGAGGGTATAGTACTCTGCCTATGAGGGCTCACAGTTTACAAGAAATGAATGTGGATACAGTGCGGGAAGGGAGTAGACACTGCCCGCGAGGGCTCACAGTCTACAAAAGATGAGTGAGGATACTGTAAATGAGGAGTGAAGACCCTGTCACAGTCTAAAAAGAATGGGTGAATATACAGTGAGGGAGGAGGCAGAGAGGACCCTGCCACGAGGACTCACAGTCTACAAGGGATGGGTGAGGATACAGTAGATGAGGAGAGAGGACCCTGCCCATGAGGGCTCACAGTCTACAATTGATGGGTGAGGATACAGAAGAGCAGGAGAGAGGACCCTGCCCACGAGGGATCACAGTCTACAAGGGATGGGTGAGGATACAGTAGGTGATTAGAAAGGACCCAAAATGCAAGGGCTCACAGTCTACAATTGATGGGTGAGGATACAGAAGAGCAGGAGAGAACACCCTGCCTACGAGGGATCACAGTCTACAAGGGATGGGTGAGGATACAGTAGATGAGGAGAGAGGACCCTGTCTGTGAGGATCGGAAGTTACAAGGTAAGTACCGGGAGACTATCATCTATCCCAAAAGTTGGACTCCCGGGGATCTCAAGATCATTCCTCTGCAGCCCTGTCATGAATGGAATGGTGATGTTCATGTTCGGCCTCAGCCACAATCATTGTTCTTGTGACGGCTGAGTGCAGCTCTCGGTCATTTCTGTCAGTCTCACAGACAATGAATAGATCAGAGGTCACGCACCTCTCGATCACCTGATGAAGGCGGGTTGCCACTGAAATGCATTGTAGTTGTTAGAATAAAGAGTTTTTTCTCCCTTGCTGTACCTAGCGCCCCAATCTGACCGCATTTGTTTTCCTACACTTCGGCCTCCGCACTACTGCACCATTCACGATCATTGACCAATGATCAGCAAGCAGGAAGTTAGACCCCTGAATACCAGGATAACCTGATTTTTTTGGGGGGGTAATATCTCTATAAATAATGATTATATTTTCGGCAGGTTGTACCCCTTTCCCCTTTTCTTTCATCTTAAATATCAAATGAGAAAAAGGGACATACAAAACCCATACAGATAAATAACCCCTGCTTTTCTGGAAGGGTGAGCCAGCATTAGTGTATGGATCCATCTAAGCAAAAAAGGTCACCTGGGGTGGACTGAGGGGCCAATGCGCTTTGATCAAAACGTGTTCTACAAACTTTGCATTTTTGCATTTGCAGCAATAGTGAAATTAATGTATTCAACATCTGCATAGTGCATTTGTGTTGGTGGAGCCTTAAGGGGGTGTCACACGCGTCAATATCGCCTGCACGATATCGGCTGCACGTGACATTGCAGCGATATTGATGCGTGTGACATACTGCATCAACCAGCGATAAATCGCTGGTTGATGATCGCCAGGTTTCAGAACCTGCTCTGAAACCTGGCGATTGTCGCCCGGTGGACACGCAGCATCGCTGCGTGTGACACCGGGACTAGCGATATTCCAGCTCCCAGCGCCTGTCACAAGCGCTGGGAGCTGGTCTCCAAGGTACACTGCGGGTAACTAGGCAGCGCGCGCTGCCTAGTTACCCGCAGTGTACCTTGGAGACCAGGCTGCTCCCGCTTCCAGCAGGCTGGCAGCGGGAGCAGGACATCGTGGAAACGATATTTAAATCGTTTCCATGATGTCACTGGTCAATTGATCGCTGGTGAGTCTGTCTGTGTGACAGCTCACCAGCAATCAGCCGTCAATGTCGTCAGCGATCATCTCGCTGACGACATTGACGTGTGTGACACCCCCTTAAGAGAATGAGACAAAGAGAAGAAACAATGGCCGGATAAAGGACAATCAGAAGATGATGGAGCCCTTTAGACGAATCAAAAAATTAGAGAAGACAAAAAACTGTGAGAAGAGACAAGGGTTGGGTAAGAGATAATCAGAAGTTGATAGTGGAGAAGGAAGGGAAACTGTGACAATGGCGGGGTAAGAGACAATCAGAAGGTGATGGAGCCTTAGAGAAGGAAACATAAAGGAGAAACAATGGCCGGGTAAAGGACAATCAGAAGATGATGGAGCCTTTTAGAAGAGAGAAGAAAACTGTGAGAAGAGACAAGGGTTGGGTAAGAGATAATCAGAAGATGATAGTGGAGAAGGAAGGGAAACTGTGACAATGGCGGGGTAAGAGACAATCAGCCTTTTAGAAGAGAGAAGAAAACTGTGAGAAGAGACAAGGGTTGGGTAAGAGATAATCAGAAGATGATAGTGGAGAAGGAAGGGAAACTGTGACAATGGCGGGGTAAGAGACAATCAGCCTTTTAGAAGAGAGAAGAAAACTGTGAGAAGAGACAAGGGTTGGGTAAGAGATAATTAGAAGATGATAGTGGAAAAGGAAGGGAAACTGTGACAATGGCGGGGTAAGAGACAGTCAGAAGGTGATGGAGCCTTAGAGAAAGAAACATAAAGGAGAAACAATGGCCGGGTAAAGGACAATCAGAAGATGATGGAGCCTTTTAGAAGAGAGAAGAAAACTGTGAGAAGAGACAAGGGTTGGGTAAGAGATAATCAGAAGATGATAGTGGAGAAGGAAGGGAAACTGTGACAATGGCGGGGTAAGAGACAATCAGCCTTTTAGAAGAGATTAGAAAACTGTGAGTAGGGACAGTGGCCAGATTAAAGACAATCAGAAGAAAATGATGCAGTAGGTATTATCTGCCACTATGTATCACCCAAATATCAATGGAAGTAGATCTCATGGACAATGTAATAGATGTTACCTTCACCGTTATGTAACACCACAGATGCTATATACATAACGAGTCCCTTACCGACATATAGGGCTACCAGGACACAGAGCAGGGTCTTCTCCATGTCTTATCTTTGTCTTCTCTTCTTGACTCCTGACTTCTCGTCAGATATTGTAGGAATGGTGAGAAGTTCTGACTCTGATCTACAAGAAATCATTGATTTTTCACTTTTGATGACCTTCGTTCAATTACATTTTATAACATAGAACATTTTCACTTTCTGTATGTGAAATAATAATCTGATAACATTATCTACATTTATTTGTAAGCCAAAGTCCACATGTTCTATCACCATCTGGTAATATATATGTATATATATTAATACAAATATATATCTGTTAATAAGTCCCTTGGGCTTGGAATCTGTGATACCCTAATGGGCATAACTCTGGAAACACTTTTGTCAAGTATGGGGAGAACTTCCTGGATTTCCAATATGACTGCCATAGGGACTCCTATTTTCATCCAATTTGAGGCTTTGGATTTACATCTATGGACTTCTCTTATACTAAGGCTTCTCTGGCTACTTTTAGGTGGTTCAGGAGGCCCCATACCTTATTTTCCACTTGTAGCTTATGTACACTTAATATTGTGCTTTCCATTTTGCTAATTTTGGGTGCCCACAGTGCTGTCCATACCCAAGATGGCGCCAAGACTGTCAGCACAGACGCAGACCATGTGATACGTGACTTCCGGTATAGTGACTTCACCGGAAGCCGCGTTTGAGGTGGGCGGCGAGGCGCTGCTCTCTGCTTCCGAGACACCTGATGCGAATTAGTGCCAATTATGAGAGCCATGGAGGACTTATTTAAGCACCATTCCCCACACTCCTCTGCACACCCCCTGAAGAAGCCATTGAAACATGTGTCAGGGTCTCCCTGGACCCGCGCTTACATGGCACTTGGTGCAAGAAAGTGGTGTATGTCTGTTTTTACTATGTAATTCTGTAACGTTTACTATAGTCCTGTGTGGCGTCAGACTCCAATTTCTCGTAGTAGCGTGTGTCCGTCAGTTGTCTGTTTGCTTCCTTCAGGTAGTCAGATTTGTTCATCATGACTATTGCACCATCCTTCTCTGCAGGTTTAATGATGATTTCTTTGTTGGTTTTCAAATACTGTATGGCCCTTCTCTCCTGGGCAGTGACGTTGGATGGTTGACTCTTGTGTGCATCTAAAATAGTGGATTTTACCAAATGTCTGAAAGTGTCTATATATTTTTCCAAATGGGAGTTACAATCAGATTCAGGTGTTCAGTCTGACCTTTTCTTGGTTGTCAGGATCCCGCTTTCTTCATCCCAGTTTGTTTTGGAATTCTCTTTGTCGCTGTAAAATTCCCTTAGGTGTAGTCTCCTGAAGTAATCCTCTATGTCGCTGCACAGTTCAATTTTATCCAGAGCTTTAGTAGGAAAAAATGATGGACTTTGTGTCCCCTCTCGTCTATATGTTGTGGTGGACTTTGTGCCCCCCCTCTTCTCTATATTGTGATGGACTTTGTGCCCCCTCTCTTCTCTATGTTGTGGTGGACTTTGTGCCACTCTCTTCTCTATGTTGTGGTGGACTTTGTGCCCCCTCTCTTCTCTATGTTGTGGTGGAATTTGTGCCCCCTCTCTGCTCTATATTGTGGTGGACTTTGTGCCCCCTCTCTTCTCTATGTTGTGGTGGACTTTGTGCCCCCTCTCTTCTCTATGTTGTGATGGACTTTGTGCCCCCTCTCTGCTCTATATTGTGGTGGACTTTGTGCCCCCTCTCTTCTCTATGTTGTGATGGACTTTGTGCCCCCTCTCTTCTCTATATTGTGGTGGACTTTGTGCCCCCTCTCTTCTCTATGTTGTGGTGGACTTTGTTCCCCCTCTCTTCTCTATGTTGTGGTGGACTTTGTGCCCCCTCTCTTCTCTATGTTGTGGTGGACTTTGTGCCCCCTCTCTTCTCTATGTTGTGGTGGACTTTGTTCCCCCTCTCTTCTCTATGCTGTGGAGGACTTTGTGCCCCCTCTCTTCTCTATATTGTGGTGCACTTTGTGCCCCCTCTCTTCTCTATGTTGTGGTGGACTTTGTGCCCCCTCTCTTCTCTATGTTGTGGTGGACTTTGTTCCCCTTCTCTTCTCTATGTTGTGGTGGACTTTGTGCCCCCTCTCTTCTCTATGCTGTGGAGGACTTTGTGCCCCCTCTCTTCTCTATATTGTGGTGCACTTTGTGCCCCCTCTCTTCTCTATGTTGTGGTGGACTTTGTGCTCCTTCTCTTCTCTATGTTGTGGTGGACTTTGTGCCCCTCTCTTCTCTATGTTGTGGTGGACTTTGTGCCCCCTCTCTTCTCTATGTTGTGGTAGACTTTGTGTCCCCTCTCTTCTCTATGTTGTGGTGGACTTTGTGCCCTATCTCTTCTCTATGTTGTGATGGACTTTGTGCCTTCCTCTCTTCTCCATGTTGTGGTGGACTTTGTGCCCCCTCTCTTCTCTTATGTTGTGGTGGACTTTGTGCCCCCTCTCCTCTCTATGTTGTGGTGGACTTTGTGCCCCCTCTCTTCTCTATGTTGTGGTGGACTTTGTGCCCCCTTTCTTCTCTATGTTGTGGTGGACTTTGTGCCCCCTCTCTTCTCTATGTTGTGGTGGACTTTATGCCCCCTCTCTTCTCTATGTTGTGGTGGACTTTGTGCCCCCTCTCTTCTCTATGTTGTGATGGACTTTGTGCCCCCTCTCTTCTCTATGTTGTGGTGGACTTTGTGCCCCCTCTCTCTCTATGTTGTGTGGACTTTGTGCCCCTCTCTTCTCTATGTTGTGGTGGACTTTGTGCCCCTCCTTCTCTATGTTGTGGGGACTTTGTGCCCCCTCTTCTCTATTTGTGTGACTTGTGCCCTCTCTCTATTTGTGTGACTTGTGCCTTCTTCTATGTTGTGTGGCTTTGTGCCCTCTCTTCTCTATATTGTGGTGGCTTTGTGCCCTTCTTCTCTATGTGTGGTGACTTTGTGCCCCCTCTCTCTCTATGTTGTGGTGGACTTTGTGCCCCCTCTTCTCTATTTGTGGTGACTTTGTGCCCTCTCTTCTCTATTTTGTGGACTTTGTGCCCTCTTCTCTATGTGGTGGACTTGTGCCCCCCTTCTCTTGTTGTGTGGACTTTGTCCCTCTCTTCCTATGTTGTGGTGGACTTTGTCCCCCTCCTCTCTATGTTGGTGGACTTTGTGCCCCTCTCTCTCTATGTGTGGACTTGTGCCCCCTCCTTCTTTTGTGTGACTTTGTCCCTTCTTTCTGTTGTGGGGACTTTGTGCCTCTCTTCTCTATTGTGGTGGACTTGTGCCCCTCCTTTCTTGTTGTGGTGACTTTGTGCCTCTCTTCTCTATGTTGTTGGACTTTGCCCTCTTCTCTAGTTGTGGTGACTTTGTGCCCCTCTCTTCCTTGTTGTGGACTTTGTGCCCCTCTCTCTCTTTGTGGTGACTTTGTGCCTCCTTCTATGTTTGTGGACTTTGTCCCTCTCTCTCATGTTGGTGGACTTTGTGCCCCTCTCTTCTCTATGTTGTGGTGACTTTGTGCCCCCTCTCTTCTCTATTTGTGGTGGACTTTGTGCCCTCTTTCTCTATGTGTGGTGGACTTTGTGCCCCCTTTCTCTATGTTGTGTGGACTTTGTGCCCTCTCTTCTCTATGTTGTGGTGGACTTTTGCCCTCTCTTCTCTATGTTGTGTGACTTTGTCCCCTCTCTTCTCTATGTTGTGTGGACTTTGTGCCTCTCTTCTCTATGTTTGGGGACTTTGTGCCCCCTCTCTTCTCTTGTTGTGGTGGACTTTGCCCTTCTTCTCTATGTTGTGGTGGACTTTGTGCCCCTCTCTTCTCTATTTGTGTGGACTTTTGCCCCCTCTCTTCTCTATTTGTGTGACTTTGTGCCCCCCTTCTCTATGTTGTGTGGACTTTGTGCCCCTCTTCTCTATGTTGTGGTGACTTTGCCCTCTCTTCTCTATTTGTGGGGACTTTGTGCCCTCTCTTCCTATTTGTGGACTTTGTACCCCCTCTCTTCCATTTTGGGGACTTTGTGCCCCCCTTCTCTATGTTGTGGTGGACTTTGTGCCCTCTCTTCTCTATGTTGTGGTGGACTTTGTGCCCTCTCTTCTCTATGTTGTGGTGGACTTTTGCCCCCTCTCTTCTCTATTGTGGTGGACTTTGTGCCCCCTCTTCTCTAGTTGTGGACTTTGTCCTCCCTCTTTGTGTGATTTGTGCCTCTCTTCATTTGTGTGGATTGTGCCCCCTTCTCTTTGTGTGGTGGACTTTGTGCCCCCTCTCTTCTCTATGTTGTGGTGGACTTTGTGCCCCCTCTCTTCTCTATGTTGTGGTGGACTTTGTGCCCCCTCTCTTCTCTATTTGTGGTGGACTTTGTGCCCCCTCTCTTCTCTATGTTGTGGTGGACTTTGTGCCCCCTCTCTTCTCTATGTTGTGATGGACTTTGTGCCCCCTCTCTCTCTATATTTGTGGTGGACTTTGTGCCCCCTCTCTTCTCTATGTTGTGGTGGACTTTGTGCCCCCTCTCTTCTCTATGTTGTGGTGGACTTTGTGCCCCCTCTCTTCTCTATGTTGTGGTGGACTTTGTGCCCCCTCTCTTCTCTATGTTGTGGTGGACTTTGTGCCCCCTCTCTTCTCTATGTTGTGGTGGACTTTGTGCCCCCTCTCTTCTCTATGTTGTGTGTGACTTTGTGCCCCCCTCTTCTTCTTATGTTGTGGTGGACTTTGTGCCCCCCTCTCTTCTCTATAGTTGTGGATGGACTTTGTGCCCCCTCTCTTCTCTATGTTGTGGTGGACTTTGTGCCCCCTCTCTTCTCTATGTTGTGGTGGACTTTGTGCCCCCTCTCTTCTCTATGTTGTGGTGGACTTTGTGCCCCCTCTCTTCTCTATGTTGTGTGGACTTTGTGCCCCCTCTCTTCTCTATGTTGTGGTGGACTTTGTGCCCCTCTCTTCTCTATGTTGTGGTGGACTTTGTGCCCCCTCTCTTCTCTATGTTGTGGTGGACTTTGTGCCCCCTCTCTTCTCTATGTTGTGGTGGACTTTGTGCCCCCTCTCTTCTCTATGTTGTGGTGGACTTTGTGCCCCTCTCTTCTCTATGTTGTGGTGGACTTTGTGCCCCCTCTCTTCTCTATGTTGTGGTGGACTTTGTGCCCCCTCTCTTCTCTATGTTGTGGTGGACTTTGTGCCCCCTCTCTTCTCTATGTTGTGGGTGGACTTTGTGCCCCTCTCCTTCTCTATGTTGTGATGGACTTTGTGCCCCCTCTCTTCTCTATGTTGTGGTGGACTTTGTGCCCCCTCTCTTCTCTATGTTGTGATGGACTTTGTGCCCCCTCTCTGCTCTATATTGTGGTTGACTTGGTGCCCCCTCCTTCTCTATGTTGTGGTGGACTTTGTGCCCCCTCTCTTCTCTATATTGTGGTGGACTTTGTGCCCCCTCTGTTCTCTATGTTGTGATGGACTTTGTGCTCCCCTCTCTTCTCTATGTTGTGATGGACTTTGTGCCCCTCTCTTCTCTATGTTGTGGTGGACTTTGTGCCCCCTCTCTTCTCTATGTTGTGGTGGACTTTGTGCCCCTCTCTTCTCTATGTTGTGATGGACTTTGTGCCCCCTCTCTTCTCTATGTTGTGGTGGACTTGTGCCCCCTCTCTTCTCTATGTTGTGGTGGACTTTGTGCCCCCTCTCTTCTCTATGTTGTGGTGGACTTTGTGCCCTCTCTCTTCTCTTTGTTGTGGTGGACTTTGTGTCCCTCTCTTCTCTATGTTGTGGTGGACTTTGTGCCCCTCTCTTCTCTATGTTGTGGTGGACTTTGTGCCCCCTCTCTTCTCTATGTTGTGATGGACTTTGTGCCCCCTCTCTTCTCTATGTTGTGTGGACTTTGTGCCCCCCTCTTCTCTATGTTGTGGTGGACTTTGTGCCCCCTCTCTTCTCTATGTTGTGGTGGACTTTGTGCCCCTCTCTTCTCTATGTTGTGGTGGACTTTGTGCCCCCTCTCTTCTCTATATTGTGTGGACTTTGTGCCCACACTCTTCTCTATATTGTGGTGGACTTTGTGCCCCCTCTCTTCTCTATGTTGTGATGGACTTTGTGCCCCCTCTCTTCTCTATATTGTGGTGGACTTTGTGCCCCCTTCTTCTCTATGTTGTGGTGGACTTTGTGCCCCCTTTCTTCTCTATGGTGTGGTGGACTTTGTGCCCCCTCTCTCCTCTATGTTGTGGTGGACTTTGTGCCCCCTCTCTCCTCTATGTTGTGGTGGACTTTGTGCCCCCCTCTCTTCTCTATGTTGTGGTGGACTTTGTGCTCCCTTTCTTCTCTATATTGTGGTGGACTTTGTGCCCCCTCTCTTCTCTATGTTGTGGTGGACTTTGTGCCCCCTCTCTTCCCTATGTTGTGGTGGACTTTGTTTCCCCCTCTCTTCTCTATGTTGTGGTGGACTTTGTGCCCCTCTCTTCTCTATGCTGTGGAGGACTTTGTGCCCCCTCTCTTCTCTATATTGTGGTGCACTTTGTGCCCCTCTCTTCTCTATGTTGTGGTGGACTTTGTGCTCCTTCTCTTCTCTATGTTGTGGTGGACTTTGTGCCCCCCTCTTCTCTATGTTGTGGTGGACTTTGTGCTCCTTCTCTTCTCTATGTTGGTATTGGACTTTGTGCCTCCTCTCTTCTCTATGTTGTGGTGGACTTTGTGCCCCCTCTCTTCGCTATGTTGTCTTGGACTTTGTGCCCCTCTCTTCTCTATATTGTGGTGGACTTTGTGCCCCCTCTCTTCTCTATGTTGTGGTGGATTTGTGCCCCTTTCTTCTCTATGGTGTGGTGGACTTTGTGCCCCCTCTCTCTCTATGTTGTGGTGGACTTTGTGCCCCCTCTCTCTCTATGTTGTGGTGGACTTTGTGCCCCTCTCTTCTCTATGTTGTGGTGGACTTTGTGCCCCCTCTTCTCTATTTGTGGTGGACTTTGTGCCCCTCTCTTCTCTATGTTGTGGTGGACTTTGTGCCCCCTTTCTTCCTATTTGTGGTGGACTTTGTGCCCCCTCTCTTCTCTATGTTGTGGTGGACTTGTGCCCCCCTTTCTCTATGTTGTGGGGACTTTGTCCCCTCTCTTCTCTATGTTGTGGTGGACTTTGTGCCCCCTCTTCTCTAGTGTGTGGACTTTGTGCCCCTCTCTTCTCTATGTTGTGGTGGACTTTGTGCCCCCTCTCTTCTTATGTTGTGGTGGACTTTGTGCCCCTCTCTTCTCTATGTTGTGGTGGACTTTGTGCCCCCTCTCTTCTCTATGTTGTGGTGGACTTTGTCCCTCTCTCTCATTTTGCTTGTGCCCTCTTTCTCTATGTGTGGGGACTTTGTGCCCCTCTCTTCTCTATGTTGTGGTGGACTTTGTGCCCTCTCTTTCTTATGTTGTGGTGGACTTGTGCCCCTCTCTTCTCTATGTTGTGGTGGACTTTGTGCCCCTCTCTTCTCTATGTTGTGGTGGACTTTGTGCCCCCTCTCTTCTCTATTTGTGGTGGACTTTGTGCCCCTCTCTTCTCTATTTGTGGTGGACTTTGTGCCCTTTTCTCTTGTTGTGGTGGACTTTGTGCCCTTCTTCTCTATGTTGTGGTGACTTTTCCCTCTTTTCTATGTTGTGGTGGACTTTGTGCCCTTCTTCTTATGTTGTGTGGACTTGTGCCTCTCTCTTCTCTATGTTGTGTGGCTTGTGCCCCCTCTCTTCTCATGTTGTGGTGGACTTTGTGCCCTTCTTCTTATGTTGTGTGGACTTTGTGCCCTCTTCTCTATTTGTGGTGGACTTTGTGCCCCTTCTTCTTATGTTGTGTGGACTTTTCCCTTTTCTTATGTTGTGGTGGACTTTGTGCCCCTCTCTTCTTATGTTGTGGATTTGTGCCCCTCTCTTCTCATTGTGGTGGCTTGTGCCCCTCTTTCTATGTTGTGGTGATTTGTCCCTCTTCTCATGTGTGGTGACTTTGTGCCCCCTCCTCTATGTTTGTGGACTTTGGCCCCCTCTTTCTATGTTGTGGTGGACTTTGTGCCCCTTCTTCTCTATGTTGTGGTGACTTTGTGCCCTTCTCTCTATATTGTGGTGGACTTTGTGCCCCCTCTTTCTCTATGTTGTGGTGACTTTGTGCCCCTCTTTCTCTTGTTGTGGTGGACTTGTCCCTTCTTCTCTGTTGTGGTGGACTTTGTGCCCTCTCTTCTCTATGTGTGGGGACTTTGTGCCCTCTCTTCTTATTGTGGTGACTTTGTGCCCCCTTTTCTCTATGTTGTGGTGGACTTTGTGCCCTTCTTCTCTTTTGTGGTGACTTGTGCCCATCTTCTCTATTGTGGTGGATTTTGCCCCTCTTCTCTGTTGTGGTGGACTTGTGCCCCTCTTTCTATATTGTGGTGGACTTTGTGCCCCTCTCTTCTCTATGTTGTGGTGGACTTTGTGCCCCTTCTTCTCTATGTGTGGTGGACTTTGTGCCCCCTCTCTCTCTATGTTGTGGTGGACTTTGTGCCCCCTCTTCTCTATTTGTGGTGGACTTTGTCCCCTCTCTTCTCTATGTTGTGGTGGACTTTGTGCCCCCTCTCTTCTCTATGTTGTGGTGGACTTTGTGCCCCTCTCTTCTCTATGTTGTGGTGGACTTTGTGCCCCCTCTCTTCTCTATTTGTGGTGGACTTTGTGCCCCCTCTCTTCTCTATGTTGTGGGACTTTGTGCCCCCTCTCTTCTCTATGTTGTGGTGGACTTTGTGCCCCTCTCTTCTCTATTTGGGTGGACTTTGTGCCCTCTCTTCTCTATGTGTGGTGACTTTGTGCCCCCTCCTTCTCTATGTTGTGGTGACTTTGTGCCCTCTCTCTCTTATGTTGTGGTGGACTTTGTGCCCCCTCTCTTCTCTATGTTGTGGTGGACTTTGTGCCCCTCTCTTCTCTATGTTGTGGTGGACTTTGTCCCCCTCTCTTCTCTATGTTGTGGTGGACTTTGTGCCCCCTCTCTTCTCTATGTGTGGGGACTTTGTGCCCCCTCTCTTCTCTATGTTGTGGTGGACTTTTGCCCTCTCTTCTCTATGTTGTGGTGGACTTTGTGCCCCCTCTCTCTCTAGTTGTGGTGGACTTTGTGCCCTCTCTTCTTATGTTGTGTGGACTTTGTGCCCCTCTTCTCTATGTTGTGGTGGACTTTGTGCCCCCTTCTTCTCTATGTTGTGGTGGACTTTGTGCCCCTCTCTTCTCTATGTTGTGGTGGACTTTGTGCCCCTCTTCTCTATGTTGTGGTGGACTTTGTGCCCCCTCTCTTCTCTATGTTGTGGTGGACTTTGTGCCCCTCTCTTCTCTATGTTGTGTGGACTTTGTGCCCTCTCTTCTCTATGTTGTGATGGACTTTGTGCCTCCTCTCTTCTCATGTTGTGGTGGACTTTGTGCCCCTCTCTTCTTATGTTGTGGTGGACTTTGTGCCCCCTCTTCTCTATTTGTGGTGGACTTGTGCCCCTCTCTTCTCTATGTTGTGGTGGACTTTTGCCCCTCTCTTCTCTATGTTGTGGTGGACTTTTGTGCCCCCTCTCTTCTCTATGTTGTGATGACTTTGTGCCCCCTCTCTTCTCTATGTTGTGGTGGACTTTGTGCCCCCTCTCTCTCTATGTTGTGGTGGACTTTGTGCCCCTTTCTTCTCTATGTGTGTGGACTTTGTGCCCCTCTCTCCTCTATGTTGTGGTGACTTTGTGCCCCCTCTCTTCTCTATGTTGTGGTGGACTTGTGCCCCCTCTCTTCTCTATGTTGTGTGGACTTTGTGCCCCTTTCTTCTCTATTTGTGTGGACTTTGTGCCCCTCTCTTCTCTATGTTGTGGTGGACTTTGTGCCCCTCTCTTCTCTATGTTGTGTGGACTTTGTCCCCCTCTCTTCTCTATGTTGTGGTGGACTTTGTGCCCCTCTCTTCTCTATGTGTGGGACTTTGTGCCCCTCTCTTCTCTATTTGTGTGACTTTGTGCCCCCTCTCTTCTCTATGTTGTGGTGGACTTTGTGCCCTCTCTTCTCTATGTTGTGGTGGACTTTGTGCCCCCTCTTCTCTTGTTGGGTGGACTTTGTGCCCCCTCTCTTCTCTATGTTGTGTGGACTTTGTGCCCCCTCTCTTCTCTATGTTGTGGTGGACTTTGTGCCCTCTCTCTTCTTATGTTGTTGGACTTTGTCCTCCTTCTTTCATGTTGTGGTGACTTTGTGCCCCCTCTCTTCTCTTATTTGTGGTGGACTTTGTGCCCCTCTCCCTATTTGTGGTGGACTTTGTGCCCCCTCTCTTCTCTATGTTGTGTGACTTTTGCCCCTCTCTTCTCTATGTTGTGGTGGACTTTGTGCCCCCTCTCTTCTCTATTGTGATGGACTTTGTGCCCCTCTCTTCTCTATTGTGGTGGACTTTGTGCCCCCTCTCTTCTCTATGTTGTGTGGACTTTGTGCCCCCTCTCTTCTCTATGTTGTGGTGGACTTTGTGCCCCTCTCTTCTCTATATTGTGTGGACTTTGTGCCCTCTCTTCTCTATGTTGTGGTGGACTTTGTGCCCCTCCTTCTCTATGTTGTGGTGGACTTTGTGCCCTCTCTTCTCTATGTTGTGGTGGACTTTGTGCCCCTCTCTTCTCTATGTGTGGTGGACTTTGTGCCCTTCTTCTCTATGTTGTGGGACTTTGTGCCCCTCTCTTCTCTATGTTGTGTGGACTTGTGCCCCCTCCTTCTCTATTTGTGTGGACTTTGTGCCCCTCTTTCTCTATGTTGTGGTGGACTTTTGCCCCCTCTCTTTCTATGTTGTGGTGGACTTTGTGCCCCTCTCTTCTCTAGTTGTGGTGGACTTTGTGCCCCCTCTCTTCTTATGTTGTGTGGACTTTGTGCCCCTCCTCTCTATGTTGTGTGGACTTGTCCCCCTTTCTTCTCTATGTGTGGTGGACTTTGTGCCCCTCTCTTCTCTATGTTGTGGTGGACTTTGTGCCCCCTCTCTCTTCTCCATGTTGTGGTGGACTTTGTGCCCCCTCTCTTCTCTATGTTGTGGTGGACTTTGTGCCCCTCTCTTCTCTATGTTGTGGTGGACTTTGTGCCCCCTCTCTTCTCTATGTTGTGGTGGACTTTGTGCCCCCCTCTTCTCTATGTTATGATGGACTTTGTGCCCCCTCTCTTCTCTATGTTGTGGTGGACTTTGTGCCCCCCTCTTCTCTATGTTATGATGGACTTTGTGCCCCCTCTCTTCTCTACATTGTGGTGAACTTTGTGCCCCCTCTCTTCTCTACGTTGTGGTGAACTTTGTGCCCCTTCTCTTTTCTATGTTGTGGTGGACTTTGTGCCCCCCCTCTTCTCTATGTTGTGGTGGACTTTGTGCCCCCTCTCTTCTCTATGTTGTGGTGGACTTTGTGCTCCCTCTCTTCTCTATGTTGTGGTGGACTTTGTGCCCCCTCTCTTCTCTATGTTGTGGTGGACTTTGTGCCCCCTCTCTTCTCTATGTTGAGGTGGACTTTGTGCCCCCTCTCTTCTCTACGTTGTGGTGGACTTTGTGCACCTTCTCTTTTCTATGTTGTGGTGGACTTTGTGCCCCCTCTCTTCTCTATGTTGTGATGGACTTTGTGCCCCCCTCTCTTCTCTACGTTGTGGTGGACTTTGTGCCCCTCTCTTCTCTATGTTGTGATGGACTTTGTGCCCCCCTCTCTTCTCTATGTTGTGGTGGACTTTGTGTCCCCTCTCTTCTCTATGTTGTGGTGGACTTTGTGCCCCCTCTCTTCTCTATGTTGTGGTGGACTTTGTGCCCCCTCTCTTCTCTATGTTGTTGTGGACTTTGTGCCCCCTCTTTGCTGTATACAAAGTAAATACATATAGGCAGCTCACCGATCCGTTGGTCTCTGGAGTCACTCTGCTGTCACATGGATAGGGAAGTCACTGCAGTTTAGACATATATGATGTAGAGGGGTATCCAGCAACGAACCATAAATCTAGAGTACATTAAAATATAACTTCTATTGCATTAAGCATAAAAATCATGAAAATAGTAAATCTGGCAGATAAATCAAGCCGTCATAGAGTAGACTACACACCTTAATGTTTAAGACTTCATCCATGATCTGTTGTATGTGGAGTTTGCTGCCATTTATATAAAAGCCGTACGGTGATGACATCACAGGGAGTTCACCCAATTTAATTAGTGAGTAGTTCCTTTACACTTTCAAGTAATGAACCTTTAATCCAAGGGGAGAATCAAGTATGTATAGAATGTATATATATAATGATATATAATCCATATTATCATACACATGGGTACAAACAATCTGACAGACGTAGCACCAGCAGATCGCTGGAAAACTGATCCAATTAGCAAAGATGGCAAAATTAAAATTCCCAGACAGCAAAATCATTCTGTCATCGCTGCTCCCAGCAAATGATGTATCCAGGCAAAGCACCCAAAGCATCAATATGGAACTCACCGAAAGGATCAAGACTGTGCCAAACGTGACCCTGGCACAACACCCACCCATAAACCACCCAAAGCATCAATATGGACCTCACCGAAAGGATAAAGACTGTGCCAAACGTGACCCTGGCACAACACCCACCCATAAACCACCCAAAGCATCAATATGGACCTCATCTCAATCGGAGTTTGATCAGTTTTGGTGTCCGGTGCAAAAAACGAACAAAACCGGATCCTCCTGGATCTGGGGCGATCTCGCACCCATAACATGGGAGTCTATGGGCGCCGTATCATCCCGGATCTGATAAAAAATTGGATCGTTTCCTGGATGCTTGGTACTGAAATGCAGCCATGCTCATTCAGCACCATGGACAGCAGCAGCATTTCAGAGCCAGTGCTGAACGTTCAGCACCATGGAGAGCTCCACAGCTGAAATTTCAGCAGAGCGGGCAGCAGCAGCCACGGGCACAAACAAATCCTGCAAAAAACAGGACCGGAGAGCAGATTTGCCATCAGTTTGTGCTCGTCCGGTGCTGTCAGGTTCTGTCCGGTGTTTCCTGCAAAACACCAAACAGAACCTGACAGCTCCAAACTGTCCTTTGAAGCCGGCCTTAAACTTTGCAATGTACGTCAGTGGCGGGGACCCGGCCACATGGGACCTTATTGCAATCATACTGACTTGTTTCATCATCAGGTATGACCTATACATTAACTTTAACTGTCTGTGGAGATAACACTGTGTGGGAAATGTACATAGATTATTAGGCAGAAGCCTGGGTAGTTCCCCAGCTTCCCAGCATGGTTTTTGTTGTCCAGGAATGAAATCAGTTGATATCGGATTGTCCCAGATCCGGGACAATCTGGGACCATAGACACCCATTTTAAATTGCGTCGGCTTGTCCCAGACTGGGCGAATCTGGGAAAATCCAATTTGTCCGATTTTTGCAAGGGACTACAGGAATCATCCATGATACTTTTGGTGTCGCGGACTGAAAACGGATTCACCCGGATCCACCCGGACAGCACAAAACCGGACGCCAATACACTTCCATCCGGGTGGATCTGGAGCCATAGGAAAAGATTGCGGCAATCATGTGTGTTGCGGTACCTGATCCGGTTACCGTACCCGGCTCCACTCACATTTGCGGTTTCCAAATTGCAACCGCAAATGTGACTCTAGGCATAGTTGACTGACCATCAGGCTAGCTTAATAGTGGTGATCTATGTATATATATATATATATATGTATATATATATATTATATAGTATAGGTATATGATACCCCACGTTAAATGAGGTATTCATATGAAACTTTCTTAAAGTGACAGTATCTAAATCTTGCAATTGCCTGATAACAGTTATTGTTTATGAGTCCTGATATATGTGAGTCTGCCCACAGTACTTTACTGATTATGTTCCTTATATATGGTGTAAATGACATTTTAAACGTGTAATTTCAAATAATAAATAGATGTTGTCATTTTCCTACAGAAAAGTGTTATGTGCAATGTCACTAGAGGTATCATTAGTACCCCTTAGGGCAGGGGTGGGGAACCTCAGGCTCCAGGGCCGAATGCAGCCCTCGATGACTTTTTTGCGGCCCCCGGGCAGATTCTTGGGGACCGCAGGGCTCAGGCTGGCAGACACATTTTGCAGACTGTCTGCCCTTTAAATACAGCTCTCCAGTGATCTCTACGTCCCAGCCTCGGTGTCCCCGGTGAGGTATATACCCCCAGCTCTCCAGTGATCTCTACGTCCCAGCCTCAGCGTCCCTGGTGAGGTATATGCCCCCAGCTCTCCAGTGATCTCTACGTCCCAGCCTCAGCGTCCCTGGTGAGGTATATTCCCCCAGCTCTCCAGTGATCTCTACGTCCCAGCCTCAGCGTCCCCAGTGAGGTATATACCCCCAGCCTCTCATGTGATTTCTATGTCCCAGCCTCGGCGTCCCCGGTGAGGTATATACCCCCAGCCTCTCCAGTGATCTCTATGTCCCAGCCTCGGTGTCCCTGGTGAGGTATATACCCCCAGCTCTCCAGTGATCTCTATGTCCCAGCCTCAGCGTCCCCGGTGAGGTATATACCCTCAGCCTCTCCAGTGATCTCTATGTCCCAGCCTCGGCATCCCTGGTGAGGTATATACCCCCAGCTCTCCAGTGATCTCTATGTCCCAGCCTCGGCGTCCCTGGTGAGGTATATACCCCCAGCTCTCCAGTGATCTCTATGTCCCAGCCTTGGCATCCCCGGTGAGGTATATACCCCCAGCCTTTCCAGTGATCTCTATGTCCCAGCCTTGGCATCCCTGGTGAATTATAAACCCCCAGCTCTCCAGTGATCTCTATGTCCCAGCCTCGGCGTCCCTGGTGAGGTATATACCCCCAGCTCTCCAGTGATCTCTATGTCCCAGCCTCGGCGTCCCTGGTGAGGTATATACCCTCAGCGTCTCCTGTGATCTCTATGTCCCAGCCTCGGCATCCCTGGTGAGGTATATGCCCCAGCTCTCCAGTGATCTCTATGTCCCAGCCTCAGCGTCTCCGGTGAGGTATATACCCTCAGCCTCTCCAATGATCTCTATGTCCCAGCCTTGGCATCCCTGGTGAGGTATATACCCCCAGCTCTCCAGTGATCTCTAGGTCCCAGCCTCGGCGTCCCCGGTGAGGTATATACCCCCAGCCTCTCCTGTGATGTCTATGGCCCTAGCAAACCTGGAAAAGCAGTTGAGAAGCAACATGACCAATATCACTGACGCCAAAGAGAAGCGGCTCCAGCCAATTGTCAAGTTGATCATTTTGTACGGCCCCCGAAGGGTTGTAGAAATGTCCAAATGGCCCCCGGCGGAAAAATGGTTCCCCGCCCCTGCCCTAGGGGATACACTAGCGGTGCTGTGGTTGATGTTTTGCATTGATGAAGCACGGTAGTGGTTGTGGATATTTGGGATTACTTATAATCTATTGGTATGAGTCTCAGATATTTGTTCTATCGTTGCTCCAGGTGCACAGGATCTTTATAGTGATAGACTGTGATTGATGACACCATTAACAATGTTGGAGCTTTGCATTCTCATCCTCACCTGCGCTGGCATTGTAGAGCGCCGCATATAGTGCAATCCACATGGGAACAGATCACCAATGATCTATTGGAATGTGACAACCTATTAATCACAAACATTTCCCAGTGGATTCAAACTGGTTCTTCCTGGCTTAATCTACATATGAAATTTACATTTGAGATTATAAGATTGCAACATTGATAATTACCAATGACTCTAGGAAATTCTCCGCCGAGTCAACATTGCCAAGATTATTCATTTTCTTACTGATTGGCAAGGAGCAATCACATTTTTTAAATTCTTATTTCATCTGTATACACTGTGTTCCAAATTATTATGCAAATTGGTTTTAAGTGTCATAGGGTTTTATTTTTATTTTTTTGCAATGAACCCCATTGCTGGTCTTGTGTCTCAGGGTCTTTGGATCACTGAAATCAATCTCAGATACCTGTGATAATTAGTTTGGCAGGTGAAGCCCAATAAAAGGAAAACTGGGTGTTCCACAATGTTACGCAGACCACAGTTTTCAAGTAACATGGGAAAGAAAAGGGATCTCTCTGCTGCCAAAAAGCAACAAATAGTGCAATGCCTTGGACAAGGGATGAAAACATTAGATATTGCATGAAAACTTAAGCGTGATCATCGCACTGTGAAGAGATTTGTGGCTGATTCTGAGCACACATGTGTTCGTGCAGATAAAGGCAGAATGAGGAAGGTTTCTGCCAGGCAAGTTCATCAGATTAAGAGAGCAGCTGCTAACAAGGCCTTACACACCAGCACAGATATGTGAAGCTGCTGGAGCCTCTGGAGTCCCTCCAACCTCAAGGTGTAGGATCCTTCATAGGCTGCTGTGGGGCATAAACCTACTATTCAGCCACCCCTAAACAGTGCTCACAAGCAGAAACGGGTGCAGGGGGTCCAGATATACATGAAGACTAATTTTCAACCAGTCTTGTTTACTGATGAGTGCCGAGCAACCCTGGATGGTCCAGATGGATGGAGTAGTGGATGGTTGGTGGATGCCACCATGTCCCAACAAGGCTGCGACGTCATCAAGGAGGTGGAGGAGTCATGTTTTGGGCTGGAATCATTGGGAAACAGCTGGTAGGCCCCTTTAAGGTTCCTGAAGGTGTGAAAATGATCTCTGCAAAGTATATAGAGATTCTGACTGAGAACTTTCTTCCGTGGTACAAAAAGCAAAAACAGGAGCAAAATCATCCTCATGCAGGACAATGCCCCATCTCGTGCTGCAAAGAATACCTCTGTGTCATTGGCTGCTATGGGCAAAGGTTAAGAATTTCACCGTGCTTTGCAATTTCTTTTTTCATCTTAATGAGATGTTATTACATCATTTTACATATAGGAGAACATACATGCACTGCTTTGCTACATTTTCTGTATACAGACATGGATCAGCTTAAGATGTTTTAAATCCTTGATCAATCATAACTTTGTTCATATTGGAGTTCCATGCTCTTGCCGACTGCTTAAGACCATATTTTTGCATTTCACAAACAAGGTGCTTTTTGCCCTTTTTGATACATCCCTCGGGTTGGCTCGTATACAATTCTTAAATGTCACCATGTAGAAAGGCCGTTTTGATGACAAAATGTCTCACTGTCATCTGTTGAACATTGCAAAAATGTAGCATCATAATCTTACTTTTGTATATGGCGCCCCTGCGGTCTGGTCGCCAATAGCGGTACTGCAGCCATTCCATGGGTGTGGTATCCCTGTTCTCGGAGAAATGGAATGGTAAGTTTGAGACACCCACCAAGCACCCAACACACCCTTAGAACCCGGTCCCGGGGACTGTGAGTGGACCCGACAGAGGGAGGGCTCAGTGATGGGACAGAGGAAATGGAAGAGAAGTGTGGGTGGGAGGTTGAGTTAATAAGTTAGTGAGTTGGAGAGTGAGTAGCGAGTCGAAGAGAAGTGAGGACCTGGAGGACTTGAGCAGCAAGGAGCTCGTCCTGGGTCTGGAGAGAACAACAGATGGCAAGAGAGGCAGAGGGAGCCTTGGGGCATGAACAGAGGCAGAGAGAACCAACCAAATCCAAGTTTGACCAGAATCAGATGGAAGGGCTGGTTGGGAACCAAGGCCCGGACCTGAGGTGGCAAGGAAGCTGAAGGCTCCAAATACAGAACCGGAGATCACGAGATCTACAGGAGCTGTGGCTGACACCCGACACATCTGCCGAGAAGGTAGCCGTACTGGGGTCAGGGAACTAGGTACCGGTCACCCGACAGAACCCGTGGCTGCCGGACTGGGGCTATATGTGGAGGCACGAGCAGGAAAAGGGGACAGCGCTGGAAGAGCAACCCGTGAGAGAAAGGAACATAAAGAGGTGTCTTGGACGAGCTATCCCGGTTCTTTGAGGACTATCTGGACTGGAGTTTGGCAAAGCGCAGTATCCGGCGGCATTGCTGAAGTGATCACTAAGTAAACCAGGAATTATACTCAGAAACTGTGTGTGAGACTGTTTCTTTCTGCGCCAAGCAGACGAGCAGGCCTCAAAAGACCTGCCTCAGAGATGCTCCGATCCCCCTCTGCAGCCAGAACAGCCCTGCTGGCCCACCACCACCATAGACTATACCGATTACCCTGGGGAACCGGTCCACCCGTGGGGAGCGATATCACCTTAGCTGCGTTTCCATCATCCCCAGAGGTCCCATACCGCAGCGTCGGCCATCATTAGCCGAACATCACAGGTGATGTCATGACAACAATTGCCAAAACCATATACCCCGAACTTTTACTGACACCGCCTGTGTCACGGAGCTGGTTCTCAACCCCCGTGACTCCCCAGCAGTACTGTAGCTCGGTTCCGAGTATCCCATGGCCGTGGGGGGCCATGTAATTTCTAGCGTCATGGGCAGGATTACCGAGCCAGTATCACCAGGTCCAGTGCACCTGACGAGACTGTTAAAAAAGAACTGTGCAAAAAGAACCTGAAAAATGTTGACCAGAAAGAACTGACGCCATGTGCTGGTCGGGGGCATCCCCAGGCCCTCCATCGTCCGCACAAGGAGCAAAAAAGCAGGCCTGCCACGAGTGCCAACAGAAAACCAAGGAGGCCTGACAACAGAGGAGGGGCAGGCAACAGAGAGAGAAGTTTAGCGGCAAATAGGAGAAGCATGGGGTGCAAAGCAAGCAGCATGGCGAAGAAGGCCCTGTTGCAGAAAGTCACGCAGCAGCCAGCACTACCAAGACCACCATCCCTGCCGGTAGAGAGACCTGGAGATGCATGTCAGAGTGCAGGTAAAGCCGCTGCCCCAGCAGAGAGAACCAACCTGCTTGGCCCCCTACCAACCCGGCCGGCCCTTAAACCAGGCAAATGAGAAACCAGTGATGGGACCGCAGTGGGGAGGAAAGGACTGATCTGATGGCCCCGTTACAGCCAGAGACCATTCCAATGCAGAGCTCCATAAAAGCAGAGACTGTGTGATTCCGTTGGGTGCACCAAGGAGATGATCCAATGGGGTTCCCTGATGCGGTCCAGATGAGAGAGGCTAGAGTGTGAAGTGTGGCCGAGATCATCAGTGAGGAGAAATTTTACTGGCAGAGACAGGCTGCCGCGGAGACCGAGCACCAGGAACGGCAGGCCAGATAGTAGGCACAGGAGGAATCTAATCTGCAGGACAAAGCCCGTACCCACAGAACGGTAGCGACTGGCCCGGCTGAGCAGAAGCACGGAACTGTTGTAACCGTCAACTTGCTACACGGCTGGGGTTTTATCCAGGAACAAGGCGTAGACAAGCAGATCTTTGTCAGTAGGAGAGACGTGGAATAGTACTTTCCCAAGGGGCATCCCAGCTGGGATCTGTACCCGGGGACAAAGTTGGTTATATGCGGCACATACTCTTAGGTATGCCCTAAGAGTATTCAAGGTACCATCCCCAAAAGCATTGACACCACCAACAGAAGGCGTCTTACCGGCTGCGCAGAGCGCCAGTTCAAGGGAAAGAGATCAATTCAAGGAGGATTTCCCTTATCAGGAGGGATTTGAACATGGAATTATATGGTTAACTGCTACCGGAGGAGTGTTACAGGTACTCCCTGAAAAGGAAGTCCTCCATGGAACTAATGGACAATGCAGTAGTACTAACCTGAAAGAGACAATGCCAAAACTGTATATAGTTATATAAAGAAGTTTACAAATAAGCCCAGTTAAAATAATGACTGGAATGCATATTTAAATACTGTAGAAAAGGCTTACGGTAATTTGTAGATTGTTAGTGATAGATAGTGTGACAGAATACGTACCCGTTATATGTGAAAGACAAGATTCTTGAAGTGTGTACAAATGACTAGAGATGAGCGATGTTCAATTCGAAATGTCCGCCAATCTCAAATTCGACCTGTTTTGGGCGGTGTTCCAGTCATTCGACGAATGCGAACAATTAGCTTCAAATTCGGCAGTTCGAGGTTATGTTCGATAACGCTTTGATCACCAAAAGGATGCTATAAAGTGGTCTGGGGGCAGAGGAAAAGGCTGAAATGGGGGCATGATTGTTTAAAAGTCAGCGGTAAAAAGCCGCTGGCTTTTAAACAATAATTCATCCGATCCTCTGCCCCCTGCAGCCTCCCATGCCCATCCTCCGCTCCTCCCGCTGTTCCCGATCCTGAGTCAAGACCGGGCAGGAGCGCAGCACCAGGGAGCGGGGAGCGAAGGAGCAGGACGGGGAAGCCGGCTTTCCTGCTGTGTTTTGCACTCCCCGCTCACTGATGCCCCCTCATCGCTCCCCCGCTGCCCCCCCACCTATCTTAAGTTAGAATCAGGCGGGGGGAGCAGCTCCAGGGAGCGGGGAGGAGGCATCATGGAGCTGGAACACAGCAGGAAAGCCGGCGGTGTCTTCACCGCTGGCTTTCCCGCCTGTTATTATAAATGATCAGCTGATGCAGATCAGCTGTTCATTTGAATTAGCCACGCGGTGCTGTCTAGGAAAGTTCATGTGAGTTCATGCAGCATGAACTCACATGAACTTTCCCAGGGCTGCACAGCTCAGCTACATCTCTGGTAGAGCTAAAGAAGAAAACCTGATTGGACTACGTCGGACAGAAGAGGATTTTTCAATAAAGATGGAGTCTAACTGTATTTTTTGTTTTATTTCTAATAAAATATTTTTTCTGTCTGTTGTGTTTTTTAAAAAAAATTCACTAGAAATTCATGACGGTCATGTCTACTATTGGCGTGACCCCATGAATTTCGGGCTTAGGGACAGTTGATAACACAAAGCTGGCCCTAACTCCTTTATTACCCAGTGAGCCACTGCACCAGGGCCCTGGATGAGTTGGATACAGCGCCAGAGGATGACGCTTCAATGAACGCACCATCTTCTGGGGTGGCTGCAGGCTGCAATTCACAGCGGTAGGGGGCCAGAAAGCTTGGGCCTCCCTGCGCTGCAGATTCCAGCCCCAGCTGCCTAGTTGTACCTGGCTGGACATAGAAATAGCGCGAAGCCCCACACATTTTTTTTTTTAATTATTTCATGAAATTCATGAAATAATAAAAAAAGAGCTTCCTTCTATTTCTGTTTCCAGGCAGGTACAAATAGGCACCTGGGGGTTGGAGGCAGCTCGTTCCTGCCTGCTGTCCCCGGCTGGACACAAAAATACGGCGAAGCCTACGTCAATTTTTTTGGGAAAAATTCATTAAAAAAATACATTTAGGGACTGCATTTTTAATAACCTCTCGAGGCAGGAGTGCTGCGGCATTGTAAGGGGAGTTAACTCAGGTCACCGAGGATATCTCAGGTCATGCCACCTGAGCTGTCCTCAGGTGACCTGAGTTAACCCCCCTTACAATGCCTCCATGCTACGGCCTCGAGGGGTTAATAAAGATGCAGCCCCTAAATGTAATTTTTAATTTTTTTATTAATTTTTCCCAAAAATTTTGACGTGGGCTTCGCTGCCTCCAACCCCCAGGTGCCTATTTGTACCTGCCTGGAAACAGAAATAGGAGGAGGCCCTTTTTTTTATTATTTCATGAAAAAATAAAAAAAAAATGCGTGGGGCTTCGCGCTATTTCTATGTCCAGCCAGGTACAACTGTGCAGCTGGGGGCTGGAATCTGCAGCGCAAGGAAGCCCAAACTTTCCAGAAAATGTGAGTGGACTGGTATGCGGCACAATGCAGCAATCCATGTGCCAATGTGCTGATGAACATTTCTGGACCAAAGTAAGACAAGGTGTGGATTAAACCTAAACAAGATAAATCTGCCTAATTTTCAGACTACCACTTAGCATGTGATAAATCTGATGTATTTTCTAACTGCAGTTTTCTTGTCAAAAAATTATACACAAAAAACAATTCAACCCCATCATCACCCTGTCCCATCCATCATCTTGTTTCGCCATCGGGGTGAACAACTATCCTCTGATTGGTTAGATGCCAGAACAAGTTCTGGTCGCCATATTTGGACACCCAAGTGATGGGTGTTCAAATATGGCAATCGCTGGCGGCAGAACTGACAACAGAAATCAATGCTGCATACGCTGCCTGCAGCCCACTGCATACCTCCCATCACACATGTCCCACCACTCCCTCCACCCACCACATGTCTACCATCACCTGCTGCCCCTCCTCTCACCAAACGCCTCCCACCTCCTACACTCCCACGAATAACCTCTGACTTGCCTGACATTACAGTTCCTGTTGTGATGTCACAGTCATGTGATCAGTCGCATGCACAGGTTCACGAAACTGATCACATGACTGTACCCGCAGGGAAACACCACAGGTGGAGGCAGTGATGGGAGCACACAGCGCACACAAAGGGGGCACAGAGTGCGCAAAGGGGGGGGGGACACAGCACACGCACAGGAGTGGGAGAGAGCGCACACAGAGGGGGGTCACAGAGCACATACAGAAGGGGCGCAGGGGGCGCAGAACACACAAGGAAGGGGCACAGAGCACACATGGGGACGCAGAGGGATGCACAAAGTGTGCACGGAGTTGGGCACAGAGCATGCATGGCGGGGCACAGAGCTCGCATAGAGCATGCACAGGGGGGGCACAGAGTGCACACAGAGTGGGACACAGAGCGTGCAAAGGGGGCATAGAGCGCACACAGGGTGGCACAGAGAGCACACAGAGGGGGCACAAGGCACACATGGGGGGCAAGAAAGCACACAGTGAGGCAGAGAGAGCACAAAGAGGGGGCAGAGAATGTAGGTGGGGTGCCAGAAAGTGCACATGGGGGCAAAGAAAGGATACAGAGGGTGGAAGAGAGTGTGCACAGGGGTGGTAGATAAATTGCACTGGAGGGGCAGAGAGAGCACATGTGCACTTACTCATGGTGCAGTCATTTTTGGACACTTGGGTATTCAAAGACGGCGGCCACATGATGCATCACACCGTCCCACTGCTTCCACCACAAAATTACAGTAATTACATGATTATGTCGGAAGGGAACTGGGTGGGAGCTAATAAAGTGGATAACAAGGTGTCTCTGTCTATTTTGTTTGTAATAAAGGATTTATCTGTGTTTTTGTTTTTTTTTATCTTTACTGAAAGTTATGCACATGTCCTATGAAGCATTTTGTCAGAAACCAGTTCTTCTTTCTTTATCCTTTATTCAAATGGGTTAAAACATGTCAATAGGACTAACACTAGAGGGTCCTCAGCATAACATTAAAAACAGTTCCACACACTGATATACAAAAAACCCCACCCACATGCACAAGTGTTTAAATCACGACATCAGGATATTTAACCCTACTTCCACCAAACCAGGAAATGAAACCAAGAGTCTCATATATAAAATCATTGCATCGCAAGTTATGCAAAATATTAATGCACTAATACATGAATATATCATTATCTTCTTGTTGTATTTCCCCAAATAAAATATTCAACTACATTATGGTAGAATGGATATGATTCATGGGTGATACCAAATTTTCAGCAGATAATTTTTGAAAGGAATCCTCAGCAGATTTTGCACATAGAGGTGCCTGATTCATGTACCAACCAAATAAATGTCTCCCCTCCCCCTCCTTCCTTCATTAATCATTGCTCATGGCTGGCTGTCATACTGAAGTCTTACATTAACTAAAGGGCTTGACGGCAACTGCCAAAAAAAGCTGACATCAACCCCTTTATTACCCAGTCTTCCACCACCACCAGGGCAGCTGGAAGAGTAGGGTAACCACCAGTTTTGGTGTCTGTCATTGAGGTGCCAATTCTGGGGTGGCTGCTGGCTGCAATTTTCAGTGTTGGTGGCCCAGAATGCTTCGGCATCACCACTCTGAGGACTCCAGCCCACTGCTGTCTAGGTTACCTTGGTTGGCAATAGAAAATATGGTGGAGCCCACGCCAATTTTATTTTATTCTTTATTTTAATAATTGAAAAAAAAATAGGGCTCACCTGTATTTTTCATTGCCAGTGAAGGTAACACCAGGCAGTGGGGGTTGGTAGCCAGTAGCTGCTTGGTTTACCTGCACTGGCAATAGAAAAAACAGCTAAGCCCTACACATTTTTTACCAGGAAATGTATCACTTTCTTAATAAAAAAAAAAACCCAGTAACAAGTTTTTAAGTAAATATACATTTATTTTACGTACATTAGGAGAGACCACAGGAAGGAGAGAGGCCACATAGGGGGGAAAGACGGCGGCACCCCCGTGTCATAGAACCCGCCATCATCGTGAGGTTACTGCCCTCCCAAAGCGATAGTATTGGACCCACATCCAGTTGTCTATAAATGCCCCCAAGGTCGCGTAAGAGCTGAGATTATTGTCATTAGGGGCTGGAGAACACCAGAAACCAGAAATAAGAATATATCTACGGCCACTATCAAACTTGCATTCTATTATTACCAGTTCTGAAAATAAACCTAGATATATTGGAGCACTGAAGATGAGATAATGAGGAGTATCAACAGGTAACATGACACATTTATGTTTCCGCTATCGTTTTGGGAAGGTTGTGGGATATCTTTCAAATGATAGAACTCCACATCTGGTACGTAACTCTGGATCCAGGACTGGTAGGCGGTCACCAGGGTGTGGACCCCGGGGCGGTTGGGTAAAGCACATCCAGCTCCCCAGCTGATAATACCAGGCTGGTACCAGATGCCATTGACCTTACACATGAGAGGTCCTCCGGAGTCGAACTGAAAGACAACAGCGAACAATGAGCCATGGGTCAGTCATCGATCTTTACACCATTTTCATCCTACAAACAACATCTATACGTAATAAATACATGATGATAAGAAACCTCCAAAAATTTGTGATGTGAGCAACATAAAACAATGAGACCAGGAGAGATCAAATATGACATATACATTTTAAAAAGGAGATTTGAAGGCCCTGGATATAAATATCTCATAATATTTCATAATCCAAAACATCATTGCTAAAATGATAGAGAGAATTTAAAGGCTCGTCCAGGATTAAGAGATTGATGACTAGAGATAAGAAAACCTTGTAAAGATCATGTTTGGTTCAGTTCACAGAACTTCCAAACCCTAGTCAAATCAATAGAGGCAAAATTAAGGGGCCAGAAAACACCTTCAAATGGGCACAAAAGCAGCCGAACACAACTCAAACCATTTTACAGTAGAGCCTCGCTGTTTTGGTAAAGACATTATCTTCCTAGACTATTACTTAGCAAGCTTCAGCGCCACTGTCACACTTACCCTGCTTCCGGGCCTGCTCATGGACCTCAGACATCCTCCTGACTTCCCTGAGGTTATCTCAGATTGGACAGCGGGTATCACGCAGCAGGGAATCCCGCTGTGTGACTTGAGATAAACTCAGTGGCATCAGTGCTCATAACACTAGCTGTCTCATGAGAGTCGTGATATCACGTGAGATGTAATAGGTATATCTTGCCAGTATCATGAGACAGCGCAAGTTAGGAGCGGTGACATCAGGGAGTGCAGCACAGATCAATGAGAGAGAAAGGCCAATCCTGGCACCACCACTATAAGAATCTAAGGGTTAGAGAGGGTACATACCATTCAGTAATCCTCTGGAATGATGCCTGATCCACACAATCTCTTTTGGTGCTGCACTTGAAATCCCAGGGAAGGGTACCAAGGAGAACGTCCAATAAAGAGAGTGGCACATGTCAGGGTAAAATCCAGGTTTATTTAAATCTTGATAAAAGCTAGTACTGAGTTTGTGGAGAGTGCAGGGGAGGGGACAAGGGAGAAAGGGGCGGAGACTACAGCTCTTTCATATGACTGTGCTTCTACTGGTCCATGTTGGACCAGTAGAAGCGCTGTGTGAGGCACCGACGGCATGATCCTCATGGCCGGGGCGCGTCACATGCAGGATCAAGGTATGATCCTGTGCACACTGGCCGGTTTGACTGTGATAATGCTGTGTGAACCAACTTTGGACACAGGGTTTCATGAGCCTAATGAGCGGCAGTGAGAGTGAGATGAGATCGAGGAGTCCCTAAGGAATAAGGGCTGAGTGCTGACAACCCGGAACACAGGGAGTTAACCTGAGCTGTGTGAAAGGCGGATTACCGGCAGCTAAGGGGGTGTGTCCATGTGGGAGTGGCTGGCACGATAAGAGTCAGCCAGCTGAGTGATTGATTGATTAGATCCATTTACAGCCAGACATCAGCCTGAGAGGATGTGGGCTGATTACCAGCCTGAGAGCTGAGCAGAGCCAGTCTGTGTGAGGGACTGGGAATGCAAGTCCATGCCGCCATGTTGAGATGGTGAAGGGAGCATGCTAGCTCCATGCCGGTGCCAAGGTCCGAGGTTGTGATAGCACCTGGTGGGGAAGCCGTGGCTGAACCCGGTGGAGACTGGTCCGGGCGTGGAGGGAACCACGTCCGGGAAAGGAGCCCTTGGGGGACGCTTGGTGGACCCGTTACACAGGTAGCGAGACCCGGATCCGTGCCCGGTAAGACAGCGGTTCCCGTGTAACGGAGTGAGCTGTGTGTGATTAATGCCAGGCGGGCATAACCGCTATTGGGTCCGACTAGGCAGTCGGTAAAGGACCCGTTGATGTATGTAGGGGCTTAGGCAATTGCCCTGAATGTAAGATGATGACCTATGTAAGAGCATTGTATAATAATGTGGGGGAGAAAGTGACCCAGCCAGTATGGATGATGTTGGAGGCGTTCCGTCCCTGTGGGACGAGAGGGAGGCTTGCCCTGCTGCTTGCAGAGGGTACCCGTCCCTCAACCACGGCCTCTAATGGTGTGGGTGTGCCTGTGGTGCCAGACACAGGGGTAATAGGGCTCCTAGTAGGTAACGGATGATGAGGTTCCCGTGTACTATGGTTTGCCAGTCCCTGTAATGGGCCATGGAGGAGCCACAGTCCATGAATGATGGACTGTGAGCGTGTGGAAGAAATGTATGTGATCCATGGACGTTTGAATGATGGATCACACATGGTATGTAAGGCCCGGTCAGGCATGAATCCTGACTACGGGGTAATGTTATGTCATCATGCTGGGTGACTAAAGCCAGGCGGCAGGTACCGCCATTGGGACTCACAGGGCCCGTTGAGGCGTATGTAACGAAGGTCAGAAGCAGGGGTTAAAAGGGCTCCTAGAGTGGGGACACCATGGTTGAACCAGGTGGACTCTGACCGGGACGTAGGCGGAGATACGTCCAGGAAGGAGCCCTTGGGGATACATGACATACCCGGTACTCAGGTTGCTCAATCCCTGTTATGAACCCGGAGGGGTCATCGTCGAAGTATATCAAATGTATTTATTATAAATGTACTGTGAAATGTATATAGGCCGGAGGCCGTAGCCACCACGGGAGCTGTTAGTAGAGCTCCAATGGGGACAGAGATGGTTACAGGCCCGGGTTACTATAAGCATTATGTGCAATATATGTAATGTTATATGTAAATGTATGATGTGTTTATGTATGGTGTTTTTTAATCAATGTGATATGTGTCAAACATGCTACCCGGGTTATGTTATTAATATGTGAAAATAAACAGGTAGACATTGGTTAAACACGTGTTTGTTGTCGTTTTGCAAGCGGGTTCCCCGGTTGCTACCTCACAGCTGTCATACAAAACAACTGTAGTTTTCGCCCTTTTCTCCCACGTCCCCTCCACTTGACGCCTTACATACTTTGCACTAGCTTTTATCAAGCTTTGAATAAACCTGGATTTTACCTGGACATGTGCCACTCTTTACTGGATGTGCAGGGCAGATCAAACTTGTGGGACTGCAGCAGCCGCTATCCCAGAGCAAACTGTGTAAATGGCGCACGTCATCAGCATATGCACTAGTGACGCTGAACCCAGAAACGTCACATGACACGTTTCCGGGTGGAGCATCACCAGTGTATGCGCGGTGACGTCGCCTATTTCCACAGTTGCTCTGGGGATGGCAGCTTCTGCGCTCGCCTGCTCTCCCCATAGCAGGTAATGGCGGTGGGGACGCAGACAAGCACAGGAGCTGCCCATCTCTGCATTCATGTGCAGCCCTGCTCTTGCCTGAAAAGCACCTGCGCTAACTTCTTGCGCTAGCGCAGGCCAGGTAATTGCACAGACGCAGAGATGTGAAAGGGGCCTATGAGAGTACCGAAGTGCTGTGGCAACGTGCTTTTTTTCTTGTAGATTTGGTGCAGATTTTGAGGCAGAAAAATAAATCTGGAGCACATGTGCAAAGTAAGAAAGCAATGTGTACACAGCACTTCTGACCTGTCATAGACTTTGCTGGCCTCAGGATAGACATGCAGATATATTTGCACATTCCCAAAATCTGCGTCATTGAAAGCATCAAACATTGCACAATGGGCACAGGACCTAACAGGGTCCAGGGAGAACTGCATTTGTGGTGAAAGGAATTGAGAGTTCATCTTGCTCCCTGGCTACTTACACAGAGACTTTTAGGGCAGAGGTGGCCAACTACAGTACAGCCTTGAGGACTGTATATCCTGTCCTACAGGAGTGTGTGTAGTGTCTTGCATTTTCATACCTAAGACTGTCAGGCCAGAGGCATGTGGCTTGTTCACTAGTCTCTGTAGGGCAGTATTAAAGCACCTCTTTGCAGAAACAGTCCAGCACATAAGGAGTGAAGTAAAAAAAAACTTTACTGTAGCACAGATTATAATAAGTCTCAAACACACAAAAAAATGGGGAAATAAATATATCATCCCTTGCTGATTTTGTACTTTTGCCCACTGACAAAGACATGAACAGTCTATAATTTTATTGTATTGTATGTTGTTACACTGGAGCCAGCTAATGGGATGAGAGGTATAGGTATACTAACCCTCTTTCCTCCTTTGAGTAGCAGCTATAAATCTAAGAGGGAATTCCATGTATATTGTTCTCTCAGAAAAATTGTAAAATATAAAAATGTTAACTTGCAGATCTAGCGCTTACTCTTATGAGTTTCTGTCTTGTACGTCTAGGAACACTGATCTACTTAAAAGAAGTTGGTTAAGATTTAGCGTTTACTCTATAACCCCCTCCAAACGTGTCTATAAAATCGATGAGTGGGTCACTTTAAAACTTCATTTATTTCCAAATGATAATTTTTTAAAAGGTTATGAATTCATTAAAGAGTGTAAAAAGGTTATCAATAACGAAATACCGTGTTTCCCCGAAAGTAAGGCCCTGTCTTACATTCTTTTGGGGGCCAAAAGTGGCCCCCGGCCTTACTTTCGGGGGGGGCCTTACATTGTGTGCCCCAGCAGTGTGGCCTACAGGCCCCCTCCTGCTGGGACACTGCGGGAGCGGGTCGCACGTCACGTGCGCCCGCTCATTACATATGCACTGCATCCCCCTGTCAATCAGCGACAGGGGGAGCAGTGCATTATACTGTATATATGGGCCCCCTATTGCTGGCACACTCCCCCCTGTTATGAGGCCCCCACCGCTGCTGCTGCTGAAGACATCTTACCCTCCAGGGTCTTCTTGCAGCGCGTCCGTCCGTCCTCTGTACTCGGCGGTCTCCCGGATCATGTGACCCGTCGCAGCGCATGACGTCATCGCGACTGCGACGGGCCGGTCACATGATCCGGGAGACCGCCGAGTACAGAGGACGGACGGACGCGCTGGCTGCTGCAAGAAGACCCTGGAGGGTAAGATGTCTTCAGCAGCAGCAGCGGTGGGGGCCTCATAACAGGGGGGAGTGTGCCAGCAATAGGGGGCCCATATATACAGTATAATGCACTGCTCCCCCTGTCGCTGATTGACAGGGGGATGCAGTGCATATGTAATGAGCGGGCGCACGTGACGTGCGACCCGCTCCCGCTCCCCCCCCCCCCTCCGCTAGCGGCCTTACATTGGCCCCCCGGTTGTAAGGCCTTATAATCGGGGGAGGCCTTACATTGGCAGGCACCCCCTTTACCCCAGGCGGCCTTACAATCGGGGGGGCCTTACTTTCGGGGAAACACGGTAGATGTGGTTAAACGCTGCAGAGCGTTAAGACATAGGAGCACTGGACTACAAAACAGTAGCTCAATGGGTTTCCATACAGAATCTAAGCACCTAAGAGTGTCTTTCTAAAGGTACCTTCACACACTGCAACATCGCTAGCGATGTTGCTGCAACGTCACAGGTTTTGTGACTTAACAGCGACCTCTCCAGCGATGTCACAGCGTGTGACACGCACCAGCGACATTGCTGTGAGGTCGCTGGTTGCTGCACGTCACTCAGGACCATTTTTTGGTTCTTGGTGTCCCGCTGGTCAGCACGCATCGGCGCGTGTGACCGCGAGGGATGAGCGAACCAGCGACCTCACAGGCTAGTAACTATGATAAAGACCGGGTAACTAGGCAGCGCGCGCTGCCTAGATACCCGGTGTTTATCATGGTTACCAGCGTTCGCCCTGCTTACAGGCTGCGCTAAGTGGGAGGATGCTGGTATCCATGATAAACACCGGGTATCTAGGCAGGGTGCACTGCCTAGTTACCCAGTGTTTATCATAGTTACCAGCAATCTCACGGCTGCTGAGTCGCTGGAGAGTCGCTGGAGAGTCGCTGGAGAGTCGCTGGAGAGTCGCTGGAGAGTCGCTGGTGAGTCTGCCTGTTTGACAGCTCACCAGGGACCCAAGAAAGACTTTTCAGTGATCCCAGCCAGATGTGTGTGTGGAGTACCCCTAACTAAATGAACCCATTATCTGCACATTTAGGCGCAAGCTCTGAATATCACACACAGAGACAGAAGACGCATAAGGTTTGCAGTGTCATTTACACAGTCAGAAATACAGATGCAAAACGGGGAGTATATAAGAAATGAATACTAATTGGAATATCCCACACAGACTGAAGCTACCTGCTCAGATTACACCATACACAAACCCAAGAAAAATCAAGGTGTGTATAACACACTAATTACCCAAAATCTACCTCCATAGCACTTACCGTATATCAAACTTTGGAATTTACCTATTTAGATTGAACAAACGTCCACAAGAGAAGAAATACACCGCTTCACCCCAAGGTGTGAGAGCAACTATATGAGCTATATAAGCCCACAAACACCTGGTAGACAAGAGTAATTAATAGGTTTTTCCTATTATCTTCAGATGATAACAACTTTTCAAGGGGAAGATAGATTTATACATAAAGAAGACCCCATACAAGAAGACGACCCCCCAAGAGGCCTTTTTTACGTCAGAATGAGCAACGACTAGATGCAGGGAGGGGGTTTTAGAATAAACGCTAGATCACAACCAACTTCCTTTAAGTAGATCAGTGTTCCTAGACGTACAAGACAGAAACACAAGGTGTCATAAGAGTAAGCGCTAGATCTGCAAGTTAACATTTTTGTATTTTAGTCTATAATTGTGGGTTCACTTGAGCAGTGAGAGATAGAAGATCAACAATAAAATATAAATGATAGACTGTTCATGTCTCTGTCATTGGGCAAAATCAGCAAGAGATCAAATAATCATTTCCTTCATTGTACATTTTTGCGTTTCATGGTGCAACCGTTTCTGATCTCGGGTTTAGCACATTTCTTACACAATTAAACTTCTATATATCAGAATACGACGTCTCACCTCACATGAGTCCTTCCCTCCTTCCGGGTATCCCGCACATATCATGGTGTCGTCCACCATGGTTGCAGAGCTGATATTGTTTAAATCCTTGTGATACATTTCATCACACGTCTTATGATCGATCAGCGGAACCTCCACATTCCGCAGAGTCGCCGGACGAGGTATAAGCACTAATAAAATGATCAGAGAAGAGTCAGTAAATAACAGAGTAATGCCACAGCCCACACAGAAAAGAGCCCCTATGGAAGAACAATACAGGGGCCGATTGCAGTCCAGTAAGTCACCATCATACAATATTACACCTACTTTGAATGTAGAAATGGCCTCCTCACCCTATGGACCCTTGTGCGGCTGTACAGGTTACATCAATGATATGTTCACCTCTACCACAGCCTCCAATACAAGTGTGAATATCTATAGGAGTGAATATCTACAGGTGTGAATATCTATAGCTGTGAATGTCTATAGCTGTGAATATCTGTACAGGTTACACCAATGATATGATCACCACTGCCACAGCCTCCAATACAGCTGTGAATATCTATACCTGTGAATATATGTAGGTGTGAATATCTATAGCTGTGAATATCTATAGCTGTGACTATCTATAGCTGTGACCATCTATAGCTGTGAATATCTATAGCTGTGACTATCTATAGCTGTGACCATCTATAGCTGTGAATATCTATAGCTGTGAATATCTATAGCTGTGACCATCTATAGCTGTGAATATCTATAGCTGTGAATATCTATAGGTGTGAATATCTATAGCTGTGAATATCTACAGGTGTGAATATCTACAGGTGTGAATATCTATAGCTGTGAATATCTACAGCTGTGAATATCTATAGCTGTGAATATCTATAGCTGTGAATATCTATAGGTGTGAATATCTATAGCTGTGAATATCTATAGCTGTGAATATCTATAGGTGTGAATATCTATAGCTGTGAATATCTACAGCTGTGAATATCTATAGCTGTGAATATCTATAGCTGTGAATATATGTAGGTGTGAATATCTATAGGTGTGAATATCTACAGCTGTGAATATCCATAGCTGTGAATATCTATAGCTGTGAATATATGTAGGTGTGAATATCTATAGGTGTGAATATCTATAGCTGTGAATATCTACAGGTGTGAATATCTATAGCTGCGAATATCTATAGCTGTGAATATCTATAGCTGTGGGATTTGGGGAGTTTCTTTGGAGAAGGCTTTGGATGAATTTCTGGCCTTTCTGTAGGACTATATGTGGCACCCCAGAGTCAGGTGCCACAGTGTCACCATTGTTAGGTGACACCAGAGAGCACTGATGGGTGTTCCACTCAGACAACACGCAAACAACACCAACACCTCCAGGCCTGAAGGGGGAGACCAAGCCCAGCTTCAGGGTGAGCGCCCTTATTTATTCTGGCCTGAGAGCAACAAGTTCAGTTCAGTCCCCAGGAGGGCTGTGAAGAGTGCAGTTTGCGTTAGAGCTGTACAGAGGACCTGAGTGTAAAAGGGCCTCACTAAGCCCATCTCAGAGTCCCTTGCTGAACCAGGCTTAAGGCTAGAGTCTGAGGAAATGAGAACAGAACTGAAACCTACTGGGAGGCTGCACCACTCCGTGCTTCCCTTCCTGAGAAGAACAACGCTAGAACGGACATCGGTGTCCGAGACTGAAATGGTAACACACGCCAACAGTCAACACCGGCGAGTGGGGGACTCCAGATTCTCCAGCTACAAGGTACCAGAGGCACAGCAACAGATAGAATCCAGAGATACTGACTTCCCGGAGCGAGGTAGAGAAGTGAGGGATTCGACTTGCCTGCTAGACTGGTAGAGACGGAGACAGAGACAGGGCCAGCAGCCTAAGCTGACGCAACTGCAGGGCCGCACCACAAACACAGTGAGGAAGCCAATCCGACCCCGCCGGGTGAGATATACCCTGAACTGCTCTCCAGACTCTAAAGACAGCCTATTACCACCTGCCTTGCGTAACTCAAGTAAAGAGTCTAAGAAACAGTTAGTAGGAGTCTGTGTGCTTTTCTTGAGTCCATAACCCTGTGCCTTGTAACGGAGTTCCCACCTGAAGAGCCGTACACCAGCAATAACCAAGTAAGTGACAATACAAAACTGCAGCTCTGCCTCACCGTCCCCTATAGACTTTACTTACTGTTCTGGGGACCCCACAGCCCTACCTGGAGAAGGCTTACCATCTAAGCTGCCCCAAGCTATCGTCCCCAGCTGCAACCAGGCAGCGGTGGTCCCTTTGACCACATCACTCCAGGTGGCGTCACGACAAACTATCCCCTGTAAATAATCCCCTTTTTGTTGGACTGATTCCAGGCCACGGGATCGGGTCGCGACCAATGCGACACCCCAGTTAGAGAGAAAGAATGCCACCGGCTCGGTACCTGAATACCCCATAGCCTGGGGCTAATCATATACACAAGTTTTGTAACATGTTCATTTGTTAAGTGGATTAGGTTTATAATGAGGACAATCTGGCCTACCGCCCGGAGCCAAGGCTCCAGGAGGCCTATGGCCACATTGCCTTCATGTAATGCTTAGTGCACTGCCGATGGCAAGAAGCTTTCCTAAAGCTCCGCTGTCAGTAATACAGAATAGCATTGCTGCTCTAGGGGAACCCCTGTCACCTCTTCAGTGATGCGCCATGACATCATCAGTCAGAGACATTGCATCATAAGCCTGAGCACTACAGCATGTGTGCGGCTACTCACTGGGCACAAGAGGTGGATCCTGAGGAACCATAGCAGAGCACTTGGGGAGTAGGAGGGAGGTGAGCATGTGTTGTATGTTGTTTGTTCTTTTCAATATGTGTATGGGATGTTTGTGGGCTCATCCTGTATAGAGGGGTATGGGAGGGTTCATGTGGTATATAGGGGGCTATGTGAGACTCATACGATATATTGGGGACTATGTACAAGCTCATCTTTTTATTAGGGGGGGCTCATCCTGTATATGGGAGGTTATGTGAGGGCTCATGCTATATATAGGAGGCTATGTGAGAGCTCATCCTGTATATAGGGGCTATGTGAGGGCTCATTCTGTATATAGGGGATGTCAGCATACATAATTCTGCTCAATATTAAGTGATACAAGTATTATTAATATAAAGTAATTATAATTAATATATTAATATGAATGTTGAGCAGTGTTCATTTCAAATCTATGGTTTGGCCTCCATAACAGTCATGGTCTCTCATGTGACTCCCTGGGAATATTACTTTCCAATCCCTGTTCTAATATATATCCACCATATACAAGGCTCCATGTCAAATGGTCAGGTCCTGTAAATCAACTCATATCCAAGATGTCCATAGTGCCATTTCCTGCCCCACAGCTAAGTACTATGTGCCCAGAGAACCCCCTCATTCAATTCTCTCAGTATCTGTTATCCATAACAGATCAATGCACCTATAGCAAATTAAGGATTATTCACATCTAGTGTCGATTCTCAACCCAATCGTCCACTAACAAAAAGGGGTTACGGCAGCCCACACTGGGGATCACCCATAACGGAATCAGAAACTCTGCTACTCTCAGTAAGCAGACTTATCCACACGCCACAGTCAAATTATACCGGTGTACAGAACCTGCCTCACAGTCCAAGTTACCCTCGGACACCCACAGCAGTAAGCATCACAAGTCCTACGGTACTGCAGGCACTGACAGTGAGTTACAAGCACACAACACAGTAAGCAGGCGCCATGGCGTAGGGGTAAGAACGTCGGCTCTGTAAGCCTCAAAACGCACATGGCACATGACTTCCACTTCCCCCGTGTTCACCCCAACGAGGGTAACTGCAATATTGGCTGCTATAACAGGCCCATAACCATATGGTCAGGGGCGTAACTACAAGGAGTGCAGGACTTGCGATCGCACCACAGTCTAAAGGGCCCCAACAGTCCATTTGGCCCATAAAAAAAGACTAATACTATTAAAAAATTTGCATTGATTGGGGGCCCCGTAGAAGCTTTCACATCAGGGCCCCAGGGCCTAATGTTGCGCGATGGCGTATGGTGTACATAACTGTACACATCACAGAACCGCCTACAGTATTAACTTTAAAATCCGTTTACCTCAACGGCAAAAGGAATCCTCAAACACGCTCCAGTGGTCATCTCCGTGCACAACTCTAACCCGCTAGATCGGTCTAACTGCCCACACCATTAGCCCATAGGCTTCCAATCAGGCAGCGTGCAGAAAACACCACTGCCACACGTTACATAACCTTCCAGTCCTGCGCCTTATGATATCTGGCCCAACTGCCAGTGAGACAGGATTCACATACCACTGCCAGTATACAGCCCTACACAGGCCGACCTTGGTAGGGCTCCTCTAACCATCGGTAGCCAGGTCAGATCGCCTCTTGGCACTGCGCAACTGACAAAATCAGTAATCAAGACGCCCCAACAGTTACCCCTGTGGGATGTAACATCTGCTAAGCTACCTACCGGGGCAGAATCCCATCCTCTATAACATATAAAGACGTGAACCTCGAATTCCGTGCCGGTACTCGGACATAGCGTATATCCATACCGTATATCTTACCACACCAGGTTTTAGTCAGACAACCGCAACATGACTCACAGCCCATCCTGCACACTAAACCTTACTCCTACCATACTAGGACCGTACTGGATCCACAGCTACGCCACTATCACAAGATAGTCTACAAAGTCTCTGGTTCAGTGTCCAGGTCTGTCTGTCGCCTCTTAATTCTCTTTCGCAGATCATTAACAAGTAACCCGGCCTCATCCAGAAGTCAGACCTCCGACAACAAATGTAGAGTTTCCTCAATCAGGATCTCTAGATAACCGCAACACAGGTACAACTTCAAATCCATCGAAGTCTCTAATGTCTGCTCATGAGGTAATCGAAGTTAATCAGGTTCCCGTCAGACAAGCTAGTCTAGCCTCCCTCGCTAGGTTACCTACCCCCTTCTGCCTCTAATTCGCTTCCAAACGGAGCAAGGGCACTGTCCAGCATCTAGAAGTACAGCGCCATACGTTTTGATTGCTCACCCAGTAAAAAAAAAAATGCCTTACCCGTATAACCTATGGATTGTTTACAACACGACTCAAGTAACCCGCTAGTTGTTGTCCCGCTCTCAGATACTCCCCGGCAGCACCAACTTCTAACACCATAGACTATAGCCAGCTTATCCGGCAAAGGTCTACTCATCAAAACTGGCAGTCCCTACGCCATCTACCAGTGTGACTTCTCTCTCAAAGCCCCAACTACAAGCACCCCCTATCCACACGAGTCAAAGAAAGCACTCAGATAGTAGACACAGTCATCATCACTCACACAAGGAAAATCCTTCCGACCACTCCAGTAGCTGGTAGTATCCACCGATACCAGACTACGCAGCGATAGGGGGGGGGGAGGCCGTCTATCGCCAGCACATGGCCCATGGCTGCTAGATGCCCCAATAGTCACGCCTCACAATCAACATTCTAATCGGTGAGTGATCTGCTTACCACCCCATCATTTTCACCACCTCCTGGCATGTATGGCATGTTTAAAATCCTTTATTTCTCAGACTTCATTAAAAAAAGCTTCATTCTTGTATGAACCGAGTTTATAAATGCAGCTGGCACTTTGAGGCAGTGTAGAGGACACAGCTGTCTGGCAACATACAACGCGTTTCAATCATGAAACCTAGAAGGAGACCTATACAGTTGAAACGTGTTGTCTGTTCCCAGACAGCTGTGTCCTCTACACTGCCTCAAAGTGCCCGCTGCATTTATAAACCATGTGCTATTAATCCTACTGGGGTTTTGTTTTGTTGGCTTATAAATATGTCAATGAAGGACGCCATATATGAAACAATCCATGATGGAGTTATAACATGATGGTGAATGCTGAGATGAGTTACTGATTGTCACTTACCACCAGTTGATATATTTCCCCAGCCGGATACCCAGCAGTCCATACCAGTAGGGAAGGTGACAGAGGCGGCCGGCAGACATATAGGCTGGATATAATTGGTGTAGTTGACCGGATCGGAGAGGTTGACCAGAGCGATGTCCCAATTTTGATGATTTTCATATACTTATCATGATATATGACCGAGTCCACAAAATAAAATTGTTCATTAGGATTTCTGACTTGAGCCTGGTAGGCTCCTAATAAAATAAGGTAATTCCTGATGTCGGGATCACTGTGGACCACAGAAAATGCTCAGATGTTAGAAGAGTCATGTAAAGGTATGACAATATTCAGCCCATATCCCACCAGACACCACCCAACTACACAATTACCATCCAATGTCTTCTCCAAATATATACAGTTTTACTTATTTTACTTGTTAGATGAGCAGCTTTCAATAAAAATGATTTTGTGATACTCTGTCTGGAGATGTTGATGCCTTACATGTCTATGTTGGGCAGCCCTGTGGCTGTGATGGGAATTGCAGCTTAGTGAGATTTTTACTTGCATATCCCCATCTTGAATTAGGAAAGCAGGGAAACCCATGGGGTGGACAGGCTACATGACAATCACAAGGGAGCTAGTTAAAAGAGAATGGAGAGGTTAACATGAAAAGCTTTTGGAAAACGCAAGGGATGAGATTGGTGGGGGGGCAACTTCCTTGGGACGTTAGCTAGCCACCCACCCTCCCCTTGTTTGGTATAAGGTTTGATATGCTAATATTATAAAAGGAGTTGGTGTTATGGGATTAGTTGTTTGTCACAGCAATGGGGGGGTAGGTCTGGTCTAGAGGATAATGGTAGTTGGGAGGTGAGGCAATAATAGGGAATAGTGACTTAGGTTACAGGTATCTTGCAGGCACAGGGTCCTGCAAGCTGGGGGGTATTAATTCACAGTGATTAATACCCCATCTCTTGGTCAGTGGGTTGTGGCCAGCGATAATGTTTTTGGTGCTTTTGGACCAGGCTTATGCAGGGTATTATTGTGTTATGTATTATTCAATGTTGGGATGCCGGTTGTGCGGCATCCCTGTGTTAGAGTATAAATAATTGGTAATATAGGGCTGCTGTGGCCAAATGTAACCAATGCGCAAGCAGTGTCTGTGTATTATTTACAAGGTGGGTTTGGTTGGTAACACGATAATGTAACGACCGGTAATCCCTCATCGATTGTCATGCATAGTGAGAATTTTAAGTCCTTAAAGGGAAATTGTCAGGTCGTTCTACCCCCCTCTGCTACCATTACCTGTCCCTGCACTTTCTAGCTCATCCCTAACCTTCCCTGTCTCACCTAAAAGTGCCCTATAAAGAGTAAGAAAAATGATTTATAAACTTACATGTAGTCCACATCCGTAGACTGGAAAGGTGGCTCCAGGGCTCCATTCTCCACCACTCGCAGGCGCTCAGCACGCCCCGCTGGGTGCCATCAGTCCTTCTGTTCTTCCACCTCCGTTTGAAATTCCCGCCTCCTCTTCTACTATGGACGTCATATCAGGTCCGGTGCATTGTGCGGGCTGACCCGGCTCCGGCGCATGCGCAGTGCACACATTGAAGCCAAGCCATAACGTCATGAGCCCCCACAATGCACTGGACTGCATATGACATTCCGGCAGCGCTTCATAGTAGAAGAGGCGGGAATTTTAACCAGAGGTGGAACAACAGAAGCAGGGGCGGACCTACCGTGGTGCATCTGGTTCAGCTGCACCAGGGCCCCGACCGGCTAGGGGGCCCCTCAGGCCTGCAGGGGGACCCCAAGCCGACCCCCGTAACCTGATGACAGAGGAGAGGAGAGTCAGGCAAGGGAAGCAGGAAGCTTCCTGATTCCCTTGCCTGATCCCGTCCCCCTCTCCTCTGCCACTCCGCCGCCCCGGCTCCCAGGAATGCGCTGCTCAGCAGGTAGGAGAGCCGCAGCACTACTGGACACCGCCACCCCTCGCCGTCGGCCGCCCCTAACATTCTCCCCCCACTCCTCACTGCCGCCAGCACCCAAAACCCAACCCCCACCCTCCGCTCCTCACTGACGGCCGCCAGCACCCCCCAACTCCCCCCCCGCTGGTTCCTCACCACGGCTGCACTAGGGCCCCCTGGGGCCAAGGTCCACTACTGAACAGAAGGACTGATAACTCCCAGCGGGGCGTGCTGAGAGCCTGCGAGGGGGAGAGAATGGAGCCCTGGAACCGCCTTTCCAGTCTACGGATGTGGACTACATGTAAGTTTATATATAATTTTTCTTACTCTTTATAGGGCACTTTTAGGTGAGACAGGGATGGTTAGGGATGATCTAGCAAGGTGCAGGGACAGGTAGTGGTAGGACTGGGAGCTAGAATGAGCTGACAGAACCAAATTTGCAGAAAGGTTAGAGTGGAAATTTCTGTATGTGAGAGGGTTGTTTTGGACCAAATTATTGATGATCTGTATGAAGTATAGGTCATCAACATGAGATCATTGAGGGTCCAACCATCAGGTGAAAACTGCTCCATCAGCTGCCGGAACTAAGTAATGCAAAAGGAGGGACACAGCGGCTCGTATATTGTTTACTGGGCACTGAAGAGTGCTTAACTTTATGTTTAATTTACTTAATTAAATTAATTAATTAATTATTTGACTTAATTAAAAGTAAACATATTTGATATCGGCGTGTTTATTACAGTCCGATCAATCAAATTCCAAAGTAAATTAATCCATAAGTAAAACATCATAAATAATATGTAAATAATTATATTAAATTCCACACTAGATTTACATTTGGGTTGCTGCATATCACTAGAAGGATGCAATAATAGTCAACCTAAATGTTATATCAATCCCGAAATATATCAATAACATCCGTTCCCCAAGCAATAAGTGAGCCCTGACACCACTCCATTAATACAAACATAACAGCTGTGTATATAGAAGAATATAACCATTAAGACTCCTGAAAGTGGTCTTGGTTGGTGGGAGAGGCGCCTCTGTCATATATCGGGGTTCTTATCGAATATAAACACGTAGGACATCCAGCATGACGGCGGTCTACTGATATGGGTGAAGCCAGAATACTTACTCAAAGCAATGGGCAGCGGTCAGCACCCACTTGTTTGAGATCAGGGTGCCGCTACATATGAGGTAGTAGAAAAAATCCGACCTGAGACTCAGTATAGCGACTTGCCACGGCCATTGACCTTCTAAAGCTTCTGTGCCACCAACTATGCGGCTGGTGATCTGCGGGGTGGAGCCGCAGACCGAGTCGCCATCTGCAGGGCTGGGAATACCTGGATGGAAAGATGAATACAAGTCATTAGTAGCCAAAGATCCAGTGTTACTTCACTACAGACACATCACTGCTGTCCTCCTAGAGATGAGCGAACCTTTTGAAGTTTGGGTTTGCTTCAGTTTGCCAAACAGACATATGTTCGCCGAACACTTCACCGAACTTCCGAACCCCATTCAAATCAAGTGGGGGAAAAATCAAGGGCCTAGAAAACACCTTCAAAGGAGCACAAAAGCTGGCAAACACAGCACAATCTGTTTTCCAGTGGAGCCCTGCTGTTTTGGCACAGACATTATCTTCCTAAACTATTGCTTAACAAGCTTCATCACTGCTGTCTCACTCACCATGCTTCCAGGCCCGCTCATTAACCTCAGTCATCCTCATGACTTCTCTGAGGTTGTCTCAGGTTATATAGCAGGTATCATGCAACAGGGAATCCCGCTGTTTGACCTCAGATAACCTCAGTGGCGTTAGTGCTCACAACACTAGCTGTCTCGTAAGAGCAGTGATATCGCGCAAGATGTAGTGGGTATATCTCAGCTGTATTGTGATACAGCATGTGTGAGGATCGGTGACGTCAGTGAGTGCAGCACAGATCAAACTTGCAGGATAGCCCCATGTGAACCCTCGAGTCTGAAGTGCAGTAATGTTTGTGATGGCACTGCTTGTCATGCTGTCACCAGTGCCTTCTCTCACAACATATGGGGGATGCTTTCTGTGAATGTGACCCCACCATATTGTTATATGCTTTATGAAAGTATTGTAACTGGAGTAAGGCAAAGTTCACGTCTGTGAAGGGGGGAACCCGGTTTGCTTGCAATCTGTTTTTGACAGATGCATGCCCGAAATCTAAGGCCCTTTTCACATCTAGGGTTATGATCCATTTTGCTTGCAATCCATTTTTCACAGCATTTCTGCAAAAAAACGGACTGAAGCGGATCCATTTTTTCCCGTATGGTTCCATTATAAAAACAGATCCAAACGTGGTAAAAATGCACCGCTAAAATGCATTTGCATTTCACACGTGTTTTTGCCAACATACATGAAACGTTGCCAGACGCAATTTCATGTGCATTTGTACAAATTCATGCATTAAACACAAATACATTGTAGCGGTGCGTTTTTACTGCGTTTGGATCCGTTTTTATAATGAAATCCTTTGGGAAGAAAAACTAATCTGTTTCAGTCTGTTTTTTTTGCAGAAATGCTGTGAAAAATGGATTGTGCTCCACTTGATGGAGCGCTTGATATCCACTGCAGCACCTGCTCTTTTTGGGCCTCATCTACAAGTTTTAACTATGCTCTGCTGCCTATGGAAGGAATGATGGCAGATCGTCCACGTAAGGAAGTAGACATTTTAGTTTGACTTGAAGACAGTATTTGTGTGGCGCCCTGCTCATGCAGGTAACCACAGATCTCTCTAATGCACAGCTGGGTTTCCACAGCAGGTACCTACTTCATACAACACCTTCCACCCCAACACAGTAGGGGGAGGTCCACTTGCCGACCTTAGATAAGATCCCCTATAAATACTGCTGCTGGGGGAGGAGTTAGTCAAAGTGTGCAGACGCTAGGAGAGCTGCGAAGACATCCTGATGGTCGGTGCTGCGATTAGGCCCGAGCCAGTGACCAAGAGTGGCCCTTCAGCGTCCCGCCAGCCTAAGTGGGACTGAGGGCTAGGAGCAGAGAACTGAAAAGGGAGCAAGGAACCTGAGGGAGTTCATCCCAGGAAAACACCGGATATTGGGGATCCGTGGAGGCCTCGGCTACCTGGTTTGTCCCCCCTGTGAGTCAAGAGAGGGAGCCAGACACAGCAGGGCAGAGCCGCAGTGATCAGGAGAAGGTATCCCGGAGACCGCACAGGAGGAGAGGAGGACACTACAGTCAGGAAGAGAGAGGAAGCAAGTCAGGCTGCAAGCAGTCTGTGCTTCAGAGAGATACACAGAGCAGAGGAGGCCTTATACCCACTTGCTGTGGGGACCCACTGTGCAACCTGTCCACCTGTCAGTGCCCTGGATTGTTTTACCTGCTTAACAACAGTAAAAAGTAAAAGACTTTCCTGCGTGTGTGTATCCTTCCAGTATCCTCCATAGACTGTTCCAGCTCTCCCTATACAACCCCAGCTCCACTCCAACCTGTCCCTCCTCACTACGCTGCCCCGTAGGTCCCAGTCCTGCCTGCGGAGGACTGTACCATCTCAGCCGCAATACCACCGACCTCCGGCGGACTGTGGTGGCGCTGGTGCTACTTCACCAGAAACTGCAGGTGGCGTCACGACAACTAACCTTGTAAATAATCCCTTGTACATAATCCCCTTTTTTAAAGAGAATAGTCCCCCAGGACACGGGATCAGGCGCAGCCGCCATTCCCCGTGACACAGTTAACCCTTCTGCCGCCTGATACCCGAGTACCCCACACCCTGGGGCGACACATTTGTTCAGCAGATGTTTCTGTTACTTTAGCACCTACCCCACGGACACAAAGATTTTTACCCTTTCCAAATCGCCTGTTCCCCTTTCCACCATCAGCAGACCCTTTACCACTCATATTTGAGAATAACTGATTGGCAACTCTGTTGTTGTTGTTGTTGGCACAAAAAAGTATGGATGTAAAACTAACAGAGCTGAGTGGCCAAACAGTGGTACTAGCCTAAATAGGTTTTGGTAAGTAGGTTAGGGCAGATGCAATACAAAAGGGTTTTCTGCACTGTGTGGCGGTAGATTTCAACAGAACACTGGAGCACAGCTTCCTACTCAAACAGTGGGAGTAGCCAAAAAGGATTTGTTTGGCTACATGCAATAAAAAATGGCTAGTAAAGACAGGTGGTGTAGCTTTCTTCACAATGGTGCTACATCAGTGCCTGGCATACACTGCTACTAGCCAAAAAGGATTTGCTTCAGTAGATGAAGTAAAAAAAGGCTACTAAAAACAGGAGGTGTAGCTTTCTTCACAACAGTGCTACACCAGTGCCTGGCACACACTGCTACTAGCCAAAAATGATTTCCTTGGTTAGATTTGGCCAGATGCTGTAAAAAACCGCTTGCACAGCACTGGAACAGCCCTGCCTGGCAAACACTGCTTTTAAGCTCTAAAAAGAGCTGTTCTGGGAAGTAGTCCCCAAGCCTACTAACTATCTCTCTATCTAACTTGCTATGGAATCGCTATCTATCTTACTATCTGTCTATATAGCGCACACAGCAGCACCGCCGCCGTCTGACACTGAGCTCCAACACTGATAAAATGGAGAGGAGGGGGAAATGGCTGGTTCTTATGTGGCAAGGACCTGTGACATGCCCAGCCAATGACGCAAACCGTTGTGTTAAAAAAGTGCACTTTGCTCTATGTGTACTGACCGGACCACGCACAGCAAATCTGGTAGGAAAATAAAAATGGAGATCTGCATTACTTCAACACAGACGTCTCCCCAGCCCCCTCCCCTCCCGCGCACTATTCATTCCTAGACACTGAAACTCATAATAACATTGAACAAAAGCATTACTGTGAAAAGTCAGTACCGCTTTTGGTCAACAAACCGTTATCAAACATAACCTCGAAATACCGGATTGTTAGCAAGTCGTTCGTATTCGTCGAATAACTCGAACACCGCCCAAAACAGGTCAAATTTGAAATTGGCAAACAATTCAGATCGAACAACGCTCATCTCTAGTGTTCACAAAAGAGACAATATGTATAAACAGTTATGAAATAAATCAGGATAAAAATAAGAAAAATAACTAAACCTGTGACATTCGCAAGCTTAGGAAGGGAAGGCTCTCCTGAGAAGGGGTATGATTCAGCCTCACAGATACAGGTGTTGCTGTGTCCTTCCAAAGCTCTGAATGACATCCCCTTTTTGGGTCCCTGCTCTTATCCTATTGGGAATCCCGCCCAGCTGATCCCACAGAAATGGGCCATCACTGGTGAGGAAGAACTGATTATGAAAATGATCAATTCCTAGTTTTGTCCAAACCTTTGTACTCAACCAAAGACATTAGCCTCATCATTTTCCTTTTGATTTCATGTGTTTTTTGAGACCAAACATGATGTCTGTGACTTACGGATGGGCAGAAATTCATGTCCTAGGTTTCTGAGACTTTCCAAGGAACACACAAAGGAAACTGTGCAATCCCCAGAAGGTGTGCACCCCATAAATCTGGTTTGTGTAACTATGGCACTAATGTTTTATTATTAAATGGGACCTTAAGGGTCTGCGCCTGGAAGACAAAGGACTTACATGTGTGCTGGGTTTTTTTTGGAGGGGGAACTCATTGTATCGGCTGAGTTTTATGACCCTGCCAAGTTGTAAATAGCTTGGGCTTATAAAAATACCTGATGGTGAAAAGTGATCTGTAAAAAGAATGAGCTATCAAATATGGCTGCTCTTTTCTGGTCCGCTTTTCCCATTGAAACCATTGTATGTGGGCTAAAAAACGCATAAGAAAAAACACAGCCTAAATGGATGATACATTTCTGAAGCATTTTTTTTCAAAAGCTGGTCAAGATTTCCAGCTGAAAAAGAGGGAAAATGCACCACAAAAAAAAGGATCAAAAATACAGTCTGAACATAGCCTTAGAGAAGAGAGTATGAAACTGTGAGAAGAGACAACTGTGGGAAGAAAGATGATCAAAAGAAGAGAAAAAACTTTGAGAAGAGACAATGGTTGGGTAAGAGAAACTCAGAAGAAGATGATAGGGGAGACATAGAAAATGAAACTGTGGCGATGGCAGGGTAAGAGACAATGGCCAATTAGAGACAATCAGAAGATGATGAAGCCTTAAGGTCTTGTCACGCACAACAACGCTCCTGCGATCCCGACAGCGATAACGACCTGCCGGGATTGCTGGAGCGTCGTTACCTGGTCGATTGGGAGCTGTCAACCAGGCAGATCTCCCCAGTGATCAGGGACCTGGGAGCCACCTCCCACATCTTTGGAAGCGATATCACCAGCGTCCTCCCTGCTTAGCTCAGTCTGTAAGCAGGGAGGAAGCTGGTAACTATGATAAACAGCAGGTATCTAGGCAGCACACACTGCCTAGATACCCGCTGTTTATCATAGGTACCAGCTTCCTCCCTGCTTACTGGCAGCGCTAAGCAGGGAGGAAGCTGGTAACTATGATAAAAACCGGATATCTAGGCAGCGCGCGCTGCCTAGATACCCGCTGGTTATCATAGTTACCAGCGTCCTCCCTGCTTACCGCTGGTAACCATGATAAACACCGGATATCTAGGCAGCACGCGCTGCCTAAATATTTGGTGTTTACCATGGTTACCAGCCTGTGAGATCGCTGGTCGTTGGACCAAAAAATGGTCCTGAGCCCTTTGCAGAGATCAGCGACCTCACAGCACGGGCCTGATCGCTGCTAGATGTCACACATAACGACATCGCTGGAGAGATCATTGTAACGTCACAGTTACAACAATCTCGCCAATGATCTCGTTATGTGTGACTGGGGCTTCAGAGAAGGAAACATAGAGAAGAAACAAAGGTCATATAAAAGACAATCAGAAGAGCCTTTTAGAAGAGAGAAGGAAACTGTGAGAAGGGACAGTGGCCGGATAAGAGACAATCAGAAGAAGATGGTGGAGTTGGATTTATCTGCCACTATGTAACATCCAAATATCAATGACAGAAGATATAATGGATAATGAAGTAGATATTACCTTCATTCCTATGTAACACCACAGATGCTATATACATAGCGAGTGCCTTACCGACATATAGGGCTATCAGGACACAGAGCAGGGTCTTCTCCATGTCTTCACTTTGTCGTCTCTTCCTGGTGATCAGTTGACTCCTCGCAGCTCGTCAGATCTACAATAAATCATTGATTCTTCTCTTTTTATGATCTTAATTCAATTTAATTTTATAACTTAGAATATTTTCACTTTCCTTTCTGTATGTGAAATAATAATCTGATAAGAATATCCACTTTTATTTGCAAACTGAAGTCCCCATGTTCTACTGCAATCTGTTCATTGCTGATATGGAATGTAATGATATAGTAAAGAATCCACAGAGCAGGATGACACCGGTCTGATCTCGGGGACGCTGCACTCACCTTCCTGTTTCTTTATCTTCTATTCATTATATTATACTGTATTTGTAATAATAAATTATTTTAAATTTATCCCGTAAATTCTTATGGTTTTTTAAAGTCACAAATTATGACCATATGAACCTTATATACATACAAAAATCCACTCCTTTGTGGAGATACAGGGCATCGAAATTATTGGCTCATTTTCTTATTCAAAAGAGCATTTTACTTTGTCCATCTTTGTGGCCATAACATTTCAGCCCACAATGATGCAATGATACAATCATAAAATAGATCGTCAATAAAACTCCCACAGTGAAGGTCAGAATTGATAAATCAGGATTGTGCGGGAATTTATCTGTCTCAAGTGACCACACTGACAACCAGGACTGTTGTAAACCAAACATCCGAGTCCGACTCTAACTCCACCAAAATGGACACAGACTCCATGACTCCGACTCCACAACCATGGCTGTGAAGTTAGTAAGCCACACATCTGACAACGACTCCTCAATTTCCCTAAATTTTACTCTGACTCCACCCAAAATTGACACTGACTCTGACTCCACAGCCCTACTGACGACATCTCCTATCCCAGCGCTTTAGTAACAGGACATGCTGGGAGGGAGGTATTGACAAAGATAGTGTTGCACCATCCAGCTTGCACAGCTCTCATTCTCTTCACAGATGTTTCATTTTGCTTGGTCAGAACTGTTGGCGCCTAGCTTTTCCTGCTTATAATTAAGCATTTTTATGATTGTACAGAATTATAGTGGGTTAAATGTTCATTGTCACAGACCTGAATGACATAAAAAGCTTTTTTAATTAAGAACATTTGCATATTTAGGTATCAATAATTTTGGTGCCCTGTATCTCACCAAAGAAAACCAAGAACAGAACATGAACACCATGCAGTGTGTAGGTGCATGTTCACACAGGCCTCAAAATGGCCAAACCAAAGAAAAGAAACAAAAATGAGCAGATACGCTAAAATAAGTATATAAATAAATTGCAATAGTGCAGGAAAATAAAAATGCGATACGTGGTAACATCATTTTGATCAAAAAATGTAAAACCCAGTCCACCATGTCAAGGTGACCCCATCGGGACAGTCCCCCAAAGGAGTAGAGAAAAAAAATTAAAAACAATTTATTTTATCTACATTTCTGCTACAGTGTCATAGGGAAGTATCAAAGCCTAAATGTCAACCGCCTTGAAGACCGTCCTCAGCAGGAGCTCCACAAGCTTAGATCCCGGAGGACAATCTTGAAGATCCGCCTCTCTGTTCCTGGAAGATCATGGTGACCTACAACCATTATACAATTATAGCGTACCCTGTGGATGGGAATATCTGAAGGTTAAGACTATGGGTTGGTCAACACCTTTAGGATATGTCACCAAAAAAAGCCGTTTTACTCTTTGTATGTGTGGAGCTAGTAGATACTGCCTTGGCTGTTTTGACAGTTGGCCTGGATATTTATCAGGTGACCCATAACAATCAATCACAGATCATCTACTGATTGGTTGCTATAGACAATGGAAGACATTCATAGTATAACACAGCTTTTGCATGTCTGTGAAACATTCAGGGAAGCTTGGTAAAGGCAAGGACTTCTGGAAAATGGCGCCCACTGGGACATTACTGTCAGTGAAGCAGCAGCCAAACAAACACAAACGCAATTAAGACACCTTGCTATTCTTCTAACAGCCTGTCACACACAGCCCCCAGTATACAGCAGAAGCATGCACACAGCCCTCAGTATACAGCAGGAGGCCACACACAGCCCCCAGTATACACCAGGAGGCCACACACAGCTCCCAGTATGCAGCAGGAGGCCACATACAGCCTCCAGTATACAGCAGGAGGTCACACACAGCCCCCAGTATACAGCAGGAGGTCACACACAGCCCCCAGTATACAGCAGGAGGTCACACACTGCCCCCAGTATACAGCAGGAGACTACACACAACCCCCTGTACACGGCAGAAGGTCGTACAAAGTCCCCAGTAAACAGCAGGAGACCACACACAGCCCCCTGTACACAGCAGTAGGTCGTACAAAGCCCCCAGTATACAGCAGAAGCTCACACACAGCCCCAGAATACAGCAGGATGCAGCATACAGCCCCCAGCATACAGCAGGAGGGTGCACTCAGCCTCCAGTATGTGGCTGGAGACCTCACACAGCCCTCAGTATACAGCAGGAGACTACATACAGCCAACTGTGTACAGCAGGAGGCCGCACACAACCCCCAGTATAGAGCAAGAGGCTGCACATAGTTCCCAGTAAACAGCAATAGGTCACATGCAGTCCCCAGTACACAGCAGTAGGCCGCACACAACTTTGAGTATGCAGCAGAAGGCCACACAGAGCCCCAGTATAAAGTACAGCAGGAGACCACACACAACCCCCTGTATACAGCACACCCGCACACAGACAGTAGTATTACAGTAGGAGGCCATACACTGCCCCCAGTATAAAGCAGAAGGCCACACACAGCCCCTCAGTATACAGCAGGGGGAAACCCACAACCCCCACTATACAGCAGGAGGCCACACACAGCCCCCAATATTACAGCAGGTGGTCACATAAAGCCCTCAGTATACAGTAGGACAGCCCTCAGTATATAGCAGGAGGTCACACACAGACCCCTGTGTCAGAAGGGCAGTGACATCATGGTGGGACCAGGCTCTGTGGTTCTGGGGGCAGGCTCATGCGGCGGTGGCCTCCTTTATTTGGAAGACGGGGTCAGGGCCAACTCCAGGTTTTGTTTGGGCCCCGGGTGAAATTGCACTCTGACCCCTCGTGTGCTGTCTCTTTCCCCTTTGTGATGTTTCTCCCATGGGTTCTTCTTTCCCATTCTGAGCTGTTTCTCTCCTGTGCGCTGTTTCTCTCCCCCCTGTGCTGTCTTCTCCCCTTATGTGCTTTCTCCTTTGAGCTGTCTCCCCATATGCTCTCCTTTGTCTGCTCTCTCTCTCCATGTTGTCTATTCCCCTCGTGTGCTCTCTCCTTCGAGCTGTCTTAGTCTCCCCCTGTGCTTTCTCCTGTGTGCTCTCTCCTTTGAACTGTCTCCCCCTGTGCACTCTTTCCCCTGTTTGCTATCTCTCTTTCCCGTCCTATCTTCTCCCCTTGAGTGTTCTCTCTTTAGAGTGCACTCTCTCTGTGTGCTGTCTTTCTCCCCCATGTGCTTTCTTCCCCCCTCTCTCCCTCCTGTGGACTTTCTACCCCTGTGTGCTGTCTCTCGCCCCTGTGTGCTCTCTATCCATGTGCTGTCTGCTTCCTCGCTGTTCACTCTTTACTCCTGTGAGCTGTCTCTTTCCTCGCTGTTCATGCTCTCTCCCAAAGTGTGCTGTCTCCCACCTGCGCTGTATCTCTCCCCGCTGTTATCTCTACCCCATGGATTGTCTCTCCCCCAGCTGTTCACTCTCTCCCCCTATGTGCTGTCTCTCTCGTCTTTGTATGCTCTCTACTCATGTGTGGTGTCTCTTCCCCGCTGTTTACTCGAACTGTTCAGCCAACCCCTTTTGATCTGAACTGTGACAGGAGAAGCAACGCCTGCGACGTGAAGACCCGGCCACGGTGAGTCACATGGTCTCTCCCTTTGTTTTTTGTCTCTTTCCTCTTGTGTGCTCTCACTCTCCCTCTGTGCACTGTCTCTTCTCCCTGTTCGATATCTTCCTATATGTCGTCTCTCCTCCTGTGTGCTGTTGTGACGCCCCGCCAAGCAGGGGTCACAGAGGGGTACTGCACCCGTAAAAGAGGTGCAGATGCTCCAGCTGCAGGTGGACCCTAGGATGGTAGGTGGGGCCCCTAACCAGTACTCCCACATTAGTTTACACGGTTGGATGTTACCCGGGAGGGAATAAAAACACCTCTAGGGGGGACAAGGGGATCTTTGCCTCTAATTTTTGGACCTTTTTGGTCTTTGCTGCTTGGTCACTCGGCTGAGGGACCAGGGAGAGATGGAAGAGGAAGAGAGGGTCTAAGGAGCTGTTTCAGGAGAGCAGCCGGTTTGGGAAGAGGGGCCGTTGCCAGGTTCTCCCAGACAGCTTACTGGGCACCGAAGCCCGCAGACTGCCGTAGCTACAAGCAGACAGAGAATCTGAATTCCCATGGAGTCTCAAATTCTCCCGGGCACCAGAGCAGACCCTCTTTTTTCTATGTTGTGGTGGACTTTGTGCCCCCTCTCTTCTCTATGTTGTGGTGGACTTTGTGCCCCGTGTCTATTCTATGTTGTGGTGAACTTTGTGCCCCCTCTCTTCTCTATGTTGTGGTGGACTTTGTGCCCCCTCTCTTCTCTATGTTGTGGTGGACTTTGTGCCCCCTCTCTTCTCTATGTTGTGATAGACTTTGTGCCCCCTCTCTTCTCTATGTTGTGGTGGACTTTGTGCCCCCTCTCTTCTCTATGTTGTGGTGGACTTTGTGCCCCCTCTCTTCTCTATATTGTGATAGACTTTGTGCCCCCTCTCTTCTCTATGTTGTGGTGGATTTTGTGCCCCCTCTCTTCTCTATGTTGTGGTGGACTTTGTGCCCCCTCTCTTCTCTATATTGTGATAGACTTTGTGCCCCCCTCTCTTCTCTATGTTGTGGTTGATTTTGTGCCCCCTCTTTTTTCTATGTTGTGGTGGACTTTGTGCCCCCTCTCCTCTCTATGTTGTGGTGGACTTTGTGCCCCCTCTCTGCTCTATGTTGTGGTGGACTTTGTGCCCCCTCTCTTCTCTATGTTGTTGTTGACTTTGTGCCCCCTCTCTTCTCAATGTTGTGGTGGACTTTGTGCCCCCTCTCTTCTCTATGTTGTGGTGGACTTTGTGCCCCCCCCCCTCTCTTCTCTATGTTGTGGTGGACTTTGTGCCCCCCCCTCTCTTCTCTATGTTGTGGTGGACTTTGTGCCCCCTCTCTTCTCTATGTTGTGGTGGACTTTGTGCCCCCCCCCTCTCTTCTCTATGTTGTGGTGGACTTTTGCCCCCTCTCTTCTCTATGTTGTAGTGGACTTTGTGCCCCCCTCTCTTCTCTATGTTGTGGTGGACTTTGTGCCCCCCCTCTCTTCTCTATGTTGTGGTGGACTTTGTGCCCCCCTCTCTTCTCTATGTTGTGGTGGACTTTGTGCCCCTCTCTTCTCTATGTTGTGGTGGACTTTGTGCTTCCTCTCTTCTCTATGTTGTGGTGGACTTTGTGCCCCCTCTCTTCTCTATGTTGTGGTGGACTTTGTGCCCTCTCTCTTCTTTATGTTGTGGTGGACTTTGTGCCCCCTCTCTTCTCTATGTTGTGGTGGACTTTGTGCCCTCTCTCTTCTCTATGCTGTGGTGGACTTTGTGCCCCCTCTCTTCTCTATGTTGTGGTGGACTTTGTGCCCCTCTCCTCTCTATGTTGTGGTGGACTTTATGCCCCCTCTCTTCTCTATGTTGTAGTGGACTTTGTGCCTCCTCTCTTCTCTATGTTGTGGTGGACTTTGTGCTTCCTCTCTTCTCTATGTTGTGGTGGACTTTGTGCCCCCTTTCTTCTCTATGTTGTGGTGGACTATGTGCCCCCCTCTCTTCTCTATGTTGTGGTGGACTTTGGGCCCCCTCTTCTCTATGTTGTGGTGGACTTTGTGCCCCCTTCTCTTCTCTATGTTGTGGTTGATTTTGTGCCCCCTCTCTTTTCTATGCTGTGGTGGACTTTGTGCCCCCTCTCTCTCTATGTTGTGGTGGACTTTGTGCCCCCTCTCTGCCTATGTTGTGGTGGACTTTGTGCCCCTCTCTTCTCTATGTTGTGGTGGACTTTGTGCCCCCTCTCTTCTCTATGTTGTGGTTGACTTTGTGCCCCCTCTCTTCTCTATGTTGTGGTGGACATTGTGCCCCCTCTCTTCTCTATGTTGTGGTGGACTTTGTGCCCCCCCCCTCTCTTCTCTATGTTGTGGTGGACTTTGTGCTCCCTCTCTCTCTACGTTGTGGTGGACTTTGTGCCCCCTCTCTTCTCTATGTTGTGGTGGACTTTGTGCCCCCTCTCTTCTCTATGTTGTGGTGGACTTTGTGCCCCCTCTCTTCTCTATGTTGTGGTTGACTTTGTGCCCCCTCTCTTCTCTATGTTGTGGTGGACATTGTGCCCCCTCTCTTCTCTATGTTGTGGTGGACTTTGTGCCCCCCCCCTCTCTTCTCTATGTTGTGGTGGACTTTGTGCCTCCTCTCTTCTCTATGGTGTGATGGACTTTGTGCCCCCTCTCTTCTCTATGTTGTGGTGGACTATTGTGCCCCCCTCTCTTCTCTATGTTGTGGTGGACTTTGGGCCCCCTCTCTTCTCTATGTTGTGGTGGACTTTGTGCCCCCTTCTCTTCTCTATGTTGTGGTTGATTTTGTGCCCCCTCTCTTTTCTATGCTGTGGTGGACTTTGTGCCCCTCTCTTCTCTATGTTGTGGTTGACTTTGTGCCCCCTCTCTTCTCTATGTTGTGGTGGACATTGTGCCCCCTCTCTTCTCTATGTTGTGGTGGACTTTGTGCCCCCCCCTCTCTTCTCTATGTTGTGGTGGACTTTGTGCCCCCCCTCTCTTCTCTATGTTGTGGTGGACTTTATGCCCCCTCTCTTCTCTATGTGTGGTGGACCTTGCACTGTCTCTCTTCTCTATGTTGTGGTGGACTTTGTGCCCCCTCTCTTCTCTATGTTGTGATGGACTTTGTGCCCCTCTCTTCTCTATGTTGTGGTGGACTTTGTGCCCCCTCTCTTCTCTATGTTGTGGTGGACTTTGTGCCCCTCTCTTCTCTATGTTGTGGTGGACTTTGTGCCCCCTCTCTTCTTATGTTGTGATGTACTTTGTGCCCCCTATCTTCTCTATGTTGTGGTGGACTTTGTGTCCCCTCTCTTCTCTATTGTTGGTGGACTTGTGCCCCCTCTTCTCTATGTTGTGTGACTTTGTGCCCCCTCTCTTCTCTATTTTGGTGGACTTTGTGCCCCTCTCTTCTTATGTTGTGTGGACTTTGCCCCTCTCTTCTCTATGTTGTGGTGGACTTTGTGCCCCCTCTCTTCTCTATGTTGTGGTGGACTTTGTGCCCCCTCTCTTCTCTATGTTGTGGTGGACTTTGTGCCCCCTCTCTTCTCTATGTTGTGGTGGACTTTGTGCCCCCTCTCTTCTCTATGTTGTGGTGGACTTTGTGCCCCCTCTCTTCTCTATGTTGTGGTGGACTTTGTGCCCCCCCCCTCTCTTCTCTATGTTGTGGTGGACTTTGTGCCCCCCCCTCTTCTCTATGTTGTGGTGGACTTTATGCCCCCTCTCTTCTCTATGCTGTGGTGGACCTTGCACTGTCTCTCTTCTCTATGTTGTGGTGGACTTTGTGCCCCCTCTCTTCTCTATGTTGTGATGGACTTTGTGCCCCCTCTCTTCTCTATGTTGTGGTGGACTTTGTGCCCCCTCTCTTCTCTATGTTGTGGTGGACTTTGTGCCCCCTCTCTTCTCTATGTTGTGGTGGACTTTGTGCCCCCTCTCTTCTTTATGTTGTGATGTACTTTGTGCCCCCTATCTTCTCTATGTTGTGGTGGACTTTGTGTCCCCTCTCTTCTCTATGTTGTGGTGGACTATGTGCCCCCCTCTCTTCTCTATGTTGTGATAGACTTTGTGTCCCCTCTCTTCTCTATGTTGTGGTGGACTTTGTGCCTCCTCTCTTCTCTATGTTGTGGTGGACTTTGGGCCCCCTCTCTTCTCTATGTTGTGGTGGACTTTGTGCCCCCTTCTCTTCTCTATGTTCTGGTGGACTTTGTGCCCCCTCTCTTCTCTATGTTGTGGTGGACTTTGTGCCCCCTCTCTTCTCTATGTTGTGGTGGACTTTGTGCCCCCTCTCTTCTTTATGTTGTGATGGACTTTGTGTCCCCTCTCTTCTCTATGTTGTGGTGGACTATGTGCCCCCCTCTCTTCTCTATGTTGTGATAGACTTTGTGTCCCCTCTCTTCTCTATGTTGTGGTGGACTTTGTGCCTCCTCTCTTCTCTATGTTGTGGTGGACTTTGGGCCCCCTCTCTTCTCTATGTTGTGGTCGACTTTGTGCCCCCTTCTCTTCTCTATGTTCTGGTGGACTTTGTGCCCCCTCTCTTCTCTATGTTGTGGTGGACTTTGTGCCCCTCTCTTCTCTATGTTGTTGTGGACTTTGTGCCCCCTCTCTTCTCTATGTTGTGATGGACTTTGTGCCCCCTCTCTTCTGTATGTTGTGGTGGACTTTGTGCCCCCTCTCTTCTCTATGTTGTGATGGACTTTGTGCCCCCTCTCTTCTCTATGTTGTGGTGGACTTTGTGCCCCCTCTCTTCTCTATGTTGTGATGGACTTTGTGCCCCCTCTCTTCTCTATGTTGTGGTGGACTTTGTGCCCCCTCTCTTCTCTATGTTGTGATGGACTTTGTGCCCCCTCTCTTCTGTATGTTGTGGTGGACTTTGTGCCCCCTCTCTTTTCTATGTTGTGATGGACTTTGTGCCCCCTCTCTTCTCTATGTTGTGGTGGACTTTGTGCCCCCTCTCTTCTCTATGTTGTGGTGGACTTTGTGCCCCCCCTCTTCTCTATGTTGTGGTGGACATTTTGCCTCCTCTCTTCTCTATGTTGTGGTGGACTTTGTGCCCCCCTCTCTTCTCTATGTTGTGGTGGACTTTCTGCCCCCTCTCTTCTTTATGTTGTGATGGACTTTGTGCCCCCTCTCTTCTCTATGTTGTGGTGGACTTTGTGTCCCCTCTCTTGTCTATGTTGTGGTGGACTTTGTGCCCCCTCTCTTCTCTATGTTGTGGTGGACTTTGTGCCCCCCTCTCTTCTCTATGTTGTGGTGGACTTTGTGCCCCTCTCTTCTTTATGTTGTGATGTACTTTGTGCCCCCTATCTTCTCTATGTTGTGGTGGACTTTGTGCCCCCTCTCTTCTCTATGTTGTGGTTGACTTTGTGCCCCCTCTCTTCTCCATGCTGTGGTGGACTTTGTGCCCTCTCTCTTCTCTATGTTGCGGTGGACTTTGTGCCCCCTCTCTTCTCTATGTTGTGGTGGACTTTGTGTCCCCTCTCTTCTCTATGTTGTGATGTACATTGTGGCCCCTCTCTTCTCTATGTTGTAGTGGACTTCGTGCCCTTTTCTCTTCCATATGTTGTGGTTGATTTTGTGCCCCCTCTCTTCTCTATGTTGTGGTGGACTTTGTGCCCCCTCTCTTCTCCATGCTGTGGTGGACTTTGTGCCCTCTCTCTTCTCTATGTTGCGGTGGACTTTGTGCCCCCTCTCTTCTCTATGTTGTGGTGGACTTTGTGCCCCCTCTCTTCTCTATGTTGTGGTGGACTTTGTGCCCCCTCTCTTCTCTATGTTGTGATGGACATTGTGCCCCCTCTCTTCTCCATATTGTGGTGGACTTTGTGTCCCCTCTCTTCTCTATGTTGTGGTGGACTTTGTGCCCCCTCTCTTCTCTATGTTGTGGTGGACTTTGTGCCTCCTCTCTTCTCTATGTTGTGGTGGACTTTGTGCCCCCTCTCTTCTCTATGTTGTGGTGGACTTTGTGCCCCCTCTCTTCTCTATGTTGTGGTGGACTTTGTGCCCCCTCTCTTCTCTATGTTGTGGTGGACTTTGTGTCCCCTCTCTTCTCTATGTTGTGGTGGACTTTGTGCCCCTTCTCTTCTCTATGTTGTGGTGGACTTTGTGCCCCCTCTCTTCTCCATATTGTGGTGGACTTTGTGCCCCCTCTCTTCTCTATGTTGTGGTGGACTTTGTGCCCTTTTCTCTTCTCTATGTTGTTGTGGACTTTGTGCCTCCTCTCTTCTCTTTGTTGTTGTGGACTTTGTGCCCCCACTTTTCTTCATACAAAGTAAATACATATATGCAGCTCACCGATCCGTTGGTTTCTGGAGTCACTCTGCTGTCTCATGGATAGAGAAGTCACTGCAGTTTAGACATATATGATGTAGAGGGGTATCCAGCAAAGAACCGTAAATCCAGAGTATAATAAAATATAACTTCTATTGCATTAAGTATAAAAATCATCAAAATAGTAAATCTGGCAGTTAAATCAAGCAGTCATAGAGTAGACTACACACCTTAATGTTTAAGACTTCATCCATGATCTGTTGTATGTGGAGTTTGCTGCCATTTATATAAAAGCCGTACGGTGATGACATCACAGGGAGTTCACCCAATTACATCAGGGAGTAGTTCTGTCGAGGAATGAACCTTGGTATCCAAGAGGAGAATCAAGCATGTATAGAATGTATATAAATTATCACTAATTAAATATTATAATAAATTGTGATAAATATCCTAATTGGATTCACAATGTTAAATTAGATCGTGTCATGATATGTTATGATTAACATAATATATAAATTCCTATATTTATTAATCAACCAACTGACGTGGCCACAATTAGGAATTTGATTACTATAATTATATCGATGTTCTCAAAAATGACAAATGTATTATGGCAGTGATATCTCTATCGGCTAACCAGAAAAAACAAAACCACTTGTGATATACTGTAGTCTGAATAAGCTCTGAAAGCTTGCACATATAATTCTTTTAGTGATAAGAGTGATGAGAAGAGTGATGAAAGAGTGTTTTTAGGAGATGGGGGTGCACCGCCTGGGACAATGATGTATCGGGTGCAGGCTCGGTCTGGGCTGCCGGGTAACCGGTTAAAAGTGATGGTGGGCCCCCAGGCATTGTGGCCCCGCCCCCTTAGCCCCGCCCCCGAACGGGTCCCCCTGGAGCAGCATAGCATACTGATCGCTGATACTAGCGCCGGCCCCCCGCTTCACATGGATGTGTGCGTCTCCAAGGACGTACAGCCATACCTCCCAAGTGTCCCGCTTTTCAGTTGTTCTCCCGCTGTCCCGGCCGGGAGGTTACATTTCCCGCACTGCAGAGAGTAGCTGCCGGCCACGCCCCCTATACAGTTTAGCTCCGTGTGTCACAGTGCTCTGCTCGATGTGTAGTAAATGTGTCTTTTTGTATTGAATAATGTTTAGTGACTCTTGTGCACAGCGGGGATTGCTGGCACTGCCCTGCCCTGCACGGCTCTGTGTTCCTCCCCACACTGCTCTCCCTCACCCCAGCTGTGGCCAAAGATTCCCTCCATTATTCTGCACTGAGGCTGCAGTGAGAGGCCAGCATCAGTGAGGGGAGGGGGACGTCATTCACTCAGTAGCAGGAGGTGGGCGGGGCCAAGTCTGTGCGGGAGGGGGAGAAACACAAGGCAGTCTGCTCAGAGGAGAGGGGAGAGAAGTGCAGCCACAGGAGCCCCCTCCCTCCTGTAAGCTCACTAGCTGCTCAGCTGTCGGGAGCAGGAGGAGGGGGGAGAAGGAGGCCTCCTGTGCGTACAAGCCTCTGCTGATGATTCCAACTTCTCCCCCACTACTGTACTGCCATTTGATGCCCTGGAAATATGAAGAGAGTGAGTATATATGTATTCATGTATGTATGTGTCATGTGTGTATGATGGTATGTGTGATGTGTGTGTGTGGGATGCATGAGTAACAGTGATGTGTGTGTGAGTCATGTGTGTGGTGTGTGAGAATAATGCATGTGTGTGAATAATGCATGTGAGTGATGCATATGGCCTGAGAGTGATGCGTGTGGTGTGTGAGTGATGCGTCAGAGTGTGTGTGGTGTGTGAGCGATGCATGTGATGTGTGATGCGTGGGGTGTGGAATCGTGTGTGATCTGTGTGAGTGATGTGTGTGATGCATGGGGTATGTGTGAGTGATGTGTGGGGTGTGTGTGAGTCATGCATGTGGCATGAGAGTAATGCGTGAGGTGTGTGAGTGATGCGTCAGTTAGAGTGATGTGTGTAATGTGTGTGAGTGATACATGGGGTGTGTGTGAGTCATGCATGTGGCTTGAGAGTGATGCGTTAGTTAGAGTGCATGTAATGTGCATGGTGTGTGAGTGAAGCATGTGATGCATGGGGTGTGTGTCATGTGTTAGAGTGATGCATGGGGGGGTGTGAGTCATGCATGTGGCGTGAGTGATGCGTGTGGTGTGTGTCATGTGTCAGTTAGAGAGATGCGTGTAATGTGTGTGAGTTGTGTGTGTGATGCTTGGGGTGTGTGAGTGATGTGTGAGGTGTGTGTGAGTGATGCATCAGTTAGAGAGATGCATGTAATTTGTGTGAAAAGAAAAAAAAAATGCAGCAAAAATGCAATAATCAGAAGTTTAATATTAATAAGGGCATCTGTTGAATGTTTGTCACTTGTAAATGGGCGTGGCTTGGGTGTGGCTAGGGGTGTGGCTAAAACTTGCGTGGTGCGCTGTGCGCGCCACATCTTTTGTCCCTCTTTCTGTTCTTCATAAGTTGGGAGGTATGCGTACATCCATGTGACTGCATGACCAGTGTGTCGGAGGGGAGGTGGCGGTGCTGGCGCTGGCCTGCGTTTAAGCAGGCTTGTATCGGCGTGTGGCCGCTTCTGCACTCTGGCCCTCACACTGTGAGGCAGCAGCGGCAGCTGCTTGTTATCTCCAGCCGAGAGCAGGGCAGTGTCAGCGCCTCCTCCTGTAGTGCTGAGCGCTGCTGGGCAAGTACAGCTCGGCTCCTGGGGGCGGCAGTGAGTGCCAGATGTTGGAGGTGCACAGACAGGCAGAAGCTAATGTCTGCCACTGAAGCACCTGGTGGGGGGGATGGCGGCGCCAAGCTGAAGCGGCTGGTGGTGTGCACGGTGGAGCAGGTGCGGGTGCTGGGGGCTGGCCAACCGCTGCATGCTGATCACCAGGAGGAACTTACAGATCCTGTAACAGGTCAGAGACAGTGTTCTGTGCCCCTGCCCCATATACTGTGTTCCATCTCCATATACTGTACCCCCCTAAATTGTGTGCCCCCTCCCACTATACTGTGTGCCCCCCATACTGTGCCCTCCCCATATACTTTGTGCCCGCATACTGTGCATGCCCACCCCATATACTGTACCCCCTATACTGTGTGCACCCTCCCCAGTGGCGTAACATCCACGGTCACAGCTGCGACCAGGCCTGAAGGTACAGGGGCCCGCCGACCCCTGGCGGCATCCGCTTTACATGGATGTGTATCCCTGAGGACGCACATCCATGTCCCCAGCCGCCAGATGTATAAAGTCCGGCAGCACCGTTCTCTCGCTGCCCCGCTACTGTTCTGGCCAATCAAAGGCCAGTCGGCGCACGACCTCAGCTACTGACCTGTGATTGGCTGCCCAGGCGGCTCGTGGCATGTGATTGGCCAACACAGCGGCACCGCAGTCATCTCCTTGCCTCAGATGCCGTTAGTGTACGGTGTCGCTGTCCTGGCTCCTCCAAGCTTCTGCAGGCTGAGAGAGGCGCCGGTAGGGTGGACCGGTGAGTAGTGTCCCTGTGTGTGTGTGTCCCTGTGTGTGTGTGTCCCGGTGTCTGTGTGTCCCGGTGTGTGCGGTCCGTGTCCCTGTGTGCGTGTCCGTGTCCCTGTGTGCGTGTTCGTGTCCCTGTGTGTGCATATGTGTCCCTGAGTGTGTGTGTGTGTGTATGTGTGTTGGGAGGATATATGCTATATGGAGGGTTATGAGGCTGCATTATTGCATTATACTATATGAAGGGCTGTGACGCTGCATTATATTATGTGAAGGGCTGTGAGGCTGCATTATATTATATAAAGAGCTGTGATGCAGCTTTACACTATATGGAGGGGTGGGACGCTGCATTATACTTTATGGAGGGCTGTGAGGCTGCAATATCATAAAAATGGCGGACTGTGAGGCTGCATTTTACTATAATGGAGGACCATACATACCAGGATAAAGGCATATTCCACAGGAGGAGGACCATACATACAGTGGCGTACCACCCACGGTCGCAGAGGTCGCAAGTGCGACCAGGCCCGGAAGTACAGGGGCCCGGCGCCCGCCGACCCCTGCGACTGCTTTACATGGATGTGCATCCCTAGGACGCACATCCATGTCTCTGCATAGCGCTCTGCCAGGCTGGTCCCCAGGCGGTTGATTCCGGCTGCCTTAGGACAGGAAGGCGCGGTGGCGCGGCAGCTTTGAAACTCCCGCGGCTGCTGCGTCACATGCTGCATCTCAGGACGGAGCCGTGAGCTTATGGAGATCCGGAGAGTCTGGCGGCAGCCTCCTCAGTCTCCCGCCGTGTGTCTATTCCTGGCCGCTCATCCAGAAAGTGAGGACACACTGTTGCTGAATACTCACAGAAGAGAAGTAGAGAGGTGAGAGGAGGAAAGCGCCGGGGGACACAGAAGGAGGAAAGCGGGGGAGACAGAAAAAGGGGACAGAGGAGAAGGAGAGCGGGGGACACAGGAGGACGGGGGATAGAGGAGGAGCAAAACGAGGGATGCAGGGAGACAGGAGAGCGGGGACACAGGAGGAAGAGAGTGGGGATCACAGGAGAACTGGGGACAGAGTGGGAGGAGAGTGGGGGACACAGGAGGAGAGCGGGGGACAGGAGAAGGAGAGCAAGGGACAGAGGAGGAGGAGAGCAGGGGACACAGGAGAACGGGGACAGAGGAGGAGGAGAGACCTAGAATAGGGGAACATGGGGGCCAGAATGAGGAACTTACATTATTGGTATACGGTGGGAAGTGGGGACATATTTACTGTAGGGGCCAATCAGGCGACATTATTACTGCTGTAATATAATTTACTTTTCCATGAGGGGAACCAAAGGGAGGCCTTGTTACTGTGCGAGGCGGCACGATGTCACTTTTTTGGTCGTTTGATGTAGTGTAGAAATCTTGGGAAAAGTGTGGAATGTGCTATGGAAGTGATCAGTTTTATACAGTAGATAACTGTGTTATTTTCTGCAGAGATGAGTCCTGGCTAGAAGACGTGATATTTGTCTGCGACAGGGGAAGAAGCAACCTGAAGATGAATGACTTCACCAAGATACATCTCTGGTGAGTAGGTGTATTACCTATCCACGCACACTATACACTATATACAGAGCTCCTGTGCATAATGTCACTGGTGTTCTCTGCATCACCTGTACACTGACACTATATACTGTGCTCCTGTGTATAATGTCACTGGGGATCTCTGCATCACCTGTACACTGGCACTATTTACAGAGTTCCTGTATATAATGTCACTGGTGTTCTCTGCATCACCTGTACACTGACACTAAATACAGAGTTTCTGTGTATAATGTCACTGATAATCACTGTATTTACACTGACCAAATATACAGAGCTTTTTTTAATCTTCATTATTGTAGTATTATTGGTCACTTTTCACACTGAAGAAGAAACAGCTGGGCACCACAGAGTATTGACATGTAGTAGCGGGTCTGGCACCAAACTTGTGGTTTATCATGGAAGAGGAGAGGGGAAGGAGCAGACGACGGCAAACCATTTTGAGCTGGGTGGTGCTTCTACGGGGTGACTGGATTTTATTGGTCACTATATAGTGGCATTATGTGCTCTGGTCCATGGCGTTGTGTATTTGTCCCTTGAATGTGGAATTATTCAATTACAATATGTCGGTTATATGTGGTCTTATCATGGTGTGGCAGTATTTATATCTTGCACGTGGTAGTATTTGATCACAGTTTAGTAGTAATATGTGCTCTGATCACAGTGTGGTGGTATGTCTCCTTTATATGTGGTATTACTGGTCTTGGTGTAGTGGATTGTGGTTGATTATTAGTTTTTTTCTGATATCAATAAGGGGAAAATTCTTTATTTCCAGTAGATATTAAAAACTTGGTTGCTTAACCCCTTCCTGTCCTGTGACACAGCAGCAGCAAAATGCACTTACAGAGGTTCTCCAGAGAAAGCAAGTAATTATCTCGTCTAAGGCCACGTTCACACAGAGAGTATTTGGTGAGATTTTCACTTCAGTATTTATAAGACAGAAGCAGGAGATGGTGAGAAATGCAGAACATATTACCTCTGATTGCTCCACTCCTGGTTTTGTCTTACAAATACCGAGGTAAAAAACTCACCAAATACTCAGTGTGTGCACATGGCCTAAGGATGTGATAAGGTATTAGTTGTTGGGGGTGCGACTGCTGAATGTGCAGCTTTTATCCCCATTATGTGTCCAAAAAATAGAAAAATATCCAGCACAGAGTCTTGAGATCTAGATCCTTAAAATTTCATTATATTAGAAAAGTATTAAAAAGCACATTTACATCAATGTCCTTAAAGACAGTCCTTAGTCATAGGTTTGTTTTGTCCCCATTAGATTGGAGGTGATGTACAGCTCGCCCGTGATCCCTTCACTCCCTCAGTGGCTGTGAGCGCTGGGTTTGCCTTTTTCTGGGAGCTCCAATGATAATGAATGGAGCCACGGTCACATCATTACCGGCCACTGCAGTTAATAAAAGGGGTAAAAGTGCCACATTCTTCCGACGATGTGGTTTTGATTGGTCGGATTCCACCAATAACTAAGTGATCACCTGCCGATCCTGACGATTGTTGGTAACTTGTTTTCACCAAAGTATCCCTTTAATGTACACTACAGTAATGGTACATCGGAGTAATGGTGAGCGCAGAGTGATGTGCAGGAGTTACCGCTATAATGGGTATAACGGCTAACAGGTATTTGCATATAGCGGGTGAGTGGGCCCCTGGAGTCAATTTCCCTGGTGGGCCCCAGACACCCCAGTCCGACCCTGATCGGGTGCTATAAAGAAGGAGAGAAAGAACTTCTGTATGAAGACGGGCACTACCGTATTGCAGTGAAAAAAGTGTATAAATAAAGTTATTTAACAAGTGAAGACAGGAAACCAGCGATCATGTTAAAAAGAATTAAAAACAATGACTGCTTGCCAAACATAATGTCTAATCTGCATATACATACACTTTAAAATAGAATATACTTGAAGCATCAGCCTTTACACTTGTTAAAGTGCTCGATAATGGACAAAGTCAAAGATTTTAAATTTCAATCTTTTTTCCTGAACAAAGCAGCATTCGGTGATTTTTGGGGAAAGTGTTCGGGTTTCTGAGCCCCAAAACAAATTGGGCAAATTTGAAATTGGCAAACACATTTGGGAAAAGTTCGCTCATCTCTAGTCCTATCCACACATATAAAGGGGGTAGTAGTAGGGATAAAGTTTTATTTGTGAGGCCGGTTGGGATAATCAGCCCGATATGATTGGCACTACAGAGCGTCCCTGGGAGATAGGCGATAGTAAGCAGAGCAGATGCAAAACTGTTCCCAACTAGAGTTGGCTCCCAGGAAGATGATGGGTGTAGTGATGATAAGTCTAGTAAAGGAAACAACAGGAGGCAGACTTTTACTTTACCTTTTCACTGTAGTTATGTACCATGTCCAAGGTAGTACATCCACCACCAAGTGTGTGGTCTAGCCAGTCTGATGAGAATGTGGTCCGTTCTGCTGGCTGAATATATTATTATTATTTATTATTCTAGCGCCATTTATTCCATGGCGCTTTACATGTGAAAAGGGGCATACATAGACAAGTACAATAAATATGAACAATACAAGGCACAGACAGGTACAGGAGGAAAAAGGACCCAGCCTGCGAGGTCTCACAGTCTACAAGGGATGGGTGATGATACAGTAGGTGAGGAGAAAGGGCCCTGCCCATGAGGGCTCACAATCTACAAGGGATGGGTGAGGATACAATAGGTGAGGAGAGAGGACCCTGTCCGCTAGGGCTTACAGTCTAAAAAGGGTTGGTGATGAAACACTAGGAAAGGGTAGGGCTGGTTGTACAGTGTTTTGGTGGATTGAGAATCACTGGAGATTGTAGGCTTGTCAGAAGAGGTGAGTCTTCAGGTTCCTTTTGAAGATTTCCATGGTAGGTGAGAGTCTGATGTGTTGGTGCAGAGTTCAAGAGTATAGGGGATGCACGGGAGACATCTTGTGTGCAGTTGTGGGAAGAAGAGATAAGAGGGAATAGAGAAGGAGATCGTGAGAAGATCACAGGTTACATGTAGGTGAGAACTGGAGACCATGTCACAGATATATGGAGAAGACAGGTTTTGGATGGCTTTGTATGTCATGGATTGGGTTTTGAACTGGAGTCTCTGGGCAATGGGAAGCCAATGAAGGGCTTGGCAGACAGGAGAGACTGGGGAATAGCGGAGAAACAGGTGGATTAGTCAGGCAGCAGAGTTTAGGATAGATTGGAGTAGTGCAACAGTGCTAGAGGAGAGGCCAGAGAGTAGGATGTTGCAGTAGACCAGGCGGGAGATGATGAGGGTATGGACTAGTGTTTTTGCAGTTTCTTGGTTTTGGTATCAGCCTTCCTGCTGATGTGTCCTGAGCTTTTAGGTTTCTTGGAGCCTGTAGCCTTCCAGTACTCCCTCTTGGTTGCTGTGAGTTACTTCCAGTCAAGTTGATAGTGCAGGTGTTGTTGGTGTCTGTGCCTATATAAGTTCCCTGCCCCTCTATGCTACTGAAGCCCTGGAGAACTCTACAACTTTGCAGGTGAGCTTGAAACTCACAGAGCATACATTTCTGCCACCAGACCCTGTAAGCATGGATGACCTTTGGACTAGTTCCTTGCCTGCAGGTTGTCCCTTAGGATCAGCTCCTGCTTCCTCCTCACTATACTCTCCTTTGCCTACTCTTTCCTTCTACCCTACAGCTAACTCCTCCCTCCAACCAGCGGCTGAGTCCCAGCCCAAGTCAGGCCTTCAGTGCTCAGCTTCCTGATTAGAGATCAGGCAATATGTGTTTGCTTCTTGACATCCAGCAAAGGGACCACAATCCTACCATGCTGCATAACTGTAGCCAATAGCCATCACCAAAAAGAAAGTAATTACAAGTCAATGCAATCTCATAATAAACTCACGACTCTTATTTGTATATTCCTCCTCAAATAGTTTCCTCTCAATTGCTCTCATCCCTCTAAGGTGGTCAATCGAAGTATACAATGAGGTGACATCAAACGATGCTGGTATGACATTTTCTGGTAGTGTAACCCCCCCCCAATCTTTCAAGGAAGTCCTCAGTATCTCTAATATAGGATTTAGCTTTAAGAGCTATTGGTGTTAACACTTTATCCAAGAAGATACCTATTTTGCTCAACACTGAGTCTAGCCCTGAGACTATAGGCCTTCCTGGGGGCAATCTAGTCTCTTGTATACTTTAGGTACTATGTACAGTACTGGGGTAATCGGGTCTTTCATAACCAGGAAGTCTCTCATGTCCTGATCTATAACCCCTTTCTCAAGGGCCTCATCTACCACTTTCATAATCTTCTGTATGTCAAACTTAGGGTCAATATCCAACAGTCTATAGACCTCCCCATCCTCTATCTGTCTTGTAATTTCTTGAACATACATAGAGCGGTCCATGACGTCAACTGCTCCTCCCTTATCAGCCGGTTTCACTATCAGACTGTCGTCATGGACCAACTCATGCAGTGCACTGACTTCTTCCCTCGTCATATTTGGTCTCTCATAACTATGTGTCTGTCTACTTCTCAAATCAGTAATATCTCGCTTAACTGCTGTGATAAATGCCTGAATTGCTGGTATATTCTCTGTCGGTGTAAACATACTTTTCTTAAGTCCCGGTCACACACGTCAATGTCGCCAGCGATCAGATCGCTGGCGACATTGACGGCTGATCGCTGGTGAGCTGTCACACAGGCAGACTCACCAGCGATCAGTACCAGCGAGCGTGCTGGTATCCATGTAAACAAGTGGGTAACTAAGCTCCGTGCGGCGCTTAGTTACCCGCTGTTTACCATGGATACCAGCTCCCAGCGAGAGCGCTGGTATCCATGTAAAGAAGCCGGTAACTAAGTGCCGCGCGGTGCTTAGTTACCCGCTGTTTACCATGGATACCAGCTCCCAGCGAGAACGCTGGTATCCATGTAAACAAGCGGGTAACTAAGCGCCGTGCGGCGCTTAGTTACCCACTGTTTACCATGGATACTAGCTCCCAGCGAGAATGCTGGTATCCATGTTAACAAGCGGGTAACTAAGCACCGCACTGCGCTTAGTTACCCACTGTTTACCATGGATACCAGCTCCCAGCGCTTGCTGAGAGGCGCTGGGAGCTGGCTGATCACACGTCACCCAGTGTCACACGAAGCGATGCTGCGTATCCACCAGCCGACCATTGCCAGGTTTTCAGACCTGTCCGAAAACCTGGTGACCATCAACCAGCAATTTATCACTGGTTGATTCACCATGTCACACGCGTCAATATCGCTGCAACGTCATGTACAGCAGCGACATTGACATCGATATTGACGCGTGTGATGGCCCCTTTAGTCAAACCTAAATCACTCAAAATTATTTCACCTTTCCTTTCTGTCTCTACCAACTGTTTGCCACAGAACCAGTTTTTCAGCTTAATATTCCTGAAAAATCTATGTAAATCAAGTTCCCATTTAAACCAGTCAACATGTTTTGTAATGATATAAGAAAGTCCTTTATTGAGAACTTGTACCTGTAATGGAGTCAGCTCTTTATTAGAGATGTTGATAACTAGGTCATCTCTTTTTGATGAGTTTTGCGTTGTGATGTCATCTTGTTCTTTACAGTCTTTCCTTTTTTTGTTGGCGGTGTTGTTTCCTCCCTCCTCTTCTTTTTCTTCATAATCCTTGGTTTGATTTAATTGATCTACATGAATAAAAATCATTAGGTATAATCTTAACCAAGTTCTATAGATTTACTCCCTTAAACCTCTTATAATGTCCACCTCTTCTCCGCCAAGAAGCACCCGCTCCTTCCCATTGCCATTTATACACATGTTCAGTCCTATAATCATCCAGGTCTGTATTCCACTTCTTCCTCTTAACTTTCGCCAGCTCCATCCTTGTGTTATCCAATCTCCCTTTCATAGAATTTCTGCCACTCCTCTTGTGTCAAATCAGCCTTGATTTTAGTCTCACTCTCTTTTATTTCAACTTGGAGCAGACTAATGTCCTTTTGTAAGACCTCCATGTTAAGTAGAAAGGTCTCAAACGCATATCTATTAGATAAGTTACAAAACCGGTCACAAAATTCTCCCATGAACAGATTCGGTCGGACATTAGACCCTAAACCCAGGGGCGGACTGGCCCAGGTGACAGGGAGGCAGTTGTTCCCCCTGAGCCGGTGGTATTGCCCTAGTTTAGGGCCGCCCCTTTAATGATGGGGGCCGCACGGCGGTACTTTTTGGCCGCAGCTGCAGCAATGGAAGCAGGAGCTGTGAAGCAGGCGGGGGCGGGCCGTGGCAGGCTTCGCAGCGGTGGCCGGTGAGTGACAAGAGCCCCCCCCCCACTCTTCACCTGGCCAACTCCGCCAGCACCCTAACTCCCCTGCTCTTCACCTGGCCAACTCTCCGCTAGCACTCCCCCTGCTTTTCACCTGGCCAACTTCGCTAGTACCCCCCGCACTTCACCTGACCAACTCCGCCAGCACCCTAACTCCCCCGCTCTTCACCTGGCCAAATCCGCTAGCACCCCCCCTGCTTTTCACCTGGCCAACTTCGCTAGTACCCCCGCACTTCACCTGACCAACTCCGCCAGCACCCTAACTCCCCCGCTCTTCACCTGGCCAAATCCGCTAGCACCCCCCCTGCTTTTCACCTGGCCAACTTCGCTAGTACCCCCCGCACTTCACCTGGCCAACTCCGCCAGCACCCTAACTCCCCCGTTCTTCACCTGGCCAAATCCGCTAGCACCCTTCCCCCCGGTCCTCACTTGTGCACGGGCTGGTAGAAGTGAACTGCCCTCCAGAGCAAGATCTACCAGCCAGCCCCTGCTTAAACCCCTTGGAATCTTCCTTTCTTTATAGTATTGGCCCAGGGTGGTTAGATGTAATTGTTGTGTCAATAGTCTGTTCATATCCCCCTCATACTTGCATTTAATTTCATTCACTGTAGGGGTAGACAATTAGACAGCCTCCCCGTCTATGCCTCTGAGTATACTTTCGTCGTCCTCCACCGTGAAGCAAGAACCTCCAGGCTCCATGATGCCAAAATTCAACACAGCAAAAAAAAGAAATCTAGTCTGTGTGCTAAGCTCTATGAAATGAACAAACTATAAAAACACAAGTTCTAGAGCAGCACTGGGCTACCATTCACTTTTTAGGTGCAAGTCCAATGCAGTGTTCTACTGCTGTTATATAGAGAAACCAATACGGACAGCCCTCTGTAGTTAGTACATACTTCTCTGCTTATTGGCCCATCTGACAGCAACGTTTCGGCAGAAAGTGTCTGCCTGTCTCAAGCAGTGCCTGCACCCCCAGCAGTGAGAGGTATAGATAGTGTGCTTACAATCACAGTTCAGTTTACAATTCATGACATCATTATCTTTCACCACCCTTCATAAAGTGATACTGTATAGAATATATTACATATCATGTTTTCTCGTGCATATAATTATCATGTATAGGCTTTATATTTCTAAGAGTAAAGTTCACACAGTGTATTATATAGAAATATACTAACACGTACAGGTGTCTGTGCTAATCATATGAACTTTTTTCTAGTTAATTATACAATTTTTTAACTTTTTAACTGCTATGCTCGACTCACCCATCTCATTCCTATATGATCTCGCCGGTAAGACTTAGCGTCTTCCGGGTAGTAGTGCGCATGCGCACCGGGGCACCAATGAATAAGCCAATATCGGCCCACATGACCTGGTTTGCCTTGTCGCTCCCCGCTATGTCATTCGTCTCAGACTGGTGATGTTGCGGTCATGCGCAGTCCACCGCAGAACCTGCGTCCGCCATCTTAATTTCTGGAGTTTCCCTTTCATTAGTATTTTTTCATATTGTTGGCATAGGCTCTCCATAATTATACCAAGTAGGGGAACGGCAACTAGGGTTATGGTAAAGAATACTAGGGTCCCCTATGGTCCCTGGTTTACTGTTTCCTCTCCTTCCAGACTTTAGGTGGCAGACCTAACCCCATAAGGGTGATATGAGACCAGTCACTGGGGTTCCCTACGTACCCAGCCAATTACCCTCACTGTCACCTGATATTAAACACAAATTACCATATATATACTTTCCATTGGTGCTACCCAGTGTTCCTGCTACACCTCCTAAAGAGTACTAGGATCCCCTATGGTCCCTGGTTTACTGTTTCCTCTCCTTCCGGACTTTAGGTGGCAGACCTAACCCCATGAGGGTGATACGAGACCAGTCACTGGGGTTCCCTGCGTACCCAGCCAATTACCCTCACTGTCACCTGATATTAAACACACATTACCATATATATACTTCCCATTGGTGCTACCCAGTGTTCCTGCTACACCTCCTATTATTTATACACATATAAGATAAAAGTAATAGCTGTTTTACTCAAATGGATGGATGAGTCTTCACTCTTAAAATTTCTTCTGCATCATATTAAAATCTCATATATAGAGAACTCTCCATAAAAAAACATCACCGTGGAATAACTACCCCAAGGTTTTTTCTCAGGGTCTGTTTATACGGGTTACTTTACATTACTGGATTTAATTTAAAATCTGCATTAAGGCCATTCGGTTTTAGAGAGCCCAACCTATGTATCCACTCCAACTCTCTATTCATCAATTTCTTTTCACAATCCCCCCCTCTCCTCAATGGTGGGATGTGATCAATTATTGTAAACTTCATCCCCTGTGCCATCTATCAACATGTAGTTGCCTTTCCACTGCACTCGTTCATCTCCATGTAGTCCTCATAGCTGTAACAAACAGAACAGAAGGGCAATCATTACATCGCATATAAAACTCATTCTACAGATGGTTCTGACAAAATGACATTGTGATAAAACCCTCGTGACTAGTGACTCATGTATATTACATTACATCAGATTCACTTCTCCAGGAACTCTATATTGGGTAGGACTTATTACCATATCTTAATCATAACGCTATTCCTAACCTGTAATCTACATTTAACCCTTCAGATTTCAGTGTGAATCCACTGTAGCTCCTTCTTTTTTAGTATTTTTGTTCTGTCGCGCCCTCTTCTCATTGGTGGTACAAAATCAATCAATGGAAATTGGAAATCCCTTTCTGTGTGTTTCTTTTCCACAAAATGCTTGGGGACTGAGAGGTCGCCTATCTTTTTCCGGATTGTATACCTGTGGTGATTAATTATGAGTGGTTTCGCCCACATATTTCAAGCCACATGGGCACTCCAACAGATATATAACATTGTCACTGGTGCTGTATTCTGTAACTGACACTTTTATGGATAAAACTAGATCCCTTTATCATATACGAGCAGTTTACACAAGATATGCATGGATAACATCCCAACTTTTACCACATGTGAGAGTTGTTTGTTGGCTAGTTTTCATGGGCCCAAAATCTGAATGTACTCACCTATCTTTCAGGTTTTTGGTTTTTCTATACGAGGTTAATGGTTTATTGCTGAATTCCTCTATTTCTGGTAAACATTTTCCCAGCATATGCCAGTGCTTGGTGCCTCCTCTTCATAAATTAGAATTAAGGGGATCTTCTTACTTTTCTCTTTTTTATCATTTTTATTTTCCTGGTTGTATAATACTTTCTCTTTTTGATCTAACAATAGTTACTTTGGGTATCCTCTTAACAAATTTTTCTATCAATTCTCCAGTGTTTTCTCACGTTCTCCCTCCTCATTCACTATTCTCTCAACCCTTTGCATCTGCCCTATTGGTATAGCTTTCTTCAGGGCTGTGGGTGATGGCTGTTATAGTGGAGCAGCTGTTTTCTTTACAAATAGTGTGGTGTTGAAACGCTTTTCTGTCTTCATTACTAGAATATCTGAAAACTGGATTTCTTTTTTAGAATGTGCCATAGTGAATTTGATTGATCTATCCACTGTATTAAGAAAACCAAAGAATTTTTCCAAATCATCATCAGTCCCTTTCCACAATACAAAGGTGTCATCTATATATCTCCACCACTTGACTACATTTGCAAAATGGAGGGATACATAGATACTTGTTTCTTCAAGGACAGTCATAACGGTATTTGCGTAAGAGCACGCCATTTTTGCCCCCATGGCGGTCACCGAACATAAAATAATTTTGTCTCAGAACAATTTCTAAAAGCTCTATGATGAATTGTTTAGCAGAGTCACTATACATGGTATCCCTCAATTTCCTTGCTACTGCTTGAATCCATCTATCGTGGTTGATGGACGTGTAGAGGTGTGAATATCTATAGGTGTGAATATCTATAGGTGTGAATATCTATAGCTGTGACTATCTATAGCTGTGACTATCTATAGCTGTGACTACCTATAGCTGTGAATATCTATAGGTATGAATATCTATAGCTGTGAATATCTATAGCTGTGAATATCTATAGGTATGAATATCTATAGCTGTGAATATCTATAGCTGTGAATATCTATAGCTGTGAATATCTATAGTTGTGAATAGATGAAAAAATTAAAGGCAGCACTTCCTCCAATTCAAATTATGTGGGTTTATTTGGTCCTAGGACTGCGACGTTTCGGCACGCAGCCTTTCTCAAGCAGTCACTTGAACAGTAACGTTATGAATAAGTTCTTCAATTTGTTTCCAAAAATTCCTAAGAAACTCACATCCCCAAAAGACATGTGTTAAGGTCCCCACGTTCCCTCCAGCAGAGGGAACAATTGTGACTTTGGATCATATACAGTCTGAGCAGGGTAAAGTACCACCTGGTATACAATTTGTTGTGTGTTTCTATCAAAGACACACATGGGATAGCCTTATATACATATTCAAAGTTTTTTTGTAGTTGCTCAGCTGGTATTTTAATAAGTAGCTCCCTCTCCCATGCCTCGATATATGATGACTTAATTAATGAGATGTCTTGATTAATGTGGCTGTAAATAATATCTGTCTTCCAAAAGAGTAAACTCCCAAGGTATTTAAACATTTGGATTATGTTTTTAGGTAGGAAAACGTTTATGTTATGCTTTTCAGCTAACTGTACAATGTGTCGTCATGTTTTAAATTCCGTCTCTTTAATATTACATTTCTTCTGTATCGTCTGGAAAGGAAGAAAGACATTACTATAATCTATGATGTCTGAGACACTCCGAATTCCAGCTGACGTCCAGTTATCAACCTTTATTCGAGCTGAGAAATGTCCCACAACATCTGGAGACATCCATGATGGAGGTGATGTAGGGTAACTCTTACGTGATCTCTCAAGAAGCACCCTCCAGGAGCGAATGGCTGCTCTGACAGCAACAGCCCTAGGGAGTCTTTTCTTAAAGTTGCATAGATAAGAGACTATCGCTGAACTAAGCAAACCACCCTCCCTCAAAGTCTCCTCCAGAGATAGCCAAACTGGCTTTTTTTTTTAACTTCCCACCAGTCCCAACTAAGGGCCACGTCACACTTGGCGACGTTCCAGCGACCCCAACAATGATACGACCTGGTAAGGATCGCTGGAACGTCGCTATGTGGTCGCTGGTGAGATATCAAACAGTCAGATCTACTGAACAATGCAGCAATGATACGATAACCCGTATAACGACCTCGGCGGTCGTTGGGACCCTGTCACACAGCAGCTAGTCTGATGACTCAGACCTATGTGGCTGAGTTCTAAGTCGCCAACGAGGTCGTTGTTAAGGCGTCACACACACCGATGCTGCCCAGCAGGAAACCGACAATCAAAAATTGGCCCAGGCCATTCCGACATGATTGGCGATCTCACAGCGGGGCCCGGTCGCTGCTACATGTCAAACATAGCGAGATCAATGGCGAGGTCGCTGTTACGTCACAAAACCTGTAACGCAACAGTGATCTCGCTAGCGATCTCGCTATGTGTAACGGGGGATTAAGTCTAATAATGGTAGAATAATGGTAAGCAGTGAGATTAGGAAGCCCCAGGCCACCCCTCCCTCTATCTTTCATAAATGTAGTCCCGGCTGCTCTAGGCCTACCCTTTTTCCATATATACGTTATCAGTTGACTTTGTAATTTCTTAAGCCATTTTTTGGGTATCGACAAGGGAATTGTTCTGAAATATACAAGATCTTCGGTAACACACAAATCTTATATGAACATATTCTTCCGAACCATGAGGTGTCTAACCTGGCTAAATGTGAAATGTCGGACTGAACTGTCTTAAATATACATGCTAAATTGGTATCAATTATGGAAGACACTGGTTTTGTAAATTGGATTCCTAGGTACTTCAAATTAATTTCATCCCATGAGAGTTTCGTTTCTGCTCTTAAAGTATTGAGCAACCCCGAATCCAAGTTAAAATGTAGAATTTGGGTCTTAGACAAGTTGATCTTGTAATGTGAGACATGTGAAAATTCATCCAGAGTCCAAAACAACTGTCGTAAGGATGACATTGGATTAGTCAGAGTGAAGAGCACACCATCCGCGAACAATGAAACTTTACATTGCTGTGCACATAATGCTATATATATATATATATATATATATATATAAGGTAAAGAATATTTATACCGTGTTAGCCAGTAGATAGAAAAATATATTGCAATCTGAGAGTCCATGAATCTGCTATCCCCAAATGTCCGCTCATTTTACATAAAATCCCATAAATCCATGTGAAATATTTAATCCGGTTAAATCAGATATGGGGCTGCTCATTTTAAAGAGTAACTTCAAATCTCAGAGAGAGAGAAGAATTTGGGAATACAAATTGATAACAACCTTCAACACACTCATAACTGGATTAAATATTTCACATGGATTTATGGGATTTTATGTAAAATGAACGGACATTTGGGGATAGCAGATTCATGCATTTTTTATATAAAATGAAAGTGCATTTGGAGACAGCTTGCTACACACTGAAATCATAGGACTATGAACTCCTGACATTTCTGTGAACTCGTCACTTAGTTAGCTCTCTACAACTTACTAAGTATTTTCAGGTCTCCATGGGTTCTAACCATCTACCTAACACAATTGGTTCCGCTTATCTTAGAAATCTGCTTTCTCTGTCCCTGCTCCTCCACCCCTCCCTACCCTACTCTGCTTTTTGTCACCTGTCATATCCACCAGAGCATATAACACTGTTTTGCCTTTTTTTTTTTTTTCTTCCTTTTTTTTTCTTATTGTATTAAAAATGTATGTGTCTTCAGAATTTGTGTCATTATCAGCCTGAAGAAGGGAACTCAGCGTCCCGAAAGCTGCTATGTTTACCATCTTTTCAGTTAGCCATTAAAAGGTATCAACCACTGAGGACTCTCAGATTGCAATATATTTTTCTATATATATATATATATATATATATATATATGTATATATATATATGGGGGTGGTGAGATATGGTGATGTTCGGACTGAACCAAATTTGGGATATATGTATATATGTGGGGTTGGATATAGAGAATATAGGCATTTATACTCAAATATGTTTAATGTTTAAATATAGAGTTATGTATTAATTATAAATTTCATTATCACAGGGTATTAAAAAATGAATAAAGAATTGAACTATATATACTGTATATTAATTCACTGTATAACAAACATACTATTATTTGGATATATAATTAAATATTTCTATAATTGCTGCACAATTATTTGGCACATTAGCACTTTCATTATTCATGTCATGTGTATTTAATCACATCAGTACATTGATATTTGCACTGTTTGTTAATATGCACTGTCACTTTAAGAATACATTTTATAGTATATTCAATTAAATTATGCCCAAGTATACCCATCTAGATGTAATCAATATGGAATGATATAATTAGACATCATACATATTACTTTGTACTAGACTTTAATTCCCCTTTCAGTTAGGTGTAAGGCCGGCTGCACACCAAGCTTTGTGGTTTCAGGTTCTGTCCCCTTTGAACCAGACAGAACCTGATCCGGTTTTGGCCCCTTGTTTCCCTATGGTGCCGGATGGTCTATTTGGCCTCCAGTTTTGTGCTTTTCCGTCTGATCCGGTTGTGTTGTTTTTTCTCGAAAACAAAATTGGAGACTGCATAATTTTTTGTGTCTGGTGCAAAAACGAACAAAAGCGATCCTCCGGATCCAGGGCGATCCAGTGCCCATAACATGGGAGTCTATGGGCACCGAATCAGCTGATCCAGTAAAAAATCGGACCGGTTCCCTGAACACTTTTAGAGGACAGTGCCGGCTCTGAATTGCAGCCGCGCCTGTTCAGCACCATGAACAGTGCAGCATTTCAGAGCCAGTACTGAAGTTCAGCACCATGGACAGCTCCAGGCTGAAATTTCAGCAGCGGACAGCACAGCAACGAGCAGAAATTATTCCTGCAAAAAATAGGATCAGAGTCAGTTTGTGCTCGTCCGATGCTGTCAGGTTCTAGTCCGGTGCATCCTGCAAAACACCGGACAGAACCTGACAGCTCAAACCATGGTGTGAAGCCGGCCTAAGTAAAGTAGGGAAGAGCAATGCGCATGAAGTGCGGGACGCGACCTCAAAACACCGTCCTGATATACCGGCGTCACCACACATCCGGTGTTTGTGCTCCAGAAGCCGGAAAAGGTGGTCACACGATAGGGCGCGATATCTGGGCTTAGGCGCCGAAAATGGCTCACAGGTGCTCTCAATATTGAGTTTGGGGACGCTATATAGATATGGTAAATCTTCACTAGCTTAGAAGGGACTGAGGAAGATAGAACAGGTAAACTTTGAAACGTACGTCGGTGGCGGGGACCCGACCATATGGGACCTTATTGGAATCATACGGACTAGTTTCATCAGCAGGTATGGCCTATACATTAACTTTAACTGTTTGTGGAGGTAACAATTTGTGGGAAATGTGCACAGATTGTTAGGCAGAAGCCTGGGTAGTTTGACAGTGGATTATTCAGATTTATCTCATCAGTAAATATGACCACCATAGTAATATCGTGGTGACAATAGTCTATGAGAAACATATACAAATAGTTGGTTGATCATCAGGCTAGCTTAATAGTGGTGACATATATATAGTATACTGTAGGTATATGAGACCCCACATTAAATGAGGTATTCATATGAAACTTTCTTAAAGTGACAGTATCTAAATTTTGCAATTGCCTGATACCAGATATTTTTTATAAGTCCTGTTATATGTGAGTCTGCCCACAGTACTTTACTGACTATGTTCCTTATATATGGTGTAAATGACTTTTTAACGTGTACTTTTAAATAATAAAGCGAAGTTGTTATTTGCCTACAGAAGAGTGTTGTGCGCAATGTCACTAGAAGTATCATTAGTACCTCTAGGGGATACACTAGCGGTGCTGTGGTTGATGTTTTGTATTGGTGAAGCACGGTAGTGGTTGTGGATATTTGGGATTACTTATAATCTATTGGTATGAGTCTCAGGTATTTGTTCTATCGTTGCTTCAGGTACACAGGATTTTTATAGTGATAGACTGTGATTGATGACACAATTAACAATGTTAGAGCTTTGCATTGTCATCCTCACCTGCGCTGGCATTGTAGTGCGCCGCATATAGTGCAATCCACATGGGCACAGAAATCACCAATGATCTATTGGAATGTGACAACCTATTAATCACAAACCTTTCCCAGTGGATTCAAACTGGTTCTTCCTGGCTTAATCCACATATAAAATTCGCATTTCAGATTATGATATTGCAACATTGATAATTACCAATGACTCTAGGAAATTCTCCACAATTGCCAAGATTATTCATTCTCGTATTGATTGGCAAGGAGTAATCACATTTTTTACATTCTTATTTCATCTGTACACTACGAGTAGATCTTCATGCAGGATGTCTGATAACATCGAGTCTCCCTCCAGAATAAACCAATATCTTTGGTTTATGATCTATTAATCGTGATAAACTACAGTGGAACCTTATTGTTTTTATTGAAATGTCATAAATAAGGGTGCAGAAGAAAGAGGGAGGGAAATCAGCAGTAAATAACTGATACTTTGTTGTAAAAAAACAATAAACACATATACATTATTAATCAGAAGACTTAAATTTATATACAACACTATCGATAGTACTTCTATAAAACATCAGTAACTGGTACGGTTACACTAGGAGTGGATAAGGGGGGGAGAAAGGAACAATTTAAACTTTGCTGTATACTAGGAGAGTGGTTTCTGACAGGTTGATAAATATAGAATTAAGCATATATTTACTATTGACAGGGGGGGATTAAATTATACACAGTCAGGTTGTGCCAACTGGCTACAACCTGTAATTTAAGATGAGAAAATGGGTCAGAGAATTCTAATCTGAATACCAACAAGCAGTTGCTAGGGATGAGCGAGTACCTTAATATTAATGCTCGCTATACTCGCAACGAGTAGGTAGCAGTACTTGGTACTCGTTGCGAGTATAGCGAGTACGAATACATTTACAGTGTATCTATAGAATTGTGAATAAAAGTTGTTAAAAAATAATAAACTTACATATTCACCTGTCCGACGCCTGCATCGGGACCGGCAGATAAGACATCCGATCTCCCATGTTATGGGCGTTGAATCGTCCCTGATCCGGGACTGTCCGATTTTGTCAGATTTTTGCACCGGAGACAAAAAATGATGCCGGCTCGGATTTTGTGCCTGGTGAAAAACCAGACAAAATCGGATCAGGCATAGAAAACACAAATATGGCCAAATATGGTGCCGGATTGGTCCTAGGAATACATTGAAGGCAAAACCGGACACAACCTGATGCAGAAAACCGTGGTCTGAAGCCGGCCTTAGTAGCAAGTGAGCTGTTAGCTTACCAATACAGGTATATTGTATTATCTGAATCACTTGATTACATTGTGATTAGCTGTGGGGGAAATATTTAAATCACAAACACATCACCTCCAACCTTCAGCAACGAAGCCACATATCCGACGATACACGTGGGACCTCCACCAACCCATATTCACCTATCTCCAGCACAACCCAATCATTGTACCCCGGTTACTACATTGGGGGTTCCTATTGCTCCCTTTCAGGTCCTCTAAGTGGTTCCACTCCTTGTTTCTGTACGTGCAACCCACAGGGCCTAGTCATCAGCACTACTTTGGGCCATATGCTCATAGGGACTTGATCACACAATCAGGTATCAGTCTTTGCTGTTAGCTGGAGGGATTCTACTAATTTGGACAATGGTCTATTGCGTGCATACACCTGTTAACCTGCCCCTTGATTCACATGTGACTGACCTGGGAGCCGCAGGGTTGTGCGGCAGGTGATACTTGGTGCAATATTGTTTTTCATTTTGTACAGGGTCATTTTATTTAACCCTTGAAGTTTGTATTTGGCACCATGTATCATTAAGGCTAGGGTCACATTTCCATTTTTTTTCCCATCCTGATCCGGTTTTGAGCATTAAAAATGCTCAAAACCAGATCTGCATCCGCAGCCCATAGGCTGCAATAGAAAAACCGGATTCAGTTTTGCAGCCTACGGTAAATTCATGCAGGCTACATTTTTCGGAGTGGTTGCAAATCCAGATCAGTTTTTTTTTTTTTTTAACATGGGTGCCTGTGGGAACTAAATGCGGTACAAGATCTGGATCCGGATCCGGTTTTTAATTTGCAAAAATCCTCATTCCAAAACCGGATGCATTAATGCATCCAGATCTGGAATGAGGGTTGCAATTTTACTATCAAATGATAGTATGAAGGCACATGGTAAAACCACATCTGTTAATGGATGCGGTTACCTGATTGTGCCTTTTAAGTGTGACCCTAGCCTAACTGTAGTGCTATATACCGATTGTAACTTCATTGTACTTTCCTGCACTTTGAATAAGCGGTGTTACACTGGTGTGTGGCAAAAAACTAATTTTGCTTTTAATTGATTTTAACCCTGTGTGTTTTATTTCCCCACTAAAGCTTGCAAATTGTTTTACATGATCATATCGGGTGGTGTGCTTCTCCATTGACCAGTATCTTTTTCTTGTTTATCTCCTGATTAGCAATGCTGCTTTTACCCAGGAACATCCCTGAGATACATTAGAGCAGTGGTCCCCAACCTTTTTTGCACCAGGGACTGGCTTCATGCAAAACCATTTTTCTGTGGCCCGGTGGGGGGTGGAGCTTTGGTCATATGGGGCAGGGCTATGGAGAAGGGGTGGAGTTTAGTACCCCATTTCCCCGACAGATGCGATACATCCTATTTCAGGGGATGTCTTATTTTTCCATCCCCTTGCAGCCCCCAATATGGTATCCCCATCATTCTCTTGCAGCCCCCATCATCCCCTTGCAGTGAACAATATCCCCATTATCCACTTGCAGCCCATAATATACACATCATCCCCTTGCAGCCCCCAATACCATTTTCCCAATCATAATCCCCTTGCAGCCCCTATCTTAACCCCCTTGCAGCCAACATCATAATCCCCTTGCAGCCCCCATCATAATCCCCTTGCAGCCCCCATCATAATCCCCTAGCAGCCCCCTCATAATCCCCTAGCAGCCCCCATCATAATCCCCATGCAGCCCCCATCATAATCCCCATGCAGCCCCCATCATAATCTCCTTACAGCCCCCATCATAATCCCCTTGCAACCCCCATCATGATCTCCTTGCAGGAGATGCCTCTAGCGTTAACGCAAACGTTAACTGAGGCAAAAATGACATGAAAAGGGCAACTTAAAAAAAAATCATTCTCCCAAGTGTGACCCTAGCCTAAGACATGAAAAAGTGGTGTAGACCAAAAGTAGATAAATCTGTCTAATTTTCAGACTTTCACATAGAATGGAGCTTTGACATAAATCTGATGCATTTTATAATTGCAGTTTTCTTGTCTAAGAATTAGACACTAATAACAAATCAGCCCCATCATTACCCTGTCCTGTCTGTTATCAATTTCCGCCATTAGGGTGTTCAACTATCCTCTGGTTGGCCAGAGGCCAGAACAAGTTCTGTATGGCTAGGGTCACACTGGGTTATGGACCCCCGTGTACAGCCAGTGCTGAAACCGGACTGCGTTAACTGGAAATGTTGGTCCATAGAAACCCTGTGTTTACCTTAGTAGCAGCCGCATACAGAGCTGCTGGGCGGCCGCTTTTCATGCCTGCAGCGTTTTCCTGAGCGCTGAAGAAAAGCGGTCGTCGTGCAGCTCTGTATGCGGCTGCTACTAAGGTAAGCAATGGGTTGCTATGGGCCTCCATTTCCAGGCATCGCATACTGTTAACACTGTCGGTATTTGCGCTGGGTCCTAAACCCAGTGTAACCCCAGCCTTTGCCATATTTGGAAAGCCAAGTGTCTGAATATGGCGACCTCTGATGGTAGAACTGACAAAACCCGATGCTGCATACACCACCCGCAGTCCCTGAACACCTCCCACCGCACGACTCCTGCCAACACCCCTCCCGCCACATGTCTCCCACCACCCCACCTCCTGCTGCATGCCTCCTGCCGCACCACCGACTGACCACTGACTTACCTGAAGATGCAGGAGATGTGGTGATGTCACAGTCATGTGATCAGTCAGATGTACAGGTGCACATAACCAATGACATGATTGTTCCTGCAAATATAAAACACAGGTTGGGCAGAGAGGGGCACAGAGTGGACACAGAGCGTGCAAAGGGGAGGCAAACAGCACACACAGAGGGGCAAACAGCGTAAACAGAGGAGAGTCACAAAGCGCACAAAGAGGGCATAGAGCACACACAGAAGGGTCACAGAGTGTGCATGGGGGCATAGAGGACACACAGGGTAGGATAAAGAGCATGCAAAGGAGGGGCACACAGCACAGACAGAGAAAGACATGAAGCGTATACAGGGGGCACAGAATGCACACAGAGGGGGCACAGAGCACACACAGAGGGGTCACAAAGCATGCACTGAGAGGGGCACAGAGCATGCACTGAGAGGGGCACAGAGCATGCACTGAGAGGGGCACAGAGCATGCACTGAGAGGGCACAGAGCATGCACAGGGGGGGCAGAAGTGCACTAGGAGGCAAAGAAAGTGCACATGGGGCAGAAAGAGTGCACAGAGGGGGGGAAGAGAGTGCATAGGGGCAGAGAAAGCACACATAGGGTAGCAGGGAGAGTGCACAGGGGGGCAGAGGGAGCATATGTGCACTTACTCACAGTGCAGTCATCTTTGGATACTTGGGTATACAAAGATGGCGGTCGTGTGATGCATCACACTGCCCCACTGCAAGATTACAGTAATTATATGATTACATCAGAAGGGAACTTGGTGGGAGGTAATAAAGTGGATAACGAGGCGTCTGTTTATTTTGTAAGTAGTAAAGGATTTCTCTCTGTGTTTGTGTTTTTTTCTCTTTACTCAGAGTATTGCTAATGGCCGGCTGTCATACTGACGGCTGACATTAACAATAGGGCTTGACATTGGCTTCCAAAAAAAGCTGACATCAACCCCTTTATTACCCAGTCTGCCACTGCTACATGGCAGCTGGAAGAGTGGGGTAACCGCCAGTTTTGGAGTCTCTCATTGAGACCTCAATTTTGGGGTGGCTGCTGGCTGCGGTTTTCAGCATAGGGGGCCAGAATGCTTGAGCTTCACCACCCTGAAAATTCTAGTTCCCAGCTGCTTAGGTTACCTTGGCTGGCAATACAAAATACAGCAAAGCCCATGCCAATTTTTTTTTAATGATTTATTTAAATAATTAAAAAAAAAAAAATAGGGCTCCCCTATATTTTTCATTGTAACACCAGGCTGTGGGAGTTGGCAGCCAGTAACTGCTTGGTTTACCTGTGCTGGCAATGGAGAATACAGCAAAGCCCTACACATTTTTTTCCAGGAAATTAAACATTAATAAAAAACAAACAAACACGTTTTTAAGTAAAAATACATTTATTTACATACATTAGAAGAGAGCACAGGGGGCAGGAAAGACCATATAGGGGGGAGAAACTGCACAGGGGGAAACAGCCATCACCCACAGCACTACAGAGCCCATCCCCATCAGGAGGTTACTGCCCTCCCAATGCGATAGCATCAAGCCTACATCTAGTTGTCTATAAAAGATGGCGTGAGAGCTGAGATTACTGTAATTAGGGGCTGGTGAACCCCAGAAACCAGAAATAAGATTATATCTATGACCACCAACAAACTAGCATTTCATTATCACCTGTTCTGAAAATAAACCTAGAGATATCGGAGCAGTGAGGCTGAGATAATGAGGAGTAACAGCAGATAAGACGACACATTCATGTTCCCTCTATTTTTTTGGGTAGGTCGTGGAATATTTTTCAAATGATAGAAGTCCAGATCTGGTACATAATCCTGGATCCAGGACTGGTAGGCGGTGACCAGGGTGTAGACCCCGGGGCGATTGGCTAAAGCACATCCAACTCCCCAGCTGACAACACCAGGCTGGTACCAGATGCCATTGACCTTACACACGAGAGGTCCTCCGGAGTCTCCCTGAAAGACAACAGCGGACTATGAGCCACGGGTCATTGATCTTTACACTATTTCCATCCTACAAACAAAATCTATAAGTAATAATCACATGATGACAATAAAACTCCAAAAATCTGTGATCTAAGCAACATAAAATAATGACACCAGGTGAGATCAAATATGAGCTATACATTTTAAAAAATTGATTTCAGGGCCCTGGATATAAAAATCTCATAATATTTCATTATCCAGAACATCATTGCTAAAATGATAGAGAGAATTTGAAGGATTATCCAGGATTAAGATATTGATGACTGGAGACGAGTGAACCTTGTAAAGATCGGGTTTGGTTTGGTTCATCGAACTATCGAACCCCATTCAAATCAATGGAGGCAAAATTAAGGGCCCAGAATACACATTCCAAAGGCTACACGCTGCCAAACACAGCTCAAACCATTTTACAATGGAGCCTTGCTGTTTTGACAAAGACATTATCTTCCTAGACTATTACTTAGCAAGCATCAGCGCCGCTGCCTCACTCACCCTGCTTCCGGGCCCGCTCATGGACGTCAGACATCTTAATGACTTGCCTGAGGTTGTATCAGGTTACACAGCAGGTATCCGCAGTAAGGAATCCCGATGTGTGACCTGAGATAACCTCAGTGGCATTAGTGCTCATAACACTAGATGTCTCATGAGAGCCATGATATCACGTGGGATGTAGTAGGTATATCTCGCCGGTATCGTGAGACAGCGCATGTGAGGAGCGGTGACATCAGGAAGTGCAGCGCAGATCATGAGAGAGAAAGGCCAATCCTGGCACCACCAGTAAAAGAACTTAAGGGTTAAAGAGGGCACACACCATTTTGTAATCCTCTGTAATGATACTTGATCCACACAAAACCTCGGCAGTGCTGCACTTGAAATCCCAGGAAAGGTAACCGCGGAGAACGTCCAATAAAGAGAGTGGCACATGTCAAGGTAAAATCTACATTTATTCAGACAGGAGAGAAAGTTGGCGGAGTAAGCAGGAGGGTAAGGACCCAGAGGACTTGAGCAGAGATGAGGTTTGTCCGGGGTCCCATGGCAACAGATTGCAGATAGACCGAAGGAGCCCTAGGGGCATGGGCAGTGAGCAATCCACCCGTGCACCAGAATCTTAAGTAAAGCGGAGGGGCAGAGTGAGCACCAGGGACCCGGCTCTGAAGGTGGCGAGGAGACTCTACGCTCCACCCACAGAACCAGAGGCCACGAGATGTAGAGGAGCTATGGCCTACTCCCGACACATCCACTGAGAAGGCAGCCGTACTAGGATCAGGGGACATGGCTGGATTGGGGCACTGTGTGTGGAGGCGCGTGCAGGAGTGAGGAGAGCAGGCAGCGCTAAGGAAGAGCAACCTGAGAGCTGAGGGCGAGTCAAACTTGGCGTCACAAACAGGATCTACTGACCCGATGTTGCCAGTTCTCGTGCAACTTTCCAAACTGCGTTGGAAAAGACTACTTTTGAAGCCGGAGTAATGGTGGCCACAATAGACTGAGACCATGTGCTGGCTGGGGGGCGAGCTGCAGTCTCCCATCGTGGGCCAGACCAGCGCACAGTGGGAAAAATGGCCTACACCCCTTTTGTCCTCCAAGAGTCGGGAGGGCTGGCCAAAGGACTGTGTTACTCCACCCAGAGGAGTGGCCGACAGCCAAGGAACAGAGACACACCCATAGAAGGAGGGGTGCCCAGGAGTTCTGGTGCAAACCGGACAGCAGGGAGTGGTGGGAACAGGAGTGCATGCTTTCTAGTCAGAGAGATGATGGAGAAAGGCCACGAAAACTCGGAGTGTGAGATGGTAGCCAGGGACACCCCCAGCCAACTGGAGAGTGGCCTCGGCCTGCAGCCCAGACTGGACCCCGAGTTCCTGCAGGAGGAGGTCAAGGAATTAAGTCACCAGCTTGTCCAGACCCATATTACAACTGTGGATTGATGGCCATGAGCCCTCCTGGAGAAAGCATCGGCGCGATGGTCGGCCTCGCGCCCTGACTCCCCATTCGGTACCGTAGCAGAAAGTATGGACGATACCCCAGTGGCAGAGGAGACTTTTCTTGTGCCCATGGACCCCGCTAGTCCCCCAAACCCTGGCCAGATGCTCCCGAGCCCGGCCTGGGAAGATACCCCCGTCCCTGGGAAGGGGATAAGCAGTGCCAGTGACTCCGGAGCCTCCGCTCCAGGAGGTCCACGGAGAGCCCGTGGTCTTCTATTGGCAGAACCGAGCGGGAGATAATGGGGTTCCCGGGGGAGGTTAGCAGGCAAGGCCGAGATAGAGACGGTGACCTGGAGGGAACATGTAAGGCGGCGGGTTGCCCAGTGGGAAGGGTAAGAGGTGACGCGGAGGGCCCAGCAGCGCATGGTAGATGAGCAGATCATGCAAGCCAAGACAGAAGCCCGGAAGACCCAGCCCACTGATAGGGGACAACACCAGAAAGGGACTGTTACCACCGTTGATCTCTGGAGAGGGTGGGGATTCCTCCGGGTACTGGCAGGAGCTATTCATCTCTTGCAGGGATGTCGAGGAGCAGCTACCCAAGGGAAACGCAGACAGGGACCTGCACCCCAGGATCAGGTCACGTTTGAGAGGCAGGAAAGGGAGCGCGGACCTTATGCCCTGCGGGTACAGAAGGCCCAGGTCAAGGCGATCGTTGCACCAGCACATGCCCTGGAAAGGTGCGAAACCCCAAACTACTTGAACAGGTGACTCAAACCCCAATAGCTGAGTACTTCTACCCAGTATTGCCAAACCTGGGTACAGTGAAACCGGCTACACTGCCCTGGAAAGCGGAATAACACTTGCATGTGTGTGTTAATTGGACAGCGTGATCATGAACAGTGAGTGATCTGAACTTATTCTATATAGTTAGCATATCCTGTTGTCCACCCAATTGGTTTTAGACCATGTTGCTTTTAAGTGTGCTTTAATTAACCTGTTGACCATAAGAAAAATCCACTCGGTGTGGCCGAAAAAACGTTGGTCCATCGTCCCGGGGAGAGAAAGGTGGAGGGTGGGAAGTTAGGAAGGAAGCAGTCAGGAAGGATAAAAGGAACAAGAACAGGAAGTGGTCAAACAGTCAGAAGAGAAAGTCGGCGTAGTAAGCAGGAGAGTAAGGACCCAGAAGACTTGAGCGGAGATGAGGCTTGTTCCGGGTCCCGGGGCAACAGACTGCAGAGAGAAGGAAGGAGCCCTAGAGGCATGGGCAGTGAACAATCCACCCATGTGTCGAATCTGAAAAAAAGCGGAGGGGCAGGATGAGCACCAGGGACCCGGCCCTGAAGGTGGCGAGGAGACTCTACGCTCCATCCACAGAACCGGAGACCACGAGGTCTAGAAGAGTTGTGGCTTACTCCCGACACATCCGCTGAGAAGGCAGCCGTACTAGGATCAGGGAACCTGACCGGTCACCTGACAAGATCTGTGGCTGCTGGATTGGGGCACTGTGTGTGGAGGCACTTGCAGGAATGAGGCAAGCAGGCAATGCCGAGAAAGAGCAACCCGAGAGGGGGAAGGGATGAAAGGGGTGGGGTGTACTAGACAAGCCATCCTGGTTGCTCAGGTCTATTCGGACTGCTAATGAACCTGAACTGTAACCTGAGGTGCAAGCAGAGAAAGCTAAGTAAACCGGGTTTGGAACTTAGAACTGTGTGTGAGACTGTTCATTTCCTGCCTAAGGTGCGGTAGACTGATAAGCCGCGCCCGGGACGGGAGCCTGCCGGTGAGCCGCTCCTATCCCTCCCTGCAGCAAGATAAGCCCCGCTGGCCCTCTATCACCCTAAATCCTCTACACTGGATGCTCTGGGTACCTGCTCCACCCATGGGGAGCGACACCATCGTATCTGCCATTCCGTCATCCCCAAAGGTCCCGGACTGCAGTGGCAGCCACCAAAAGCTGCATACCACAGGTGGCGTCATGACAACCACCCCAAATTCCTATACATCCTCTACTCCAACCCACTTCTCCTCCTAATCTCCTTTTACTGACTGCTCCGGGGGTCACGGACCAGGTCACGCAACCGTGACATCCCGATTCCCCAGACGACATCGCCAGAGGGAGACCCAATTCAGAGTACCCATGTACCCCATGGCCCCCATGGGGCGAGTCTGATGCTTTCTGTGAATTAGACCCCACCATATTGTTGTAAGGCCCCATGCCCATGGTACATTGTTTAATGCTTCTTTTGAAGCAAATTCTGAGAATCTCCATCAAAATCTGAATGTCTATCTTGAAACAAGCAAAGTCTGAGAGTTCAGAAATGCTATGTCAACGTGTTTTTTTTCTTGCAGATTTGGTGCAGATTTTGGGGGCAGAAAAAGAAATCTGAACCACATGTGCAAGGTAAAAAAGCAATGTGGGCACAGCACTTCTGACCTGTCATATACTTTCCTGGCCTTAGGAAAGACAAGCAGATATATTTGCAGATTGTCAAAATCTGTTTCAAGAAAAGCATCAAACAATTCACAATGGGCACAGGGCCTAAGAGGGTCCAGGGAGAGCTCCAGTTGTGGTGAAAGGTCATGAGGGTCCATCTTGCTCCCTGGCTACTTACACACAGACTTCTAGGGCAGAGGTGGCCAACTACAGTCCTCAATGTCTGAAAAAAGTGAAAGTTTTCAGGATTTTCTTAGCATTCCACTGGTGCTAATTTAATCACCTGCAGAGATGATGGATGATTCCAGCACATTGCACAATGCTAAGGAAATCCTGAAAACATGGGCTATTAGCGGCCCTTGAGGACTGTACTTGGACAGTCCTGTTCTACAGGAGTGTGTGTAGTGTCTTGCGTTTCCATACCTTAGACTGTCAGGCCAGATGCCTGTGGCTTGTTCAGACTCTGCAGGACAGTATCAAAGCACCTCTTTTCAGAAACAGTCTAGCACACAAGGAGTGAAGTAAAAAAAAACCTTTACTGTAGCACAGACCATAATAAGATACAAACACACATATATTGTGGAAATAAGTTTTTGATCCATTGATGATTTTGTAAGTTTGCTTAGTGACAAAGATATGAACATGCTATAGTTTTAAGGGTCAGTTAATTTTAACAGTGAGATATAGAATATGAAAAATAAAATCCAAAATTATAGACTTATAGACTGTTCATGTCTTTGTCAGTGGGCAAACTTTCAAAATCAGCAAGAGATCAAGTAATTATTTCCTTCACTGTACATTTTTGCATTTCATGGTGCAACCGTTTCTGATCCAGGCTTGATCACAGTTTTTACATAATCAAACTTCTATATATCCACAACACAGCATCTCACCTGACAAGAGTCTTCCCCTCCTGCCGTGTATCCCGCACATATCATGGTGTCATCCACTATGGTGGAAGAGCTGATATTGTTTAAATCCCTGTGATAAATCTCATCACACGTCTTATGATCGATCAGCGGCATCTCCACATTTCGCAGAGTCTCCGGAAAAGGTAAACTCACTAATAAAATGATCAGAGAAGAGTCAGTAAATAACAGAGTAATGCCACAGCCCACACAGAAAAGGGCCCTTGTGGAAGCACAATACAGGGTGACTTATTCAACTGCAATCGGCCCTTCTTGCAATATTACATCTGCTTTGAATGTAGAAATGGACCTCCTCTGTACAGGTTGCACCAATGATATGTCCACCCATGCCTCAGCCTCTAATACAGGAGTGAAGGTCTAGAGCTGTGAAGGTCTAGAGCTGTGAAGGTCTAGAGCTGTGAAGGTCTAGAGCTCTGAAGGTCTAGAGCTGTGAATATTTATTGTTGTGAGATTTGGGGAGTCTCTTTGGGGAAAGCTTTGGATGAATTTCTGGCCCTTTTGTAGGACTATACACAAGTTTTGTAATATGTGCATTTGGTTGTAGACAGGTTATAAGGAAGACAATCAGGCCTATCGCCCGGGACCCAAAGCTCCAGGAGGCGCATGGACACATTGCCCTCATTATAATTCTTTGTGCACCGCCAATGGCATTGCACACATTCGGTCAAGAAGCTTTCCTAAATCTTTGCTGCCAGTAATATAGAATAGCATTGCAGCTTCATGGGAACTCCTGTTAGCTCTTCAGTGATGTGCCAGAGCAATGATGTTATCCGCCAGAGACATGACATCATAAGCCCAAGCACTACATGCTGCGAGTATGCGACTACTCACCAGCCATAAGAGTTGGATCCTGAGGAACCATAGCAGAGCAGAGAGTAGGAGGGAGGTGAGCATGTGTTTTTTGTTTTTCCAATATGTGTATGGGATGTTTGAGGTCTCATCTTGTATATAGGGGTTATGGGAGGGCTCATCCAGTTTATAGAATGCTATGTAAGGACTCATCCTATATATAGGAGACAATGTCAGGCTCATACTGTATATTAGGGATTATGTGAGAGCTCATCCTGTAAATAGGGGCCTATGTGAGGCTCATTCTGTATTTAGGAGACTATGTGAGGGCTCATCCCAAATTTAGAAGGTTATGTGAGAGCTTATCCTGTATATAGAGGCAGGGCTGAACCTGGATATAGGAGGCTATGTGAGGGCTTATCTTGTATATAGACAGCTATGTGAGGGCTCATCCAGTATGTAGGAGCTATGTGAGGGCTCATCGTGTATATGGAAGGTCATGTTAGGGTCATCTAGTATATAGGGGATGTCAGCATACTATATTCTACTCAATATTAAGGGATACAAGCATTATTAATATAAAATAATCATAATAAATATAATAATACTAGCTGTGAGCCCGATGCAAATGCATTGGGATTCTAGAACGTGCATTAATTTGATTATAGTAGATAGCTATTTTTTTTTTTATTATTTATTTTGTTTTGTTTTTTACTATTTTATTATTATTAAATTTATTTATTATTTGTTATTTTAAGTGAATTTATTTGTATTAAAATTATTTTATTTTATTTAAAAACCGCATCTGCGGCGCGGTTGCGGTAATCCCCATACAAAGTATAGGGGACTTGAGGCAGGTGCGGCAAAACCGCACTTGCCGCACCTGCCGCAAGTCCCCCTATACTTTCTATGGGGATTACCGCAACCGCGCCGCAACTTGCACTTGCGGCGCGGTTGCGGTAATCCTTATGGGGATTACCGCAACCGAGCCGCAAGTGCTCGCACTCAGCCAGCGACTCGCAATGCGGCGCGGTTGCGGTAATCCTTTTGGGGATTACCGAACCGCGCCCCAAGTGCTCGCACTCAGCCAGCGACCCGCTGCCGTACCTGCCGCAAATCCCCTATACTTTGTATGGGATTACCGCAAGCGCGCCGCGGCTCAGGCAGCGACTCGCAATGGCCTCGCGGCCATTGCTCGCGCTACTGACCGTAAATCGTTAACTTTGAGGCCGAGCCTCTGGTTCGATTTTCGGGCAGCGACTCGCGGCCAATGCTTCGCCATGGTGACGTCACAGTGTGACATATCCTCGGTCTACTCGGGGTCCGACACGGAAGTGCCTACGGCAATTATAGAGTAGATGAATGTTGAGCAGTATTAATTTCAGCCTATTGGTTCGGTCTCCACAACAGTCATGGTCTCTCATGTGACCACTTGGAAAAATTAATTTCCCACCCCTGTTGTAATATGTATAGCGCCATATACAAGGGACAAAAGAATAGTGTGATGCGCACGTGATTTATGACATGATCTACCAAGGGCGGAAGCAGTCAAACCCATGGCCCTGTCTATTCTTAATCCACCTCTGAGTACCGACACTGACTTTCCAACAGATTGGAAAGAAATTTTGTTCAAATTTTGGTGGAAAATCAGTATTTGGTCAATAACAGAAGTTCCTCTCAGTACTTTGTTCTATCTCCCTTGCTGGCACTGATAGAGGTGAAACGTTTTGTGTAAGTCTTCACAAGGTTGGCACATGCTGGTGCTGGTATGTTGGTCCATTTTTGCATGCAGGTGTCTGCTAGAGCAGTGATGTTTTGGGGCTGTCACTGAGCAACACAGACTTTCAACTCCCTCCAAAGGTTTTCTATAGGGTTGAGATCTGTAGACAGGCTAGGCCACTCCAGGACCTTAAAATGCTTGTTACGAAGCCACTCCTTTATTGCCCTGGCGATTTGCTTGGGATCATTGCCATGCTGAAAGACCCAGCCACGTTTCATCTTCAATGCTGATAGAAGGAGGTTTGCACTCAAAATCTCATGATATAAAGTCCCATTCATTCTTTCAATGTACATGGATCAGTTGTCCTCGTCTCTTGGCAGGAAAACAGCCCCAAAGCATGATTTGGCCACCCCCATGCTTCACAGTAGGTATGCTGTTCCTTTGGATGCAACTCAGCATTCTTACTCCTCCGAACTCGACGAGTTGTGTTTCTATCAAATAGTTCTAGTTTGGTTTCATCTGACCATATGACATTCTCTCAATACTCTTCTGGAGTATGCATTTGGATTTACAACAAACCACTGTGTTTTTACTGCAGCAAAACCTTAAGGCTGGGGTCACACATTTGCGTATTTTTTTGCGGCGCGCATTTTGCTGAGTTTTTCAGCCGCGCAAAAAAGCGCAACAAAATACGCAGGGGCTTTCACACACTGCGCTTTCTTTACTCTAGAAAGCGCAGGTGATGTCACAGAGGGGAGGAAGAATCCTGCTTCCTCCTCCCCTCTGTGATATCTGTGACCGCCCATTAGATTTCGCAGTGTATTAATATACACTGTGAAATCTAAATTAAACAAAGCCAAATGTATGTAAAATAAAAAAGAATGAAATACTTACCTGTCCGACGCCTTTTCCCTTTGTTCGGGTCGTGAGGCCAGGAGATATGTGTCCTGCAAGAGCCTGCCGTGATGTCAGAGGGGCGTTCCCGGCGCTGATTGGCCGCTCGCGGTCACACGATATGTATGATCACATATATATATATGTATATATGATGTCATGGGCGCTGATTGCGGTCCTGACCTATCAGCGGCGGCAGCTGCATGCGGCTGCACACCAGACAGGAGGACAAATTAGCCCTCCAGTCCTATGTGCTGATCCAGTCCGCAGCTGTCAGGGTCAGCCCCGGACAGCCCCGGACCGGATCGTGCCGCAGTGTGAAGGCACCCTAAGACACAAAAGAAGCTCATTAGCAAATGGAGCTGGCTGGTAGTAGCCAAAAGGTAATTACTCAAAAGGAAGACCCCCCTCTCTCCCCCACGACAAGTGACTTCCTTTTGCAAGGGGACTTTACAGAATTCTGCCAGACACACAGGAGCGAAGAAAATAAATATTAATATTACACTACACAATTCCCATAAATATGACAATCATATGACACCATTAGAGGTATAGGACCATAAAGCATATTTCTGCTTAACTGTGCAACATTCCTAACTACCTCAAAATTAATATCGGCAAGTGGGACAACCGCAGAAATGTCATGCGTCCTATCATTGGAAAACTAAAATCGTAACAAAAAATATGAGAGCATTATCCTCCACCTTCGACACTCACGAGCAGAGTTATGGGACAGGCTGCATTTTCATAGCCATCTTTAGGTATGTAAAAAAACAGTCCACATGAGGTCACCAGGGGGGTGTTGGTGGGTGAAGCGGAGGTTGACAAGGCCCCTGTCATATTTCGGCAGTATATTACTTTGAGGAAGACCCGAACATCCCTCCACCCACCAAAGCCATAGTAATCTCTCCATCCTTCCTACCCATCCACCTCACCCCCTCCTCCGAACTGTTCCTCCACACCCAGTCCCTCTTCTCCACACACGTACGGCCCCCGTGCAAACTCTCCTGCTCCCACCTCCTAACCCTCTCGCTGCTTCTCCTACTCGCAAGTGACATATCCCCCAATCCGGGACCCCCCCACCACATCCCTCCACCCACCCACAACTCACGCCCATCCCCATCACAAACTTTCGCAACCCCCACAACCTTATACCCATTCACCCAACCCCAGTCCCCCTACCTGGAGCACTCTGGAATGCCCACTCAGTGTGCATCAAACTCTCCTACATCCACGACCTCTTCATCACCAATAAATTCAAAGTCCTCGGCATCACCGAATCTTGGCTCACCCCCACCGACACAGCCTTCCCTGCTGCACTCTCCTATGGCGGACTCACACTTTCCCACACACCACGCTCTAATAGCACGCGTGTGGGTATACTCTTGTTCGACAGCTGCTCCTTCACCCCAACTACCGCCTCCCTCCACCTCCTTCCCCTCCTTCGAACTGCACTCTGTCCGCATTTTCTCCCCCTGCAACCTCCAGCTCGCAGTCATCTACCGACCCCCGGGACCCACCGTCTCCTTCCTCGACCACTTCAACACTTGGCTTCTCCACTTCCTCTCCTCCGACATCCCCACCATCATCATGGGCGACTTCAACATCCCCATCGACACCCCTGACCTGACTACCTCCCGACTCCTATCTCTGACCACCTCCTTTGGCCTCTCTCAATGGTCCTCCTCACAAAGATGGCCACACGCTTGACCTCATCTTCTCCCGCCTCTGTTCCCTCAACGACCTCTCAAGCTCACCCCTCTTCCTATCCGACCACAACCTGTTGACTTTCTCCTCCCTCTTTCCCCCTACCACACCCCCCCCCCTCCTGAAACTCAGTCACCCGCGCAGAAACCTTAAACTTATCGATTTCAACTCACTCCCTCCTCCCTCTCACAGACCTCACCTCCTCACCCGACGTTAACACTGCTACCACCCTCTACAACTCCACATTAACTGCGGCTCTCAACCAGGCTGCCCCCCTCACACACACCAAAACCCGCACGCACAGACAACCCTGGCTCACCTCTCTCACAAAAGAAGTACGACGAACGTCCAGGGTCGCTGAATGGAGATGGAAGAAATCCCACTCCACGGCCCACATCACCATGTACAAGCAATCCCTCTCCAACTTCAAGGACGCACTCACCGCCGCAAAGCAAACCTATTTCTCTTCTTTAATCAAAACACTGTCCCAAAACCCCAAGCAAAACCTTCAACTCCCTACTCCGTCCCACGGCACCTCCTCCTTTCCCCCTCATCTCCGCCGACGACTTCGCCACCTTCTTCAAACAAAAGATTGGTAAAATTAGAAAAAGCTTTGGCCCAACATCCCCCCAACCCACCACCATTACTGCCCAACCCTGCTTGACCAAAGGGAAGCTTCTCCAATGTGACTGAAGCCCAGCTCTCCACCCTCCTGTCACGATCTCATCTCACCACCTGCGCCCTCGACCCACTCCCCTCCCATCTCATCCCAAACCTCACCGCTGTCCTCATCCCTGCCCTAACCCACCTCTTCAAGCTATCACTCACTACTGGCGTCTTTCCCTCATCCTTCAAACACACCTTGATCTCACCCATCCTTAGGAGTTTCAAAAAGGTCATCTATTCCAACAAGCCTACAACCTATGATGAGACCCAGCGCTGCACCACCACACGCCTGGCGCTTCCCCTCCTACCTTGTCCTCTCCCACCCCTGTAGACTGTGAGCCCTCGCGGACAGGGTCCTCTCCCATCGCGTATCAGCAAGCCTTGACTGTTCATATGTACTGTACCTGTTCTTGTTACCCCCACTTCTTATGTAAAGCGCCATGGAACCAATGGCGCTATATAAATAAATAATAATAATAAATTACATCACGTCAGCGTATACGAAGAGAACCCAGTAGCCCTACACTGCCTCCATGTGGCCACCAGCAGCAAGGAAATCGGTAACTGAACTATATTTGTATGTAAATCTTGTGTGTAACCCATTTATCTTTTGTTTGCATAACTGTCTAACATCTGTAATATCTTTATAACTAATCTGTGTATACATATTATCTAGTGTGCCCCAACAATGATTACATATATAAACTTAATTTTGGATTGGTCTTTTATCCCGATCACGAAATTCTTATGTCCGTATGCTCATTTAACATTACACGCTACCCGAGTTGGTTTCTGACCCTCTATAAGCCTGTTTGTGGACCGGGTTTATATGAAACGAGAGAGTGGTGGCACCAGTTAGTGCTTGTGTTATTCAGGACCTCTATCAGTGACGGGGTGGGGGTTATTATATATATGTGCTTCCAGCCTGGGACTGGAAGGCATATACCACACTCACTAGGGGGGGGCCTTATTAAACCAGCAATGACTGGGCAGCTGCAGTCTCTCTTTTATCCTGTCAGTTCCCTGACTGTCCTGAGTACAATAAGGGCGCCAGAGAGCTGCCAGGTTCAGGGCAAATATGTCACAGCATGTAATCTGCACATGATGACAGTATCAATAAAGTAATGTCAAAGCCAAATACTATGAACTTTAAAAAACAAAGCGACTTTATGTAACTCCTTTAGGACTGGGCAATTTTTTGTTTTTGCACACCATTAATTTTATCATATGACGTAATGGTAAGCAGAAAAAAAAATTCCGGGTGTGGCAAAAGAGCAAAAAAAGTGAAAATCTGAAATACCGTCTCTTCTGCTTAATAAGACACACCGGATTATAAAACGTACCTTAAATTGAGAGGAAGAACATAGGAGGAAAAATAAATTGTAATATTAAACAAAGGAGTCTGTTTAATAAACTGGATGTAATTTACCAGGGAACTCAATGGAGCAGGGATACGGCTGAAGGAAGCACAACATTCTGTGAGTGTAAAACTAGGAGGAGAGGGTGCTACGGCGGCGTGATACTAATGCCGTTGATCTCCGGTCAGTGGATACGATGTGCTTCAAGAATATGTCTGCAGAGGCAGCACATGCATAGACTGAGCTTTCAGAGAGTGGAGATCTCAATCTCTGTGTGCGCTGATTCTGACACCATTGTCTTCCAGAAAACTGCTGTGAAGGCGGCGCATGTACAGATTAAGAAATGGCGACAAGTGGCGCAATGCTACGGGCCTGAGAGCAGAGTGTGGCCTGATGGCAGCAGTGGTACGGTGGGGCAATGCGGCGGGGTGTGTCTTAACAGCAGCGACTCAATGCTACATGAGTGTCCCGATGGAGTGGCAATGCTGTGGGGGGTCCCAGAGGCGCATGATTTATCGATTTATTTTCAGGCATTACACACAATGGGCTCAGGGGCGTAACTAGAACTGGCAGGGCCCCATAGCAAACTTTTGAACGGGGCCCCCTCCAAGACACGCCCCCAATGACACACGGCATCCACCTCGCCGGGGGGCCCCGTCGGACGGGGGGGGGGCCCCGTCAGGCGCGGGCTCCCCCCGCCAGGCCCCCACCCCCCCACCTGACGGCCACAAAAGGTATCGCAGCTGACCGGATAGCAGCGTAGCGGCGCTGGGTCCGGGCCCCCCACAAGCGCCGGGCCCCAAAGCGACCGCTACGTCTGCTATGCCGGTAGTTACGCCCTTGAATGGGCTCAAGAAAACTGGCAGCAGAGGCTGCGCATGCGCAGAAGATCTCAGCCAAGATCTCAATCTACACAGCCATTTGGCTTTAGCCCATTTTGTATATGCCAGGAAATCAACACCAACGGTGCGCCTCTGGGACACCACACATCATTGCCGCACTGTGCTGATGCTGTCAGAACACCCACACAGGACTGACCCACCATGTCGCTGCTGTCGGGACACTCACACAGCATTGCCCCACCATGTCGCTGAGACATCTTATCCCCCCCCCCCCCCTTGGGACGGCACCCAGTGCTGCACTGTGACACCACCCCACCCAGTAAGGTATAGCTGGATTATGAGACACACACCCATTTCTCCTCCGATTTTGGGGGGAAAAAGTGCATCTTCTAATAAATATGGTACAAAACACAGAATATTACAAAGGGACATCAAATAATTTCACCAAATAGGAACATTTGCTCAAAGAGCCATTTAAGGGGATGTGTGTGTCTATAAAGAAAACATTATTAGCAATGGAACATACCTATATACACAGTGAGGTAAGGGCAGGAAGGTAATGTAATGCCTACAGAAATACAGCAAGTTCAATAATGAGACATGAGGAATTCTCCCTGGACATATCACACTATGGCACATACAGGGCTCTCACGTCAGTGTGTTACTTTGTTACACCTTGTTTCTTGGTTATATTGCCTCCTCATGTATCTATCATCACATTATCCCCTCACACCGCAGCTCCGCCGCCATTTTGTGATTTTTACCTCAGAGCCACGATGTGTGAGCGGACAGAGAACAGGTCACGTGACGCTCACTGCGCGGGAAGAGCAACGGTCAGGAAGAACAAGACGCGGCTCCCAGCTTTACTCATCAGTGGGCGGGGCGATAGATTGATTGACGGGAGACGGTAACGAATTAGAAATGAGAGTTCTGTGACACGCAGGTACAAGCCCCGCCTTTGCCTGTGTTGACTCCGCCTCCTTTCATATCGGTGGTTCCTTTCTCCAGTTATGGCGGGAAGACATTTGTGAGGTAAATCTCCCTGAGGTGATGTCACATATAACACACGGATTATCACTGACCCTGAGGTGATGTCCGGCCTGTGGTCACATATAACACACAGATTATCACTGACCCTGAGGTGATGTCCGGCCTGTGGTCACATATAACACACAGATTATCACTGACCCTGAGGTGAGGTCCAGCCTGTGGTCACATATAACACACAGATTATCACTGACCCTGAGGTGATGTCACATATAACACACATATTATCACTGACCCTGAGGTAATGTCCAGCCTGTGATCACATATAACACACAGATTATCACTGACCCTGAGGTGATGTCACATATAACACACATATTATCACTGACCCTGAGGTGATGTCCGGCCTGTGGTCACATATAACACACAGATTATCACTGACCCTGAGGTGATGTCACATATAACACACATATTATCACTGACCCTGAGGTAATGTCCAGCCTGTGATCACATATAACACACAGATTATCACTGACCCTGAGGTGATGTCACATATAACACACGGATTATCACTGACCCTGAGGTGATGTCCGGCCTGTGGTCACATATAACACGAGGATTATCACTGACCCTGAGGTGATGTCCGGCCTGTGGTCACATATAACACGTGGACTATCACTGACCCTGAGGTGATGTCACATATAACACACATATTATCACTGACCCTGAGGTAATGTCCAGCCTGTGATCACATATAACACACAGATTATCACTGACCCTGAGGTGATGTCACATATAACACACGGATTATCACTGACCCTGAGGTGATGTCCGGCCTGTGGTCACATATAACACGAGGATTATCACTGACCCTGAGGTGATGTCCGTCCTGTGGTCACATATAACACGTGGATTATCACTGACCCTGAGGTGATGTCTGGCCTGTGGTCACATATAACACACAGATTATCACTGACTCTGAGGTGATGTCCGGCCTGTGGTCACATACAACACACAGATTATCACTGACCCTGAGGTGATGTCCGGCCTGTGGTCACATATAACACACAGATTATCACTGACCCTGAGGTAATGTCCGGCCTGTGGTCACATATAACACACAGATTATCACTGACCCTGAGGTAATGTCCGGCCTGTGGTCACATATAACACACAGATTATCACTGACCCTGAGGTGATGTCACATATAACACACGGATTATCACTGACCCTGAGGTGATGTCCGGCCTGTGGTCACATATAACACGTGGATTATCACTGACCCTGAGGTGATGTCCGGCCTGTGGTCACATATAACACGTGGATTATCACTGACCCTGAGGTGATGTCCGGTCTGTGGTCACATATAACACACGAATTATCACTGACCCTGAGGTGATGTCCGGCCTGTGGTCACATATAACACGTAGATTATCACTGATCCTGAAGTGATGTCCGGCTTGTGATCACATATAACACACAGATTATCACTGACCCTGAGGTGATGTCCGGCCTGTGGTCACATATAACACACAGATTATCACTGACCCTGAGGTGATGTCCAGCCTGTGGTCACATATAACACGAGGATTATCACTGACCCTGAGGTGATGTCCGGCCTGTGGTCACATATAACACACGGATTATCCATGACCCTGAGGTGATGTCCGGCCTGTGGTCACATACAACACACAGATTATCACTGACCCTGAGGTGATGTCCAGCCTGTGGTCACATATAACACGTGGATTATCACTGACCCTGAGGTGATGTCCGGCCTGTGGTCACATATAACACACAGATTATCACTGACCCTGAGGTGATGTCTGGCCTGTGGTCACATATAACACGAGGATTATCACTGACCCTGAGGTGATGTCCGGCCTGTGGTCACATATAACACAAGATTATCACTGACCTGAGGGATTCGCCTGTGGTCACATATACACAGATTATCACTGACTAGTGATGTCCGCTGGGTATATACACTGATTATCACTGACCTGAGGTGATGTCGCCTGTGGTCACATATAACACAGATTATCACTGACCTGAGGTGATGTCCGGCTGTGGTCACATATAACACAGGATTATCACTGCCTGAGGTGATGTCCGCCGTGTCACATATAACACTGGATTCACTGACCTAGGTATGTCCGGTGTGGTCACTATAACACGGATTATCATGACCTGAGGTGATGTCCGGCTGTGGTCACATATAACACGATTATCACGACCTGAGGTGTGTCCGGCTTGGTACATATAAACGGATTATCATGCCTGAGGTGATGTCCGCCTGTGGTCCATATAACACGTGGATTATCACTGACCCTGAGGTGATGTCGCTGTGGTCACATATAAACGGATTATCACTGACCTGGGTGATGTCCCCGTGGTCACATTAACACATATCACTGACCTGAGGTGATGTCCGGCCTGTGGTCACTTAACAGGTTATCACTGCCCTGAGGTGATGTCCGCCTGTGGTCACATTAACACGGATTATCACTGACCCTGAGGTGATGTCCGCCTGTGGTCACATATAACAGGATTATCCTGACCTGAGGTGATTCGCCTGTGGTCCTATAACACGATTATCACTACCTGAGGTGATGTCCGGCCTGTGGTCAATATAAACAGGATATCACTGACCCTGAGGTGATGTCGCTGTGGTCACATATACAGATTACATGACCGAGTGATGTCGCTGTGGTACATTACACGTTATATGACCTGAGGTGATGTCCCTGTGGTCCATATAAAGATTATCACTGACCCTGAGGTGATGTCCGGCCTGTGGTCACATATAACACGGATATCACTGACCCTGAGGTGATGCCGCCTGTGGTCACATATAACACGTTATCACTGACCCTGAGGTGATGTCCGCCTGTGGTCACATTAACACGGATTATCATGACCTGAGGTGATGTCGGCCTGTGGTCACATATAACACGATTATCACTGACCTGAGGTGATGTCGGCTGTGGTCCTATAACACGATTTCACTGACCTGAGGTGATGTCGCTGTGGTCACATATAACAGATTATCCTGACTGAGGTGATGTCCGGCTGTGGTCACATATAACACCGATTATCATGCCTGAGGATGTCGCTGTGGTCCATTAACACGGATTATCATGACCCTGAGGTGATGTCGCCTGTGGTCACATATAACAAGTATCACTGACCCTGAGGTGATGTCCGGCCTGTGGTCACATATAACACACGGATTATCACTGACCCTGAGGTGATGTCCGGCCTGTGGTCACATATAACACAGGATTATCACTGACCCTGAGGTGATGTCCGGCCTGTGGTCACATATAACACGTGGATTATCACTGACCCTGAGGTGATGTCCGGCCTGTGGTCACATATAACACACAGATTATCACTGACCCTGAGGTGATGTCCGGCCTGTGGTCACATATAACAGGGATTATCACTGACCCTGAGGTGATGTCCGGCCTGTGGTCACATATAACACACGATTATCACTGACCCTGAGGTGATGTCCGGCCTGTGGTCACATATAACACGTGGATTATCACTGACCCTGAGGTGATTCCGGCCTGTGGTCACATATAACACACGGATTATCACTGACCCTGAGGTGATGTCCGGCCTGTGGTCACATATAACACGAGGATTATCACTGACCCTGAGGTGATGTCCGGCCTGTGGTCACATATAACACAGTTATCACTGACCCTGAGGTGATGTCCGGCTGTGGTCACATATAACACATAGATTATCACTGACCCTGATGTGATATCCGCTGTGGTCACATATAACACAGATTATCACTGGCCCTGAGGTGATGTCCGCCTGTGGTCACATATAACACACAGATTATCACTGACCCTGAGGTGATGTCCTGCCTGTGGTCAATATAACACACGGATTATCACTGACCCTGAGGTGATGTCCGGCCTGTGGTCACATATAACACAAGGATTATCACTGACCCTGAGGTGATGTCCGTCCTGTGGTCACATATAACACGTATTATCATGACCCTGAGGTGATGTCCGCCTGTGGTCACATATAACACGTGGATTATCACTGACCTGAGGGGGGGGATTATCACTGACCTGAGGTGATGTCCGGCCTGTGGTCACATATAACACAAGGATTATCACTGACCCTGAGGTGATGTCCGTCCTGTGGTCACATATAACACGTGGATTATCACTGACCCTGAGGTGATGTCCGCCTGTGGTCACATATAACACGATTATCACTGACCCTGAGGTGATGTCCGCCTGTGGTCACATATAACACAGGGTTATCACTGACCCTGAGGTGATGTCCGGCCTGTGGTCACATATAACACAAGGATTATCACTGACCCTGAGGTGATGTCTGCCTGTGGTCACATATAACACGTGGATTATCACTGACCCTGAGGTGATGTCCGGCCTGGGTCACATATAACACGATTATCACTGACCCTGAGGTGATGTCCGTCCTGTGGTCACATATAACACGTGGATTATCACTGACCCTGAGGTGATGTCCGGCCTGTGGTCACATATAACACAGGATTATCACTGACCCTGAGGTGATGTCCGTCCTGTGGTCACATATAACACGTGGATTATCACTGACCCTGAGGTGATGTCCGGCCTGTGGTCACATATAACACGTGGATTATCACTGACCCTGAGGTGATGTCCGCTGTGGTCACATATAACACGTGGATTATCACTGACCCTGAGGTGATGTCCGGCCTGTGGTCACATATAACACACGGATTATCACTGACCCTGAGGTGATGTCCGGCCTGTGGTCACATATAACACGTGGATTATCATGACCCTGAGGTGATGTCCGGCCTGTGGTCACATTAACACGGATTATCATGCCCTGAGGTGATGTCCGGCCTGTGGTCACATATAAACACGGATTATCACTGACCCTGAGGTGATGTCCGGCCTGTGGTCACATATAACACAGGATATCACTGACCCTGAGGTATGTCCGGCCTGTGGTCACATATAACACAGATTATCACTGACCCTGAGGTGATGTCCGCCTGTGGTCACATATAACACCGGATTATCACTGACCCTGAGGTGATGTCCGCCTGTGGTCACATATAACACGGATTATCACTGACCCTGAGGTGATGTCCGGCCTGTGGTCACATATAACACACGATTATCACTGACCCTGAGGTGATGTCCGGCCTGTGGTCACATTAAACCAACGTGGATATCACACTGACCCTGAGGTGATGTCCGGCCTGTGGTCACATATAACACGATTATCACTGACCCTGAGGTGATGTCCGCCTGTGGTCACATATAAACACTGGATTATCACTGACCCTGAGGTGATGTCCGGCCTGTGGTCACATATAACACGGATTATCACTGACCCTGAGGTATGTCCGGCCTGTGGTCACATATAACACAGATTATCACTGACCCTGAGGTGATGTCCGGCCTGTGGTCACATATAACACGTGATTATCACTGACCCTGAGGTGATGTCCGGCCTGTGGTCACATATAACACCGGATTATCACTGACCCTGAGGTGATGTCCGGCCTGTGGTCACATATAACACAGGATTATCACTGACCCTGAGGTGATGTCCGCCTGTGGTCACATATAACACAGGATTATCACTGACCCTGAGGTGATGTCCGGCCTGTGGTCACATATAACACTGAGATTATCACTGACCCTGAGTGATGTCCGCCTGTGGTCACATATAACAACGGATTATCACTGACCCTGAGGTGATGTCCGGCCTGTGGTCACATATAACACTGGATTATCACTGACCCTGAGGTGATGTCCGGCCTGTGGTCACATATAACACACAGATTATCCATGACCCTGAGGTGATGTCCGGCCTGTGGTCACATATATCACACGGATTATCCATGACCCTGAGGTGATGTCCCGCCTGTGGTCCCATATAACACACGGATTATCACTGACCCTGAGGTGATGTCCGGCCTGTGGTCACATATAACACACGGATCATCACTGACCCTGAGGTGATGTCCGGCCTGTGGTCACATATAACACACGTTTTATCACTGACCCTGAGGTGATGTCCGGCCTGTGGTCACATATAACACACGGATTATCACTGACCCTGAGGTGATGTCCGGCCTGTGGTCACATATAACACACGGATTATCACTGACCCTGAGGTGATGTCCGGCCTGTGGTCACATATAACACACAGATTATCACTGACCCTGAGGTGATGTCCGGCCTGTGGTCACATATAACACGTGGATTATCACTGACCCTGAGGTGATGTCCGGCCTGTGGTCACATATAACATGCAGATTATCACTGACCCTGAGGTGATGTCCGGCCTGTGGTCACATATAACACATGGATTATCACTGACCCTGAGGTGATGTCCGGCCTGTGGTCACATATAACACGTGGATTATCACTGACCCTGAGGTGATGTGCGGCCTGTGGTCACATATAACACGAGGATTATCACTGACCCTGAGGTGATGTCCGGCCTGTGGCCACATATAACACGGGGATTATCACTGACCCTGAGGTGATGTCCGGCCTGTGGTCACATATAACATGCAGATTATCACTGACCCTGAGGTGATGTCCGGCCTGTGGTCACATATAACACACGGATTATCACTGACCCTGAGGTGATGTCCGGCTTGTGGTCACATATAACACGTGGATTATCACTGACCCTGAGGTGATGTCCGGCCTGTGGTCACATATAACACACAGATTATCACTGACCCTGAGGTGATGTCCGGCCTGTGGTCACATATAACACGTGGATTATCACTGGCCCTGAGGTGATGTCCGGCCTGTGGTCACATATAACACACAGATTATCACTGACCCTGAGGTGATGTCCGGCCTGTGGTCACATATAACGAGGATTATCACTGACCCTGAGGTGATGTCCGGCCTGTGGTCACATATAACACACAGATTATCACTCACCCTGAGGTGATGTCCGGCCTGTGGTCACATATAACACAAGGATTATCACTGACCCTGAGGTGATGTCCGTCCTGTGGTCACATATAACACGTGGATTATCACTGACCCTGAGGTGATGTCCGTCCTGTGGTCACATATAACACGTGGATTATCACTGACCCTGAGGTGATGTCCAGCCTGTGGTCACATATAAAACGTGGATTATCACTGACCCTGAGGGATGTCCAGCCTGTGGTCACATATAACACACGGATTATCACTGACCCTGAGGTGATGTCCGGCCTGTGGTCACATATAACACAAGGATTATCACTGACCCTGAGGTGATGTCCGTCCTGTGGTCACATATAACACACAGATTATCACTGACCCTGAGGTGATGTCCGGCCTGTGGTCACATATAACACACAGATTATCACTGACCCTGAGGTGATGTCCGGCCTGTGGTCACATATAACACGTGGATTATCACTGACCCTGAGGTGATGTCCAGCCTGTGGTCACATATAACACACAGATTATCACTGACCCTGAGGTGATGTCCGGCCTGTGGTCACATATAACACGTGGATTATCACTGGCCCTGAGGTGATGTCCGGCCTGTGGTCACATATAACACACAGATTATCACTGACCCTGAGGTGATGTCCGGCCTGTGGTCACATATAACGAGGATTATCACTGACCCTGAGGTGATGTCCGGCCTGTGGTCACATATAACACACAGATTATCACTGTCCCTGAGGTGATGTCCGGCCTGTGGTCACATATAACACGTGGATTATCACTGACCCTGAGGTGATGTCCGGCCTGTGGTCACATATAACACGAGGATTATCACTGACCCTGAGGTGATGTCCGGCCTGTGGTCACATATAACACACAGATTATCACTGACCCTGAGGTGATGTCCGGCCTGTGGTCACATATAACACGTGGATTATCACTGACCCTGAGGTGATGTCCGGCCTGTGGTCACATATAACACACAGATTATCACTGACCCTGATGTGATGTCCGGCCTGTGGTCACATATAACACATGGATTATCACTGACCCTGAGGTGATGTCCGGCCTGTGGTCACATATAACACACAGATTATCACTGACCCTGAGGTGATGTCCGGCCTGTGGTCACATATAACACGTGGATTATCACTGACCCTGAGGTGATGTCCGGCCTGTGGTCACATATAACACACAGATTATCACTGACCCTGATGTGATGTCCGGCCTGTGGTCACATATAACACATGGATTATCACTGACCCTGAGGTGATGTCCGGCCTGTGGTCACATATAACATGAGGATTATCACTGACCATGAGGTGATGTCCGGCCTGTGGTCACATATAACACACAGATTATCACTGACCCTGAGGTGATGTCCGGCCTGTGGTCACATATAACACGTGGATTATCACTGACCCTGAGGTGATGTCCGGCCTGTGGTCACATATAACACACAGATTATCACTGACCCTGAGGTGATGTCCGGCCTGTGGTCACATATAACACGTGGATTATCACTGACCCTGAGGTGATGTCCGGCTTGTGATCACATATAACACACAGATTATCACTGACCCTGAGGTGATGTCCGGCCTGTGGTCACATATAACACACAGATTATCACTGACCCTGAGGTGATGTCCGGCCTGTGGTCACATATAACACGTGGATTATCACTGACCCTGAGGTGATGTCCGGCCTGTGGTCACATATAACACACAGATTATCACTGACCCTGAGGTGATGTCCAGCCTGTGGTCACATATAACACACAGATTATCACTGACCCTGAGGTGATGTCCGGCCTGTGGTCACATATAACACACGGATTATCACTGACCCTGAGGTATTCCAGCCTGTGGTCACATATAACACACAGATTATCACTGACCCTGAGGTGATGTCCGGCCTGTGGTCACATATAACACACGGTCCATCCAAATGCTCTCTAGCAAACTTCAGATGGGCCTAGAAATGTAATGGCTTAAACAATGAGACATGTCTGGCACTGGAGGATCTGACTCCCTGGCGGTGCAGTGCGTTACTGATGGTAGCCTGTGTTACGTTGGTTCCAGCTCTCTGTAGGTCATTCACTAGGTCCCTCCATGTGGTTCTGGATATTTGCTCACCGTTCTTGAGATCATTGTGACCATACGGGGGGAGATCTTGTGTGGTGCCCCAGATTGAGGGAGATTATCAGTGGTCTTGTATGTCTTCCATTTTCTAATTATTGCTCTCACAGTTGATTTCTTCACACAAAGCTGCTTTTCTATTGTATATTCAGTCTTCCCAGCCTGGTGCAGGTCTACAATGTTGTTTCTGGTGTCCTTCGACAGCTCTTTGGTCTTCACCATAGTGGAGGTTGGAGTGTGACTGTTTGAGGTTGAGGACAGATGTCTTTTATACTGATAAGGTCACAGAGATGCCAGTACTGCAGGTAATGAGAGGAGGACAGAGGAGCCTCTTAAAGAAGAAGTTACAGGTCTGTGAGAGACAGAAATCTCGCTTGTTTGTAGGTGACCAAATACTTATTTTCCACCAAAATTTGAAACAAAAATTATTTCCATATCAGACAATGGGATTTTCAGGATTTATTTTCTCATTTTGTCTCTCATAGTTGAGGTCACCTATGATGTCAATTACAGGCCGACCTCAGCGTGTTAAGTGCACAATTGGTGGCTGACTAAATACTTTTTTTTACCCACTGTATATATACGTGCACGAAAGACCCCGGTGTAGGAAGCGATATATGAAACAATCCATGATGGAGCTATAACATGGTGGTGAATGCTGACATGAGGAGCTGATTGTCACTTACCATTATTGTTTATATCACCCCAGCCGGATACCCAGCAGTCCATACCAGCGGGGAAGGTGACGGAGGCGGCGGGCAGACAGATTGGCTTGATGTTATTTGTGAAGTTAACCGGACTAGAGAGGTTCAGCAGAGCGATGTCCCAATTGTTAAAACTATCCATATACTTTTCATGAATTATGATCGTCTCCAGACTACGATTGACTACATTAGGACTTTGAACATCAAGCTTGTTGGCTCCTAATAACACATGGTAATTACTAATGTTGCGATCACTGTGGAGCAGAGAAAATGATGTTAGAATATAAATATATAACTTCCGGGGATCATATTCACCCCATATCCCACCGGACACCACCCAACTACACAATTATCATCTAATGTCCTTCTCCAAATATATAGAGTTCTGTAGGGGTGTGAATGTGTAAAGCTTTATTTATTCTTCATGGTAGATGAGCAGATTTCAAAAGAATGATTTTGTGATACTCTGGTTGGAAATGTGGATGCCTTATACCGTATATACCGTATGTTGGGCCGCCCTGTGGCTGTGATGTGAATTGCAGCCTAGTGAGATTTTTACTTGCATATCACCATATTGGATTGAATTTGCACAGGGAAATTTCAAGATCTTAACCAAGTTTGCACAAAGAAAATTACTGTATGTAAAAAAGGTTGTCTTGACCAAATTATTGATGATCCGTCTGGAGGATAGGTCATCAATATGAGATCATTGAGGGTCTGACCATCAGCTGAAAACTGCTCCATCAGCTGCTGGAACTAAGGAATGCACAAAGAGGGACACAGCGGCTCCATATTTTTCCTTGTGGTCACTTCCAAGTGCTTCACTTTATCTTTAATTGACTTAATTAAACTACTTACTTAATCAATTATTAATTAATTGACATTAGCTGACTTCATGAAAAATAAACAATTTGATATAGAGATGTTATTTAAAGTCTGATCAATGTCCTACATACAATCTCTCGTCTCTTGTTGCTTGTACCTGAAGAACATCTCTAGAATCCACCCTTTTCTCACCATGGAAACAACAAAATCCCTCACACTGGCCCTGATCCATTTCCGCCTTGATTATTGTAATTCTCTATTAATTGGCCTCCCTTTCAGTAGGCTTTTTCCTCTCCAGTCCATCCTTAATGTAGCAGCCAGGGTCATTTATCTGGCTAACCATTACTCAGATGCTTCCGCTCTGTGCCAGTCATTGCACTGACTGCCCATACACTATAGGATCTGGTCTGTGCCAGTAATTTCACTGGCTGCCCATACACTATACGATCCGCTCTGTGCAAATCATTGCACTGGTTGCTCATACACTATAGGATCAGCTCTGTGTCAGTCATTACACTGGCTGCCCACACATTATAGGATCCGCTCTGTGCCAGTCATTGCACTGGCTGCCCATATATTAAAGGATCCGCTCTGTGCCAGTCATTGCACTGGCTGCCCATATATTATAGGATCCAATTCAAATTGCTTGTTCTCACCCACAAAGCTCTTCAAAGTGCGGCACCTCCCTACCTCTCTCCCCTTATCTCTGTCTATCACCCCGCCCTTCCTCTTCACAGTGCAGCACCTCCCTACCTCTCTCCCCTTATCTCTGTCTATCATCCCACCCGGCCTCTTCGCTCTGGAAGTGACTTTAGACTCACTTCTGCATTAATCCGAACCTCCCACTTCCAATTCCAAGACTTCTCCCGAGATGCACTAATTCTCTGGAATGCCCCACCCCAAGAAATTAGGTCTATCCACATTTACATAGTTTCAGGCACTCCCTAAAAACACATCTTTTTAGTGCGGCCTATCATTTTCCTATTTATTTTCATCTTCCTGACTGACTGACCTGCACACAGCTTATCTTCTCAGCAAAGGGTGGGAGAGGGTCATTACCTGATGAAGGCGGAGTTTACCGCTGAAACGCGTTGTGAAGACCCTGAGCACAGTAAATGTAAGGATTGCTTTAATTAATTGTCTCCTATTAATTTTTCTGAGCACCCCATGTAACCGCTGAAATCTCTCGTATATTCTCTACTTACTGTGAAAATGCCACAAAGTATCTCACCTACAATACACCAAACAGCACAGAGACAAGCCTCCAAATTTCTGGAACAAGGTCATTTGGAGGGATGAGACCAAAATCAAACTTTTTGGCCACAACCATAAACGTTACATTTGGAGAGGAGTCAACAAGGCCTATGATGAAAGGAACACCATTCCTACAGTAAAGCACAGAGGTGGATCACTGATAATGTGTGAGCTACAAAGGCACAGGAAATGGTCAAAGTTGAAGTAAAGATGAATGCAGCACGTTATCAGCAAATACTGGAGGCAGATTTGTACTCATCAGCCCAGAAGCTGCACATGAGATGTACTTGGATGTTCCAACATGAGAACAATCCAAAACACAAGGCCAAGTTGACCTGTCATTGTCTACAGCAGAACAAGGTGAAGGTTCTGGAGTGGCCTCTCAGTCTCCTGACCTCAATATAATTGAGCAGCTCTGGGGAGAACTCAAGCAAAGCGCAGATCATGCAAGAAAGCCCAGGAATTTACAGGAACTGGAGGCTTTTTACCTAGAAGAACAGGCGCTTTACCATCTGAGGAAAGAAAGAGCCTCATCCACAACTACCACAAATCACCTCAAGCTGTCATTGATGTTACAGGGGGCAATACACCGGATTAAGAACCGATGGGAATTGGATCAGGGTATTTGGATGTTTTTGATTTCATTATGATTTATAAAGAGAAAACACAGTAGATGACAATAAATGTCTTCACCCAACCTCTAACCATGAGGGGAAAAAAGAGAGAATGTGTTATCATTCATATTGTCTGAAAAAAGGCCGAGAAAGCAAAAAGTCTACTGGGGTTTGGAGACTGAGGAGCACAACTGTAAATTAATCTGTACCTAACATCGTAAGTAAAATTGAAAAAATTATAGACTTAAATTTCAGGGCAAAACACCAGATTTATCATTACGGATGACGGATATTCCTAGAAGAATGCAATAATAGTCAATCTAAATGTGGTGGGGATCGATAACATCCATTCACCAAACAATACATGAGCCCGACACCACTCCATTAATACGAAAATAAAAAGTCTCAAAAAATGGCGACACAACCAACTTTTCCAAATATTTTTCCACCATCACCATTAAAACGTTAGAAATCCTGTTTTTGGGTCATTTCTATGGCACAATGAAAACCATAAAATAATGGTAATTTCGCTTTTTTTACGATCTGTAGTAAAGTGAATTGTGTCAGTCAAATCTACAATTCATTATGCTAAAAAACCAGACTCATACTGAATAATGAAATCGTTATGACTCCTGAAAGACGGGAATGAAAAATGGAATTGGAAAAACTGAAAACGGTCTTGGATGGTGGGGGAGGTGTGTCAGGTATATATTAAGACATAGAATATCCAGGATGACAGTGGACTACTGAGATAGGTAAACCCAGAACACTTACATATTTACACAATGGGCAGCGGTCAGCACCCACTGGTCTGTGATCAGGGAGCCACCACATATATGGTAGAAGCCATTTTCTGTTCTGTACTGCAGACTGATTTGCCACGGCCATGCTCCAACCAAAGCATCTGTGCCACCAACTATGCGGCCGGTGTCCTGTGGGGTGGAGCCACAGACCGATTCGGAATCTACAAGGCTGGGAATAGCTGAAAAGAAAGATGAATACAAGTCATTAGTAGCCAAAGATCCAGCGTTACTACAGGCATGAAGCATGTCCGAGGGACTACTGTGGTGCAGACTACAATTACGGTATGCAAGAAGAGGTGGCAAACAAAAAGGGATGATTTTATTAACAGGCAAGGAATGATTATGGTACAACAGGTTCAAAGGAGTATACTGTGGCAAAAAGGTAATTTAACAAGTTTTTGTATTCTCTGGCTGGGCTGCTCAATAGCATGGTGCTCCAACTATTACAAGATATCACACAGAGAATTCCAAACAACCGAAAACTATTAAGAAAACTACTCTATGCTTATAACCTCACTGGTCTCTACTAGACGGGCCACACGGCTGCCGTGTTCTCACTGTTGAGGCCTATGCTATGCCCTGACGTGTGCACACTCAGAGACAAACTCACGCTGATGTTGGAGGCGCAAGTTCTGTCCTGGGGGCACCCAACAGTCTTGTTCGATGGTGTGCACTTTTCCTTGCCGGTCAGTGAGACATAGTCTTCTTCTTGCTTCACGGTCCTTGAGGTCCTCCTGGGGTCTGTAAGTCCCATTCTTGATCATATGCAGGACCACCAACTCTTCATTACTCCTCAGTACAGCACATGGCAGTCACCATGACCTTTCAAACAGATAGACGAGCTGCTTCTATCAGCAGCAAAGCTCTCTGCTCCTACAGGCTGAATTCTCCCCTTTGTAGCCTCAGCCAGTTCCATTAGCACAGTTTTAGAAGGGGGAGCAGAACATCCATCACACAGCACACAGGAGGCACTGTCTCTTAAAGTGGCAGCGTGCTTTTAACTGTTTCATAGCAGTGACAACCCCTACAGACACATCACTGCCATCCTCCTAACATCACAAGATTTTTCGGATGAAGAACCTTTATGTCAGGAGACAGCAGCGCAGGACATAAAGGTACTTCGTCTGAAAAATCTTGTGACTTAAGCACCGCATCCTGTGGAAGTACGGTCCCTGCAGCAGCTGTTTTTTTCTGAGCGATTACGCTGGTTGTGTGCTACACAACCGCACCAGTTGAGCAATACTAATATTATAATTTTCATACCTGTCTATAAAGGATAAGACCCTATTTGCGCATTCTCAACCCTTTAGACATATCCTCCTAACATGGCCACCAACTATCACCAAACATCTAGGGGCTCCAATAAAGGTCAGCAAATCTCAGGCTTCACTGACTAAGGTGTTCCATGAGGTTTCTTCATTCATTGAGATAGGGAATAGGTAATGAGGAGTCGGAAAATAGATGTGAATGGATGAACTACATCTACAGACAGACTCTGCTAATGGTCGCCCCTACGCACGTTACGTGGGGTTTCCTGTTTTGTTGTGCGCAACTTCTTCAAGCTCTTGAAAACATCATAAAGGTATTTTTCTGACTTGTAACCTCAGTCAGGTTAATGTGATTAAAGTATTCTGTAGGATCTAATCCTAGCAAAACATAGATTGAAAACTTCATTTTTTGCTATACTTCACGTGATTCACAAACGTGTTTTCAAGACTGAGGATCATCATACATGAGGAGAGAACTAATTATGTAACTGGTTTGTAATCCTTCTGTGTAAATTATTTGTTTTAATGGTTGCAATTCAAATCGCCTCTGGCAGCCTTGTACTGTCAGTTTATTGAATGGAATCCAGTAATAGAGAAGGCGGCTGACTTTTCCCAGCACGCCGCCCTATTCTTAGAGACACGCATCCTGCATGTATAGACTTGGCCTGGAAATGTTTCTCCTTACCTGATTATAACCACAGACTGCTGAGGATCGTCCTGTTCTGCCAGGAACCGTTCTGCAGACCACCTAACCAGGGCTTATGGTGGATAACATCCCCCCAAATAGATACACTTGTCATTATCACCATTAGGTGACTGCATAGGTGTAATTATTAACATTCTCTTTTGTAAGATTACGCTTAGATCTTGCACAGTGTTGTCGCCTTTCTTTTTACTCCTATCCTCAGGGTAACTTCTTTATCTACAAGGGATGGGTGAGGATACAGAAGGTGAGGAGAGAGGACCCTGCCAATGAGGGCTCACAGTCTGCAAGGAATGGGTGAGGATACAGTAGGCGAGGAGAGAGGACCCTACCCACAAAGGCTCACAGTCAACAAGGGATGGGTGAGGATACAGTAGGTGAGTAGAGAGAACCCTGCCCATGAGGGCTCACAGTCTGCAAGGAATGGGTGAGGATACAGTAGGCGAGGAGAAAGGACCCTGCCCACAAAGGCTCACAGTCTACAAGGGATGGGTGAGAATAGAGTAGGTGAGAAGAGAGGACCCTGCTCATGAAGACTCACAGTCTACAAAGGATGGTTGAGGAAATAGTAGGTGAGGAGAGAGGGCACTGCCCACAATGGCTCACAGTCTACAAGGAATGGGTGAGGATACAGTAGGTGAGGAGAGAGCACCCTTCCTGAGAGGGCTCAAGGCCAATAAGGGATAGGTGAGGATACAGTATGTGAGGAGAAGACACTGCCTGTGTGGGCTCACAGTCTACAAGGGATGGGTGAGGATACAGTAGGTGAGGAGAGAGGACCCTGCCCACGAGGGTTCCCAGTCTACAAGGGATGGGTGAGGATACAGTAGGTGAGGAGAGAGGACCCTGCACGCAAGGATTCACAGTCTACAAGGGATTGGTGAGGATACAGTAGGTGAGGAGAGAGGACCCTGACCATGAAGGCTTTCAGTCTACAAGGGATGGGTGAGAATACAATAGGTGTGGAGAGAGGACCCTGACCACGAGGGCTCACAGTCTAAAAGGGATGGGTGAGGATACAGTAGATGAGGAGAGAGGACCCTACCCACGAGGGCTCAGTCTACAAGGGATGGGTGAGAATACAATAGGTGTGGAGAGAGGACCCTGACCACGAGGGCTCACAGTCTACAAGAGATGGGTGAGGATACAGTAGGTGAGGAGAGAGGACCCTGCCCATGAGGACTCATAGTCTACAAGGGATGAGTGAGGATACAGTAGGTGAGGAGAGAGACCCTGCCCATGAGGGCTTACAGTCTTCAAGGGAAGAGTGAGGATACAGTAGGTGAGGAGAGAGGACCCTGCCTGTGAGGGCTCAAGGTCTACAAGATATGGATGAGGATACACACGATCTCGCTATGTTTGACACTTAGCAGCGACCAGGCCCCCGCTGTGAGATCGCTGGTCGTGTCAGAGTCACCTGGACCATTTTTTGATTGTTGGGGTCCCGCTGGTCAGCATGCATCGGTGTGTTTGACAGGGAGAACGACCAACGACCCTGAGAAACAGGGTCCTAACGACCTCCGTATCATTCCAGATTATTGCTGCGGCGCTGGTGAGATCTGACTGTTTTACATCTCACCAGCGACCACATAGTGATGCACCAACGATCCCTACCAGGTCGTATCGTTGTCAGGATCGCTGGTGCGTCGCCAAGTGTGACGGTACCCTAAGAAGAGACGATGGCCGGGTAAAAGACAATCAGAAGAAGATGGTGCAAAATAAATTACCCTACATTCTACATAACATCCAAATATCAATGGTGGTAGAGCTCATGGATAATGTAGTACATGTTACTTTCACCACTATGTAAAACAGATGCTATATACACAGCGAGTCCCTTACCGATATGTAGGATTAACAGGACACAGAGCAGGGTCTTCTCCATGTCATCACTTTCTCTTCTCTTCCTGGTGATCAGTTGACTCCTCGAAGCTCATCAGATATTGTAGGAATGGTGAGATGTGAAGTTCTGACTCTGATCTACAGGAAATCATTGATTCTTCTCTTTTTATGAATTTCATTCAATCTAATTTTATAACTTAGAACATTTTCACTTTCTTTTCTGTAGGTAGAATCTGATAATATCCAAATGTATTTGTCAGTCGAAGTCCACATGTTCAACCACCATCTGTTAATTGCTGATATGGAATTTAATGATACAGTAGAGAATCCACAGAGCAGGATGATGCGGTGTCTGATCTCAGAGGACTCGGCACTGACCTTCCTGTTTCTGTATCTCCAATTTATTATATTATAGCTATAATGATAAAGATACTTTTAAAAAATCCCACCCATAAATTCTTATGGATTTTTAAAGTCACAAATTATGACCTTATGAACTATATACTGCTATCATTAATCCCTTCTATCAACCTGATGTCACCGTACTAGGCATGAGGAAGAGTCCCATAAAGCACGAGGATTTGGTGCTTCTAATGAATGCGCCCAATTCTGGGGCAGCTGCAGGCTGCTATTCTTTAGCCTGTGAGGGGGGGGTGGGGGCAATAACTATGGTCCCCACCTTGCTTTGTGCCCCCCTCTATTCTCTGTGTTGTGGTGGACTTTGTGCCCCCTCTCTTCTCTATGGTGTGGTGGACTTTGTGCCCCCTCTCTTCTCTATGTTGTGGTTGACTTTGTGCCCCCTCTCTTCTCTACATTGTGGTGGACTTTGTTCTTCCTCTCTTCTCTATGGTGTGGTGGACCTTGCACTGTCTCTCTTCTCTATGTTGTGGTGGACTTTGTGCCCCCTCTCTTCTCTATGTTGTGGTGGACTTTGTGTCCCCTCTCTTCTCTATGTTGTGGTGGACTTTGTGCCCCCTCTCTTCTCTATGTTGTGGTGGACTTTGTGCCCCCCTCTTCTCTATGTTCTGGTGGACTTTGTGCCCCCTCTCTTCTCTATGTTGTGGTGGACTTTGTGCCCCCTCTCTTCTCTATGTTGTGGTGGACTTTGTGCACTTTTCTCTTCTCTATGTTGTGATGGACTTTGTGCCCCCTCTCTTCTCTATGTTGTGGTGGACTTTGTGCCCCCTCTGTTCTCTATGTTGTGGTGGACTTTGTGCACTTTTCTCTATGTTGTGGTGGACTTTGTGCCCCCTCTCTTGTCTATGTTGTGATGGACTTTGTGCCCCCTCTGTTCTCTATGTTGTGGTGGACTTTGTGCACTTTTCTCTATGTTGTGGTGGACTTTGTGCCCCCTCTCTTCTCTATGTTGTGATGGACTTTGTGCCCCCTCTCTTCTCTATGTTGTGATGGACTTTGTGTCCCCTCTGTTCTCTATGTTGTTGTGGACTTTGTGCACTTTTCTCTTCTCTATGTTGTGATGGACTTGGTGCCCCCTCTCTTCTCTATGTTGTGGTGGACCTTGCACTGTCTCTCTTCTCTATGTTGTGGTTGACTTAGTGCCCCCTCTCTCTTCTCTATGTTGTGGTGGACTTTGTGCCCCTCTCTTCTCTATGTTGTGGTTGACTTAGTGCCCCCTCTCTCTTCTCTATGTTGTGGTGGACTTTGTGCCCCTCTCTTCTCTATGTTGTGGTGGACTTTGTGCCCTTTTCTCTTCTCTATGTTTTGTTGCACTTTGTGCCCCCTCTCTTCTCTATGTTGTGGTGGACTTTGTGCCCCCTCTCTTCTCTATGTTGTGGTGGACTTTGTGCCCCCTCTCTTCTCTATGTTGTGGTGGACTTTGTGCCCCCTCACTTCTCTATGTTGTGGTGGACTTTGTGCCCTCTCTCTTCTCTATGTTGTGGTGGACTTTGTGCCCCCTCTCTTCTCTATGTTGTGGTGGACTTTGTGCCCCCTCTCTTCTCTATGTTGTGATGGACTTTGTGCCCCCTCTCTTCTCTATATTGTGGTGGACTTTGTGCCCCCTCTCTTCTCTATGTTGTGGTTGACTTAGTGCCCCCTCTCTCTTCTCTATGTTGTGTTGGACTTTGTGCCCCCTCTCTTCTCTATGTTGTGGTGGACTTTGTGCCCTTTTCTCTTCTCTATGTTTTGTTGCACTTTGTGCCCCTTCTCTTCTCTATGTTGTGGTGGACTTTGTGCCCCCTCTCTTCTCTATGTTGTGATGGACTTTGTGCCCCCTCTCTTCTCTATGTTGTGGTGGACTTTGTGCCCCCTCTCTTCTTTATGTTGTAGTGGACTTTGTGCCCCCTCTCTTCTTTATGTTGTAGTGGACTTTGTGCCCCCTCTCTTCTCTATGTTGTGATGGACTTTGTGCCCCCTCTCTTCTTTATGTTGTAGTGGACTTTGTGCCCCCTCTCTTCTCTATGTTGTAGTGGACTTTGTGCCCCCTCTCTTCTCTATGTTGTAGTGGACTTTGTGCCCCCTCTCTTCTCTATGTTGTGGTGAACTTTGTGCCTCCTCTCTTCTCTATGTTGTGGTGGACTTTGTGCCCCCTCTCTTCTCTATGTTGTGGTGGACTTTGTGCCCCTTCTCTATGTTGTGGTGGACTTTGTGTCCCTCTCTTCTCTATGTTGTGGTGGACTTTGTGCCCCCCTCTCTTCTCTATGTTGTGGTGGACTTTGTGCCCCCCTCTTCTCTATGTTGTGGTGGACTTTGTGCCTCCTCTCTTCTCTATGTTGTGGTGGACTTTGTGCCCCTTCTCTTCTCTATGTTGTGGTGGACTTTGTGCCCCCCTCTCTTCTCTATTTTGTAGTGGACTTTGTGCCCCCCCTCTTCTCTATGTTGTGGTGGACTTTGTGCCCCCCCTCTTCTCTATGTTGTGGTGGACTTTGTGTCCCCTCTCTTCTCTATGTTGTGGTGGACTTTGTGCCCCCCCCTCTTCTCTATGTTGTGGTGGACTTTGTGTCCCCTCTCTTCTCTATGTTTTGTTGCACTTTGTGCCCCCCTCTCTTCTCTGTTTTGTTGCACTTTGTGCCCCCTTTCTTAAATTAATAGTAAATAAATATAACCAGCTCACCAATCTGTTGGCTTCTGGATTCACTCTGCTGTCATCATCCAGGAGGTCCACACACGGATAGGGTGGGAGGTCACCGCACTTTAGACATATATGATGTAGAGGGGTATCCGGCGAAGAACCGTAAGTCCAGATTATATTAAAATATAACTTCTATTCTATTAAGCATAAAGATCCTGAAAATAGTAAAACTGGCTGTTAAGTCAAGCAGGCATAGACTAGACTACAGGTTTTGCCTGTTTAAGCCTTTATTGTGTTCTGTTGGTATGTGGAGTTTGCTGCCATTTATATAAAACCTATATGGTGACGACACCACAGGGAGTTCACCCAATTAAATAAGGGAGTAGTTCCCTCAAATTCACAAGAAATCTTTGGAAACCAAGGAGGGAATCAAGTATAAATTTACGGCATATAATCACTAATTAAATATTTCACAATGGGATTCACAATAATAAAAAAGATCATATTTCACATAATACATAAAAGCGTATATTCCTCAATCAGCTGTTGTTGCTACAGGTAGGAAATTGATTACTAGAATGTTATAAGACATCTCTGAGTAGAACACATACTGAAAAATAATATATATATTCCACAAATAACAATAATAATTAAATATTGTCAAATTTATATCGTAAAACATATTTACTATATTAGTAATAGAATATAGACACTGGCAGTCAACTTATTAAAAACAAGATGGAAGCTTGATGCTATCACATTGGTTTGGCAGTGTCATGATGATGGGGGATGGGATCTTTGGTGCTGCGGTTGGCACATGTCTCTATGGCTCACCCTGTGTGTGTTCTCTGATTCCCCACCTGTGCTGTCTCTCTTCCCCCCTGTGCTTTCTCTCTGCCCCCCTGTGCTGTCTCTCTGCCCCTACCTGTGCTTTCTCTCAGCCCCCCATCTTTGCTGTCTCCCCCCCATGTTGTTGCTCTCTAGCTCCTCCATTGCTGTCTCTCTGCTCTTCCCCTGTGGTTGCTATGCATTCCCCCTGTGCTTGCTCTCATACTGCAGGGGAGAGCAGGGAGGGTGAGGCAGAGCAGGGGCAGAACAGGGGTGGAGCGGGGTAGAGCAGACAGTGTGGGGCAGAGCACAGTTGAGCAGAGTGGGGAAGAGTGGGGCGGAGCAGAGTGGGGCAGATCAGAGTGGGATAAGAGCAGAGTAGGGACAAGCAGGGGCAGAGCTGGGCAGGGGTAGAGCAGCAGCAGCGAGGGGGCAGAGCAGGGAGATTAGGGCAGAGCAGAGTATGGAAGAGCTGGGGCTGTAGTGAACTTTTTGCCCCATCTCTTTATGTTGTGGTAGACTTTGTGCTCCCTCTCTTCTCTGTGTAGTAAAGAGCTTTGTGTCCCCTCTCTATTCTATGTTGTGGTGAATGCTGTGCCCTGCTCTATTCTCTATTTTGTGGTAGACTTTATACCCCACTGTCTTCTCTATGTTGTGTTGGACTTTGTGTCCCCTGTCTTTTCTATGTTGTGTTGGACTTTTTGCCCCCCCACCCTTTCTATTTTCTATGTAGTGGTTGACTTTGTGCCGCTCTCTTCTCTATGTTGTGGTGCAATTCGTCCCCCCCCCCCTTCTCTATGATGGTATTGGACTTTATGCCCCTGCTCTACTCTATGTTATGGTGGACTATGTGCTCCCTCTCTTCTCTATATAGTGGTGGACTTTGTGCCCCCTCTTTTCTCTATGTTGTGGTGGACTTTGTGCCCCCCTCTCTTCTCTATATTGTGGTGGACTTTGTGCCCCCTCTCTTCTCTATGTTGTGGTGGACTTTGTGCCCCTCTCTTCTCTATATAGTGGTGGACTTTGTGCCCCCACTTTTCTCTATGTTGTGGTGGACTATGTGGTCCCTCTCTTTTATTTGTTGTGATGAACTTTGTGCTACCCTCTGTTCTCTATGTTGTGATGGATTTTGTACCCCCTCTCTCTCTTCCATTTGATGCGGTGGACTTTGTGCCCCCTCTCTTCTCCATATAGTGATGGATTTTGTGCTCCCTCTCTTCTCTATGTTTCTGTGGTGTTAGGACTTTGGATCTCTATTGACATTCTGTGCATTTTGCCCATTTTTAAAATGGGGTCCACTGCTTCATTTTTGATCATGTGATCCTCCAGTCTGCAGTTATAAACCTCAGCCTACTGTCCCCCTGTTCTTGAGTATTCAGCTTGAATTCCAGGCTTTCTGTGCTTTCCAAGTGTGCTCCAGCTACTGCTGATCCACTCCATCTTTTCCAGCAACTGCATTGGTCTCCAGCAATCTCAACAGTCTCAGCTAGTTTCCTGCTTGCAGCCGTCTGTGTTTAGTTCCTGACTTTGCTCCAGCTTCACAAGCCCTCAGTCATGTAAGCCTTGTGTGCCTTGCTAGATCTAAATGAACTATGGTTTATAGTTCAATTACAGCTCTATAGACATTGTCCCTCTTTAAAAGCTGTACTGCTCAAATAAGAATGGGACTTGTTTTTCTAGGGATTGCACTTTCCAGGAGTGTTTGTGATTATAGGACTGTGTTTTTCTCCATTGGTTTCTCCCAGTGAGAGTCATGTTCAGAGACTTTTGTGTTTGTTATCTTCCTAGAAGAGACTTTCTCTGTTACCTGTTTGATGAACTTTTTAATTTGCTGCATAACACATTATATCTGCCATGTGTGATAAATATAGACTTGTTTGTTCACCTTAAAACTTTGGTTCCAGTGTGTTTGCTGTGCTCCCTTTGCTAATAGATCACTAAGTAATCCTACAACATATTACAGGATACTCAAGCCATTAAGGGATCTGTTGTTGTATGGCTTCTGAACCAAAATTAGATCAGCAGTTTGCTATAATCAGATCTTTGTAAGAGGATGTGAAAAGACTACAAAGTAAGATAGCAGGCATTGAACATAATGGACAAGTGTTTGGACAAACTTGGCAAAACCTGAGCAACCGAATGACAACTCAGGAAAGTAAACTTGCTATATTAGTATGGGCAGGCGGTCTCAAATTACTCCACAAGGTTTAGGAATCAATATCCAAGGCTTTTGGTAGGGAAATATCGCCTTATAACAGGCATTAAACCCTGTCACTTATCTTGATGACAGGAGCTCAGCAGACAACGATCCTACTCCATAACTCAGCAGGCTATGTCCCCATGTTTCTCCTTACCTGATTATAACCACGGACGGCTGAGGATCGTCCTGTGCTGCCAGGAACCGTTTTGCAGACCACCTAACCAGGGCTTATGGTGGATAACATCCCCCCAAACAGATACACTTGTCATTATCACCATAAGGTGACTGCATAGGTGTAATTATTAACATTCTCTTTGTAAGATTACGCTTAGATCTTGCACAGTGTTGTCGCCTTTCTTTTTACTCCTATCCTCAGGGTAACTTCTTTATCTACAAGGGATGGGTGAGGATACAGAAGGTGAGAGGAGAGGACCCTGCCCATGAGGGCTCACAGTCTACAAGGGATGGGTGAGGTTACAGTAGGTGAGAAGAGAGGACCCTGCTCACGAGGGCTCACAGTCTACAAGGGATGGGTTAGGATACAGTAGGTGAGGAAAGAGGACCCTGCCTGCGAGGGCTCACAGTCTATAAGGGATGGGCGAGGATACAGTAGGTGAGGAGAAAGGACCCTGCCCACGAGGGCTTAGTCTACAAGGAATGGGTGAAGATACAGTAGGTGAGGGGAGAGGACCCTGCTCATGAGGGCTCACAGTCTACAAGGGATGGGTGAGGATATACTGAGTAAGGTTACGCCAACAGCCAATCACAGACCCCCATTCTCTGTGACAATGTCTGTGAGTGTCTGTTAAGCCCCTCAGCAATGAATACCCCCCTCTTCTCTATGTTGTGGTGAACTTTGTGTCCTTCTATCTTCTCTATGTTGTGGTGGACTTTGTGCCCCCTCTATTATCTGTGTTGTTGTTGACATTGTGCACCCGCTGTTTATGTTGTGGTGGACTTTGTGCACTTTTCTGTTCTCTTTGTTGGGTTGAACTTGTGCCCCCTTTCTTCACTATGTTGTGGTGGACTTTGTGCCCCTCTCTTCTCTATGCTGTGATGGACTTTGTGCCCCCTTTCTTCTCTATGTCGTGGTGGACTTTGTGCCCCCTCTCTTCTCTATCTTGTAATGGACTTTGTGACCCCTCTCTTCTCTATGTTGTGGTGGACTTTGTGCCCCCTCTCTTCTCTATGTTGTGGTGGACTTTGTGCCCCCTCTCTTCTCTATCTTGTAATGGACTTTGTGACCCCTCTCTTCTCTATATTGTGGTGGACTTTGTGCCCCCTCTCTTCTCTATGTTGTGGTGGACTTTGTGACCCCTCTCTTCTCTATGTTGTGGTGGACTTTGTGCCCCCTCTCTTCTCTATGTTGTAATGGACTTTGTGCCCCCTCTCTTCTCTATGTTGTGGTGGACTTTGTTCCCCTTCTGTTTTCTATGTAGTGGTGGACTTTGTGCCTCTCTTTTCTGTGTTGTGGTGCCGTTTGTGCCCCCCCCCTCTTCTCTATGTTGTGCACTTTGTGCCCCCCTTCTATATAATGTAGTGGACTTTGTGCCCCCTCTCTTCTCTATGAAGTAGTGGACTTTGCGCTACCATCTGTTCTCTATGTTGTGGTGGACTTTGTACCCTCTCTCCTCCTTTTGTTGTGTACTTTGTGCCCCTTCTCTTTTCTATATAGTGGTGGATTTTGTGCCCCCTCTCCTCCTTTTGTTGTGTACTTTGTGCCCCTTCTCTTTTCTATATAGTGGTGGATTTTGTGCCCCCTCTCTTTTCTATGTTGCTGTGGTGTTAGGACTTTGGATCTCTATTGACATTCTGTGCATTTTGCCCCTTTTTAAAATGGCATCCGCTGCTTCACTCCTGATCATGTGATCCTCCAGTCTGCATTCATAAACCCCAGCCTACTGTCCACCTGCGCTTGAGTATTCGGCTTGAATTCCAGGCTTTCTGTGCTTTCCAAGTGTGCTCCAGCTCCTGTTTATCCACTCCATCTTTTTCAGCTACTGCCTTGGTCCCCAGTAATCTCACCAGTCTCAGTTTGTTTCCTGCTTGCAGCTGTCAGTGTTTGGTTCCTGACTTTGCTCGAGCTTCACAAGCCCTGAGTCATGTAAGACTTGTGTGCCCTGCTAGTTCTAAATGAACTATGGTTTATAGTTCAGTTGCAGCTCTATGGACATCGTCACTTTTAAAAACTGTACTGCTCAAATAAGAATTGGACTTTTTTTTCTGGGGATTTCCCTTTCCAGGAGTGTTTGTTATTATTGGACTGTGTTTTACTCCATTGGTTTCTCCCAGTGAGAGTCATGTTCAGAGACTTTTGTGTTTGTTATCTTGCTAGAAGAAACTTTCTGTGTTACATGTTTGATGAACTTTTTAATTTTCGGCTTAAAACATTATATCTGCCTTGTGTGAAAAATATAGACTTTTTCATCTTAAAACTTTGGTTCCATTGTGTTTGCTGTGCTCCCATTGCTAATAGATCCCTAAGTAATCCTACAACATATTACAGGATACTCAAGCCATTAAGGGATCTGTGTCGTATGGCTTCTGAACCAAAGTTAGACCAGCAATTTGCTATGTTCAGATTTTTGCAAGAGGATGTGGAAGGACTACAAAGGAAGATAGCAGCCATTGAGCATAATGGACAAGTGTTTGGACAAACTTGGCAAAACCTGAGCAACCGAATGACAACTCAGGAAAGTAAACTTGCTGGATTAGTATGGGCAGGCCTTTCCGGACATTATTGCACAGTTGGTAACTGTGTTTATATGCAATTTTTTAGGTAGGTTGTTCCTTTAGTATCGTTTTGTGATATTAATTACTGGTTTACATTTTCTGGGTGTAAAAACAGTCCCCTCACCACAACGAATCTATCACACCCAAAAAACGTAAACCAGTAAGTAAGGCTAAAGAATCTAGAAAAACACCAACCACATAGTACAATATCTAAATAATTTTATTATAATTTTACTTTTACGTAATACATTAAAATTGTTATAAGCCAATAAACATCCCAAAAAAGGGTTAAACCTACACACCTGTGTGGGGTACGTACTACGAGAGTTAGCGTGTAGCCAACAAACATATAGACATAACCAACCGGAACCGTTATCCCTTACCTTTGATTCTCAAATTATTGGAAAGAGTCCACCATGCCAAAATACTCTCTAAACTGGATCTTCGTAGAGCTTATAATTGGGTGCGTATTGACAAATGGAAGAAGGCATTTAGATGTTGGTATGGACACTTTGAATACCTTGTAATGCCCTTCGGGCTTTGTAATGCCCCCGCAATTTTTCAACATCTTGCTAATGACATTTTTAGAGATTTACTGGATAGGTTTGTTGTGAGCTATCTGGACGATATTCTATTTTTTCTGACTCTTTACAGGAACATCAAGAACATGTCAGCTAGATTATAAAATGATTGAAAGAAACCATCTTTGTATCAAGCCAGATAAATGTGAGTTTCACCGTGCTGAGATACAATTTTTAGGGTATGTCATCCTTCTCTGACCGCGGTTTTTTTCGTGGCCGCACCTGCCACAAGTGCCAAAACCGCACCTGCCGCAAGCCCGCCTATACATTGTATGGGGCTTGCCGCAACTGTGCCGCAACCGTGCTGCAAGTGCAGCCGTATGCGTTTTTTTTCACCGCATGTGCCGCGATTTCAAATAAACGTTGATGTGAAAGGGGCCTTAGCCGTTGTCCTTTCTCCCCAACATAAAAAGCCCCCTCAGGACATACAGTGCACATAATTAAATACACAACATTGCAAGAGGAGCATGTGAATGTCCTAGAAATAGTATAATCCTGTTGTGAGTTGGGGATCTGTATCCTGTTTCTGGTCTCTATGTGAGCTCAGGTCTTGCAGCTCTTCACATTGCATGTGAAGTTCCTCTTGGTGTATCTGACGGCAACAAACTTAAAACCATGATGTTTATTAAATTGGGAGGCTGCCTGTAGCACAGCAAGGGAGGGTCGTTAAATATTACTTTTAGTCGGTCTTCCTTGTGTAACATATGGTGATGTTTCCTGGCAGTTTTCCTCAGTATCCCAAGCTGTGGGTTGTAGGTCACCACCAGAGGAACACGATAGGTTTCTTCTCATTCTCTGTATTGGAGTGCTTGGCTTCTAGAGATCCTTGTGGCCTTAATGATCTGATTAGATCATTCAATCTGATCTGATCCAATAATAATTCTACAGCATATTACACGTGGACTTTGTGACCCCTCTCTTCTCTATGTTGTGGTGGACTTTGTGCCCCCTCTCCTCTCTATGTTGTGGTGAACTTGGTGCCCCCTCTCTTCTTTATGTTGTGATGGACTTTGTGCCCCCTCTCTTTTCTATGTTGTGATGGACTTTGTGCCCCCTCTCTTCTCTATGTTGTGATGGACTTTGTGCCCCCTCTCTTCTCTATGTTGTGGTGGACTTTGTGCCCCCTCTTCTTCCATGTTGTGGAAGACTTTGTTCCCCGTCTCTTCTCGATATTGTGATGGACTTTGTGCCCTCTCTCTTCTCTGTGTTGTGGTGGACTTTGTGCCCCCTCTGTTCCGTATATTGTGGTGGACTTTGTGCCCCGTCTCTTTTCTATGTTGTGATGGACTTTGTGCCCTCTCTCTTCTCTATGTTGTGGTGGACTTTGTGCCCCCTCTGTTCCGTATATTGTGGTGGACTTTGTGCCCCCTCTCTTCTCTATGTTGTGGTGGACTTTGTGCCCCTCTCTTATCTATGTTGTGGTGGACTTTGTGCCCCCTCTCTTCTCTGTGTTGTGGTGGACTTTGTGCCCCCTCTCTTCTCTATGTTGTGGTGGACTTTGTGCCCCCTCTCTTATCTATGTTGTGGTGGACTTTGTGCCCCCTCTCTTCTCTATGTTGTGGTGGACTTTGTGCCCCTCTCTTATCTATATTGTGATTGACTTTGTGCCCTCTCTCTTCTCTGTGTTGTGGTGGACTTTGTGCCCCCTCTCTTCTCTATGTTGTGGTGGACTTTGTGCCCCTCTCTTATCTATATTGTGATTGACTTTGTGCCCTCTCTCTTCTCTGTGTTGTGGTGGACTTTGTGTCCCTCTCTTTTCTGTGTAGTAGTAAACTTTGTGCCCCCCTCTGTTCCTTATATTGTGGTGGACTTTGTGCCTCCTCTCTTCTCTATGTTGTGGTGGACTTTGTGCCCCCTCTCCTCTCTTTGTTTTGGTGGACTTTGTGCCCCCTCTCTTCTCTATGTTGTGGTGGACTTTGTGCCCCCTCTCCTCTCTTTGTTTTGGTGGACTTTGTGCCCCCTCTCTTCTCTATGTTGTGGTGGACTTTGTGCCCCCTCTCTTCTCTATATTGTGGTGGACTTTGTGTCCCCTCTCTTCTCCATATTGTGGTGGACTTTGTGCCCCCTCTCTTCCCTTTGTTTTGGTGGACTTTGTGCCCCCTCTCTTCTCTATGTTGTGGTGGACTTTGTGCCCCGTCTCTTCTCTATGTTGTGGTGGACTTTGTGCCCTCTCTTCTCTATGTTGTGGTGGGCACTGTGCTCCCCTCTCTTCTCTATGTTGTAGTGGTTTGTGTGCGCCCCTCTTCTCTATGTTGTGGTGGACTTTGTGCCCCCTCTCTTCTCTATGTTGTGGTGGACTTTGTGCCCCCTCTCTTCCCTTTGTTTTGGTGAAATTTGTGCCCCCTCTCTTCTCTATGTTGTGGTGGACTTTGTGCCCCCTCTCTTCTCTATGTTGTGGTGGGCACTGTGCTCCCCTCTCTTCTCTATGTTGTAGTGGATTGTGTGCGCCCCTCTTCTTTATGTTGTGGTGGACTTTGTGCCCCCTCTCTTCTCTATGTTGTGGTGGACTTTGTGCCTCCTCTCTTCTCTATGTTGTGGTGGATTTTGTGCCCCCTCTCTTCTCTATGGTGTGGTGGACTTTGTGCCCTCTTCTCTATGTTGTGGTGGACTTTGTGCCCTCTCTCTTCTCTTTGTTGTGGTGGACTTTGTGCCCCCCTCTTTTCTATGTTGTGGTGGACTTGTGCCTCCTCTCTTCTCTATGTTGTGGTGGACTTTGTGCCCCCTCTCTTCTCTATGTTGTGGTGGACTTTGTGCCCCCTCTCTTCTCTATGTTGTGGTGGACTTTGTGCCTCCTCTCTTCTCTATGTTGTGGTGGACTTTATGCCCCCTCTCTTCTCTATGTTGTGATAGACTTTGTGCCCCCTCTCTTCTCTATGTTGTGGTGGACTTTGTGCCCCCTCTCTTCTCTATGTTGTGGTGGACTTTGTGCCCCCTCTCTTCCCTATGTTGTGGTGGACTTTGTGCCCCCTCTTCTCTATGTTTTGGTGGATTTTGTGCCCCCCCCTCTTCTCAGTGTAGTGGTGAACTTTGTGCCTCCCTCTCTTCCCTATGCACGGCTGCCACTACGAATTTCAGGGCCCCTCACTGTCAATATTTTGGGGCCCCCCTGAGACTCCGCCCAGCCTTCACCCCAGCTCTGCCTCTCCCTTGGCTCCGCCTTCACCCAAACATGCATACATACATACACATGCATATTATATATACATATATACACATGCGCACACAATTGAGACTAGGCTGAATACAGAATTGTATACAAAATAGTGAATACTCAAAAGAGACTGCTGCTGATAGCTGTATACACAATGGACAATACTGATAGCTGTATACACAATGGACACTGCTGATAGCTGTATTCACAAAGGACACTGCTGATAGCTGTATACACAATGGATACTGCTGATAGCTGTGATAGCTGTATACACAATGGACACTGCTGACAGCTGTATATACAATGGACACTGCTGATGGCTTATACACAATGGACACTGCTGACAGCTGTATACACAATGGACACTGTTGACAGCTGTATACACAATGGACACTGCTGATAGCTGTATACAAAATGGACACTGCTGACTGCTGTATTCACAATGGACACTGCTGATAGCTGTATACACAATGGAGACTGCTGATAGCTGTATACACAATGGACACTGCCAATAGCTGTATACATAATGGAGAGTGCTGATAGCTGTATACACAATGGACACTGCCGATAGCTGTATACACAATGAAGAGTGCTGACAGCTGTATACACAATGGACACTGCTGACAACTGTATACACAATGGACACTGTTGACAGCTGTATACCCAATTGACAGTGCTGATAGCTGTATACACAATGGACGCTGCTGACAGCTGTATACAGAATGGACACTGCTGACAGCTGTATACACAATGGACACTGGCAATAGCTGTATACACAATGGATAGTGCTGATAGCTGTATACACAATGGACACTGCTGATAGCTGTATACACAATGGATACTGCTGATAGCTGTATACACAATGGAGAGTGCTGATAGCTGTATACACAATGGACGCTGCTGACAGCTGTATACAGAATGGACACTGCTGATAGCTGTATACACAATGGACACTGCTGATAGCTGTATTCACAATGGACACTGCTGATAGCTGTATACACAATGGACACTGCTGATAGCTGTATACACAATGGACACTGCTGATTGCTGTATACACAATGGGCACTGCTGTAGGCCATATACACGTAAGAGATTTCTTTCTTGTATACACAGCACCACACTGTGCATACAGGTCCACACTATATACATACAGTGTATAGACTACTAATACAACATGTGATGGGGACCTGCATGTACAGTAAAGTCAGTGGCGTAACTAGGTTTGACGACGCCCGGGCCAAAGATTTGCTTATGACCCGGGGGTAGGGGGTGTTTGTGCTTGCCGGTTTCAGCCCCGCCTCCCCTATTGCAGCCATGGTTGGGGAGGGGCGGGGAAGGGTGTCACAGATCGGGGACTTTCTACTTTCTGGAACATTCAGCACCTGAACCAGAAGGCAAGACGTCACCTCTGTACAAAGCACTCTCTGCCGGCCTCACACTACTGCTGCCAGCGGCCCTGACACACGTAAGACATCTTTATACACCAGGCCCCACATGTGAGGGCTGCACCTACAGCTGCACATCACACGCTTCCTGAGCATGGGCTGCATTACCTGACACTTCCGGGATGCTGCTGGAGTACAAAGATGGCCAGTGAGGCATGTCCGGTGACGTCACGAAGGGCGGTACCATTGCTCCTGGCCAGCAGGCGGTATTATAGATAGGAGCTCAGTGTGCGGCGGGTGCAGACTCCTCCGGAAGTGCCGACCAATCGTGCCCCACATACAATCTGTGCATATCACACACTGGCAGATGAGGGAGATGTTACAGAGACCGCAGGGCACATGTGATATACATACCGAGGGGGGTGCCGCCGACGCCCCCCGCTGAGTTGTGCCCAGGGCAAAAGGTCCGGCTGCACCCCCCTAGATATGCTACTGAGTAAAGTACTGTGTACAGACAGACACAGTCAGACAGAAACTAGACACATAGACACACATTTGTCATGCTCACCACTACAGGACCTGTGATGATGTCACATTGTCACATGGAGGGGAGGCATCAGGGGTCACTTGATCGACTCAAGGAGGAAATTGGTGGGATGGCCCGGGATCTGCACCTGTCGATTTTAATTGGTCTTAGTGGGGCCCTGCTTTGAGGAAATATCCCCGCTCCCTGCAGTCCATGGCCTCGCTCCCTGCATGTCCATGGCCCCACCCCCTGCTTGTTGGCTTGCGGGCCCCTGACAGGAATCAGGGCAGTTACCCCCTGATGGCGGCCCTGTCTCTTTGTTGTGGTGGACTTTGTGCACTCTCCTCTATGTTGTGGTGGATTTTCTGCCCCCTCTCTTCTTTATGTTGTGGTGGATTTTCTGCCCCCTCTCTTCTCTATGCTGTCATGGACTTTGTGCCCCTTGGTGCCCCTCTCTGCTTCATGTTTCCGAGGGTTTTGGGCCCCCTCTCTTCTCTGCATGATATGGTGTATTTGCTGCAACACCTTTATTTTCCTGTGACAACTAAATTGTATTTTCCAATATTTTAATAATTTCAACAAAGGAAAACACATTGATCGAAGCAAGGATTTTTTTAATACAGACATTTTTTGGTGTCATCACTTTTCTGTTTGTCCTGGACACAATGGTAATAAATAGTCCCCAACATCTGAGAAAATATGGATCCCCATGTACTGTACAGATATGGCAACCAACAAACACTGACATTTTATTACTAAGGTGAAAATCTGACGCTGCAGCCCTTGTAGCATTAACTGGAGGGTCTACAGCTTAGAGACCCCTCGCCGGTCGGGACATTATAATCTAGAGATATCGGAGCACTGAGGCTGTGATAATGAGGAGTAACAGCAGATAACATGACGCGTTCATGTTCCCTCTGCATGTTTGGGAAGGTTGTGGGATATTGATCACATTTTGGAGTTTCAGTTCTGGTATGGTGGACTGGATCCACGACGAATAAGCGGTCACCAGGGTGTACACTCCAGGGCGGTTACGGAGAGCGCATCCAATTCCCCAGCTCACAATGCCAGGCTGGTACCAGATATTATTCACCTTACACACGAGAGGTCCTCCAGAGTCTCCCTGAAAGACAACAGTGGACAATGAGCCATATTAGTTATATCCTTGTACATGGGGAGCAATAGTATAGTAAAAATCATCAAAAAAGTCAGCACCACCAGAGAATAGCTTGCAATAAAAACCGTGCAAATACACATATTACTTCCAAACTATATAATATTAAAAAATTGATATATAGATATCTTTTGAGCCACCCTGCCATGTCAAGGTAATACCATCAAGGTGGTCCTAATCTATATATCTTTATTTTAGTTGTGCCAACATACACCTAAAGTGTCGAGAAGGACCACCCTGATGAGATTGCCTTGATGTGGCGGGATGGCTCAAAAGGTTGATCAATATTTTGCCAAATATCTCGATTATATAATATTATACAGTTTGGAAGTAATATGTGCATTTACATGATTTTATTACAAGCTATGTGCTGGTGGTGCTGACTTTTTTGCTAATTTTTACTATAACACTGTTCCTATATACAAGAATATAACTACTATAATACTGCTCCTATGTACAAGAATATAACTACTATAATACTGCTCCTATGTACAAGAATATAACTACTATAATACTGCTCCTATATACAAGAATATAACTACTATAATACTGCCCCTATATACAAGAATATAACTACTATAATACTGCCTCTATATACAAGAATATAACTACTATAATACTGCTCCTATATACAAGAATATACCTACTATAATACTGCCCCTATATACAAGAATATAACTACTATAATACTGCCCCTATATGCAAGAATATAACTACTATAATACTGCTCCTATATACAAGAATATAACTACTATAATACTGCCCTTATGTACAAGAATATAACTGCTATAATACTACCCCTATATACAAGAATATAACTACTATAATAATGCTCCTATATACAACAATATAACTACTATAATACTGCTCCTATGTACAAGAATATAACTACTATAATACTGCTCCTATGTACAAGAATATAACTACTATAATACTGCTCCTATATACAAGAATATAACTACTATAATACTGCCCTTATGTACAAGAATATAACTACTATAATACTGCCCCTATATACAAGAATATAACTACTATAATACTGCCCCTATATGCAAGACTATAACTACTATAATACTGCCCCTATTTTCAACAATATAACTACTATAATACTGCTCCTATATACAACAATATAACTACTATAATACTGCTCCCTATATACAAGAATATAACTACTATAATACTGCTCCCTATATACAAGAATATAACTACTATAATACTGCTCCTATATACAAGAATATAACTACTATAATACTGCCCCTATGTACAATAATATAACTACTATAATACTGCTCCTATGTACAAGAATATAACTACTATAATACTGCTCCTATATACAAGAATATAACTACTATAATACTGCCCCTATATACAAGAATATAACTACTATAATACTGCTCCTATATACAAGAATATAACTACTATAATACTGCCCCTATGTGCAAGAATATATAACTACTATAATACTGCCCCTATGTACAAGAATATAACTACTATAATACTGCTCCTATATACAAGAATATAACTACTATAATACTGCTCCTATATACAAGAATATAACTACTATAATACTGCTCCTATATACAAGAATATAACTACTATAACTACTATAATAACTATTATAATACAGAAAAAGAAATTCAGCAAAAAAGCCAGCACCACCAGAAAATAGCTTGCAATGAAAACTGTCCTATTCTTTACATAGGAGCAGTATTATAGTAGTTATATTCTTGTATATAGGAGCAGTATTATAGTAGTTATATTCTTGTATATAGGAGCAGTATTATAGTAGTTATATTCTTGTATATAGGAGCAGTATTATAGTAGTTATATTCTTGTATATAGGAGCAGTATTATAGTAGTTATATTCTTGTATATAGGAGCAGTATTATAGTAGTTATATATTCTTGTATGTAGGGGGCGGTATTATAGTAGTTATATTCTTGTATATAGGGGGCGGTATTATAGTAGTTATATTCTTGTACATAGGGGGTGGTACTATAGTAGTTATATTCTTGTATATAGGGGCAGTATTATAGTAGTTATATTCTTGTATATAGGGGGCGGTATTATAGTAGTTATATTCTTGTACATAGGGGGCGGTATTATAGTAGTTATATTCTTGTATATAGGAGCAGTATTATAGTAGTTATATTCTTGTATATAGGGGCTATATTATAGTAGTTATATTCTTGTACTTAGGGGGCGTATTGTAGTAGTTATATTCTTGTATATAGGGGCAGTATTATAGTAGTTATATTCTTGTATATAGGGGGCGGTATTATAGTAGTTATATTCTTGTACATAGGGGGCGGTATTATAGTAGTTATATTCTTGTATATAGGAGCAGTATTATAGTAGTTATATTCTTGTATATAGGGGCTATATTATAGTAGTTATATTCTTGTACATAGGGGGCGGTATTGTAGTAGTTATATTCTTGTATATAGGGGCAGTATTATAGTAGTTATATTCTTGTATATAGGAGCAGTATTATAGTAGTTATATTCTTGTACATAGGAGCAGTATTATAGTAGTTATATTTTTGTATATAGGAGCAGTATTATAGTAGTTATATTCTTGTATATAGGAGCAGTATTATAGTAGTTATATTCTTGTATATAGGAGCAGTATTATAATAGTTATATTCTTGTATATAGGAGCAGTATCATAGTAGTTATATTCTTGTATATAGGGGCAGTATTATAGTAGTTATATTCTTGTACATAGGAGCAGTATTATAGTAGTTATATTCTCATACATAGGGGTAGTATTATAGCAGTTATATTCTTGTATGTAGGGGAGTATTATAGTAGTTATATTCTTGTATATAGGAGCAGTATTATAGTAGTTATATTCTTGTACATAGGGGCAGTATTATAGTAGTTATATTCTTGTACATAGGGGCAGTATTATAGTAGTTATATTCTTGTATATAGGGGCAGTATTATAGTAGTTATATTCTTGTACATAGGAGCAGTATTATAGTAGTTATATTCTCATACATAGGGGTAGTATTATAGCAGTTATATTCTTGTATATAGGGAGCAGTATTATAGTAGTTATATTCTTGTATATAGAGGAAAGCATTATAGTAGTTATATTCCTGTACATGGAGCAGTTTTATAGTAGTTATATTCTTGTATATAGGAGCAGTATTATAGTAGTTATATTCTTGTACATAGGGGCAGTATTATAGTAATTATATTCTTGTACATAGGGAGCAGTATTATAGTAGTTATATTCTTGTATATAGGAGCAGTATTATAGTAGTTATATTCTTGTATATAGGAGCAGTATTATAGTAGTTATATTCTTGTATATAGGAGCAGTATTACAGTAGTTATATTCTTGTACATAGGGGCAGTATTATAGTAGTTATATTCTTGTACATAGGGAGCAGTATTATAGTAGTTATATTCTTGTACATAGGGAGCAGTATTATAGTAGTTATATTCTTGTACATAGGAGCAGTATTATAGTAGTTATATTCCTGTATATAGGTCAGTATTACAGTAGTTATATTCTTATAGATAGGAGCAGTATTACAGTAGTTATATTCTTGTACATAGGGGCAGTATTATAGTAGTTATATTCTTGTATATAGGGGCAGTATTATAGTAGTAATATTCTTGTATATAGGAGCAGTATTATAGTAGTTATATTGTTGTATATAGGGGCAGTATTATAGTAGTTATATTCTTGTATATAGGAGCAGTATTATAGTAGTTATATTCTTGTACATAGGAGCAGTATTATAGTAGTTATATTCTTGTACATAGGAGCAGTATTATAGTAGTTATATTCTTGTATATAGAGGCAGTATTATAGTAGTTATATTCTTGTATATAGGAGCAGTATTATAGTAGTTATATTCTTGTATATAGGAGCCGTATTATAGTAGTTATATTTTTGTATATAGGGGCAGTATTATAGCAGTTATATATCTTGTATATAGGAGCAGTATTATAGTAGTTATATTCTTGTATATAGGAGCAGTATTATAGTAGTTATATTCTTGTATATAGGAGCAGTATTATAGTAGTTATATTCTTGTACATAGGAGTAGTGTTATAGTAGTTATATTCTTGTATATAGGGGCAGTATTATAATAGATATATTCTTGTACATAGGGGCAGTATTATAGTAGTTATATTCTTGTATATAGGAGCAGTATTATAGTAGTTATATTCTTGTATATAGGAGCAGTATTATAGTAGTTATATTCTTGTATATAGGGGCAGTATTATAGTAGTTATATTCTTGTATATAGAAGCAGTATTATAGTAGTTATATTCTTGTATATAGGAGCAGTATTATAGTAGTTATATTCTTGTACATAGGGGCAGTATTATAGTAGTTATATTCTTGTATATACTGGCAGTATTATCATAGTTATATTCTTGTACATAGGAGTAGTATTATAGTAGTTATATTCTTGTACATCGGGGCAGTATTATAGTAGTTATATTCTTGTGTATAGGGGCAGTATTATAGCAGTTATATTCTTGTATATAGGGGCAGTATTATAGTAGATATATTCTTGTACATAGGAGTAGTATTATAGTAGTTATATTCTTTTATATAGGGGCAGTATTATAGTAGTTATATTCTTGTACATAGGGGCAGTATTATAGTAGTTATATTCTTGTGTATAGGGGCAGTATTTTACTGTAGTAGTTATATTCTTGTATATAGGGGCAGTATTATCATAGTTATATTCTTGTATATAGGAGCAGTATTATAGTAGTTATATTCTTGCACATAGGAGCAGTATTATAGTAGTTATATTCTTGTACATAGGGGCGGTATTATAGTAGTTATATCCTTGTACATAGGGGAGCAGTATTATAGTAGTTATATTCTTGTATATAGGGGCAGTATTATAGTAGTTATATTCTTGTACATAGGAGCAGTATTATAGTAGTTATATTCTTGTATATAGGGGCAGTATTATAGTAGTTATATTCTTGTATATAGGGGCAGTATTATAGTAGTTATATTCTTGTATATAGGGGCAGTATTATAGTATTTATATTCTTGTACATAGGGAGCAGTATTATCTTATACATAAAACCCGAAGGCCACTTCCGCCCAAAATCCGCTCAACTTCCGTGATGGCCTCCGTCCTGTGTCAAACACCGGAACCGGAAGCACCAGACCCACAGAGCCCCAGCCACCGGCCTTGCACAGAGCCCCGTCTGCGCCCACCCACATCCGGCCCACAGCCCTGCAGCTCACTGCCCACTCTCCATCAGGGACCGCCATGCCACCACTGGGTCCGCACACAGCCTGGTGTGCGCCCATCAACATGAGGGAACCGGCCCGGACCGGCCCACACTCCGGTGTGCGGCCTCCGCCGGCAACGCTCCCCCCGCCACCTCGGGGGCCACACAACCTCTGGGGGTACCCGCGCGCCTGGAGAGGAGGGAGGGTGGGAAATTTCTGTCCTGCAGCCTTGCCCGCCCCTCCTCTCCTCCTACACCCGACGCGCGGCGCGGTGAGTCTGCCCTCCAGCCTCCGCCTCAGCCTGTGCCCGCCGGCTCCGCTGCAGCCTGTGCTCCCTCCAGCCTGTGCTCCCTCCAGCCTGTGCCCCCTCCAGCCTGTGCCCCCTCCAGCCTGTGCCCCCTCCAGCCTGTGCCTCCTCCAGCCTGTGCCCGCCGGCTCCGCTGCAGCCTGTGCTCCCTCCAGCCTGTGCCCCCCCAGCCTGTGCCCCCTCCAGCCTGTGCCCCCTCCAGCCTGTGCCTCCTCCAGCCTGTGCCCCCTCCAGCCTGTGCCTCCTCCAGCCTGTGCCCGCCGGCTCCGCTGCAGCCTGTGCCCCCTCCAGCCTGTGCCCCCCCAGCCTGTGCCCCCTCCAGCCTGTGCCCCCTCCAGCCTGTGCCCCCTCCAGCCTGTGCCCCCTCCAGACTGTGCCCCCCCAGCCTGTGCCCCCTCCAGCCTGTGCCCCCTCCAGCCTGTGCCTCCTCCAGCCTGTGCCCCCTCCAGCCTGTGCCCTGTGCCCCCTCCAGCCTGTGCCCCCTCCAGCCTGTGCCCCCTCCAGCCTGTGCCCCCTCAAGCCTGTGCCCCCTCCAGCCTGTGCCCCCTCCAGCCTGTGCCCCCTCCAACCTGTGCCCCCTCCAGCCTGTGCCCCCTCCAGCCTGTGCCCCCTCCAGCCTGTGCCCCCTCCAGCCTGTGCCCTCTCCAGCCTGTGCCCCTTCCAGCCTGTGCCCCCTCCAGCCTGTGCCCCCTCCAGCCTGTGCCCCCTCCAGCCTGTGTGCCCCCTCCAGCCTGTGTGCCCCCTCCAGCCTGTGTGCCCCCTCCAGCCTGTGTGCCCCCTCCAGCCTGTGCCCTGTGCCCCCTCCAGCCGTCCTCTGCCCCCTCCAGCCGTCCTCTGCCCCCTCCAGCCGTCCTCTGCCCCCTCCAGCCGTCCTCTGCCCTCTCCAGCCGTCCTCTGCCCTCTCCAGCCGTCCTCTGCCCTCTCCAGCCGTCCTCTGCCCTCTCCAGCCATCCTCTGCCCTCTCCAGCCGTCCTCTGCCCTCTCCAGCCGTCCTCTGCCCCCTCCCGCCGTCCTCTGCCCCCTCCCGCCGTCCTCTGCCCCCTCCAGCCGTCCTCTGCCCCCTCCAGCCGTCCTCTGCCCCCTCCAGCCGTCCTCTGCCCACTCCAGCCGTCCTCTGCCCCCTCCAGCCGTCCCCTGCCCCCTCCAGCCGTCCCCTGCCCCCTCCAGCCGTCCCCTGCCCCCTCTAGTCGTCCGGGGGTGGCCACATGTTGACTCAGGATCCAGGCGCCGGAGAAGACGCAGGGTCGGTGGTAAGTATAGCGGTATGTGTGTGTGTGTGTTGTGTGTGCGTGTGTGTGTGTTGTATGTATGTGCCACTCTGCCCACGGCGCTGCGCTGACCACTCTGCCCACGCCGCTGCGCTGACCACTCTGCCCACGCCGCTGCGCTGACCACTCTGCCCACGCCGCTGCGCTCACCACTCTGCCCACGCCGCTGCGCTCACCACTCTGCCCACGCCGCTGCGCTCACCACTCTGCCCACGCCGCTGCGCTGACCAATCTCACCGCACTCACGGCTAACCACTGAGCCACCGCACTCACTGCTAACCACTGAGCCACCGCGCACAGTGCTAGCCATTGAGCCACCATATACTCTGCTACCCACAGAGCCGCCTGTATACACACAATTAATTTCACCGCACTACCCTAACTATTCGTAAATAAACTATATATGGATTCTAGACTACCCGATTCTTTAGAATCGGGCTGCCATCTAGTAGTAGTTATATTCTTGTATATAGGGGCAGTATTATAGTAATTATATTCCTGTACATTGGGGCAGTACTATAGCAGTTATGCTATTGTACATAGGTGGCAGTATTATAGGGGTTATATATTTTAATACATTCATTTATTTTTATGTCTTATTTCTTTAGAATAATGATTATTCATTATTATATCCTTTTTGACTTGTAGGATTTACTGTGACTACTTATGATTTTGATGAGTGACCCCTTTTTCTACACAATGAAGTTTCTATTTATCAGAACACGGCGTCTCACCTGACAAGAGTCTTTCCCTCCTGCCGTGTGTCCTGCACATATCATGGTGTTGTGCACTATGGTGGAAGAGCTGCTCACATCTGAGCCTATGTGATATATCTCATCACACGTCTTATGATCGATCAGTGGCACCTCAACATTCTGAAGAGTTTCCGGAGACGGTAAAATCTCTAATACAATAAGAGAAGAGTCAGTAGATCGAGTAATGACTGAGTAATAATTGAGTAATGACGCAGCCTCTAACACCACGGTAAATCCTTAACATCTGCAGACTCTGTTGCTACTATGATTTTTGATTATTTTTTTTTTATTTTTAGTAAGTCCATATTGAATTGCTTTGTATCCTTTACCAGCATCCGACAAAGAGTGAATATTGAATGGTGGAGAAGATCCTGGTGGACCTACCTAGGCTGGGAGAAGACCCTGGTGGAACTATGTGGGCTTGGAGAAGACCCTGGTGGACCTACCTAGGCTTGGAGAAGACCCTGGTGGACCTAGGCTTGGAGAATACCCTGGTAGACCTATCTAGGCTTGGAGAAGACCCTGGTTGTCCTATCTAGGCTTGGAGAAGATCCTATGGACCCATTTAGGTTTGGAAAACACCCTGGTGGACTTATCTAGGCTTGGAGAAGACCCTGGTGGTCCTATCTAGGCTTGGAGAAGACCTTGGTGACGTATCTAGGCTTGGAGAAGACCCTGGTGGACCTATCTAGGCTTGGAGAAGACCCTGGTTGTCCAATCTAGGCTGCACAAGACTGATATTAATACAGAGTGTTCATCCATCAAGTCACCATGGCTGGAGAAGGATGACAAATAATTAAAATGGCTGAAATGAAAATAATAGAAGCTGAGATGGGTACGGAATGACAGCATTGGTCTGTAAAAGTTTAACTTCAACTGCAGCATTCAATAACAGACCTCCCTTTTTCCTATACAGGCCTATCATGCACCATTTATTCCACTTAATGTGACAGATAGGCCCCTACAAACAACAGGGCCCATATGGAACAACTGCCCACCCAAAGCAATGTCCATAATGGTCTTCAAGAGTCAGAGGCTGGGTAGGAATCAATCAATGGAGATAAATTCTTGTGCAAAAGTTTTACAAAGTTGTGAAAAATCGTTACAAAGTAAGAAGCTTGTATGAGTGTGCAAAGATTTGTGAGTAGAGACAGTTCCACAGTGTGTGTGAAAGTACACTGAGGACTGTAGGACCCAGGATTCCCTGCCTCCAAGGGAGAGAGAGATGTTGTGATGGAGGAAGTGCAGAGAAGGTCAGTGCAGAGCATGTGAGATGTGTGTGACTTTTTGGAAGTTCTGTGGAAGTTCATACTGGATGGACTAGAGACTGTGCGCTGAACGGGCCAAGTTACCAGTACCTAGCAGAGGATAGAGGACATCTTCCCCATGAAGAAGCAGGCTGTCTGCTGCCAGGAAAACTGTCTGTTAACTAGAGACTGGGATTCTCTGTCATTCATGTGGAGAAGATCCAGAAGAGGATTGCAAGCCCTGGTGTAGTGTCTTTATGAACTCTGACTACTGTAGATTGCAGAAGTGTAAGTCCCCGGTGTGTGGGTTCTGCATCCGCAGACAAGATAACGGACCCTTTTAATTTTTGTTATTGTTCTTTTTGGCGCTGAAGATTCCAGAGAGTGGCTGCATTTTTATACCCGAATATTTCACATTGTGACTCCTCAGTCCAGAACAGCTACTACCATATTTTTGCACCCCAATTCCAATGTTTTTTAGCATAGGTGAGTTGTTTGCTTTTCTAGTATGGCTTTTGACATCAATTCCTACATGAAGATGACTTCTGTAAAGTCTTCTTTGAACAGTATATGGGGTCGTTAGAGCCACAGGCCGCTTCCAGTTCTGAGCTGATGCCACTGCTGGAATCTTCCGATTTGTATCTCATCTGCTGCACTAAAGACCCAGTTACACACACAGATAATTGTGCAGAGATTGTTCACAGATCTCTAGCTGAAAAACTCACCAAAAAATCTGCCAGGTAAATATCCATTTCATTCAGCAGTAGATTGCCAGCTCCCCTGGGAGGCAAACCAGGTGTCCTCATACCGGTGCACGATCACCGGCAACCCACAGTTGGGGGCGGTTGTGGCACCAGCGACCAGCCATACTGTCAAGGAAGAGACCGGTGGCATTAAGACACAAGGCTGCCTTAGGGCTCAGTCACTCCTGTGCATGTGAAGCATAGTGTCAGAACTCGGCCTGTTAGTAACACCCTGCTATCAGCACAGGTGGGCCGGTCCGCACTGATTACAAGCCTCACTAGTGACTTATGCCCCCAGAGGGCCCAACCTGAACTGCAGAAGAAAAAAAGTAACTAAACTCTAAAATCAGCACTGATTGGTGAGTTTTTCAGTGCTGATTTTGGTGAGTTTTTCAGTGCTGATTTTAATGTCCTTTTCGGTGAATCTACTAGATCTCTGGCTGCAGTGAAATCATGGACACATATGTACACTGCCAACAATCTCTGCACAATTATCTGTGTGTTACTGGGCCTTAAGTCTCTTTGGCCAATCAATGCATCTATGGTCTTCATTGTTGGCCTTCTTGCTGTTCTTAATGCAGACATTTCTCCATCATGTAATATCATCAGGAGACATCTGATTGGCTCCAAATTTATTCTTCAGCCGGACAGCGAACCCAACCATCCTGCCACTGTCATTAAAAATGAGGAGTCCTGGAGGTGATGATCCACAGAGCCCTGATCTCACATCATGCAATCTGTCTGAGATCAGGAGACAGAAGACTTCATACAAGTCTCATAGACAAGATCTGAGGTCAAGTCTGCAGAGCTACTCCATAACCAGTCTATAAGCAATGAAAATTGATGGAGGTCTCCAGATAGTGAAGACAGAATTGAATACTGAGGACGAAGGAGACGGGCGGTCACTGAATACTGAGGATGGAGGAGACGGCCGGTCATTGAATACTGAGGATGGAGGAGACGGCCGGTCATTGAATACTGAGGATGGAGGAGACGGCCGGTCATTGAATACTGAGGATGGAGGAGACGGCCGGTCATTGAATACTGAGGATGGAGGAGACTGGCGGTCACTGAATACTGAGGATGGAGGTGATGTTTGGTCACTGAATACTGAGGACAAAGGTGACGGGTTATCACTAAATACTGAGGATGGAGGAGACGGGCGGTCACTGAATACTGTGAACAGAGGAGACAGGCGGTAACTGAATACTGAGGATGGAGGAGACGGGCGGTCACTGAATACTGAGAATGGAGGAAACGGGCTATCACCGGATACTCAGGACGGAGGAGACAGGTGGTAACTGAATACTGAGGACGTAGGAGACAGGCGGTCACGGACTACTGAGGATGGAGGAGATGGGCGATCACTGAATAATGAGACTGAGGAGAAGGACGGTCACTGAATACTGAGGATAGAGGAGACAGGTGGTCACTGAATACTGAGGATGGAGGAGACAGGTGGTAACTGAATACTTAGGATGGAGGAGACAGGCGGTCACGGACTACTGAGGATGGAGGAGACGGACGGTCACTGAATACGAGGACAGAGGAGACGGGCGGTCACTGAATACTGAGGACGGAGGAGACAGGCGGTAACTGAATACTGAGGATGGAGGAGACAGGCAGTCACGGACTACTGAGGATGGAGGAGACAGGCAGTCACTGAATACTGAGGAAAGAGGAGACGGGCAGTCACTGAATACTGAGGATGGAGGAGACGGGCGTTCACTGAATACTGAGAATGGAGGAGTCGGGCGGTCACTGAATACTGAGGACGGAGGAGACGGGCAGTCACTGAATACTGAGGATGGAGGAGACGGGCGGTCACTGAATACTGAGGATGGAGGAGACGGGCGGTCACTGAATACTGAGGATGGAAGAGACGGGCGGTCACTGAATACTGAGGATGGAGGAGACAGGTGGTAACTGAATACTGAGGATGGAGGAGACAGGCTGTCACGGACTACTGAGGATGGCGGAGACGGGCGGTCACTGAATACTGAGGACGGAGGAGACGGGCGTTCACTGAATACTGAGAATGGAGGAGTCGGGCGGTCACTGAATACTGAGGACGGAGGAGACGGGCAGTCACTGAATACTGAGGATGGAGGAGACGGGCGGTCACTGAATACTGAGGATGGAGGAGACGGGCGGTCACTGAATACTGAGGATGGAAGAGACGGGCGGTCACTGAATACTGAGGATGGAGGAGACAGGTGGTAACTGAATACTGAGGATGGAGGAGACAGGCTGTCACGGACTACTGAGGATGGCGGAGACGGGCGGTCACTGAATACTGAGGACGGAGGAGACGGGCGGTCACTGAATACTGAGAATGGAGGAGATGGATGATCACTGAATACTGAAGACTGAGGAGATGGGTGGTCACTGAATACTGAGGACGGAGGAGACAGGCGGTAACTGAATACTGAGGATGGAGGAGACAGGCAGTCACGGACTACTGAGGATGGAGGAGACGGCGGTCACTGAATACTGAGGACGGAGGAGACGGGCGGTCACTGAATACTGAGAATAAAGGTGACGGGTGATCACTAAATACTCAGGACGGAGGAGTCAGGGTAACTGAATACTGAGGACGTAGGAGACAGGCGGTCACGGACTACTGAGGATGGAGGAGATGGGCGATCACTGAATAATGAGGACTGAGGAGATGGGGTCACTGAATACTGAGGACGGAGGAGACGGGCGGTCACTGAATACTGAGGATGCAGGAGACGGGCGTCACGGACTACTGAGGATGGAGGAGACGGACGGTCACTGAATACTGAAAATTGAGGAGATGGGCGATCACTGAATACTGAGGACTGAGGAGACGGGTGGTCACTGAATACTGAGGATGGAGGAGACAGGCAGTAACTGAATACTGAGGATGGAGGAGACAGGCGGTCACGGACTACTGAGGATGGAGGACACGGGCGGTCACTGAATACTGAGGACGGAGGAGACGGGCGGTCACTGAATACTGAGAATAAAGGTGACGGGTGATCACTAAATACTGAGGACTGAGGAGACGGGCGGTCACTGAATACTGAGGACGTAGGAGACAGGCGGTCACGACTACTGAGGATGGTGGAGACAGGCGATCACTGAATACTGAGGATGGAGGAGACGAGTGGTCACTGAATGCTGGGGATGGAGGAGACAGGCGGTCACTAAACACTGAGGATGGAGGAGACAGGTGGTCACTAAATACTGAAGATGGAAGAGACAGGCGGTCACTAAATACTGAGGATGGAGGAGACGGGCAATCACTGATTACTGAAGACGGAGGAGACGGGGCGGTCACTGAATACTGAGGATGGAGGAGACGGGCGGTCACTGAACACTGAATACTGAGGAGACGGGCGGTCACTGAATACTGAGGATGGAGGAGACGGACGGTCACTGAATACTGAAGATGGAGGAGACGAGCGGTCACTGAATACTGAGAATGGAGGAGACAGGTGGTCACTGAATACTGAGGATGGAGGAGATGGGCGGTCACTGAATACTGAGGATGGAGGAGATGGGCGGTCACTGAATACTGAGGATGGAGGAGATGGGCGGTCACTGAATACTGAGAACGGAGGAGACGGGCGGTCACTGAATACTGAGGATGGAGGATACGGGCGGTCACTGAATTCTGAGGATGGAGGAGACGGGCAATCACTGATTACTGAAGACGGAGGAAACGGGTGTTCACTGAATACTGAGGATGGAGGAGATGGGCGGTCACTGAATACTGAGGATGGAGGAGACGGGTGGTTATAACATGGTTCTTTAGTACTTCCACCTTTGAAAGCTTCTTACTTTGCAGCATTTTTTCCACACCTACTGAACGTTTTTGCACAGCCCTGTATATATCACTGTGCCGCAGGCTGTGTGGACATCACTTACCTCCACTCCCTATATCTCCCCAGCCAGTTACCCAGCAGTTCATGCCACAGGGGAAGGTTTCAGAAGAGGCCGCAGGCAGACATACTGGCATGATGTACTGGGTGTAGGTGACCGGACTGTCCAGCTTCACCAGAGCGATGTCGTATAGGTGTCGTGTAGAAGAATATAGCGGATGGTTGTATACGAAGTCTATATTCTTCTGAAGACTGTGTGCATTATTCTGTGACAGCTTGTGCGCTCCCAGCAGGACCTTAGTGTTAATGAGGGGGCTAAGCCTGAAAAACAACAAAATGAGAATGAGACCAATGACGTGTAGGGCTTTGGCGTCGCAGTCGGAGTCCTGGAGTCGGTGCCCATTTTGGGTGGAGTCGGAGTCGGATGTTTGACTTTACTACTCCACCGCTGACTTGTGCGCAGATACAGATTGAGAATAAAGATTATACAGTAACAAATTTACAACTTCTCTCTGCATTAACCAATTGGACCTTAAGTCAGCACTGCACTCAAGGTACAGTTACACGTGGCAATACCAATACTTAAAAAAAGTATTTCTAAAGATCATATATGAGATGCTAATTAGGTATTTTACTAGTCGATGGAGCGATAGTTTCCCCAACTAGTCGGCCCATATAGCATGTTATTCCACCCATGTGGAGGTGTGGAAATTCCCCAGTCTGGTCCAAGATGTGAGACAAATTAGACCTTATGAGAGGGGACTCCTCACCACTTCCAGGTCTCATGCCTGGAAGTTCATCCTTCCCTTCACCCCAAAACTTACAGCCAGACCTAATGCCTTGGATCTTTCTCTGACTTCTACAGCCAAGATGGCTAAAGACTTTTAACCCTGGATCCTCGCTGTCCGGATTAACCTGTGCTTCTCCATTAGTAGGTCATACTAAATGCACAGAACAACCTATTGCCCGTGTGTGGAGGAATTTTAGGGTCTCTTGCCCCACTGCATCTGTCTGTTATTTGCTTCATATATTTCTGCATGTGCCGTGACAAGCTGTGAAAGCAATACAGGATTCCAGGTCTGTAAAACCCTCTTACTATATATTTACTATACAAAAGATTCTAAACTTTCCTATAACTATCTAAAAATACTACTTCTAAATAATACGTGTTCTTAAAGTTCTATAACCTCAATTCCATGACAGAATCTAACTCTGAACTGTACCTGCCGTGGGCTACCCACGTGAAACTGTAAATAATTTACTCCATGTTATATTTCCCCCTTTTCTGCTGAAGTAAAGCAGCTGTTATTCTGGAGACCGGTGTCTGTGGTCATTCCATCAGCTGCGGATGCTGTGTGGGTTGAATAGCAGGGAACCAAAGCTCACAATTAAGAGGACTTTACAGGTGCAAAAATCCCTGGAAAGTCCTAAACCTGTTGAAATCTATCAGTAATTAGAAACAATCCTGCCACTTAGTGACAAATAATATCAGCTGCTTCATCGGATGGGTGATAAAATGGTGCCTCATTACCAAGAAGCCACACAAGGAACATCTCATGATGGGTAAAACCAGTGAGCCATTAAAAAATCTTCACAACCTTCCAGAGCATACTGATAGCATTGGTTATAGAAACATTTCTAAACTCCTGTGTGGATTGGATGGGTTGTTACTGACATCTGGTGAGAAATTATTGTAGCACCTTTAGAAATATATTTACCTACTTTAATATTCATTTCACACAGTCAAAGTAAAATAGAAACCTCAAAAACTGCCCAGACATCTTTTGGAGCAGTTACTTTGCAATTCTTTTTATTAAAAATCACCAAAAAAAATCTGAAAAACACTCTGTAAATGGCAGAAAAAAAAACACTTCAGGAAAAAAATGCCAGGTGTTCCTGAACCATCCTCTGTTATAAGATGTTGTGTGTGCACATTGCCTTAATGGTGGTTTTGGTAAAGTTTGTTTCCTGAAGTGTTTTACAGCTTTCTGATTGGCCTGTTCCTAATTTGGAGTAGATTCCTCCCGCAGCCCTTCATAGCCATAACCACACCCTCTCCTTTCTCACCGGGCCTCTTTAAAAACATGAAGCAGAAAAAAATGCTCAAAAGACCAAACATCTAAAAAGCAAAGATGTTTTAGAAAACAAATTAATAAGAGTATTTCAAGCATTTTGGAGCAATTTTTCTGGACCTTTTTGGAGTAGATGTATTTCGCCTCCCCATGTTACATATACCATAGATGTCTGTTTCATTGCATCTGACCACTATGCACCCCAACAAATACTAGAAGTAGCTGTACCATGATGTGTCACATCTGCATCTATCAGTGTCTATTGGCTTCTCTGAAGGTCCCATGGTTGGCCTATGGTTACCCATTGTTGGTCTATGGTTGGCCTATAGTTGGCCCAATGCTGACCTATGGTTGGCCCATGGTAGGACCATTGTTGACCCATGGTTGGCCCACTTGAACTAAATAGGAACTTGAGGCCTCCAAAAATAGTTGACAGTCAAGAGCAATGGAGGAAAAGGACAAGGTTTGAAATTCTTTATAAATTCTGATCTGTTGACTCTGGGTAAGTTGGGGATCTGTCGAGAGTCTGTGCTTAGTGATGAGATTCATGTAGAGAACTTACGGTTCGAAGCAATGAGCAGCGCTCAGCACCCACTGGTTGGAGATCAAGGACCCTCCACAGAAATGTGTGCCCAGATATTGTATACTGGCCTGCCAGGGCCACTGTCCATCCACTGCATCCGAACCACCAACGATCCGGCTGGAGAAGGCTGGAGAGCCGCACGCGGGCTGAGATGTAGAGGTGGAAAAGACTACAGAGAAGCAGAAAAGAAAAATCAATGATACAATGCTAGTTATCTAGAAGGAAGCCAACATCACAAAATCATGGAACACCCCTTCATGAGTCTGGATTCAAAGCCTTGAGTCGTGGTCGGCACTCTATCCGCCAACTCGCAGCATATACACCTTTTTTCACAGGGTTTAGTTTCTTTTTTCCTGGTTTTATTTCTATTGCATTTATAGGTTTATTCATCTATTTGCCTGTCCTATCACCTTTTGGCTGCAGCTATATATACCTTCCCCCTGTGGATATTTCCTGCTGGTGATATTCTCATTTGGATGTCCAGCCATACTGCTGTTATTTATGCCAGTCAGTATAAGACCAGCTGAGGCTTATCTCTCTGCTGTTTATGTTCTTTAGGGTATGTTCACATCTGTGCATCTTTTCTCATCCAGATCCTTTGCGTATGACATGCATTTTTAACATGATCTTGTCCAGATGACATGCACATGACATGCGTTTTTAACATGATCTTTTCTATGCCGTAAAAAGTTAGAATAGATAGAGAGGATAGATAGATAGATAGATAGATAGATACTTATAGATATAGATAGATGATAGATAGATAGATAGATAGATAGATAGATAGATAGATAGATAGGATAGATCAGTCTTACCAGTGTCCCACTGCTGCTTCCGAGGCCACTCATTATGTTTCATGCATATTCACTGCACTGACCGACATCAGCCAATTACAGACACTCACTGTCTGCGATTGGCTGTTGCAATCACACTGTGCCCCCACAATCTGCACTGTGTCTGTGCTTGGTTGCCATACATATTAGTGTATGGCAACCAAACTGACATCATAGTGTGTAAAATAAATAGTGGAAGAAAAAAATGTGTAGGGCTTTGCTGTATCTTTCATTCTCAGCACAGATAAAGCGGACAGCTGCAGGCTGCCACCCTCAGCTGCCTAGTTTTAACCTTGGCTGGCAATGAAAAATACAGGAGAGCCCAATTTTTTAAAATCATTTAAATAAATAACTTTTTAAAAATGTGTGGGCTTTGCTTTATTTTTCATTGCCAGCCAAGGTAAAACTAGGCAGCTGAGGGCTTTTATTCTAAGCATGTGGGGCCAAGGGCTGTAACTACGAAAGGTGCAGAGGTCACAATTGCACCCAGGCCCTGGAGCCTAGGGGACCCAAAAGTCCCTTTGGCCTATAGAAAAGACTAATGCTATTAAAGATTTGCAATAATTGGGGGCCCCATTGGAGGTTTTACATCGGGGCCCATGAGCTTTAAGTTATGCTACTGATGGGGCCCATAGTTATTGGGTCTTCCCATGCTATAGAATAGCAGCCTCTAGCTGCCCAAGAAATTTGTGCATTCATTAGAAATGCCATGACCTGGCACTTTTCCTGACTCTTCCTTATGCCCTGGTGTGGTGGCATCAGGGTAGTAGAAGGGGTTGGTGACAGCTGATGATTGACAGCTTGTCATTAAGCCCTGCATTGGTAATGTGAGGCGTCTTCTGATACTTGCCTATTACAAATCCATTAATGAACACACACGGAGAAATAACCTTTATTAGAAATAAAACATACTGACAAACCTCATTATCCAATTAATTAACCCCAACACACATACGCTCCAACAATAATCCACCACGAGGTCCCACATCGCAATCACAGCTCTGCTGCATCAGAGACAATGGTGAAGAAGAAGCATCCTTTCATTACGACTTCCGAGCTCAAAATGACGGCACCGAGAGTTGCCGTCACGTGAGCGGTGAGTCAGTGAGGTCACCCGAGAACACAGCTCAGGTACCATGGCAACCACTATGTGAAAGCCGGTGCGTGAACTGGACATCACCTCTACAGTAGTCCAACATAGGGAAAGGTAGACAGTAAAGGATATAAAACCAATTTCACCGCTGCAGCCAAACACCAGAACTGCAGATGACACTACTCCAACAACTGCACCACGCTTCCTCCAAGATGGTCAGTATAGAATGAATCTATTACCGGCTACAGCAGATACACCCTGTTACTATTTAAATGGAATGGGAGTGGTCACAAACCAGCAGCACCTGAGGTAGAACTGACCAGGAATTTGCGACATAGAAGCTTAAATTAAACTGATATGTGTGCAAACACAGTTCCACAGTGTGTGACACGTACACTTTGGCAGACACTAACTTTTTTTCTTTCAGCGATATTGTTGGACTTTACTTAAAGAATGAAATAAAAATGTGCAATGGAAACACAGTATCTGCACTAAGATAACAGTACAGACAACATTGCTGTTTATCTAACTGTCCCCTATCCATTGAATCTCACTGACTTTCTTCATCACGGCTGTCCAGTCACACACTATCTGTAGTTTCTGGCTGGCTCTTCTTTTCTATGTGGCTGAGCTGACAACTGTGACGTCCTCACACTATCCAGATTCACCACAAACCGGCTGCTGCATTCCCTACCTCAGCTTTTATACAGGCTCTGATAGTCCTAAATACGTTTATGTTCTTTAATAGTTTAATTTTAAATTATTTTTTTATTATTTATTTTAGCACCATTTATTTCATGGCACTTTACATGTGAAAAGGGGTATACATAGAGAATAATGATAATTATAATATTTATTCATTTACATAGCACTATTAATTCCATACTGCTTTACATACATTTTGCAACACTGTATCTCTTGGGGCTCATAATCTAAATATCCTATCAGTATGTCTTTGAAATGTGGGAGGAAACCAAAGTGCCCGGAGGAAACCCACGCAAACACAGGGAGAAAATACAAACTCCTTGCAGATATTGTCCTTGGTGGAAATTGAACACAGGACCTCGGTGCTGCAAGTCTGCAGTGCTAGCCTCTGAGTCACCATGCCGCCCATAGCAATATTCATGAACAATACAAGGCACAGACGGGTGCAGGAGGAGAAAGAACCCTTCCCACAAGGGTTCACAGTCTACAAAAGGGATGAGTGAGGATACAGTAGATGAGGAGAGAGGACCCTGCCTTCAAGGGCTCCAGTCTACAATTTATGGGTGAGGATACAGTAAGTGAGGAGAGTGGAGCCTGCCCATGAGGGCTCACAGTCTACAAGGGATGGGTGAGGATACAGTAGGTAAGGAGAGAGGGCCCTGCCCACGAGGGCTCACAGTCTACAAGGGTTGGATGAGGATACTGCAGGTTAAGAGAGTGGAGCCTGCCCGTGAGGGCTCACAGTCTACAAGGGATAGGTGAATATACAGTAGATAAGGAGAGAGGACCCTGCCCGTGAGGGCTCACAGTCTACAAGGGATGAGTGAGGATACAGTAGATGAGGAGAGAGGACCCTGCCTTCAAGGGCTCCAGTCTACAATTTATGGGTGAGGATACAGTAAGTGAGGAGAGTGGCGCCTGCCCATGAGGGATCACAGTCTACAAGGGATGGGTGAGGATACAGTAGATGAGGGGAGAGGACCTGCCCATGAGGGCTCACAGTCTACAAGGGTTGGATGAGGATACTGCAGGTTAAGAGAGTGGAGCCTGCCTGTGAGGGCTCACAGTCTACAAGGGATGGGTGAGATTCAGCAGGTGAGGAGAGAGGACCCAGGCTGTGAGGCTCACAGTCTACAAGGGATGGGTGAGGATACAGTAGGAGAGGAGAGAGGACCCTGTCCACGAGGGATCACAGTCTACAAAGGATGGGTGAGGATTCAGCAGGTGAGGAGAGAGGACCCTGCCCATGAGGGCTCACAGTCTACAAGAGATGGGTGACGATACAGTAGGAGAGGGTAGAGCTGATCACATGGTAGTTTAGTGGACTGAGGGTCACTGCATGTTGTAGGCTTGTTGGAAGAGGTGGGTCGTTAGGTTCTTTTTGAAGGTTTTCACTGTGGGCGAGAGTCTGATGTGTTGGTGTAGATAGTTCCAGAGTATGGGGGAAGCACGGGAGAAATCTTGTATGTGTTTGTGGGAAGAAGAGATAAGAGGGGAGTAGAGAAACAGATCTTGTGAGGATCAGAGGTTGCATGTAGGTAAGTACCGGGAGACCATGTCACAGATATATGGAGACATATATTTACCCTAAATGTGATGATCCTGATGAAGGAGTTTCCCTGCGAAACGCTTAGAGAATAAAGTCACATTATGATGAAGATCCAGCTCTCATCTTTATTGTACAGCAGCGTGGCTTTTTAACCCCTTCCTTTCCACTTGTATCTGAGTATCCTAGATACGGTGGCTGCAGCAGTTGTTTCCCCAGGCTTGTCCCAATGTTTGTGTCTCATATAACCCCACTAGGTGAGCAATACCATATCCCACAGGTTTTCCACCTTTTGTCGTGGATAACAACCTATTGCACTTTTTTATTTTCTGTCTTAATACTTATAAAATGGAATACACATAAATCTGTCCTGTGAACGTGCTCTGACAGACACACAGAAAAGTCAGAAGAATACAAGACTCACACAACAAATGGACTACGTGAAAAACCTGCTAAATACCAAATGTAAAAGAAACAAAAGAGAACTGGGGAGGGAGAATCACAAACTGTAGGAAAAGCAACAGAAATTAACTGGGCAAGATAATCCCTAACTGGGGAACTGGATCTCCAAACACCTTAAAATATGGGCAGCAAAGAAGATGAGTATAAATAGCTCCACCCATGATGTGAAAGGACAGAGACAAAATAGGAAGCTGAGAAACACCTGAATAACAGCTAACCATGAAAAGATAAGAAAACCATCAGAAGCTGAACAGTAACCAACCAGGCTGTGACTCAGCAGGGAAGGAAACCGACCGTGCAGCAAGAACTCATCGGATCAAGTCCCAAAACCAAGGCATGACACTTACTTTTTCTATCTGCTGTCATTTTCTTGCACCAACAGATTAATCTTTCATAGTGGGCTCCCAATTTCAATAGCACTTGGCTGCTAGAATGTATAGAAGATGTATTCTAGAGGATTTAACTCTTAGCATCCCAGCCACCTCTCTCCAACCCATTGATTTATATAGAGACGTTATTTGTTCAATCTCTCCAACGTCCTCTCAGCTTCTGACAAGATGCAGTCATAAATCTTTCAATATCAACAGTCCACAATATCCAGTAGGTCTTCACTTTCCTGAGCTGAGCACTTGTTCAAACGCCATATTATCTCTCTGTGTAAATACAGTAATAGCACAGCGCACATTACAGAACAAATCACTGATACCTGAATGGCAAAGTGCACACTGAGGCTTTATGGAGTTTTGGAGCAGAAACTGAGCTGAAACTCTGCAAATCCCTTCTCGAAATGTCAAAATTCTGTTTCTGCTCTGAGAACTCAGCAAAAAGATTCTACACGCAGCAAATCCGCAGTGTGTGAACGCACCCTTAAACAACATTTTTGTAGGAAAAACATGATTTTTTTTATCTTCATGGCTCAATGTTAGAAAATTCTATGAAGCAATTTAGGGATCAAGGTGCTCACCACACATCAAGATAAGTTCCTTGAGGGTCTAATTTCCAAAATAGGGTCACTTGTGGGACTTTTTGCTGTTTAGGCACATCAGAGGCTCTCCAATCTAAACATGGCATCCACTATTGATTCCAGATGATTTTGCATTCCAAAAGTCATATGGCACTCCTTCCCTTGCGAGTCCTACCGTGAGCCCAGGGGCGGACTTACCCTGGTTCAGCTGCACCAGGGCCCCGACCGGCTCGGGGGCCCCTCAAACCTGCAGGGGGGCCCCCAGCCGACCCCCATGACCCTGTGCCCTGTGTCAGAGGAGAGGGGGTTAACCGAGGGAAGCTTCCTGCTTCCCTTGGCTGATCCCGCCCCTCCTCTCCTCTGCCGCCCCAGCTCCCAGGACTGCGCGGCCCGGCGCGAGTAGGAACTGCACGACCCATAGCAATCCCCCTTCCGATCTTCGCCGTCACCTGTTAGCACCCCCCAACTCCCCCTCCGCCGCTCTTCACCATAGGCTGCTGCACCAGGGCCCTCTGGGCACAAGGTCCGCCATTGTGTGAGCCCAAACAGTAATATCCCACCACATATGGGGTATTGACATACTCAGGAGGAATTTCTCTAGAATTTGTATGATGCATTCTCTACTGTTACATTTGTGAAAATTCAACATTTGAGACTAAATTAACATTTTTGAGGGAAAAAGTAAAATTTTATTTTATTTCTTCAGTTCCTATCAAGCACTTAAATGGTTAATAAACTTCCTGAATGTGGTTTCGAGCAGTCCGAGGGGTGCAGATTTTAGAACGGTGTCACTTTTAGGTGTTTTCTGTCGCATAGGTCTCTCAAAGTCACTTAATGTGATGTGGTCCCTAAAAAATGTTTTTTCAAATTTGTTGGAAAAATGAGAAATTGCTGATAAACTTAAAAAAAAAATTACCGGTATGATTCAAAAATGGTGGTGATGTAGTGACGTGTGGGAAATGTTACTTAAGGGCATAAATATTAAGTTTGAAAATGTAAAATTATAAAAGATTTTTGAAAAATTTCAGATTTTTCACAAATAAATGCAAAAAATATCTTAAATTTACCACTAACATAAAGTCCAATGTGTCACGAAATAACAATCTTGGAATCAATGGGATCCATTGAAGCTCCGGAGTTATAACCTCATAGAGTGACACTGGTCAGAGGTTAAAACAGGCCGGGGGTGAAGGGGCTGCGTCTCTTACCCACATGTAGGACGGTCAGCACATGGAGCAGGCGCCTTTGCATTTCTCCGCTTCGCTGTCTTCCCTTCTCTTGGATCCTTCCAGCTCGGTAGAGATATGTGGAGTGGGTGGAAAGGCGCTTAAAACTTTGACTAGAAGGAAACATTTTTTTTTCTCTTTTATGGCCCCTTTTGTGCAATTTACAACTAAGTTATTTTATGCTAATTACGTAATCACTATGCAAAGGCAGGAGAGCATGAGGCAAAGTCCTGTCCACACCTAGTACCTCTGCAGGTGAATTGAAGGCTAATAAGTTTGTCCTCATAGGGAGTTTGGATAGAGGGGTAACAAGGGGTAAAATATCTGAGTTGGGCAATTAACCAGGTAACAATGTTCATAACCACAGAGTCCCTAATTATAGTAGATGTTACCAGGCACCACAGCACACGACCCTCTTGTTACTGAAGGAAAACTACCATACAAAGACTTACATTGATACTACCGCTGTACAGTGACCATATAGTGGTAGATACCAGTCCGGCAGGACATAGTAATACATAGTCACTTACAGTTGATCCCAAAAAAATGACGTGGAATCCGGCTCAAACATGGACAACTTTAATTTTTTTATAAAGTGCAAAAACAGAAGAAAATGACATGGCCAGCGTGACCTAGGTCGACGCGTTTCAGATGCACCCTTACTCCATGTTTGACCCTTCCTTTTTTCCTGGTATTGCCAAGGGCCGAGGAAGGGCCGGTATCCGACCTCCAAGAGGACACGAGTAAGAGCAACACGGTGATCTGGAACCCATTGATATATTGAGTTACAGTTATGTTTTCCAACTAGCCCAGACCTCCACGATGACTTCTCCAACCAAAATTACGTCTCTAGTTTCCAATAAAGATACATCTGACATTCCCAGCACTGTGCCCAGTTTTTCCTAACCTGACATAGTGATTGTTCTCTAGAAAGTAAAATTGCCCAGAAAGTATATAAACCAAAGGATTAACTCTTAAAATAATAATTTATTGAGATTTATTAAAAATGCCAAAGACCATTTAAGAGATTACAGTGCAGTTATACATAGTCACTTACAGTTGATAGTATTTTCCGTCTGGCCCAGACCTCCATGACAACCTCTCCGGCCACAACTCTAGGAAGAGTTTACAGTAAAGATACATCTGACATTTTCAGCACCGTCCCCATCTATTCTCAACCTGCACAAACCATGGTGACCCTTCTTATTGACCTCTAGAAAGTAAAATTGCTTGACGGAAAGTATGTAAATTAAAGGATTAACTTCGCTAGGACTCGTTACTCGGCGAGTAGTAAGGGACTCGCAGGACTCGGTACTCTGCGAGTTTCCCAGCGTTTACTCGCACGAGTCCAATGCAAATCAATGGCAAACCCTGACAAAACTAGGATTGCCATTGTTTGCATTAGACTCGGCTACTGTGCCAGTGATAGCAGGGAAACTCGCAAAGTAACTGCTTTTACTTTGCAAGCCGAGTCCAGCTGTCTTCTCTGTGCAGCTCCAGGGTCCTAGAGCCCACCTGCTCACAGAGATGATGTAGCAGTGCTGAGATTGTTCTCAGTCTGCTCATTCCCTGTGCATAGACATCTATATCTATGCACAGGGGATGTAGCAGAGAGGACATCGCGTTTTGGACTACGTCGGACGGAAGAGGAATTTTTTAATTAAAGATGGAGTCCCTAATGGCTTTTTTTTTTATTTCAAATAAAAAATTTTCTCTGTGTTGTTTTTTTAACCCTTTATTGGAGATTCTTAGTGGCTGGGTCAAACGTGACCTGACATTAAGAATCTCGGGCTTAATACCAGCTTGTATAACAAAGCTGGTATTAACCCCTTTATTACCCAGCGTGCCACCGCCACCAGGGCCGCTGGAAGAGCGGGGTTCAGCGCCAGAGGATGGCGCTTCAATGAACGCGCCATCTTCTGGGGTGGCTGCGGGCTGCAATTTGCAGCGGGGGGTGCCCAGAAAGCTTGGGCATCCCTGCGCTGCGGATTCCAGCCTCCAGCTGCTTAGCTGTACCTGGCTAGACATAGAAATTGCGCGGAGCCCCTGACTCTGAAATTCATGAAATAATTTTAAAAAAATGCGTGGGGCTCCGCGCAATTTCTATGTCTAGCCAAGTACAGCTAAGCAGCTGGGGGCTGGAATCCGCAGCGCAGGGATGCCCAAGCTTTCTGGGCACCCCCCGCTGCAAATTGCAGCCCGCAGCCGCCCCAGAAGATGGCACGTTCATTGAAGTGCCATCCTCTGGCGCTGAACCCCGCTCTTCCAGCGGCCCTGGTGGCGGTGGCACGCTGGGTAATAAAGAGGTTAGGGCCAGCTTTGTATTATCAGCTGGCCCTCAGCCCGAAATTTATGGCGGTCACGCCAATATTAGACATGACCGCCATGAATTTCTATTAAATTGTTTTAAAAAAAACACAACACAGAGAAAATTTTTTATTAGAAATAAAAAAAAAAGCCATTAGGGACTCCATCTTTAATTAAAAAAATCCTCTTCCGTCCGACGCAGTCCAAAACGCGATGCCCTCTCTGCTACATCCCTGTGCATAGATATAGATGTCTATGCACAGGGATGAGCAGACTGAGAACAATCTCAGCACTGCTACATCAGGCAGCAGGCGGGCTCTAGGACCCTGGAGCTGTGGCAGCCAGCACACAGAGCAGACAGGACTCTTATCTGTGCGAGTTTCCCAGCGATTACAGTTGCAAAGTAAACGAGTCCAATGCAAATAAATGACAAAACTAGGATTGCTTCAGGCTGAAGCTTCCGAGACACATCTGCGATTTGTAAATCTCACACTACTCGCTATTACTCGCTTCCCCATTCATTAACATTGGACTCGCTAGACTCGCAACGAGTAGCGAGTCCCGGGCTCGGACTCGCTAGAGTCAAGCGATTCCGAGTAATTTAGGATTCGCCCATCACTAATTAACTCTTAAAATAATAATTTATTGATGTGTATTAAAAATATTGATGCTTTAATTATATTGGTTGTGAGAGAGCTCGACGCGTTTCACCTCCCACTTGTGGAGGATCATCAGGGGCAACATTATGGATAAATTCAATGGTCCATATAGATCAAGATTTGTCTAATGATCACAATCCGGTAGTAAGTGACCACAGGACTGTGCACCATCTGGGTCGTAGACCATTCATGCCAGTAGCAATTAATGCATCAGAGTCACTTTAAGACCTCTGGGATTAGCAATATCCAGGTCAGTCACATGGAGAGTAGAGTGGAGAGATCCTTATGTAGGTTGGATTGCTCATATAGTATGACAAAGGAGTTTCTCTACACATAGTCCATAAAGTGCCATAAATATGTCACAGAGCTACATAGGTTCACCGGTTACCTGGTTGTGGGATTCCTTAATAGGTGAATTTGTAAAGAATGAGCTGCCTGAACTCCAGGAATATCATCATAGTCTCTTCTTATTTGTTGCTGATAAAGCTGCAGGAATACTTTCCATAAGTTCCTCCAATGGCATCATTAGACCTTATGCTGTCCCAAACACTTTACCTCTGCATGGTTAATTAAAGATATTTACAGAGTGTATTAGATGGACCTGCTTCCCATTGCTCTATATGGCTACATGCCCTGGTGTGGTGTGCCCATATCTTGAACTATTAAGGAATCGAACACCCTGGTAACTTGTGAACCTATATAGCTCTGTGACATATTTATGGGACACATTGTGCCCAGGCCTAAGCCACCATTGTGCCCGAGCCGTGTCAACTATTTTGCCTGAGCTGTGTGCACCATTGTGCTCAAGCCATGTCCACCATTTTGCTTGAACCGTGTCCACCATTGTGCCTGAGCCATGTCCACCATTTTGCCTGACCCGTGTCCACTATTTTTCCCGAGCCATGTCCACCATTGTACCCGTGCTGTGTCCACCATTGTTCCCAAGCCATGTCCACCATTTTGCCTGGGCCATATCCAACATTGTGCCTGGGCCGTGTCAACAGTCATACCAGAGCCATGTCAACAATCGTACCAGAGCCATGTCCACCATTGTGCTAGGGCCATGTTCACTATTGTTCCTGAGCCATGTCCACCATTTTGCCCAGGCCGGGTCCACCATTGTGCCCAGGCCATGTCCACCATTGTGCCTGGAGAGACTCCTGTGTGAATCAGCTACCATAGTGGGATCACACATTCACAGCAAGCTTTTACACTCACTTTTTTTGGTTTGCTGACACAGTCTAGCGCATAGGGGTAATCATCCTCACCAGCTGATTAACAGTAGGATGATGAGCAAGAAGAGGGATCGTCGCTGATCATATCTTCCCAGTCCAGAGGCACCACTTCAGGGAGGATGCCATGACTGATTTCCCCAGACAGACAGAACACTAAACTGCAGTGTATTTGCAGAAAAGTCTGGCCATGTACACGGGCAGCACCTACCATTGTGCCCAGGCCATGTTCACTATTGTGCCCAGGCCATATGCACCACTGTGGCGGGGACATACACTATTGTGCCCAGGCCGTATCCACCACTGTGGCGGGGCCATACACTATTGTGCCCAGGCCATATGCACCACTGTGGCGGGGCCACTCACTATTGTGCCCAGGCCGTATCCACCACTGTGGCGGGGCCATACACTATTGCGCCTGGGCTGTGTCCACCATTGGGCAGCATCCTCTCTTCTTCTTACATTAGTATGTAAATGTTGGGGAAGTGAGGAGACAATTGCTGTATTTTTAGGGGAGAAACACTGTCTCCTTATCTGATGGCTTCTCGCTGCTTCTCATTCTGGGGTTGACATTGCCGGACTTTATCTTTTATCTTTTTGTGCCTGATTTGCATTATTTCCTTGTAAGATTTCATACCTCAGATATTACACACATTATTTTCTGCAGGTAAATGAATAACTAAAAATACGAAAGTAAATGCATGAATATGAAGCAAAGTCCCCGTCTCCACCCATAACGTAATAATAATAATAATCTCTGGAGGATTATTAACGACTGATAAACATTGTTCATAAGGGACTTAAAGGGAACCAACCACCAGGATTTGGTGCTATGCAGCAGGTGATTGACGTGTGCAGCATGACATCACTGTTTGGGGTTTATTTATTCCTCCCCTGTGGGCTTGTCTTTTGGCTGTAAGCTGAACCCCCATCCCTGGATAAATCTGGATGAGAGGGAGGAGGGGTTCGGTTTACAGCCAAAATACAAGCCCACAGGAGAATAATAAAAAAAAATAGTGATGTCATGCTGCACACGTCAATCACCTGCTGCATAGCACTAAATCCTGGCGTCGGTTCCCTTTAAAGGGAATCTGGCAGCGCCTTTTCACATATAGGAGTTATGGTTTGTTTTTAGGTGCTTGTACATAAATACAATGATATTTTTGATGTGCCAGTCATGAGAAATCCAGTAGAGAAGCAACATACAATTCGGCTAAAAGTGGACCGGGTGTGGGTCAATGCACCTGGACTGTTTCTGCAGAGTGCACTGACCTGCTCCCTGTCACGTGTTGACTGCTTTGCAGTCCATGTTTGTTGATGTTCTGCTTTAAATATGAGTTAATTTCCTTTTGCACATTAAGTGTTAATTTCCAGATGCTGCAGTATTGCTGTGCAGATCTGCAGGTGGAGGTAGGGGTGTGTGTCTTAGCACTTAGATCTCCACTCCCTCAGCCTTTAAATAGTTCCACTTCCTTGCACCAGGTGTTGCAGATAGAGTTCACTCTGTCTTGACTGTGTGTGCAGTTAGGACGTAGGTCCGTGTGTGCTGATGCCTTCCTGCTGATCCTGCCTGGAGTTCACCTTCCTTGGGGAAGTTACTGATTCCCGGTCTGTGGGTGGAGGTAAGGGATTTTAGCCTAGGGCTTTTCAGGAGCACAGGGCTAGGGTGGCGACCGAGACCTCCTCACTTTCTGAGGTACCTCTGGGTGCAGGGTGAGACAGGGATCCCCAATCTAAGAGTCATACTAGCTTCCTTGAACACCCTTAGCCCATATTACAAACATGCTATGTGATTCCCTTACCATTGTGCTACCCCATGATACTACTATTGCACCTCCTGCCCAATTTGCCATTGGCTTTTCCATTAGATTTCTGAATATATTGGATTTTACTATAATGTATTAATTTTATTGAGGACAAGCACCTATAGAAGCACGTCATGAATGCCATATGAAAAAGTGCAATTATAGGTCCATTTTAAGCCTTTCCCTGCCAAGTATGCACCTTATGTTTCTGTCCAGAGATGGTAATCAGTAGCCAAGGACATTAGATGCCTCCTGGCTACTAATGGCCATATCTCACGTGTGTCTCCTATTTCTGATTTGATTTCTAAGGCCGGATGTAATGTGTTAACTGCTTTGCAATCCATTTCTGCTCCTGTGATTATATATGAGTTTTTTTTCCTAAGTCTGCTGTTTGCAGCTGTGCAAGTGGAGGGATGATTCATAGCATTTAGGTGGAGGTGGAGGGGTGTGGCTTAGTGTTCAGATTTTCCTTACCCCAGCCTTGAAATAGCTCCACTTCCCTTCACTAGGTGTCGCAGTTAGAGCTCATTTCTACTTGGACCCTGTGCTGTGAAGTCGTGCTGTGCTGAGCTGTGTTATTGCTGCCATTGACTTCCATTGAAGCTGCTGCGTTTTCCCAGTCCATGGGTGGAGGTAGGGCCTCTTAGCCTCTGGTTGATCAGGAGTGAAGGGCTAGAATGGTGGCCCAAACCTCCTCACCTTCAGAGGTACCTTCAGGCACAATGCTAGCCATGGACCACAAGTCCAGGGCCAGACTAGCTCACCTGAATGTCCTTGCCCACCTTACCTTCTAACCTCCTGATTCAGTATCCGTTATACCACCCCTTGACACTGTAGACACACTATGCGAGATACTTGCTTGAGTCTCGCATGACTCACCAGGCCCGGCTGCCATCTCTTTGGAGAGGAGCACGTCAGCTCCATAGACACACAAGCAAATGGGGGATGCATGCGAGACTCATGCGATTTTTTTGCATGTATTTCGTATAGTGTGTCTCCGGCCTTAAAACTAAAGTAACTAACAAATACTGGTAAAACTTTATGGTTTTTAAAAAATTGTACCCAACCTGGGATAAAAATCAATGATGAGCCATGATGGGGTTTTTTTTTCAGTGAAATAAATCTGCCTCCGGGAAATCTCTCAGTTTTAAGTCAGCGAGCAACTGTCACGACAGGAAAAACTGTCAAGAGTTCTGGGAAAGTATTTTATGTCAGAGAAAGACAATAATAATATCAAATTCTACCAATTTAACCTCCAATTGCATTATGAATTCCCTGGTAAGGTAGACTCTCTAAACTGTGGGTCAAGGTGCGGAGCATGGACCAGCGGCGATGATACAGTGGATCGGGTCTTGAAGGATGGCACATGGATCGTTTGGGACCAGGACAGCAGATTTTGTAGGACATAAAGACAGAAAAGTGGGGAAGGAAAAGCAAATTGAGCTGAAACAGCTGTGCGGATTCACAAAGAAAAGTAGAAATTTAGGTAAAACTGAAGATGTAGAAGGATTATGGTTAATAAAAATAATAAATAAAATAAAAATGGTTATCCACAGACTAGCATTATTAAAGTATTGCCAAATTTGCTTTCAAAAAGGCTGGTCACACATAAGTAGTGGAAATGTATTGGGAAAACTGGAAACTTGCTTGCAGAGTTGTGTTACCTTGCTTGCAGAGGCTAAGGTGTGAACAGCAATGAGAGCACTTGAAAGAAATTGAAGATCTGGAGAATTGATTGCAAAGTGAAAGATATGGATAAAAGCTAGGTGAGCTGGACTGAGATTGAAAATAGCAATAGTAGTAGAATACAAGAGGAGATAATTAGACACCTGAGCTGAACAAAGTAGAAGAAGTAAACTAGCACACTCCTTGCAAGTAAATGGAAGTTGAGAGCTATGCTCTCTAAAGGTACCGTCACACGGGGAGACATCGCCGGCAATGTTGCAGAGACCTCCCTGTTCGGGCAATGTTGAAGCAACATCGCCTGTCAGTCGCCGCGTGTACCAGGGCGATTGAACGGCGATAATTCTCTCGTTCTGAGTTCCGAGAGTTCCCAACATTGTCGGAAAATCAGGCGATGTAGCTTGAGCGATCAGCATGCCTAGTGCCGTGTGACGCGGCGATTTCAAGAAAGCTAGCTATGCCTGTGTTCAGGGAATCGATTCCGTAGGCGTTCCTGGGCATTTGCTTTTCCACGCCCCGTCTGTGGCGATTGGTTGGAGCATGTGCGTTCCGATTGGCTGTCTGGCGCCCAGGCGCCATATTTGAGTATCCGTGCTTGCATTAACACACATATATGTCTGAACACATATGTCCATCAGGCAACGTAGTATACGTACATAGGGACAACACAAACCAAAACCCGTCCTCATAGGACCACATATTAGCCCAAATAGTGCCCCACACAAGCGTTCCTGTGGCAAAATTTGGCGACTCCGCATTGTGTGGGCGAAGACAAAAAACAGCAACACACTCTACTGCCCTGTACTGCCAAAATGCTAAGGTTAGCCGACATCAGGCCGCGGCAGACCAATGAGAACGCAGTTGTCATGACCAATCAGAGTGGTAGGGGCGCAGTCAAAGACAGTGTGGCACGCCTTGCTCCTAAGCGCTAGGAAAAAGTACGCCCACATTGACGGTGAGGTTGTGCTGTGTGACACAGCGATCTGAAAAGCCAACATCGTTTCAGGTGTGTTTCAGGCGATTCCAGAATCGCCGGTTCGCCCATGGTTGCCGACGATATTGCTACTTGCGACATCTCACCAGCGATGCCGCGGCGATCTGCGCATTCATGAGATCACCCGCAACATCGCCGGCGATGTCTCCCCGTGTGACGGTACCTTTATGGATGTCTGAACTGAACTCAAAAGGTTTTAGTTGATGACCTCAGAGATGCTTGCTGGATTACTGGGGAAACCTGGCACAAATTAGTCCAGATGAAACCGGCCATAGTAGAAGGGAGCAAGGTCTGACACAAGAGCCAGGGCAGGTGAGTAGCAAGTTGTTTTTTGATAAGGAGGAATTGGAAAGACTTATATAGACCCCCTGGTTTTCACCAAAACATAGACAGATAAAAGAGAATCTGAGAGAAGTGCAACACTTTGTGTTGGAAGTAGAAAGCTATAAAAGTGAGGTGGAACTGGGAGCCATGTGTTAGCCGAGTATAAGAATCTGTTCCAGACAGAAGCTGTGAAACCAAGAGTCTTGGCTGCTGATATCTGTAATTTCTTTTATTTGATTGTTACTGGAAACAAAGTCTCAATAAATCCTTCTGCCAGCAATGCCTCCAAAGATTTACACCATACAGAGGTAAATGGCCACCTGAGGAGCAGTATAACGCTCACAGAGTGAGCATCGAGGAGTGCGCCCACTGGGCTGTGGCAACAATTGCCAGCTGGGGGAGCAATCTGAACGACCACTGAGTGATCACTAGGGCCCCAGATGGTGAGGATAGGCTTTGCAGGTAGATAGCCATCAGGCCCAGCCCCAGCGGCTCTTGGTACCATGACAGCTGACTCCAGGGGTCTGCTCTTATTGACAGAGTCTTTGAGTAGTTGTGGCCAGAGCAGCCATTGCTGACAGATGGCGAGACTCAGCGGGTGTCGGAAGGTAGAGTATGTGTGAGGCAGCACAGCGGATCTTGAACAGGTGCAGATAGAAATGACAGGTGCAGGCAGGTACTAGGCACTGTAGTTGCAGGCAAGTGCAGGCAGGCACTAGGATGGGACACAGGTTAAAGGATAGGGAAGACAAGCACACTAGAATGGGGACCTGTCAACTAGCAACACGTCACTAGAAATTGACCATGTTGCTCAGGCACCTCCCAATGGGGGAAGGTGCCTTAAATACATGGTATTTCTCAGCCATAGGCTGGCAAGCAGTTTCAGGTTTAAGGCATACTGGCCCTTCAAGCGAGAGTGCGGTGCATGCTGTCTAAGGGCGCTCCCAGGAGACCTGTGCATAGTTGACTAGATGTGACAGGATGTGATTGATGGAAACCGAGCAGACGCCGCAGGCCTGTGGGCGGGGTGTGTTGGCCTTGGACGTTGCAATAGGCATCATAAGCAGGCTTCAGCAACGGACTTGACAGTTTTTCACGTATATTTCGGTAATCTGTTACCTGCCTTGGGCCAGTGAGCCTCTTACAGAGGAGATGTACCCACAAGATACAGTATAAAGACTGCAGTCTGAGCTGTATGTATGGAGAACTCTCAATATATCCTCTGATAGAGGCTGCATAACGGTGTGAACAGAGGGCAATCAAACGGTTCATTCCCTCCCCTTGTGTCTGCAGAAACATACATCCAATAGAGCAGGGGTCCCCAACCACCGGTCCGCGGACCGGGACCGGGCCGTTGGGGTCTTTGTGCCAGTCCGTGGCGAGCTGCCGGCTTCCCTGCCCCCTGTGTGTCCCAGCCCACCGCAACCCTCACCTCCTGAACCACCGTATGCCTCTCTGAGCTGAGGCCTCAGCTGCGTGCATATGCATGAGGGGAGCTGTCGGCCAATCAGTGCAGCAGCCATGCCCTGCTGCACTGTTATTGGCCAGCGGCTTCTCTCGTACGACAATAGCTGAGGCAGAGACGTGGCCGGAGTTTCATATCTCGTGATGTGCTTGGAAATAGCGCGAGATATGAAAAAAACTTCAGCCACGTCTCTTCCTCAGCTGCTGCTGTATGAGCGAAGCCGGCAGGAGCGGTGAGCAACAGCAGAAGAGCATCTGTGTGTGAGTGTGTGTTTCAGGTGGTGTCTATGTGTGGGGGGTGGATTGTACTGGGGGCAGTATGTCTGTGTGTGTGTAGGGGCAATAAGTGTGTGGGGCAGTGGGGGTTATACAAGGAGCAATGTGTGTGTATGGGGGTTATACAAGGGGCAATGGCTGTGTGTGTGGGGGTTATACAAGGGGCAATGTCTGTGTGTGTGGGAGTTATGCAAGGGGCAATGTGTGTGTGCGGGGGTTATACAGGGGGCAATGTGTGTGGGGGGAGAATTTATGCTATATGGAGGGATGCGATGCTACATTATATTATATGGAAGGATATGAGGTTGCATTATACTTTTTGGAGGGATGTGACACTGCATTGTACTATATGGAGAGCTGTGAGGCTGCATTATACAATGTGGAGGGCTGTGACGCTGCATTATACTACCGTATATGAAAATAAGATGTAGCGTATCTTTTGAGGAAACAGGGTAGTAAACTCCACCCCTTCTCCATAGCCCCACCCCATAAATTCAAAGCCCCGCCCCACGGGGCCCCGGAAGAACGGTCTTGCATGAAGCCTGTCCCAGGTGCAAAAAAGGTTGGGGACCCCTGCAATAGAGGACAGAAGAAAAAGTACAGATCAGCTCTCAAGTCCTAGGTAATGATCCACGGATCCACAAATGGTGCAGGATATACGGTCAGAGTCCCTGCCGCTGTTCAGGTGACGAAAAATGGATCAAAACAATCACAATATATTCAAGAATCCATTAAAAAAGGAAAGTGCAAAAGTGTTAAAAAATAATTACTAACAACTAATGTAGTTTAAAATGCGTCACCTTATGTTTTTATTTTTAGTGTGACACTTTTAGTTTACGCTTTTGCACTTTTCATTTTTAATGTATTCTTGAACAAAATGTGACTTTATAATAAGTTTCTCGGTATTGCTGGAGTTCATCCATTTTTGTAACATCCAATATAGACCTGTCTGCCATACACAGGCTCCAATGTTATCCCAATAATGCAGCATTAGGATCAGCAATCAAAGGATCACAGATTGAAGTCCACTAAAAATACTAAGCAACTAATATCTAAAAAATAAGGATGTAACAATATAAAGATAAGTACAAATAAATATGAAAAACATAAAACATGTAAATGTTTAAAACAGAAATAAAAAAATAAATAAGAATACAATTGGCTTAAAACCCCCCTCTTCTCTCTATATCTTGGAGGGTCTTGTGAATGTCTTGATTGGCTTGGTGCTCCCTCTCTCTTCTATATCTTGGTGAGCTTGGTGCCCTCTTTTGTCCTATATTATGCAGGCTTGGTGCCCCAACTCTTGTCTATGTCCCATTCAACTTGGTATTTCCTCATTTGTGAATGTCTCGGCGGGCATGGTGCCCCATCTATTTTCTCTGTTAAGTGGACTTGGTGCCCTCTCTTTTTCCTATATCTTGGTGGGCCTGGTGACCCCTTTCTTTCCTATATCTCGCCAGGCATGGTGCCCCATTTCTTGTGAATGTCTTGATGGGCTTGGAGCCCCCTCTTTTGTATATGATAAGTCAACTTTGTGCCCCCTCTTTTCCCATTATATTGGTGGACTTAGTGCTCCCTCTCTTCTCTTTGTCTCGGTGGGCTGGGTGCTCTCACCCTCAGCTATATCTTGGTGGGCTTGGTACATCCACTTTGTTTATGTCCCAGTCAGCTTGGTATTCCCTCGCCTGTCTATATTTTGGTCTGCTGGGTGCCCCCTCTCTTGTGTATGTCTCCATGGGCTTGGTGACCCTTCTCTTCTTTAGGTTTCAGTCAACTTGGAATTCCCTCTCTTTTTTTATATGTCTTGTTCTGCTTTGTGTCGCACTCTTGTGTATGTCTCTTTTCTACTTATTGGTAGGCTTGGTGCCCCCTTCTATACTCTATATCTTGGTAGGCTTGGTGCCCCCTTCTATACTCTATATCTTGGTAGGCTTGGTGCCCCCTTCTATACTCTATATCTTGGTAGGCTTGGTGCTCCCTTCTATACTCTATATCTTGGTAGGCTTGGTGCTCCCTTCTATACTCTATATCTTGGTAGGCTTGGTGCCCCCTTCTATATTCTATATCTTGGTAGGCTTGGTGCTCCCTTCTATACTCTATATCTTGTTAGGTTTGGTGCTTCCTTCTATACTCTATATCTTGGTAGGCTTCTATACTCTATATCTTGGTAGGCTTGGTGCCCCCTTCTATACTCTATATCTTGGTAGGCTTCTATACTCTATATCTTGGTAGGCTTGGTGCCCCTTCTATACTCTATATCTTGGTAGGCTTGGTGCCCCCTTCTATACTCTATATCTTGGTAGGCTTGGTGCCCCCTTCTATACTCTATATCTTGGTAGGCTTGGTGCTCCCTTCTATACTCTATATCTTGGTAGGCTTGGTGCTCCCTTCTATACTCTATATCTTGGTAGGCTTGGTGCCCCCTTCTATACTCTATATCTTGGTAGGCTTGGTGCCCCCTTCTATACTCTATATCTTGGTAGGCTTGGTGCCCCCTTCTATACTCTATATCTTGGTAGGCTTGGTGCCCCCTTCTATACTCTATATCTTGGTAGGCTTGATGCTTCCCTCTATACTCTATATCTTGGTAGGCTTGGTGCTCCCTTCTATACTCTATATCTTGGTAGGCTTGGTGCCCCCTTCTATACTCTATATCTTGGTAGGTTTGGTGCTTCCTTCTATACTCTATATCTTGGTAGGTTTGGTGCTTCCTTCTATACTCTATATCTTGGTAGGCTTCTATACTCTATATCTTGGTGAACTTGGTGCCCCATCTCTTGTGAATGTCTTTGATGGGCTTGGTGTCCCCTCTCTTTTCTATATTTTGATGGGCTTAGTGCCACCTCCATGTTCTATATCTTGGTGGGCTTGGTGCCCCCTTTTTTGTGTACATCTCAGTGGGCTTGGTGCCCCCTCACTTTTCTAAAACTTGGGGGGCTTGATTCCCTCTCTCTTGTCTATCATAAGTGGAATTTGTGCCCCCTTTTTCCCTCTATTATGTGGGCTTGGAGCCCCCTCTCTTGTCTGTCTTGGTGGGCTTGATGCCTCCTCTTTTTACTATGCCCCATTCAGCTTGGTATTCTCTCTCTCGTGTATACCTTGGTGGGCTTAGTGCCCCCTTCTTTGTGTGTATGTCGGCATGCTTTAATTTTCTTGTTGTGTCTATGAGTTGTGTTTACCAATACTTAAACATTTTATCAAAGGAATCTACAATAAAAGAAAAAATATTTTTTTTTATTTCAAAATGTTGGCGTTTTTTGGAGCCATTGCTTTTGTGCATGTCCTTAACACAAAATGTATCATGCCCCCCAACATTTGAAAATAGCTAGGACCAAGTAGGGTGGACATATCATTGGTGCAACCTGTTTAGTCTCACAGATGTAGAGGAGCCACAAACATCTCAGTAGGTAGAATTGTGCCCTATAATGTGATATTAGATTGCAAGAGATCCATATACTTTTCTTGCCCAGGGACCTCTTCTGTCTGTGTTCGCTCTTTCTGAGACCACATATTAAATTATAAATGTATAGGGCCAAGAAAAACCTGACATTTCATTGGTACCATTTCAGAAAACAATGGCAATAACAAAGATCAAAGGCTACAACCTCATAGAATAAACTGAAAGGGTCTTCAGCTCAGAGACTCCTCACCGGTCACATTATAACCTAGAGATATCGGAGCACTGAGGCTGTGATAATGAGGAGTATCAGCAGATAGGATGACCCGTTCATGTTCCCTCTGCATTTTTGGGAAGGTTGTGGGATATCGGTCACATCTTGGAAGCTCAGATCTGATACATAGGACTGGATCCAGGTCTGGTACGAGGTCACCAGGGTGTACACCCCGGGGCGGTTGGGTAAAGCACATCCATCTCCCCAGCTCACAACTCCGGGCTGGTACCAGATGCCATTGACCTTACACACGAGAGGTCCTCCGGAGTCTCCCTGAAAGACAAGAGAGGACAATGAGCTACAGGTCATCAATCTTTACTCTATTTCCATCCTATGCTCTTTCTCTGCCCTACCCCGTATGTGACTGTAGGTCCTGTGCTCTTTTCTCTGACATCTCCCATATGTGACTGTAGATCCTGTGTTCTTTTCTCTGATCTCCCCCATATGTGACTGTAGGTCCTGTTTTATTTTCTCTTTCCACCCCTATATGTGACTGTAGGTCCTGTTTTATTTTCTCTGACCTCCCCCATATGTGACTGTAGGTCCTGTGCTCTTTTCACTGAGCTCCCCCATATGTGACTGTAGGTCCTGTGTTCTTTTCTCTGGTCTTCCCCATATGTGACTGTAGGTCCTGTGCTCTTTTCTCTCACCTCCCCCATTTGTGACTGTAGGTCCTGTGCTCTTTTCTCTGACCTCCCCTATATGTGACTGTAGGTCCTGTGCTCTTTTCTCTGACCTCCCCCATTTGTGACTGTAGATCCTGTGCTCTTTTCTCTGACTTCCCCCATATGTGACTGTATGTCCTGTGCTCTCTTCTCTGACCTCCCTCATATGTGACTGTAGGTCTTGTGCTCTTTTCTTTATTGGTCTCATTCTGTTTTCGATAATAGTAGAATGATGACTTTGTGAAAAAAATTATATCTTGTCTCATCTGTCCACAAGATGCTTTCCCACAAGGATTTTGGTTACTGCAAGGTTACTGCAAGGACAGCTTGAATTTTTTAGGAACTTGATTGGGGCTCATCCTCCATGTGGACTTTCCTGCATTACAGCCTTTTATCAATTTTTAACAGCCGTTCATGTCCAGGGAGATTATCTACAGTGCCATGGGTTGTAAACGTCTTGATTTTATTGTGCACCATAGACAAAGGAACATCAAGATTTCTGGAGATGGACTTGTAACCTTGTGATTGTTGATATTTTTCAACAATTTTGGTTCTCAAGTAGTTAGACAGTTTCGAGGCCGCTTAGTTGGGGAGAGCTGCTGTTAGTCTGTGCATTGTCAGAAAATCACCATAAAACCAAATGGAAGAGGCACAAATCTGCTACTGCTCTGAAGCAATTTAGGGGCATGAGTATTTTGCCTGTTTTATAACAATTTTTTTTTTAATTCTTTGACTGAACCAACAAGATTGAAATGTTGGAATGTGATCTACTGTCCTTTTCCCAGAATGTGACAGAATAGAATCCATGTTATGCCTGTGGTATCCATCTTTTCCTATACGTTATGATATCATGGTGATCAAGTGACACTGATGTGCGGGAAAGTTTCACATTTTTGTTCACGCCCATATTGTTTCTATTGGTTCATAGTTTAGAGCAGAGGTCCCCAACCTTTTTGATTTTGAGAGCCCCATTTAGCGCTGGAAGATGGTCGTGAGTCACATTTATCTCTGAGAAAGGGTCGTGAGCCCCATTTAGCTCTGAAAGAAGGTCATGAGCCACATTAAGCTCTGAGAGAGGGTCATGAGCCACATCCTGTTCTGAGAGATTGTCATGAGCCACATCCAGTTCTGAGATGTGGCCGTGAGCCACATCCAGCTCTGAGGGATGGTCATGAGCCACATTAAGCTCTGAGAGATGGTCGTGAGCAATTAAGCTCTGAGAGATGGTAGTAGAGAAACTTAAGCTTCAAATGAGAGAGGTCTGAGACATAGCTAGAGAGTCTGAGCCACATCATCTGAGAGAGGGTTGTGAGCCACATCCAGCTCTGAGAGAGGGTCTGTGAGCCACATCCAGCTCTGAGAGATGGTTAGCCACATCCAGCTTGAGAGAGTCTAAGCACATCCAGCTCTGAGAGAGGTCATGAGCCACATCCAGCTCTGAGAGAGGGTTGAGCCCATCCACTCTGAAGAGTCGTGGCACATCCAGCTCTGAGAAGGGTTGTGAGCCACATCCAGCTCTGAGAGAGGGTTGTGAGCCACATCCAGCTCTGAGAGATGGTTGGTGAGCCACATCCAGCTCTGAAAGATGATGGAAGTTGTGAGCCACATTACTCGAAGAGTCTGATGAGCCAATTACTCGTGAGATGTAAATGCCACCCAGCTCTACGGCCAGTTCATCGGTACTTGTGACCACTCCTACTTGAGATGTAGCAATCACTTAAGATTACACCATAGTTAGAGGGTGACACATAGCTCGAAGGGTGTGACAATCCTACCCTCTCCAGATACCCAAGACTATTACTGTTATACAGCAAGCTTCCAATCACAGGTCTACTCCCATCTATCCTCTCTACTTGGACACTCACAAAAGTCGCCCTATTATGACCTGCTCTTCATAGCTGTTTACTAGACCTTGTGTTCCTACACCAAGCTGGAAGATTGCCACAAGCCACACATCACGGGCCCGTGAGCCACATGTGACTCCCAAGCAACAGGTTGGGGACACTTGGATTAGACAGAACTTTTCCTTTGTCTGTGACTGTATTTAAATTTGTTACATGTTCTAATGAAGGAGAAGTCTTTAAGTACATGAAGAATAATAGAAGCTAAATAACATTTATCGATCCTGTTAGATCCTTTTTTAACATGTAGGATTTACAGCAACTATTTATGATGACGATTGATCCCTTTTCCACACAATGAAGCTTCTATTTATCAGAACACAGCATCTCACCTGACAAGAGTCTTTCCCTCCTGCCGTGTATCCCGCACATATCATGGTGTCATACACAATGGTGGTAGAGCTGCTCTCGTCTGAGCCTATGTGATATATCTCGTCACACGTCCCATGATCTATCAGCGGCACCTCCACGTTCTGAAGAGTTTTTGGAGAAGGTAAAGGCTCTAAAATAAATGTGAAGAGTCAGTAAATCTGCGGAGCGCTAAGGGCTGGGACACTCAGGCTGCTGGGTGCGGTAGAACCCTGATAGCTCTGTCATGGTGGTGGCCATTCTCAGCAGCTGTGGCCCTGGCTTCACATGAAAAGCAAGTGTAGAGTTTATAGTAGCAAAAATAAAAAGAAGCATAGGAGAATGTTTGTGATGCCAGTAGGGATATTCAGCCAGAATGTAGCCAGCACTGCAGGGTGGGGGGTCCCTAGGAGATAGATGGTGATGAGCAATAGAAATAGTTAACCCTTCCCAACTAGGGCTGCCTCCCAGGACGGTTATAGTCAGGGTAGTGCAGCATAGAAATATGCAGCAGAAGACAGGATGGTCAACCTTACTGTTTACTGCAAACTCCAGACCGATCCACAGGACACTGTACACCCTTAACCAGGTTTCAGTTTGACCTGCACAATGGGGGTTTGACTCCTCTGCTGGGTTGTAGCGTGGCCTTCCTACTACCTAATCCCTTTCTGGGACAAAACCCTTCTTGGTGCTTATAACTGCCCAAACTGCCTAGCACTCATTTCAATGTGTTTCCTCCAGCTGAGCTGGCAACTCAAATCCTGTGGGCACATATGCCTGAAGTCGGTCCCTGATCCCAACACACTGCTGAACTCCTGGGAATTGCATGTGCCACTAGGTGTTAGAGACCCACACAGCACTTCTGATTTACCACTTGAACTTGAAAATCAGGGTGGCCAAAGGACTGAAATCCCACCATTTTCAGCTCACCTTTTCAAAGAGCCCATGGACCCTCACCAGGATGTCCTCCATCTTGCTCCACTGCTACTTCAACTAACTTCAAGCCCCTCCTCCCTCAGTTAGGGACCATGCACAAGCCTTATGGTGCCGTCACACAGCACGATCTGGCCAGCGATGTCGGAAGCGATGCGCGGGTGCCCGCTCGCTTCTGACATCGCTGGCCAGCTGTCATACAGCATCTCTGCGGCCGGCGATGCCGCAGCGATGCGGGCGGTGACATCGCTCGCTGGGCTGGGCTCAGCCCAGCAAGCGATCCGCAGCAACACTGCGGTATAGGCTGGATCGCTATCGACATCGCTCTGGCGATGTCACACGGCGCGATCCAGCCTTATCGCAGGTCGCCGGTTGACAGGTTTACGGTTCTTCCCGTAAACCTGACAACCTGCGACCAGCGATAAAACGCAGTCGCGCCGCTCGTTTACACAGCGCGACGTTGCTAGCGACATCGCTGATACGTCACTTTTTCGGCGATGTCGCTAGCGACGTTGCCTTGTGTGACAGCACCATTAAGCTCAGCTAAAAGTGCACAGCTCCAGTAGGGGGTCATATTGTGTGAATGCAGTAGTTCCCAGCAGAGAAATCAAACTCCCAATGTAGCTGGCAATTCACAGTGAAATACAGTTGTGGCCAAAAGTATTGACACCCCTGCAATTCTGTCAGATAATACTCAGTTTCTTCCTGAAAATGATTGCAATCACAAATTCTTTGCTATTATTATCTTCATTTAATTTGTCTTCAATGAAAAAACACCAAAAATAATCGTCCTAAAGCCAAATTGGATCTAATTCCACCAAACATAAAAAAGGGGTGGACAAAAGTATTGGCACTGTTAGAAAAAATCATGTGATGCTTCTCTAATTTGTGTAATTAACAGCACCTGTAACTTACCTGTGGCACCTAACAGGTGTTGGCAATAACTAAATCACACTTGCAGCCAGTTGACATGGATTAAAGTTGACTCAACCTCTGTCCTGTGTCCTTGTGTGTACCACATTGAGCATGGAGAAAAGAAAGAAGACCAAAGAACTGTCTGAGGACTTGAGAAACCAAATTGTGAGGAAGCATGAGCAATCTCAAGGCTACAAGTCCATCTCCAAAGACCTGAATGTTCCTGTGTCTACCGTGCGCAGTGTCATCAAGAAGTGTAAAGCCCATGGCACTGTGGCTAACCTCCCTAGATGTGGACGGAAAAGAAAAATCGACGAGAGATTTCACCGCAAGATTGTGCGGATGGTGGATAAAGAACCTCGACTAACATCCAAACAAGTTCAAGCTGCCCTGCAGTCCGAGGGTACAACAGTGTCAACCCGTACTATCCGTCGGCGTCTGAATGAAAAGGGACTGTATGGTAGGAGACCCAGGAAGACCCCACTTCTTACCCCGAGACATAAAAAAGCCAGGCTGGAGTTTACCAAAACTTACCTGAGAAAGCCTACAACGTTTTGGAAGAATGTTCTCTGGTCAGATGAGACAAAAGTAGAGATTTATGGGCAAAGGCATCAACATAGAGTTTACAGGAGAAAAAAAGAGGCATTCAAAGAAAAGAACACGGTCCCTACAGTCAGACATGGCGGAGGCTCCCTGATGTTTTGGGGTTGCTTTGCTGCCTCTGGCACTGGACTGCTTGACCGTGTGCATGGCATTATGAAGTCTGAAGACTACCAACACATTGTGCAGCATAATGTAGGGCCCAGTGTGAGAAAGCTGGGTCTCCCAAAGAGGTCAGGGGTCTTCCAGCAGGACAATGACCCAAAACACTTCAAAAAGCACTAGAAAATGGTGTGAAAGAAAGCACTGGAAACTTCTAAGGTGGCAGCAATGAGTCCAGACCTGAATCCCATAGATCACCTGTGGAGAGATCTAAAAATGGCAGTTTGGAGAAGGCGCCCTTCAAATATCAGGGACCTGGAGCAGTTTGCCAAAGAAGAATGGTGTAAAATTCCAGCAGAGCATTGTAAGAAACTCATTGATGGTTACCGGAAGCGGGTGATCGCAGTTATTTTGGCTAAAGGTTGTGCCACCAAGTATTAGGCTGAGGGTGCCAATACTTTTGTCCGGCCCATTTTTGGAGTTTTGTGTGAAATGATTAATGTTTTGCTTTTTGCTTCATTCTCTTTTGTGTTTTTTCATTGAAGACAAATTAAATGAAGATAATAATACCAAAGAATGTGTGATTGCAATCATTTTCAGGAGGAAGCTGAGTATTATCTGACTGAATTGCAGGGGTGTCAATACTTTTGGCCACAACTGCATATCACATTTGCATCCATTTTTGAGGTGATACAGACTAAGGGCACCACAAATGCACTGGCTTGTAATGTAGCTAGTAATATCCAAGATCTGAAGAATGTTTTGGATGAATTTCTGACCTCTTTATAGCGCAATATACAAGAATTCTGTCATCTGTACCAACAGCATCTTTACAAAAGATGAAATTGATCCATAGGACTCTTGGCACTTAGCTACATGAATGGCTGACATGAAGAAGGTACAAGCCATATTGAAGGATTTGGTACTTACAGAAGGGATTGGAATAAGATTTTGGGCTGAGAAGATACAAATTGCTGTAAAAGTCTAACCACGACCACCGAGAATTTCACAATCTACTATTTTTTTTGTAAAAGTGGCTGTTTCTGCACCAGTGCCCATGTGTGATGACTGCGTTTGCCCCCCTATATTAATGTCGATGATGGACTTTCATTGTAGGAGGCAGCATATGAAATAATCTATGAATTAGATGTAGCACTTACCACTATTGGCTATGTCTCCCCAGCCGGATACCCAGCAGTTCATTCCACAGGGGAAGGTGGCGGAGGCGGTGGAGGGCAGGCAGATGGGCATGATGTACTGGGTGTAGGTGACCGGGCTGCGGAGCTTCACCAGAGAAATGTCCCATGTGTGAGCATTATTTACATAATCCGGATGGTTATAAACGGAGTCTATTGCCCCCCAAACACTGTTTGGATTGTCTCCTGACAGACTGTACGCCCCCAGCAGCACGTCAAAGTTGCTCGCGGTTTGAGGTCTGAGAAAAATAGAGCAAAATAATAAAAGTATTTTTTTTACATTGGACGGAATTTTCAAAGTAAAACACAGTATTTCAGGAGAGGAGGGTGTTGCTGTTGTTGTAACAAACTTTTGCCACTACTTGGCTTCTGTTTGACCCAATATAGTCTAAGGCGGTGTTCCCCAACTCTAGTCCTCAGGAGCCACCAACAGTGCATGTTTTCAGGATTTCCTCAGTATTACACAGGTGGTAATTGCAACACCTGTGCAATACTATATAAATGAATAAATAATAATAATACTAAGGAAATCTAGAAAACTTGCACTGTTGGTGGCTCTTGAGGATTGGAGTTTGGAAACAATGGTCTAAAGTAAAGCAATATACCTTCACATACAAAGAGACAAGAATCATAGATGGAGATGAGAAAGTGTTTGGAATCGTCAGTGATACGTGAGGTGTCAGAGATGAGAAAACTTACGGTACAAAGCAATGAGCAGCGCTCAGCACCCACTGGTTAGAGATCAAGGAGCCACCGCAGATATGGCTTCCCTGGTCCTGTATACTGACTTGCCAGGGCCACTGTCCATCCACTGCATTCGAGCCACCAACAATCCGACTAGTGAAGGCTGGAGACCCACACACCGACTGTGATGTGGTGGGAGAAATGACTAGAGAGAAGCAAAAACAGAATCAATGATGATGCAATGTGTCTTACTTTGGAGCAACACAACAGCTCAAAAACCATGGCGAAGCCCCGGATCATATCTCCCTCCGTGAGTGTCAGGGACTTCACGTGTTCTTCTATATCCTCTGCTCTGTGGCTGATGAGCATTGGCAGTACACTGGGGACTGTTTACACATCTGCTGGACTTCAAATGTTACAGGAGAAAAACAGGACTTTGTGATACTCTGTTAGGAGATGTCTATGCTATATGTTTATTTTTGAGGGTTTTGTTAACAATTCATACACTGACACTGCGCACACATATACACTTACCTGCATGTAGAGTACATATAGAAAAAAGCATATATAACATACACACAATACACATCCGTGTGCACACAACAAAAGTATATACACATTCCACGCATCATATAAACACATATTTATAAATATACTACAAGATCCTTAAAAGACCTAAATCAAGGTTCCTGATACAGACATGATGGGGGTTCCTTTTATTCTATATCGCCATGTGCTATCTGTGGTTTACATAGGACTGCAGGTGAACCTAATGAGAGATCTTCACCTGATACATTGTCCCAGTTCCAGAATATCCAGACCTAATCTTATTCTGATGTCTTCATGTGCACTATGGCACCCTGTAGTCAGTCACCCAGTGGAATTTTTTTTACTAGCCTTGACCTCGGCTTCCTGGCACTGATTTTTGCAAATTAGTTTATAGCAAGCCGTAAACGTAAACTAATCATTCAATCTCTGGTAGACGAGGCTGAACTACAGTAGCATAACAGGTCCAACAACTTATATTTATAGACTAAAATCACTCAGTTTCCATTTTCAACATCTCTGCTAACTCTCGGTGAAAGAAAACAATCTACACACAGCCTGTATACATAAACTCACAAATTAAAGTCTATAGGAAACCATCTTCACAGCCACGATGATCAATATGTAATTTCAAATACAAACTGTAGAGTTCATTCTTATTTATTTTATGTAAACTTTATGCACATAAGACAGAAATGTTTTTTCTACCTCCCAAAATATAAAAACGTAATCAATAAATCTTCCCCCCCAAAAATGAAATAAAACTTGGGTTAAAAAATGTAATCTTTTGAGTGGATGTGTTTATCCTTCCAGCACCCAAAAAGTAAATTTGAGTAAATGGGTGCACAAACCGTGTTCATTGTGGTTCCTCTTATTTCGTCAAAAAGAAAATATCAGTTTCTGTGAGTGTTCAAGTCTTGAACTACAAGTATACTTTTCCCAGGATGTTCTCGTTGCCAGATTTTACATCATCCTAGCACCCGAAAAGTAATTTAGAGTAATTGTGTGCGTAAACCGTGCCCATTGCGGTTCCTCTTTTTTGGTTGATAACTTGTGTCAGTTTATGTGAGTGCTTATGTCTTGGTCTACAGATAGGCTTTTCCTAGGAATTTCTGGGTACCAGATTTAACAATGAATAAAACTATTAAATGAAGATGTTTCCTATAGACATCATTTTGTACACAGTGACAGGCATCATTATGTAATTTTAAATCCAAATTGTAAATTTCTTTCTTATCCATTTATGAAAATTTTATGCCCATAAGATGGAAATGTTTGTACACTCACAACATATAAAAACATCACCAATAAACCTCCCGCTAAAAAAGTAAATAAGACATGGGTAAAAAAATAAATCTTTAAGTGAATGTGTTTATTATGATCTTTTAAGTGATTGTTTATCCTCCCAGCACCCAAAAAAGTAAGTTTGAGTAAATTGGTTCACAAACCGTGCCCATTGCAGTACCTCTTATTTCATCAAAAAAATAATATCAGTTTCTGTGAGTGCTCATGTCTTGACCTTCAAGTATATTTCTCCTATGAGGTTCTGGGTGTCAGATTTAACAATGAGAAAAACTATTATATGAAGAGGGTTTCCTATAGACATCATTTTAGACATATTCACGAGGATCAACATGTAACTTCAAATCCAATCTGTAGATTTCCTTCTCATTCATTTTATGGCCATAAGATGGAAATGTTTTCAAACTCCCAAAATATAAAAAATATCATCAATAAAACTCCTACTAAAAAGTAAATAAGACTTGGGTAAAAAATAAATCTTTTGAGTGAATATGTTTACTATCCTAGAACCCAAAAAGTAAATTTTATTTAATGGGTGCACAAATTGTGCCCATTGCGGTTCCTCTTATTTGGTTAAGAACTAGTAATAATTTTGATGAGTGCCTTGCCCTATAGGTACATCACAAAGCATTCACTGATCTCAGGGAGACCAGTCCAAGAAAACACTGCGGGCAGCTGGCTAAAGCGCTCAACACAGTGAATTCCTAGGCGCATTGCCCTCTGGGAATTATGAATATGCAAATAGAATCTGTGGAGCCTCGGTTAGGAATCTCAAACACAGGACTAGCCATATATACCTCCAGGGAAGGACCCAGTGTTTGAGACTCCTAACCGAGGCTCCACAGACTCTATTTGCCCTACAGGTAAACTTTCTCTAGGAGGTTCCAGGTGCCAAATTTGACAATGAGGAAAACTATTATATGAAGAGGGTTTCCTATAGATATCATTTTAGACATATTCACGAAGATCAACATGTAATTTCAAATCCAATCTGCAGATTTCCCTCTCATTCATTTTATGGCCATTAGATGGAAATGTTTTCAAACTCCCAAAATATAAAAATATCAATAAAACTCCTTTGAAAAAGTAATTAAGACTTGACTAAAAAATAAATCTTTTGAGTGAATATATTTACTATCCTAGAACCCAAAAAGTAAATTTGATTTAATGGGTGCACAAATCGTGCCCATTGCGGTTCCTTTTATTTGGTTAAAAACTAGTAATAGTTTTGATGAGTGCCTTGCCCTACAGGTAGATTTTCTCTGGGAGGTTCCAGGTGCCAAATTTGACAATTAAGAAAACTATTACATGAACAGAGTTTCCTATAGACTTCAATTTGAACACAGACATAAGGATTAATGTGTGATTTAATATCCGAACTGTAGATTTCCTTCTCATTCAGTTCAGGTTAATTTAAGTCCCATAAGATGGAAATGTTTTTCAACCTCCCAAAATATAAAAACATCAATAAACTCCCCCCCCCCCCTCAAAAAAAGGAAATAAGACTTAGGTAAACAAAAAAAATCTTTTGAGTGATCCTAAATAATTGGGTGCAAAAGCCGTGCCCACTGCAGATCCTCTTAGTAACAAAAATAATCAAAAAGGAAAAAACTATGTGTGTGAACAAACACCAGCAGCAAAAGTAGAAAACTACTTTGTTCCGTTAAGTGTGATCTTCTGGTCTGCAAATAAAGCCGAATTGCATCCAATCCATGGAGTGTTCGATGCAACTGGAGAGAGATCACCATCAATTCCGGGGTCAAAAATAATGCCAGCAGGAAAACAGATGTCATGGATGAGGGTAAATTGGGTGCAGAAAGGGCAAGTGTTTGATCAATATAGGTGCTGACTCACTGAGTAAGGCTGACTTTTCTGGAAACTATTGGGCGGCTAAGGAGAGAAGGAGTCCTCTTCTGCAACACTTGGAAGTGCACCTGCAGTCCCATGTAACACAACAGATAACATAGTGGTATCTCTGAGTACAGATAGATGTCACCTGCAGTCCTACAGTATGTAACACCCCATATGCTGTATACATGGTACCATACGTGTCTTACCCACATACAGGACTGTCAGTACATAGAGCAGGTTCCTCTGCATTTCTGGCTTTGTTGTAATCTCTTGGTGACCAGTTGGTTTCTAGCAGCTCCTTATATATGAGGAGGGGGTGGGAAAATTCTTGCACTTTTGTCTGCAAAGAAATGGTTTATTTTCTTTTAACAGCCTGATTTCTCTGGTTACACCTTTCTTTCTGCCAGTAAATTCTTACTTTTACATTCAATACATAAGGGAAAACATGAAGCAAAGTCCACATTCCCACCCAGGACAGTCCCCACCCCTGATTTTTCCCCTCCTGTGACTTGTCCTCATTAGATTATTATTGGATGGATTTCATTCTGTAAAGTACAGTCAGAACCAATACATCTATAGAATTGGAGTCACTGGGATAATTCTAAAACTTAACTTTTATTAAGTAACCTCAAAAACACCCTTAAAAGTAACTCACCCCAGGAATCTAATCCAGGACATGAGTAGACTATATAAACAATAGCCTCTGTTCAGATCAATCATGATTTAGAATACAATCTGATATATATGTAATATACTTATTATCTATTAAGTCTCAATGCATTTCAATGGCCCATGACGTTAAAGAGACATTTAGGCTCCATTCACACTGTGTGTTTTTGGTCTGTTTTTGCTCATCGGTTTTTGTAGCCAAAACCAGGAGCCGAACAATCAGAGGAAAAGTATAATAGAAACACGTCACCACTTCTGTATTGTCACACACTCCTGGTTTTGGCTACAAAATATGATGAGTAAAAACAGACCAAAAACACACAGTGTGAATGGAGCCTTATAGTTAACATAGAAACTAAGACTAAGAGGTAATACCATGCATTCAAACTCTTAGGGTGCTTTCACATTATGATTTTTTGGGATCCGTGGCTGTCCGTTGTAAAACGGACAGCCACGGATCCGATTTGGCCCCCATGTTAGCCTATGAGCACGGATCGGATCGGATTTGCTTTAAGTGTCATCCGATTTTTGTCTGATCCATTTTGGTCCGATTATTTGCTGTGCCTAAAATCGGAGACTGCTCTGATTTTGGGCAAATCGGACCGAATCAGATCCGACATGATCCGTGGCCCATAATATTGGGGCCTATGGAGCACGGTCCGAGAAAACATCAGATGCTTTCTCAGAACCTATTTTTGTGTACTGAGCATGCTCAGTACACTAAAACTGCTCCTCTCCAGCTAATTTCACTTCTGCAATGTATATATACATTGCGGAATTGAAATTTAAGTAAAATCAAGTGTTAAAAATAAAAAAAATCGATCCTCACCTGTCCTGCAATCCAGCCCCGTCGGCATCTCTGGATGTACAAGACCTGGCCTGACGTCACAGTCACATGACCGGTCATCGCGGTAATCGGTCATGTGACCGATGACGCTGAGCAGGTAGCCCCGCCCAGCCAGCTCCTTTCAGCATCCAGTGCTAGATGCCGACAGTGCTGAATCGCAGGACAGGTGAGGATTGATTTTTTTTCATTTTTTACACTTGATTTTACTTAAATTTCAATTCCGCAATGTATATATATATATATATGTATATGTATAAATACATTGCGGAAGTGAAATTACTGCGCACAGCGCTTTCTGTGTCCGGATCCGTGATAGTCTTGGACCTGGACACAGAATAGGTCACCCCCTGTGGTGTCCGTTCCTGTCCGTGGGATCCTACAAAAAGTAGGATCCCACAGACAGGAAAAAATCTTAATGTGAAAGCAGCCTTAGTGACATGTCGCAATTGCCACCGCTCTGGATGCCAATTATTTTTAGAATTTAAGTGATTATGTGTATCCTCCCAGCACCCAAAAAGTAAATTTGAGTAAATGGGTGCACAAATGGTGCCCATTGCGGTTCCTCTTATTTGGCTGAAAATTAATATCAGTTTCTGTGAGTGCTCATGTCCTGCCCTACATGTAGACTCTTCCAGGGAGGATCCGGGTACCAAGCTTAACAATGAAGACAGCTATTAAATGAAGAGGGTTTCCAATAGACATCATTTTGGACATGGTCACAAGCAGAGGTGTAACTACAACAGGTGCAGGGGTTGCAGTAGCACCAATGCCCCAAAAGTTCCTTTGGCCTATAGAAAAAGACTAAAGATTTGCAATAATTGGGGGCCCCGTTGGAGCCTTTGGCATCAGGGCCCAGGAGCTTCAAGTTATACCACTGGTTGCAAGGATTAATATGTAATCTCAAATCCAAACTGTACATTTTCTTTTCATTCATTTATGTAAATCTCATGCCCATAAGAAGTAAATGATTTTCAATTTCTCAAAATATATAAAAACATCATCAATAAACCTCCCCAAAAGAGGAAATAAAACTTAGGTAAAAAAAAACAAACAACATTTTCAGTGAATGTGTTTATCCCCCAAGCACACAATATGTGTAATTGAGTAAATAGGTTTCACAAACCGTGCCCATTGTGGTTTCTCTTATTTCGTAAAAAACATTTTAGTTTCTGTGAGTGCTCATATCTTGCCTACAGGTAAATTCTTCTCAAGAGGTTCCAGATGCCATATTTACCAATTCAGAAAACTATTAAATGAAGAAGGTATCCTATAGACATCATTTTGGACACAGTCACGAGGATCAATATGTAATTTCAAATCCAAATTGGATATTTCCTTCTCACTCATTTAAGGTAAATTTTATGCCGATAAGATGGAAATGTTTTTCAACCTCCCAAAATATAAAAACATCATCAATTAACCCCCAAAAAAGGAAATAAGACTTGGGTAAAAAAAAAAAAACTTTTAAAGGGAACCTGTTACCCCCTTTGGGCATTTTAACCTGTGCCCACCATCTTACACATAATGTAAATGGGGTTCTTGTAATTCAGATTTGTGAAGTCTCGCGAGACATTGGCACTGTTCAATGGAGCGCGGGCACCCGCTTCACTGCACAGGCGTGATTGTGTTTATAATCCCAGCACCAAAAAAGCAAATTTGAGTAAATGGGTGCACAAACTGTACCCATTGCAGTCCTTATTTGTTTGAAAACTAGAATCAGTTTCTGTGAATGCTCAGGTCTTGCCCTACAGGTAAATTCTTCTAGAGAGGTTCCGGATGACAGATTTGAAAATGAAGAAAACTATTAATTGAAGAGGGTTTCCTATAGACATCAATTTGGGGACGAGATTCGCACCAAGTTACGCTAACTTATACATGGGTGTATTTGAGTCGTCTTCATCGCACAGTCCCACCTGTCATCTAATCATATTAAATTTTACCGTTGTTACATAGATGATTTATTCATGATATGGGAAGGATCCGAAATAAGCGCTCTGAAATTTATTGAGAAATTGAATGAGAACCCCTGGGGCCTTAAATTGACAGCCTCTTTATCTAGTTCAGATATTTATTTTCTTGATCTGGAGATAAAAATGGATACAACAGGTAAGCTGTCCACCTCAACACATTTTATAAAGGTAGACGTAAACAGTTACCTGAAATTCACCAGTGCACATCTCCCATCTTGGATTAAAAACATACCATATGGGCAATACTGGAGAATTAGGAAAAATTGTTCTTTATCAAGATTATAAAAATCACAACTTTTAAAACAAAGATTCTTAAAAAAGGGATACCCCAAGAGATTACTAGGGGATGCGTACAAAAAAGTATGGGAATATATCCAAAGGCTCTCATGATGAGGATACTAAAATAGAAAAGATTACTTGGGATTTTAGTCTTATAACTACTTATAACCAATCCCGTGTAGGAGTAGAAAGACTATTGGAGAAATATTGGCTCAACTTACAAGCCGACCCCATTCTGACTAAGTGTTTGCCAAAAAAACCAAAGGTGGTACATAGAAGAAGTAAAAACCTAAAAAATCTAATTGCACCGAGCAATACACAAGTAAAGGAGAAACATAAAGGCACGGGTAATGAGGAACAAATAGGGGGCTGTTTTAAATGTAATACACCAGATGCCTCTGTTGTGGTATGATTCAAATGATGCCGCATTGTTTCAGTCCAATACTACTGGTGAAAAATTCACCATTAAATGTAAAGTGGATTGTCAGTCCACTTATATTGTATACCTATTGGAATGTCCTTGTAATTTACAGTACGTGGGAAGGACAATCCAAACGGTACACAGGAGGATGAATAAACATCGCCAGAATATAAGAGATGGGTTGATGCAACACAGTGTATCCAAGCATTTTTGCTTAATACACCAAAAAGATTCGAAAGGGTTAAGATTAACAATTATAGACCAAATACCATCCACAGTACAAAACCGTACGGTATGCTAATAAAAAGAGAAGGTTTCTGGACATTCAAATTGGGGACGTTGTACCCAGAGGGCTTGAACTTAACTATAGAAAACATTGTTAAGTAACTTGTGGGTTAGTGTGGCTGTTTATTGATTTTTAATGCTGAATTTTAATGTTGAGTATGGATTGCAATATTATGAGTATGAATTTTATTGATTTTCTAATAATACAATTGGGCAGTTTTGTAAGAATCTAATATGTGCTTAATATGTGATCAATATTATTTATTTTTATTTATTTTAATTATTTTATTAGATATGAATATACTTATAAATGGGGAAAGTAATGGTAAGTTTTTATAATAATTATTTTTTTTGTTTTATAATTTTTATTATTTTATTTTTCATTATTATTATTTCATATGTTTAATTTTATTAATTTTTATTTATTTCATTTTTTTATTTATTTATTATTTTTATTTTTATTTTATTTTTTATTTTTTATTATTTATTTATGTTTATTTTTATTTAAATTAATATAATTATGGGTATAAATATTAAATTCAATAACAATTAAATAATTTTTTTTATTATTATAGTGGGAATAAATTCAAAATAATATTTAGAATGTGCAAAAGCGATGTTTTATGAATAATTTTAAAATGATTTATGGTGTTTTTAGGGAACGTAGTGTCTGTATAGGAATCTAGATCAATCCATTATGCTGAGTTGTTGGAATAAGAGTATGTAGGGGTTAAATTGACCACATGTGTTTCTGCTTTGTAATTGGATGTTACCCCTTTAAATAGACCATTCCTCACAATTCCTGTAAACCCCCACCTGAGGAAGACAGCAGGCCGCTGTTGAAACGCGCATAGTGGACAAGCCAGAATAAACAGGTCTACTTTAATTATTGGTATCTGCTTCTCTTTACTGAGCGCTCCTAAATAATACAAGAATTACTGCCTTTCATTCCCATCCTGGATATAGCCCCCATCCTGGTGCATGTAAAAAGAAGAAATGATGTACTCACCTCTCCTTCACACCAATCTTGCAGCACCATGATGTCCTCCTTTGTCCCAGGCATCCGATAATGTGACCAGCACAGCACAGTGATGTCATAGCTGTGGGCCCTGATCACATGATCGGATGCCCGGGGACACAGGAGTACTCAGGATGTGAAGTGTTGCCAGTAGGGAGCAAGAGAGGGGACGACGGAAAGGTAAGATACATTGTTTAATATTTTCTTGTGTGCGGCAGCATGGGGGTCACATAAAGTGATGGGGTGTATACTTAGTCTAAATAAATATGTGCTGCACCTACCCGCCTACCTCTCCAGTACCGCTTCAGTGCTGAGAGGGTGATGAACTGAGGGATCCAGTGCATATTACATGATCCTAATGAGCAGGTCCCACATGATCACGAGCTGCCTCTGCAGCCTTCTCCAGCCCACTCCAGAGCCGCTGATCCCTCCAACACAGTCCACAGTGCCTCACACAGTATATTCAGACATTAAAACAAACCCCCTATTTCCCCAAAAATTTTGGGAAAAAGTGCATTTTATAGTACGAAAAATATGATAAGTTTAATAATTGAGTGCAGAATCCGTGCCCATTGCGGTTCCTCTTATTTGCTGGTAGTAAAATCAAAAAAATCAATATAAAAATAGTGTGTGAAACAAACACAGCCTGCGAGAGTAGAAAACTAGTTTCTTTCCCATAAGTGCGACTTCTGGTGTACAAATAAAGCTGAATTCATCCAATTTGTTGAGTGTCTAATGGTACTGGAGAGAGATTCACCATCAATTCGGGGACAAAAATACTGACCACCAGGAAAACAGGCGTGAGGGATGAGGGCAAACTGGGTGCAGAAAGGGCAATTCTATATAGGTGCAGACTCACTGGAAACTCTTAGCAGCAAAAGATAAGCGGGAGTCCTCTCTCCTCCATTTGGAAGTGCGTAAAAGTCAAATTGTAACATGGCGATTCTACACAAAATCAGTTTACAAATCATCCTGTGATAGCGTTTTGATTGTACTAGATTAGCTCAAAGTTGGCTACCTGTGTGCAGAATTATTAGGCAAGTTGTATTTTAGAGGATTATTTTTATTATTGATCAACAACTATGTCTCAATCACCCAAAAGACTCAAATATCAAAGCTAAATATTTTTGGAGTTGGAGTGGGGTTTTTTAGATTTGGCTCTTAGGAGGATATCTGTCTGTGCAGGTAACTATTACTGTGCAGAATTATTAGGCAACTTTATAAAAACCAAATATATTCCCATCTCACTTGTTTATTTTCACCAGGTAAACTAATATAACTGCACACAATTTAGAAATAAACATTTCTGACATGCAAAAACAAAACCCCAAAAAATGAGTGCCCAATATCGCCCCCTTTCTTTATGATGACACTCAGCAGCCTCCATCCATAGATTGTGTCAGTTACTTGATCTGTTTACAGCCTCCAGACACTGTTCCCAGAGGTGTGCTGTTTTCCCTCCCAGACACTGTCCCCAGAGGTGTACTGTTTTCCCTCCCTGTAGATCTCACATTTTAGGAGTGACCACAGGTTCTCTATGGGGTTCATATCAGGTGAACAAGGGGGCCATGTCATTATGTTTTCTTCTTTTAGACCTTTACTGGCCAGCCACGCTGTGGTGTAGTTGGATCATGTGATGGTGCATTGTCCTGCATGAAAATCATATTTTTCTTGAACGATCCCGACTTCTTCCTGTACCATTGCCTGAAGAAGTTGTCTTCCAGAAACTGGCAGTAGGTTCGGGAGTTGAGCTTCACTCCATCCTCAACCCGAAAAGGTCCCACAAGTTGATCTTTGATGATCCCAGCCCATACCAGTACCCCACCTCCACCTTGCTGGCGTCTGAGTTGGAGTGGAGCTCTCTGCCCTTTACTGATCCAGCCTCTGGCCCATCCATCTGGCCATCAAGAGTCTCTCTCATTTCATCATTCCATAAAACCTTTGAAAAAATCAGTCTTAAGATATTTCTTGGCCCAGTCTTGACGTTTTCTCTTGTGTTTCTTGTTCAGAGGTGGTGGTTTTTCAGCCTTCCTTACCTTGGCCATGTCCCTGAGTATGGCACACCTTGTGCTTTCTGATACTCCAGTAACCTTGCAGCTCTGAAATATGGCAAAACTGGTGGCAAATGGCATCTTGGCAGCTTCACGCTTGATTTTCCTCAATTCATGGGCGGTTATTTTGCCCCTTTTTCGCCCTCACGCTTCTTGCGACCCTGTTGGCTATTTGCCATGAAACGCTTGATTGTTGGGTGATCACGATTCAAAAGTTTGGCAATTTCCAGACTGCGGCATCCCTCTGCAAGACAGCTCACAATTGTGGACTTTCATTTTCAGAGCTGTCACATCTCTCTTCTGACCCATTTTGCCTAAGGAAAGGCCTTTGCCTAATAATTAAGCACACCTTATATTGGGTGTTGATGTCATTACACCACACCCCTCCTCATTACAGAGATGCCATCACCTGATTTACTTCATTGGTAGTTGGCTCTCAGCCTATACAGCATGGAGGAGGACAACATGGATAAAAAGTATCATGTGATCACAATACTCATTTGCCTAATAATTCTGCACACAGTGTAGAATGGGTCTTGTATCTTTTCAGATCATCATATAACGTCTTCACTATGCAACATACACTTGTCTATCCTGCATCACAATACTGTATTACAACACCACCTTTGTCACTTGACTTAAAAATAATATCTTCATTTAGATTAACCTGCAGTCCTATGTAACAACACAGATAACACAGTGATATCTCTGTGTACAGATAATGTAGTAGATGTCACCTGCAGTCCTATGTAACACCACAGATAACACAGTGATATCTCTGAGTACAGATAATGTAGTAGATGTCACCTGCAGTCCTATGTAACACCACAGATAACACAGTGATATCTCCAGTACAGATAATGCAGTAGATGTCACCTGCAGTCCTATGTAACACCACAGATAACACAGTGATATCTCTGAGTACAGATAATGCAGTAGATGTCACCTGCAGTCCTATGTAACACCACAGATAACACAGTGATATCTGAGTACAGATAATGTAGTAGATGTCACCTGCAGTCCTATGTAACACCACTGATAACACAGTGATATCTCTGAGTACAGATAATGTAGTAGATGTCACCTGCAGTCCTATGTAACACCATGATAACACAGTGGATATCTCTGAGTACAGATAATGTAGTAGATGTCACCTGCAGTCCTATGTAACACCACAGATAACACTGTGATATCTCTGAGTACAGATAATGTAGTAGATGTCACTGCAGTCCTATGTAACACCACAGATAACACAGTGATATCTCTGAGTACAGATAATGTAGTAGATGTCACCTGCAGTCCTATGTAACACCACAGATAACACAGTGATATCTCTGAGTACAGATAATGTAGTAGATGTAACCTGCAGTCCTATGTAACACCACAGATAACACAGTGATATCTCTGAGTACAGATAATGTAGTAGATGTCACCTGCAGTCCTATGTAACACACAGATAACAGTGATATCTCTCTGAGTACAGATAATGTAGAGTGTCATCTGCAGTCCTATGTAACACCACAGATAACACAGTGATATCTCTGAGTACAGATAATGAGTAGATGTCACCTGCAGTCCTATGTAACACCACAGATAACACAGTGATATCCTGAGTACAGATAATGTAGTAGATGTCACCTGCAGTCCTATGTAACACCACAGATAACACAGTGATATCTCTGAGTACAGATAATGTAGTAGATGTCACCTGCAGTCCTATGTAACACACAGATAACACAGTGATATCTCTGAGTACAAATAATGTAGTAGATGTCACCTGCAGACCTATGTAACACCACAGATAACACAGTGATATCTCTGAGTACAATAATGTAGTAGATGTCACCTGCAGTCCTATGTAACACCACAGATAACACAGTGATATCTCTGAGTACAGATAATGTAGTAGATGTCACCTGCAGTCCTATGTAACACCACAGATAACACTGTGATATCTCTGAGTACAGATAATGTAGTAGATGTCACCTGCAGTCCTATGTAACACCACAGATAACACAGTGATATCTCTGAGTACAGATAGTGTAGTAGATGTCACCTGCAGTCCTATGTAACACCACAGATAACACAGTGATATCTCCAGTACAGATAATGAGTAGATGTCACCTGCAGTCCTATGTAACACCACAGATAACACAGTGATATCTCTGAGTACAGATAATGCAGTAGATGTCACTGCAGTCCTATGTAACACCACAGATAACACAGTGATATCTGAGTACAGATAATGTAGTAGATGTCACCTGCAGTCCTATGTAACACCACTGATAACACAGGGATATCTCTGAGTACAGATAATGTAGTAGATGTCACCTGCAGTCCTATGTAACACCACAGATAACACTGTGATATCTCTGAGTACAGATAATGTAGTAGATGTCACCTGCAGTCCTATGTAACACCACAGATAACACAGTGATATCTCTGAGTACAGATAATGTAGTAGATGTCACCTGCAGTCCTATGTAACACCACAGATAACACAGTGATATCTCTGAGTACAGATAATGTTGTAGATGTCACTGCAGTCCTATGTAACACCACAGATAACACAGTGATATCTCTGAGTACAGATAATGCAGTAGATGTCACCTGCAGTCCTATGTAACACCAAAGATAACACAGTGATATCTGATACAGATAATGTAGTAGATGTCACCTGCAGTCCTATGTAACACCACAGATAACACAGTGATATCTCTGAGTACAGATAATGTAGTAGATGTCACCTGCAGTCCTATGTAACACCACAGATAACACAGTGATATCTCTGAGTACAGATAATGTAGTAGATGTCACCTGCAGTCCTATGTAACACCACAGATAACACAGTGATATCTCTGAGTACAGATAGTGTAGTAGATGTCACTTGCAGTCCTATGTAACACCCTGGTGCAGTATATGGGCATATTCGTCATCTCTTACCCACGTATAGAGCTGTCAGTACATAGAGCAGGTTCCTCTGCATTTCTGGCTTTGTTGTAATCTCGTGGTGACCAGTTGGTTTATAGAAGTTTCTTATATGAGGAGGGAGTGGGAAAGTTCTTGCACTTTAGTCTACAAAGAAATGTTTATTTCCTCTTTTGCTGGCCTGATTGGACGAGTTTTGCAGGTAATTTGTCCCTTAACACAATACATAACAGAGAACATGAAGCAAAGTCCACATTCCCACCCAGGACCGTCCCACCCCTGATTATTCCCCTCCTGTGACTTGTCCTCGTTGCATTATTATTGGCTGGATTTCATTCTGTAAATCACTGTCAGAGCCAATACATCTATAGAATTGGGGTCACTGGGGTAATTCCAAAACTTAACTCTTTCTTAAATAACCTCAAAAGTGTCCAGTACCTCACCCAGGGAATCTAATGCGGGATGTGACCAGTCTGTATTAACATAGTTTCTGTCAGATCAATCGGGATTTAGAATATGATCTTATATACCTTATGTCATATACTTAGTATCTATTAAGACTCCACACATTTTATTGGCCCCCAAAGTCAACGAGAAGTTATAGTTAAAATATAAACTGAGACTAACAGGTAATCACCCTGCACGCAAACCCTTAGTGACACGTAGTGATTGGACGTCCTTAGCTATAGACTTTGTCCTTCCACTCATGTCAGGGTCAGGGCTGCAGTCAATTGGACGGAACCGACCAAACAGATCTTTCCAAAACAACTCCTCCCCTAATTATTCATTATAGGTTCAACTGTCTAACCAATCAGGTGGAGGCTACATGCCTTAAGAATATGGATGGTACAAGTATCAATGGTTATTGCATTAGCTAAACATGATGTAAAGATCCTGTTAACAGCAATCTCGGCAGGTCCAGGAGCTGCAGAGTCAGTGTGACTGTAAATAATGAGGTGCAGGATCTGCAGAGTCAGTGCAACTGTGTATAGGGAGGTGCAGGATCTGCAGAGCCAGTGCAACTGTGAATAGAGAGATGCAGGAGCTGCAGAGTCAATGATACCATGAATGGGTGGGTTCAGGAGCTGAAGAGTGAGTGATACTGTGAAAAGAGAGGTTCAAGAGTGCAGATCAGTGCGACTGTGAATAAGGTGGTGCAGGAGCTGCAGAGTCAGTGCAACTGTGTATAGGGAGGTGCAGGAGCTGCAGAGTTAGTGTTGATTGTGAACAGAGAACCGCAAGAGCTGCAGAGTAAGTGTGACTGTAGATTAGTAGGTGTAGGATCTGAAGAGTCAGTTATAGTGTGAATAGGAAGGTGAAGGAGCAACAGAGTAAGTGTGACTGTGCTTAGAGAGATGCAGGACTGCATGCAGAGATAGCATGACTGTGATTAGTGAGATGCAGGAGCTGCAGAAGCAGTGTGACTGTTAATAGGGAGGTGCAGCAGCTGCAGAGTCAGGGATACTATGCAGAGGGGGCACAGGATCTGCAAAGCCAGTGTGAATGTGATTAGAGGGATGCAGGACCGAGGGGTCAGTGATACTGTAAATATGGAGGTGCAGGACCTGAAGGGTCAGTGATACTGTAAATATGGAGGTGCAGGACCTGAAGGGTCAGTGATACTGTAAATATGGAGGTGCAAGACCTGAAGGGTCAGTGATACTGTACATATGGAGGTGCAGGACCTGAAGGGTCAGTGATACTGTACATATGGAGGTGCAGGACCTGAAGGGTCAGTGACACTGTAAATATGGAGGTGCAGGACCTGAAGGGTCAGTGATACTGTAAATATGGAGGTGCAGGACCTAAAGGGTCAGTGATACTGTAAATATGGAGGTGCAGGACCTGCAAAATCAGCTTGAATTGATAGATTGATATGTTATATATGGCACTGACATGATTATTTTCATTCTTTTCACACTACATATAAGAAGGGCAAAAAAATAATACTCTATTCTGATTTTGCTACTAAACAAAATTGTGAAACCAAATCTGGTTTGTCACATGTGTCATAATGTCATGTCCACCAATGTCTGATCCAAATTGTGCTTTTTCTTTTCCGCTCCATCATCTTATTTATGCATGCAAACGTGCCTTGTATACATTATATGTCATACACAAAATCTCATATACATACCATATATAACTTGTTACATGCACACATCATTTCCACAAGCTCCTGCCAGATGTTGCCCTTGCTGGGATTAACACCTAAGACCAATGCTAACCACTGAGCCACCCTAAAGTTCTGGCCACTGACCATATGGACACTAAGCGAGATTGCTAGCGAGATCGCTGCTGAGTCACAAGTTTGGTGACGCAACAGCGACCTGGCCAGCGATCTCGCTATGTTTGACACGTAGCAGTGACCAGGCCCCTGCTGTGAGATCGCTGATCGTGTCAGAGTCGCCTGGACCATTTTTTGATCATTGGGGTCCCCTGGGTAGCATGCATCGGTGTGTTTGACAGGGACAATAACCAACAACCTCAATACTACAGGTCTAAAAACAGGGTCCCAATGACCTCCGTATCATTCCGGATCATTGCTGCGTCGCTGGTGAGATCTGACTGTTTGACATCTCACCAGCGACCACATAGTGACGCACAGCGATCCCTACCAGGTCGTATCGTTGTCAGGATCACTGGTGCGTCGCCAAGTGTGACGGTACCCTAAGACAATGTTCATTTTTTTGGGCTCGGTGACGTTGTTTGTTTTAGAGCTATGTGATCTCGATTTATACACAAGTGACCACTGTGACTGCTTGCAATGCAGTCATTGTAACAAAATATTGTGTCCAAATAACTAGTGTATCATCCACGAGACATACACAGATTATTGTCTGAATATGTTTGTTTATGAATAACCTCTCGAGATTTCAGAATCTGGCCAATTCTGGATCATTGATGAATCACATTTATAAACATTAACCAGCCTTATGCTTCTATTGACTAAGCATTATAAACGTTGGTAGAATCATGATACAGAAAGAAACGATCCAGTGATGATATTCAAGGAGTTCTCTGATGTTTCTAGCCATATCCGAGCCTGATTGTCAAAAAAATATTAGCAAAATACCATCCCACCAACATAAGCGAGTGGTGACAACTTTTATCTAACGGGTATTTCGTGTGTTACACAGAGACGAGTGATTTTGCTGAACTTCACCATTTTTTGGAAAATACATTAATGTTGATGATCTGAGGCTCAGAGTGTCGCAATGTTATGACAATGTAATGCCTAGTTCGCGCCAAAGACCGAACCGGAACCATGAAGCTGAAGATGAAACATTTTTACCTCCGAGGATCGGGGCTGGTAGATGAGTGGAGAAGGTGAAATGAGCAATAATTAACTTTATTTTTATTGTAACTACTTTTCGCACCAGATAAATAGTGGCCATCTGCCATCTTGTTAGATTTATATGCAAAAAAATTGGATTTGGGAAAACCAAGATGAATTTAATTTGCCCATTTCTAATTCCTTTACAATAATGGTTCCCAGTCCATGAACCTACTAATATATGAATGTAACTGGAATTTTTACTTTTAGTCATACAGAGGGTCTGATGAAGGTCCCAGGACCAGAAACGATGACAGTTGTTAATCATCCTGTACATCAAACATGTGAATTAATATACCTTCTAGATAGCTGGTGACCTGGGAGGGTGGGGAGTTTTCTTCTTCCTCCACCCCACTACCTCCTACCGCCGCACACCATATGATGACTACTCATATCATCCAGGGTAGTCAGCTTGATTTTACTTTTATTTAATCTCATATAACCAACAATTTGTATGGACACGTTTGAACACCAGAAGAAATCATTACGATAATAAGTGATAAATGTCGGCAGTCCATAATTCTGATATGAAGACATCAACTACACTCAATGGGAACGATGAACGAATAATTGTTACAGTCAAAATCATCTGTGCAAGTTCCAGCTCCAGTCTCCAAAAATCATGGATGGATCTATTCGTAAGAAGTAAATTAAAAGAATTTTTAATTAAGAAAATTTTCTCCAATTTGACCAAGGAATTTCCAATTGGATATATTCAGTGTTAATTGAATGTAGCTTACTTTGCTTTAAGGTCTTACGAGAGATCACCACCATGGCTCTCCGCCTGGTCCTCCACCAACTCCCTCTGGCTCTTAGCCTGGTCCTCCACCGTCTCCCTCTGGCTCTCAGCCTGGTCCTCCACCGGCTCCCTCCAGCTCCAGCCTGGTTCTCTACTAGCTCTCCCTGGCTCTCTGCCTGATCCTCCACCGGCTCCCTCTGGCTCTCAGCCTGGTCCTCCACCGGCTCCCTCTAGCTCCAGCCTGGTTCTCTACTAGCTCTCTCTGGCTCTCTGCCTGGTCCTCCACCAGCTCCCTCTGGCTCTCTGCCTGATTCTCCACCAGCTCCCTCTGGCTCTCTGCCTGATTCTCCACCAGCTCCCTCTGGCTCTCTGCCTGGTCCTCCACCAGCTCCCTCTGGCTCTCTGCCTGATCCTCCACCGGCTCCCTCTGGCTCTCAGCCTGGTCCTCCACCAGCTCCCTCTGGCTCTCTGCCTGGTCCTCCACCAGCTCTCTCTGGCTCTCTGCCTGGTCCTCCACCAGCTCCCTCTGGCTCTCTGCCTGATTCTCCACCAGCTCCCTCTGGCTCTCTGCCTGGTCCTCCACCAGCTCCCTCTGGCTCTCAGCCTGGTCCTCCACCAGCTCCCTCTGACTCTCTGCCTGGTCCCCCATAGGCTCCCTCCAGCTCCAGCATGGTTCTCCACTGGCTCCCTCTGGCTCCCTGCCTGGTTCTCCACTGGCTCTCCACTGGCTCTCTGCCTGGTCCTCCACCAGCTCCCTCTGGCTCTCTGCCTGGTCCTCCACCAGCTCTCTCTGGCTCTCTGCCTGGTCCTCCACCAGCTCCCTCTGGCTCTCTGCCTGGTCCTCCATCGGCTCCCTCTGGCTCTCTGCCTGGTCCTCCACCAGCTCCCTCTGGCTCTCTGCCTGGTCCTCCATCGGCTCCCTCCAGCTCCAGCCTGGTTCTCCACTGGCTTTCTCTGGCTCTCTGCCTGGTCCTCTACCGGCTACCTCTGGCTCTCTGCCTGGTCCTCCACCAGCTCCCTCGGGCTCTCTGCCTGGTCCTCCACCAGCTCCCTCGGGCTCTCTGCCTGGTCCTCCATCGGCTCCCTCCAGCTCCAGCCTGGTTCTCCACTGGCTCTCTCTGGCTCTCTGCCTGGTCCTCCACCAGCTCTCTCTGGCTCTCTGCCGGGTCCTCCACCAGCTCCCTCTGGCTCTCTGCCGGGTCCTCCACGGCTCCCTCTGGCTCCATCCGGGTCTACTTTCACTTTGTATATTTAGGTGACCCACATTGTGACATCCGGATATTACGATTTGTGTTGTTTGAGGCCTCCTCAGCTCAGGAAATGCCAGCGCAGATTGATGAAAGATACAGAAGAGGACGTTGTTTGCCTAGAAGACGCCGGAGCCAGGGGAGGACTAGGCTAGGAGCTGAGGTAGCAGGAGAGGCGAGCGATGACATGACTAGGCTATTTTTGGTATATTTCAAACTTTTTCTCCTAAAGCAGGGGTGGGGATCTCCAGTCCCCAAGGGCCACAAACAATTCAGATTTTCAGGATTTCCATAGCATTGCTCAAGGTGTTAGACTCATCACCTGTGCAATGCTAAGGTAGTCTTGAAAACCTGCATTGTGTGCGGCCCTTGAGGACTGGAGTTCCCCACCCCTGCCGTAAAGCAATGGCACAAAGTGAAACACTAACAATGCAGCATTATAGCCTTTATTAATGAATTTCACAGCCGTGACGTACAGATTCTGTGATGCTCAAGAAATAAACTATTGGCTTGATCTTGAGCTTCAGAGGTTGTAGAAAGCATTCCAGAGTACCTAGATTCTGTAGGATCCTGGTGATCTCTGCACACTGTTCTCCCATAAAGTATTCTACAAAGGAGGGTTGCAAGATGGGACATTTTGGGAATTTATAAGTTTCTTAGTTTACTCCTGCAAATTTTCTCTTTAGAGAGGAAGGAGACTTGAACTCAGGCACCACCCAACGGAAGTATCAATTCTGAAAGTCAATATCAATCCTTTAATGACTTATATGACTTAGGATAACAATCCAAACCAGAATTTCGATTTGCAGACATGTCATTCTCTACAAGGAGAAATCCTACCCCTTACATCTCAGTCTTAGCCTCCCATAAAGCCAAATCAGATTTCATACTCTGCACTATTGAGGAGCAATAACCCATACCAAATTGAGCTTCTGGTTTGGCTTTTTATACTAAGTCATATGAAAAGGCTTTTTAAATGGTCTTTGTTGATTACTACTTCCAATTGGTGGTGCTAGAGTTAAAGTCTCCTTTCTCACTGAAGAGACAATTTGCATATTTCCTAGAGGAACATTATGGTGTTTAAACAGGTCGTTCACTACAATTTAAAGCTGTGAACGAAAGATTTTTCCAAATACCTTCTGTTTCCAATTCTGCCTGTGAGTGGCGCTATTTCTGTCTTCTTATCCCCATCACGTGACCCCCCGGCTCAGCGGTCTCTGATGTCCGGTGACGTCACATCAACTTCTGGAACTGGAAGTTGATCCAATGTAACAGGCTAAAAGTATAGCCAGGGGCTATACCCAGGGCTAACGCAACCTAGGCTTGATAATATCCTGGGTATATTATGGCCTAGGCCAGTGATGGCGAACCTATGGCACGCGTGCCAGGGAGGGCACTCAGAGCCCTATCTGCTTGCACTTGGCCTTGCCTCTCACTGCCACTTTGAACTGCTGGTGCCATCATGCCATTCCATACTAAAATCTATCTCCTATCTATCTAATATTCTGCAATTATTTGTCCATACAGATCAATCCACCTGCTGTGTCTGGAAAGGGCAGTGGGAGCGGCTCAGCTTCACTGTGCAGTAAGTTCACATGAGCTGGACGACCACTGCCAAGTAGAAGAGAAGACTGCAAAGGTAAGTTTAAAATCAATTAATTGTTAAAATAATAGAATTGATCATCAGGGTTTCAGGACTGCAAGCTCTGTATAGGGAAGAGAGTTGGCATCTGCTGGATCTGCTGGATCTCCCCCCTGTGCAGCGCTTATGACGGCCACTGCAGTAATTTGGGTTAAATTGCCATGTTGGCACTTTGCTATAAAGAATGCGGTGAAACTCCACCCACAGCCCGGTCACTCAGGGAGGCTGGGTCCTTTCGCCGTGATGACGAGTCAACTTCCAGTTCCAGTTCCTGAAGTTGTTTTGACATCACCGGACATCAAAGGCTGCTGCATCCGGGGGTCACACGATGGGGACTGAGCAGAGAGCGATGGCGACGATCACAGGCACAATTAGAAACAGGAGGCATTTGGGAAAAGACTTATTTCACAGCTTTCAAACGACATGGCCACTATACATTGTGGTGAACCACCTGTTTAAGCCTCCTCATACTGGCATGTCACTCTCCACAAGGAGAATCCTTACCCCTAAGATCTTAGATTACGTCTGATACACTTTTCAGTATTCATTGGAACAGTTACTTAAATGAAAGGAATAAACATTAAAATGAAGGTAAGAAGAATCAGAGTCATCGGTTCTAGACCGCGTCGTTGGTCACTTCCATCTACAACGAATTCCAGGTTATTAAATGTAAGTTCTGGGATGTATTGTTGTATCCAGCTCTGGTAGGCTGGGATGAGTGTGTAGACCCCGGGGCGGTTGGGCAGAGCGCAGCCTTCACCCCAGCTGACGATGCCGGCCTGGTACCAGACACCCTGTACTTTACACACCAGAGGTCCTCCCGAGTCTCCCTGGATGAAAAGAAAGCAGAATCGGTGATCAATTAGATGATCAACGTGATGGGATGAGTGACTACAATATACAGTATTTGGAAATATATATGAATACATCGGTGTACCTGGCACGAATCCTGTGTCCCATAATTGTACCCGGAGCAAATCGTATCATTCTGGATGATAGTGGTGCTTGGATCCACACCAGAGTTTACGTGGTACATGGCATCACATGTTTGGGAGTCAATCAGTGGCATCATCACCTCTTGTAGAGTCCCAGGATACGGTAGATTCACTGAGGTGTTAAACAAGACATTGTGAGACTTCACATCCAGACTAGACACATGATTATTGACCATTATAAGAGGGAAATCCAACCGTTTCTCATCCCTCTTTGGCATTTATGGAAAGAAGAACCTTCTGTCATATGACTATGCCGCATTACTAACAGGGTCGTCTAATTTAGAAGCCCATTATTATTGTAGAATTCACATTTATTGTAGTGATCAGGATTCTTTGTAGCTCTGGAGGCCTGTGATACGTGTGATAGTTTCCAGCTGAGCCCAATTAAAGGAAAACTACTTAAGAAGCACGCTCCACATTACTACGCAGCCACAGGATTTAAGCAATAAAGGAAGGAAAATGGATCTATCTGCTGCCAAAAAGCATCAAATAGTGAAACACCAGGACAAGGTATGAAATCAAAATATAACTTCAGCGTGATCATCATACTGTGAAGACATTTGTGGTTGATACACAGCATAGATGGGTTTGTGCAGATAAAGGCATAATGAGGAAGGTTTCTGCCAGACAAATTCATCAGCGTAAGAGAGCAGCTGCTAAAATACCAAATTAAAAAGCTGCAAACAGGTATCTGAAGGTGCTGGAGCCTCTGGAGTCTGAACCTTATGGTGCAGGATCCTCTAAAGGCGGCAAATAGGCTAAAACCTAGTATTCGGCTGCCCCTAAAGACTGGGCATAAGCAGAAATCATTGCATTGGCACTGAGATACCTAAAGACTAATTGTTCAACAGTCTTGTTTACTGATGAGTGCTGAGCAACCCTGGATGGTCAAGGTGGATGGAGTAGTGCATTGTTGGTGGACAGCCACCATGTCCCACCAAACTGCAATGTCAGCAAGGAGATGGGGGAGTCATGTTTTGGGCCTGAATCATGTGTGAAGAGTTGGTAGGTTTCTCTAGGGTTCCCAAAGGTGTGAAAAAGACATTGGTAAAGTATATAGAGTTTCTAACTGACCACTTTGTTCCTTGGTACTGTCACAGGGATGTATAGCAGATAGGGAATCAGGAGGCAGGATGGTAAGATGGACAAAGGTGAACTGAGGAAGCAGTCTGACCCAGACTGTGGGTCCCTGGCTCACCCTGCTCCTGGAGTTACCTCTAAAAGTGAGGATGTCCAAGCCACCATCCTTGCTCTTTGCTCCTGATCAGCCCTAGGCTAAGAGCCCCGAACTCCACCCACGGACCATGTAAACCCAGCAACTCCAATGGAAGGGAACAACAGCAGCACAGCACAAAAAGTCCTCACTGCATGAGGTCCAAGTAGAGACTGAACTCTATCTGCAACACCTGGTGGAGGGAAGTGGAACTACTTAAAGGCTGAGGGAGTGGAGATCAAAGCCGTGAAAAACCCATCCACCTGCTGAGCCCCACACAGCATCTTTCTGGCATTTACTCTGGAAGTGCAAAAGGAAATTAACTTTGATAAAACTACAGCAGCATTACATGTGGACTGCAAAGCAGTCAACACATGACAGGTACAAAAGGCAGAAACAAACCACCCGTAGCAAAATCATCTTCATCAGAGGCGTAACTTGAAGCTCATGGGCCCCGATGCGAAAGCTTCAATTATTGCAAATCTTTAATACCATTAGTCTTTTTCTATAAGCCAAAGGAACTTTTAGGGCCCCGTAGGCTCCAGGGCCCGGGTGAGATTGTAACCCCTGCACCTGTTATAGCTACGCCCCTGATCTTCATGCTGACAATGCTCCATCTCATGCTGTAAAGAATACCTCTGGGTCTTTGGCTGCTATGGGCAGAATAAGACAGAAACGCAAGATGCATTCACCAGCCTCCCTGGCATCAACCCTTTAGAGTGTCCACAAGCAAAAGATCTATGAGGCTGGGAGGCTGCTCACATCAAACAGCAGCTCTTGGAGGCGATTTTAGCAAGTTCGGTGAATGCATGAATCACAAAGGTGACAAAGAAGAGTCCAATGTAGGAATGGGCGAGTCTACTCGCTAGGACTCGTTACTCTGCGAGTAGTAAGGGACTCGCGGGACTCGTTACTGTGCGAGTTTCCCAGCGATTACTCGTACAGTAACGAGTCCAATGCCAATCAATGGCAATCCTAGTTTTGTCAGAGACTCTGACAAAACTAGGATTGCCATTGACTTGCAGTGGACTTGTTACTGTGCAAGTAATCGCAGGGAAACTCGCACAGTAATGAGTCCAGCTGTCTGCTCTGTGCCGGGCTCGGGTCCTGCGGGCTGCCGCAGCTCCAGGGTCCTAGAGCCCGCCTGCTCTCCCTGTGTACAGAGATGAATGTCTGTGCACAGAGATGATGTAGCAGAGCTGAGATTGTTCTCAGTCTGCTCACTCCCTGTGCATAGACATCTATATCTATGCACAGGGATGTAGCAGAGAGGACATCGCGTTTTGGACTACGTCGGACGGAAGAGGATTTTTTTAAATAAAGATGGAGTCCCTAATGGCTTTTTTTTTTTATTTCTAATAAAAAATTTTCTCTGTGTTGTGTTTTTTTAAAAACAATTTAATAGAAATTCATGGCGGTCATGTCTAATATTGGCGTGACCGCCATAAATTTCGGGCTTAGGGCCAGCTGATAATACAAAGCTGGCCCTAACCTCTTTATTACCCAGTGAGCCACCGCCACCAGGGCCACTGGAAGAGCGGGGTTCAGCGCCAGAGGATGGCGCTTCAATGAACATGCCATCTTCTGGGGCAGCTGCGGGCTGCAATTTGCAGCAGGGGGTGCCCAGAAAGCTTGGGCTTCCCTGCGCTGCGGATTCCAGCCCCCAGCTGCTTAGCTGTACCTGGCTAGACATAGACCCCACGCATTTTTTTTTTTTATTATATTTCATGAAATTCATGAAATAAGAGAAAAAAAGGGCTCCCCTATATTCTTGTGTCCGGCCAGGTACAAATAGGCACCTGGGGGTTGGGGGCAGCCCGTCGCTGCCTGCTGGATCCGGCTGGTTCCAGAAATACGGCGAAGCCCACGTCATTTTGTTTCTGAAAAATCAATAAAACAATCCTAAAAAAGGGACTGCATCTTTATTAACCCCTTGCCCATGATCCAGGGGTTAATAAAGATGCAGTCCCTTTTATTTATATTGTTTTATGGATTTGTCAGAAAAAAATTTGACGTGGGCTTTTCCGTATTTCTGGAACCAGCCGGATCCAGCAGGCAGCGACGGGCTGCCCCCAACCCCCAGGTGCCTATTTGTACCTGGCCGGACACAAGAATATAGGGGAGCCCTTTTTTTTATTATTTCATGAATTTCATGAAATAATAAAAAAAAAAAATGCGTGGGGCTCCGCGCAATTTCTATGTCTAGCCAGGTACAGTCCGACGTAGTCCAAAACACAATCTCAGCTCTGCTACATCCCTGTCTGTGTCAGCCGGACTTGCTCTGCTCCAGAGATTCCCGAGCAGTGACGGAAGTTAATTTATTCACTGCTTCTGTCAGTGTTCGGGAATCTCCGGAAAAAGCAGCAGAGACTCGGGGAGCAAGTCTGCGGTCGGCGCCGGCGGAGGCAGCGGTAAGTAGCCGGCCGGTCCGGTGCACCCCCCACCCTCTCCACCCTCCTCCCCACCCCCCTCACCCTCCCTACCCCTCCCCTGATTCAATCCTTTATTTTTTTTTTACTATTCTTTAAAAGCCAGCAGCTTTTTGCCGCTGGCTTTAAAAGAATAACATGGGGATTTGCAGGTTTTTCCTCTGCTGCCAGACCCCTTATAGGGTCCGGCAGCAGAGGAATCGCTGCAATACTCGCCTCCCCATTCATTAACATTGGAATCGCTAGACGCGCAACGAGTAGCGAGTCCTGGACTCAGACTCGTCGGAGTCTATCGATTCCGAGTAGTTTAGGATTCGCCCATCACTAGTCCTATGTTACATGTAACTTGGCTCGTTCAGATGATTTTATTTGGAAAAGCTTTTGATTTCCACAAATGTGACCTCTTAATGCTGTAACTTCAACAAATGACCATTTTCAGTTTTTCGCAGCCTCTAGAATGTTTGGAATCTCTGTTGTGCATTTAATTTGGAACAATGCAAATAAAACTCCTGTTATTATTGGGAGGTTTGTCCAATAAAATATGATTTATCCTCTAACGGTTGATGGCTTGAACATTATACCGACTCCTCTGCATTGACTTTAGGAAAATCTGAGAAAAATATAATTTGCACAATAATTTGGAACACAGCATATCATGCCTATAATTGTCATATCACATATGACAACACAATTAAAAAAGTCTATATGTCGGGCCCACAAGGGTTTGGGGAACTCAGATCTCGGGCGTTTGGGTACGGTGCTGTCACGGGTGGTCAGTGCCTGAGCCTGTGCCCTTGGGTTGACAATAAAAAGGGGATGTTTGCTGGGGAATAAAGTTAATAAAAGTCGTGACGCCACCTCTAGATCCGAAGAATAATGTCACTGATGGCAATAACAGACGAGCGAAATTGTAACAGGATGGCAGTGATAGTCTAAAGGAATCTGGGAAGAAACTCTGACCCTGCATACTGGATTTCCCTTGCTGATCTTGTTTCGAGAAGTACCTCAGAAGGTGAGCATGTCTGGGCCAACACCCTTGCCCTTTTCTTGACCAGCCTTGGGCTAATGCTCCTTCACCTCCACCCAGGAATAGCAACAGCAATTCTCACAAATGACTCTCTCAAAAGTATACGCTTTTGGAAGACTTCAGCAAAACTGCACAGTGTCCAAACAGCTCAAGGTTGAAGTAGTGAATGAACTCTTTCAGTGACACCAGCTGATGAGCAATATAATTATCTAAAGGCTGGGGGAGTGGACACCCCGTTATCTGACACACAGCAGAATTTCACCTGGGGGGCCACAGCCAGCTAATACCAACGACAACTAACACTGCTACAGCTACTGACATTAACCCTTAAGGTACCAACAGAAATAAACTCATATAAACTACTACAGAGTAAAACACAAATCTGAGAAGCAAAGCGCCGTGAAGGAGGACTTACCGCTAGATTGGATGTTTCCCCAGCCGGTTACCCAACATTCCAGTCCAGAAGGGACGGTGACGGAGGATGATGGTAAACAGATCGGCATAATATACTTGGTGTAGGGGACGGAGCTAGTCAGCTTAACCAGGGCGATGTCTCCTGGACCCTCTACCCCATGGAATGCGGGGTGCACTATAATACTCTCTACGTCAGAATAATACTCATGGCCATTATATATAAACAGTTGATACTCCCCCAGATAAACACTATAATAGTATGGGATGGTGGAGCTGTGAAAATAGGAAACATAAAAATAGAGGCTTGAAGTGACATTACCCGGTGTTATCAGGAAATAATAAACATTAACCTGTAGGACTTACTCTTGGAAACAATGGGCAGCAGTCAGGACCCATTGGTTGGTGATCAGGGACCCACCACATATATGAGATCCATAGTACTGCAGGCTGATCTGCCACGGCCATTCTCCTTCTGTAGCATCCATGCCCCCCACAATCCGGTTAGAGACCGTCGGGGACCCACATACAGAATAGTTGGTTGGGGGTAAGGTATAACTGGGCCCTGGAATGATAAAATGTAGCACAATGAACCCCCGGGTGGAGTATGGAGAGGACGTCTCTATAGGTACCTTTACACGCCACCACTGTGCCTAGCAACAGGTATCCACCGCACATGCACGCGCACGTTTTTAACGGTGGATACCGATCGCTGATGCCGCATTTACACGACGCCATTGCGTTGTCAACTGAAGGTATTGTTGTTCCCCGGACGTTCCGACAGATACTGCAGACACCTTCCTGTGGAATACCTTTCGCCGCTTCACACGCCGCAATCAGTAGGGGTATGTGGGCGTACATGTTCTGCGACGCAAACACATAGGCGTGACGGAGTTGTGTATTCCGTGACGCTAACACGCTGATTGGACAATGCAATAGCATCATAATTGGCCAGCCTGCGCAGGAAGGCTAATACATGACGCCATTGCAATTGTGTAGCTCTTTAAATATGGCGCCCTGTGAAGGGACAGCCAATCGTAACACAGTAGCCCCCACCAATGATCGCTGATGGGGCGCGGTATCCATGAGCCTTTGTCACGCCATTGGGAATTCACTAGGGGACCTGTGCCCCGTTTAGACGCCACTACCATGGCAATTGTGCCTCGGTTTTTGAGCACGGCTCAGCAACAGGTATCTGAGTCAACTGCAGGACACCGGAGGAATTTCCCAATTTACACGCAGCCATTTCGTAGCAATTTCATGGCAACAGGCGCAAATATCCCCAATGCCAGGCAGTTGCTACCTTGCAGTGGTGGCGTGTAAAGGGGCCCTATCACTCTCCCATAGATGTTAAGTCATCTCTAGATACAGTCTGCCTTGTAAGGTCAATTTCGGATTGTAGATAATTTGTATTCCCCTTACATATAAGCCCCAATTCACCAATCAGTTTTCCTAATTTTTTGGTCTATAATATTTTGAAATTACACAAAAAGTTATCAGTTTTTTGTCATTTTTATGCCAGTTCATCCTACTTTTTGAATGGGAAGCAGAACTCAGCTGGGACGGATCATGGATAAGTCAGGGCGGAAAATTAACTATAAATTACACAAAAAAACAAGATTTTTTAAAAAAAAAACAGAGGTATGAAATATTATATATATCTGTAGAGCCCGGTGCATAGTAACTACTGTGGAGCTATGAAGTGGGTGGGGCTATCCAGAGAGGTGGGGATAACTGGAGGGGCGGATCTATGAAGTGGGAAGGTCTAACAGGGGTGGGTCTATGAAGTGGGCTTGGCAAACCAGAGGGGGTGGGGCTATCTGGAGGGGTCAGTGCTATGAAGTCAATGGGCTATCGAGGGGGCAGAGCTATCTGAAGGGGGTGGGTTATCTGGAAGGGGGCAGAGCTATGATACATGCATACTCTCAGGCATACCTACACTTAGCTTTATATATTAGATATATACTAGCTGTAGAGCCCGGCGTTGCCTGGGCATAGTAACTAGGCAAACTGGGGGGGGGCTATGAACTGGGTGGAGCTATAAGGAGGGGTTGGGCTAAGCAGTGGGTGGAGCTATGTAGTGGCGGGCTATCTGGAAGGTCGGATACAAACACACAAACTTACACTCGGCTTCATATATTAGATAAAGCAATATATTTTAATAATTGTCCATTTAAAGGAGAATCGTAAATTTTAGCATGTGTGCCAAACGTGTCGGCCATCCTTCATCCAGTGGCAGCCATTGGCCAGACACATATTTGTGATGTAATGAGTCTCCTACTTACCAGTTGGTGGCAATGTCCCAATAATTGTGCTGCAGTCTAGGGAAGGTGGAGGAATGTTCCCAAGGTCAGTGAAGGTCACATCGGGCACGTAGCTCTGGATCCATGATGAATAGGCTGTGACCAGGGTGTAGACTCCGGGGCGAATGGCTTCGGCACAACCAAATCCCCAACTTACAATTCCTGCTTCATACCAGACACCATTGACTTTACACACGAGAGGTCCTCCGGAGTCTCCCTGGAAAACATCAATGAATCCACAGAGATTTCCAATAACAGGTGAGAACATAGAAAACACAATCAGTTTATGATTCACTCGAAATTATGAAAATAGTAAAAATATTCATCTTATAAAATTTAGGAAATCTGCCCAACATAGACGGTAATGAGCGGTGTGAAGGTGACAACCTCTGCCTGGACCATCTATAGACTTCTATTCTTTGTCTACTCTAGACACATGGAAGTAGATCAGACCACTCCATAGTCAGGGAGAAGACATGGTCAGAATCTCAATTAGTGTGAATTCTGAGCTCAGATTGTCCCAGACATCATTACAGGCCATTTCTGGGGGGTGGCCGCCCTCACCATGAGAAACATCAGTACCTGGCAGGAGTCTCTGCCTCCATCTACATAACCAGAGCAGATCATGTCATCCAGGACCATGGGGACATCTATGCTGGTGCCGGAGTCCATATGGTAGAGATCATCACATAGAGCTCGGTCAATGATTGGAGTCATCACCATCTGGAGAGTCTGAGGATATGGTAAATCCACTGGGGAAAATAAACATGAAGTGATTAGGTATAAACCTGGAACATTCCCCCAAAAAGAAGAAGACATCAAAGCTCAACCAATGGAACCAAACCAGTAATCTGCTTCAGAGGCCATCAGGGTGCTAACTCGATGGGCTGACGTCAAGAGTAACAACATGCACCCAAAAAATATATGCTAAAGATAAGCCATTCCTCACTGCTGTGCTGTCACACACTATCGGTAATGTTTAATCAGTATTTTAAGACATTTTCTTCTCATTTCTATGGCCTAGCTGTGACACTCTCTCATTATCCAGATTCACAACAAACTGGCTACTGCATTCCTTGTCTTGGCTTTTATACAGGCTATGATAGTCCCTCCTGATTGGCTGTCTACAGGCATTCCCTCCAATAGCTGTAAAGTATTACAGGAAGTCCACGTGGCCGTGACGGAGGTCATAAGATCCTTCTATGAATAATTCAGCTTTCTGCATTATGTAAAATGGTGGATGGCAATTTTTTGTGATTTGCACAAATTGAAAGGCAAATTATTTGAGTTTGTCGAGTACAGTGAATTTCCCAAACTTTGACACCAAGTCAATTTGCATTGAGTCATTTATTGCCAAGAAATGTCACGCCTTGGAGGTCAAAACCTGTGACCCTGTGCTTTGTTGGAGGCTTTCCTTTCCACTGTGCCTTTTTCCTGCGTGGTTATCATCTGTTATTCTTGCTTTAGTCATTTAGATTAACAGGTGGCTTTTCTTTATCCATTTATCTGTCCAATCACCCTTTGGGTGCAGCTATATAAAACTTCCCAAGGTGGTGTTTCCTGCTGGTGATATTCTCACTTGGATGTCCAGCCATACTGCCATTCTTATGCCAGCTGCTGGTAATGTTTTTCACCCTGCACCTATCTTCTGTTTGCAGCTAGACAGTAGGCAGCATTCTATCTAGCAGTACATATCCTATCTTTTCTCTGGATGTTTATTATCTGTTATCCTTGTTTTAGTCTTTTAGGTTAACAGTTGTTTTGGTTTATCCATTTGTCTGTCCTATCACCTTTCGGCTGCAGCTATTCACACATGGTCGAAATTGTTGTTCCCCTCGTTTAATGAAAGAAAAACCCACAATGGTCACAGAAATAACTGGAATCTGACAAAAGTAATAATAAATAACAAATCTATGAAAATGAAGAAATGAAGGTCAGACATTGCTTTTTTGCAGCTCGTGAAATCAGTCTGAACAGAAATGATGCTTCCCCAGAAAATAATGTGACAAAAGGGACATGTTAAATCAAGGTATGTCCACTAATTATCATCACAGATGTGTACAATCTTGTAATCAGTCAGTGGCCTGCATATAGGGCTACAGATTCTCACTGTGCTGTATATAGGGCTACAGATAGTCACTGTGCTGTATATAGAGCTACAGATAGTCACTGTGCTGTATATAGGGTACAGATACTCACTGTGCTGTATATAGGGCTACAGATAGTCACTGTGCTGTATATAGAGCTACAGATACTCACTGTGCTGTATATAGGGCTACAGATCCTCACTATGCTGTATATAGGGTACAGATTCTCACTGTGCTGTATATAGAGCTACAGATAGTCACTGTGCTGTATATAGGGCTACAGATAGTCACTGTGCTGTATATAGGGCTACAGATAGTCACTGTGCTGTATATAGGGCTACAGATACTCACTGTGCTGTATATAGGGCTACAGATACTCACTGTGCTGTACATAGGGCTACAGATAGTCACTGTGCTGTATATAGGGCTACAGATAGTCACTGTGCTGTATATAGGGCTACAGACACTCACTGTGCTGTATATAGGGCTACAGATAGTCACTGTGCTGTATATAGAGCTACATATAGTCACTGTGCTGTATATAGGGCTACAGACAGTCACTGTGCTGTATATAGGGCTACAGATAATCACTGTGCTGTATATAGGGCTACAGATACTTACTGTGCTGTATATAGGGCTACAGATACCCTCTGTGCCTGTATATAGGGCTACAGATACTCACTGTGCTGTATATAGAGCTACAGATACTCACTGTGCTGTATATAGGCCTACAGATACTCACTGTGCTGTATATAGAGCTACAGACACTCACTGTGCTGTATATAGAGCTACAGACACTCACTGTGCTGTATATAGGGCTACAGATAGTCACTGTGCTGTATATAGGCCTACAGATACTCACTGTGCTGTATATAGAGCTACAGACACTCACTGTGCTGTATATAGAGCTACAGATACTCACTGTGCTGTATATAGGGCTACAGATAGTCACTGTGCTGTATATAGGGCTACAGATAGTCACTGTGCTGTATATAGAGCTACAGATACTCACTGTGCTGTATATAGGGCTACAGATAGTCACTGTGCTGTACATAGGGCTATAGATACTCACTGTGCTGTATATAGGGCTACAGATAATCATTGTGCTGTATATAGGGCTACAGATACTCACTGTGCTGTATATAGGGCTACAGATAGTCACTGTGCTGTATATAGGGCTACAGATACTCACTGTGCTGTATATAGAGCTACAGAGAGTCACTGTGCTGTATATAGGGCTACAGATAGTCACTGTGCTGTATATAGGGCTACAGATAGTCACTGTGCTGTATATAGAGCTACAGATACTCACTGTGCTGTATATAGGGCTACAGATAGTCACTGTGCTGTATATAGGGCTACAGATAGTCACTGTGCTGTATATAGAGCTACAGATACTCACTGTGCTGTATATAGGGCTACAGATAGTCACTGTGCTGTACATAGGGCTATAGATACTCACTGTGCAGTATATAGGGCTACAGATAATCATTGTGCTGTATATAGGGCTACAGATAGTCACTGTGCTGTATATAGGGCTACAGACAGTCACTGCGCTGTATATAGGGCTACAGATACTCACTGTGCTGTATATAGAGCTACAGAGAGTCACTGTGCTGTATATAGGGCTACAGATAGTCACTGTGCTGTATATAGAGCTACAGATAGTCACTGTGCTGTATATAGGGCTACAGATAGTCACTGTGCTGTATATAGAGCTACAGATACTCACTGTGCTGTATATAGAGCTACAGACACTCACTGTGCTGTATATAGGGCTACAGACACTCACTGTGCTGTGTATAGGGCTACAGATACTCACTGTGCTGTATATAGGGCTACAGACACTCACTGTGCTGTATATAGGGCTACAGATACTCACTGTGCTGTATATAGGGCTACAGATAGTCACTGTGCTGTATATAGGGCTACAGATACTCACGGTGCTGTATATAGAGCTACAGACATACACTGTGCTGTATATAGGGGTACAGATACTCACTGTGATGTATATAGGGCTACAGACACTCACTGTGCTGTATATAGGGCTACAGACACTCACTGTGCTGTATATAGGGCTACAGATACTCACTGTGCTGTATATAGGGCTACAGATACTCACTGTGCTGTATATAGGGCTACAGACACTCACTGTGCTGTATATAGGGCTACAGATAGTCACTGTGCTGTATATAGGGCTACAGATACTCACTGTGCTGTATATAGAGCTACAGATACTCACTGTGCTGTATATAGGGCTACAGATAATCATTGTGCTGTATATAGGGCTACAGACACTCACTGTGCTCTATATAGGGCTACAGATACTCACTGTGCTGTACATAGGGCTATAGATACTCACTGTGCAGTATATAGGGCTACAGATAATCATTGTGCTGTATATAGGGCTACAGATAGTCACTGTGCTGTATATAGGGCTACAGACAGTCACTGCGCTGTATATAGGGCTACAGATACTCACTGTGCTGTATATAGAGCTACAGAGAGTCACTGTGCTGTATATAGGGCTACAGATAGTCACTGTGCTGTATATAGAGCTACAGATACTCACTGTGCTGTATATAGGGCTACAGATAGTCACTGTGCTGTACATAGGGCTATAGATACTCACTGTGCTGTATATAGGGCTACAGATAATCATTGTGCTGTATATAGGGCTACAGACACTCACTGTGCTCTATATAGGGCTACAGATACTCACTGTGCTGTACATAGGGCTATAGATACTCACTGTGCGTATATAGGGCTACAGATAATCATTGTGCTGTATATAGGGCTACAGATAGTCACTGTGCTGTATATAGGGCTACAGACAGTCACTGCGCTGTATATAGGGCTACAGATACTCACTGTGCTGTATATAGAGCTACAGAGAGTCACTGTGCTGTATATAGGGCTACAGATAGTCACTGTGCTGTATATAGAGCTACAGATAGTCACTGTGCTGTATATAGGGCTACAGATACTCACTGTGCTGTATATAGGGCTACAGATAGTCACTGTGCTGTATATAGGGCTACAGACACTCACTGTGCTGTGTATAGGGCTACAGATACTCACTGTGCTGTATATAGGGCTACAGATACTCACTGTGCTGTATATAGAGCTACAGATACTCACTGTGCTGTATATAGAGCTACAGACATACACTGTGCTGTATATAGGGCTACAGACACTCACTGTGCTGTATATAGGGCTACAGACACTCACTGTGCTGTATATAGGGATACAGATACTCACTGTGCTGTATATAGGGCTACAGATACTCACTGTGCTGTATATAGGGCTACAGACACTCACTGTGCTGTATATAGGGCTACAGATACTCACTGTGCTGTATATAGGGCTACAGACACTCACTGTGCTGTATATAGGGCTACAGATACTCACTGTGCTGTATATAGGGCTACAGATACTCACTGTGCTGTATATAGGGCTACAGACACTCACTGTGCTGTATATAGGGCTACAGATACTCACTGTGCTGTATATAGGGCTACAGATACTCACTGTGCTGTATATAGAGCTACAGATACTCACTGTGCTGTATATAGGGCTACAGATACTCACTGTGCTGTATATAGGGCTACAGACACTCACTGTGCTGTATATAGGGCTACAGACACTCACTGTGCTGTATATAGGGCTACAGATACTCACTGTGCTGTATATAGGGCTACAGACACTCACTGTGCTGTATATAGGGCTGCAGATACTCACTGTGCTGTATATAGGGCTACAGATACTCACTGTGCTGTATATAGAGCTACAGATACTCACTGTGCTGTATATAGGGCTACAGACACTCACTGTGCTGTATATAGGGCTACAGACACTCACTGTGCTGTATATAGGGCTACAGACACTCACTGTGCTGTATATAGGGCTACAGACACTCACTGTGCTGTATATAGGGCTACAGATACTCACTGTGCTGTATATAGGGCTACAGATAGTCACTGTGCTGTATATAGGGCTACAGACACTCACTGTGCTGTATATAGGGCTACAGACACTCACTGTGCTGTATATAGGGCTACAGATACTCACTGTGCTGTATATAGAGCTACAGACACTCACTGTGCTGTATATAGAGCTACAGACACTCACTGTGCTGTATATAGGGCTACAGATAGTCACTGTGCTGTATATAGGCCTACAGATACTCACTGTGCTGTATATAGAGCTACAGACACTCAATGTGCTGTATATAGAGCTACAGATACTCACTGTGCTGTATATAGGGCTACAGATAGTCACTGTGCTGTATATAGGGCTACAGATAGTCACTGTGCTGTATATAGAGCTACAGATACTCACTGTGCTGTATATAGGGCTACAGATAGTCACTGTGCTGTACATAGGGCTATAGATACTCACTGTGCTGTATATAGGGCTACAGATAATCATTGTGCTGTATATAGGGCTACAGACACTCACTGTGCTCTATATAGGGCTACAGATACTCACTGTGCTGTACATAGGGCTATAGATACTCACTGTGCAGTATATAGGGCTACAGATAATCATTGTGCTGTATATAGGGCTACAGATAGTCACTGTGCTGTATATAGGGCTACAGACAGTCACTGCGCTGTATATAGGGCTACAGATACTCACTGTGCTGTATATAGAGCTACAGAGAGTCACTGTGCTGTATATAGGGCTACAGATAGTCACTGTGCTGTATATAGAGCTACAGATAGTCACTGTGCTGTATATAGGGCTACAGATACTCACTGTGCTGTATATAGGGCTACAGATAGTCACTGTGCTGTATATAGGGCTACAGACACTCACTGTGCTGTGTATAGGGCTACAGATACTCACTGTGCTGTATATAGGGCTACAGATACTCACTGTGCTGTATATAGAGCTACAGATACTCACTGTGCTGTATATAGAGCTACAGACATACACTGTGCTGTATATAGGGCTACAGACACTCACTGTGCTGTATATAGGGCTACAGACACTCACTGTGCTGTATATAGGGATACAGATACTCACTGTGCTGTATATAGGGCTACAGATACTCACTGTGCTGTATATAGGGCTACAGACACTCACTGTGCTGTATATAGGGCTACAGATACTCACTGTGCTGTATATAGGGCTACAGACACTCACTGTGCTGTATATAGGGCTACAGATACTCACTGTGCTGTATATAGGGCTACAGATACTCACTGTGCTGTATATAGGGCTACAGACACTCACTGTGCTGTATATAGGGCTACAGATACTCACTGTGCTGTATATAGGGCTACAGATACTCACTGTGCTGTATATAGAGCTACAGATACTCACTGTGCTGTATATAGGGCTACAGATACTCACTGTGCTGTATATAGGGCTACAGACACTCACTGTGCTGTATATAGGGCTACAGACACTCACTGTGCTGTATATAGGGCTACAGATACTCACTGTGCTGTATATAGGGCTACAGACACTCACTGTGCTGTATATAGGGCTACAGATAGTCACTGTGCTGTATATAGGGGTGCAGATACTCACTGTGCTGTATATAGGGCTACAGATACTCACTGTGCTGTATATAGAGCTACAGATACTCACTGTGCTGTATATAGGGCTACAGACACTCACTGTGCTGTATATAGGGCTACAGACACTCACTGTGCTGTATATAGGGCTACAGACACTCACTGTGCTGTATATAGGGCTACAGACACTCACTGTGCTGTATATAGGGCTACAGATACTCACTGTGCTGTATATAGGGCTACAGATAGTCACTGTGCTGTACATAGGGCTATAGATACTCACTGTGCTGTATATAGGGCTACAGATAATCATTGTGCTGTATATAGGGCTACAGATAGTCACTGTGCTGTATATAGGGCTACAGATACTCACTGTGCTGTACATAGGGCTATAGATACTCACTGTGCAGTATATAGGGCTACAGATAATCATTGTGCTGTATATAGGGCTACAGATAGTCACTGTGCTGTATATAGGGCTACAGACAGTCACTGCGCTGTATATAGGGCTACAGATACTCACTGTGCTGTATATAGAGCTACAGAGAGTCACTGTGCTGTATATAGGGCTACAGATAGTCACTGTGCTGTATATAGAGCTACAGATAGTCACTGTGCTGTATATAGGGCTACAGATACTCACTGTGCTGTATATAGGGCTACAGATAGTCACTGTGCTGTATATAGGGCTACAGACACTCACTGTGCTGTGTATAGGGCTACAGATACTCACTGTGCTGTATATAGGGCTACAGATACACTGTGCTGTATATAGACTACAGACATACACTGTGCTGTATATAGGGCTACAGACACTCACTGTGCTGTATATAGGGCTACAGACACTCACTGTGTGTTGGTATATATGGCTATAGTACAGATACTCACTGTGCTGTAAAGGCTAACCCACCACAGATACTCACTGTGCTGTATATAGGCTACAGAACTCACGTGCTGTATATAGCTACAGATACTCACTTGCTGTATATAGGCTACAGATACTCACTGTGCTGTATATAGGGCTACAGATACTCACTGTGCTGTATAGGGTACAGAACTCACTGTGCTGTATATAGGGCTACAGACACTCACTGTGCTGTATAGCTAGACACTACTGTGCGTATATAGGCCAGATACTCACTGTGCTGTATATAGGGCTACAGATACTCACTGTGCTGTATATAGAGCTACAGATACTCACTGTGCTGTATATAGGGCTACAGATACTCACTGTGCTGTATATAGGGCTACAGACACTCACTGTGCTGTATATAGGGCTACAGACACTCACTGTGCTGTATATAGGGCTACAGACACTCACTGTGCTGTATATAGGGCTACAGACACTCACTGTGCTGTATATAGGGCTACAGATACTCACTGTGCTGTATATAGGGCTACAGATACTCACTGTGCTGTATATAAAGGGTACAGATACTCACTGTGCTGTATATAGAGCTACAGATACTCACTGTGCTGTATATAGGGCTACAGAAGTCACTGTGCTGTATATAGAGCTACAGATATCACTGTGCTGTATATAGGGCTACAGATACTCACTGTGCTGTATATAGAGCTACAGATACTCACTGTGCTGTATATAGGGCTACAGATACTCACTGTGCTGTATATAGAGCTACAGATAGTCACTGTGCTGTATATAGGGCTACAGATAGTCACTGTGCTGTATATAGGGCTACAGATACTCACTGTGCTGTATATAGGGCTACAGATAGTCACTGTGCTGTATATAGAGCTACAGATAGTCACTGTGCTGTATATAGGGCTACAGATAGTCACTGTGCTGTATACAGGGCTACAGATAGTCACTGTGCTGTATATAGAGCTACAGATACTCACTGTGCTGTATATAGGGCTACAGATACTCACTGTGCTTTATATAGAGCTACAGATAGTCACTGTGCTGTATACAGGGCTACAGATAGTCACTGTGCTGTATATAGGACTACAGACACTCACTGTGCTGTATACAGGGCTACAGATAGTCACTGTGCTGTATATAGAGCTACAGATAGTCACTGTGCTGTATATAGAGCTACAGATAGTCACTGTGCTGTATATCCCTGATGAAGGTGCCAGGCTAGGTGCCGAAACGCGTAGGAGAAAGGAAAATAAAGCTTGAAAATCTGCTTAAGGAAAGTTTGACTCCTTGGTGAGTTTTTTGAACCTGGAACAGCGCGGACCGTGACACACCTGGATTCCCATCTTCTTTCCTAGCTTGTACAGGAACAGGCAGTCTCAAGATCTTTAGTCTTTACAGGAGCTGGCTGGATCAAGTTTTCCAGTCTGTACAGGACCCAGCTGGATCAGAACCTCTAGTCTGTACAGGAACCGGCTGCATCAGGATCTCTAGTCTGTACAGGAACCGGCTGGGCCAGTTGCAGTTTGTTTAGTGAGTTGATTACTCAATCATAATAATAAATACATTTTTAAAGTGTTTTTTGTTTCTCAGTCTTTACTTGTAGCTACAGATGTGACAAATTATACACGAGACTTTACCTTTCTCTTCCAAACTATAACACAACACAGATACAACCATTTTTTTCCAAAGTTCACAAAGCCGTCTCTTACCTCCTGAGTTTATGGTGCCCCAGCCGGTTACCCAGCACTCCAGGCCGCAGGGGAAGATGGTGGTGTTGGCGGGCAGGCACACCGGCATGATGTACTTGGTGTAGGTGACCGGACTGGAGAGCTTTATCAGAGCGATGTCTCCTTTGCCTTCATCTCCATTATACAGGGGGTGTATGATGATCTGACTAACAGCGGATACGACTGTATGATTATTTGATATGTCTAACTTGTATTCTCCCAGGCGTATGGAATAATCAAGTGGATCGGTACTCCTGGAAATAATATGAAATAATATAAGTGACAAATGCAATACAACCACAATACAATGATATTTATACAAAATGTTTAATCATCTCTTAATAATAATAATAATCTTTATTTATATAGCACCAACATATTCCGCAGCTTCACAATTCAGAGGATCATATACAAACAGTCATAAGAAACAGTTATCAGAAAATACAAAAAATGATACTATACAATACAAAGCATAATACAATAATGTGCAAAATAATGACAGCCCTGCTTATAAGAGCTTACAATCTACAATGAGGTGGGGGTGACACAAAGTACAGGGACCTTTTTTACAATGATAGTATAGTCAACCTGAGGAGATGGGGAACAGATAGGAGCAGTATAAGTGGCCACAACCCGTTATTTGTGATCCACTTGAGACTGGTGGAGCGGATAGGCTATGTCTAAAAGACTTTGACTAGGGATCATGATAGGCCGCTCTAAAAAGATGTGTTTTTAGGGATCGCCTGAAACTATGTAAGTTGTGGATAGTCCTGATTTCTTGGGGTTGAGCATTACAGAGGATTGGTGCAGCTCGGGAGAAGTCTTGGAGCCGGGAGTGGGAGGATCGGATTAATACAGAAGTGAGTCTAAAAGTCACTTCCAGAGCGAAGAGAACGGGTGGGGTGATAGACAGAGATGAGGGAGGAGATGTAGGGGGGTGCTGCACTGTGAAGAGAACGGGTGGGGTGATAGACAGAGATGAGGGAGGAGATGTAGGGGGGCGCTGCACTGTGAAGAGCTTTGTGGGTGACAACAAGCAGTTTGAATTTCATCCTATAAAGTATGGGCAGCCAGTGCAGTGACTGGCACAGAGCAGAAGCGTCTGAGTAGCGGTTGTCTAGATAGGTGATTCTGGCTGCTGCATTAAGGATGGACTGGAGAGGGGAGAGTCTAGTGCGGGGGAGACCAATTAAAAGAGAATTACAATAGTCAAGGCGGGAGTGAATCAGGGCCACAGTGAGGTGTTTTGTGGTTTCCAAGGTGAGAAAGGGGCGAATTCTAGAGATGTTCTTTAGGTGCAAGCAGCAAGAGCGGGCGAGAGATTGTATATATGGGTGTCGCGTCACCATTGGACTCGATGGCTGGTGTTCCTGCCTCGGCTGCTGGGAGGCTTATGGTGCCGGTGTTAGGAGGGCCATGTCCTCATATGGACCTGCTCCTTCGATGTCTGCCTCTGTCGCTGAACGCCGCCGTGTTTCTCCTTTGGGTGATGTTGGTTGCAGAGGAGCGGGCCCTGCAGAGGTGTCTGATAGGCTGAGCCTTCGTTCTTCTGTCAGACGTGGGGTGGGTGGAGCCAGTCGTGCATCACCATCTGGCCTGGTTCTAGGGACGGTCCGGATGAGATCATCAAGCTGTGAGCTCCAGCCTATGGGAGGTAACCACCATTCAAATACATTGGAGCCTGTCTTGCAGGCTGCCAGATATAGTTTTGGTTCCCCAGTGATATAGAGTGTGTTTAGTTTTGACCTTTGCCTGGATTTTCGACTCTGCTACAGTCTGACGATTTTTTACCTTAGCTGCCCTCTCGGTTTTTAATCGGACTCCTGACTACGTTTTTCGGGTCCTGATTTTTCCCTTCCTGGCGACCTCCCTGCTCTGCTGCTCATAATAGGCAGCTACCTCCTGGGCTCCGCTATAATTCCAGATCCCTGTATAGGGGTTAAGGGTCTCTGTGTTTCTCAGGGTGCTGCCTTACCAGCAGCTCAGCCTCACAGCGGATGGTCGTCACAATTGGATGAAGGAAAGATCAGAGTCAAACATAACACCCAGACAGTGAGCCTGCTGACTAGGTGTTATTGTGTTGCCGCACACTGAGAGATGTTATTTAGGGAGGTTGGCAGAGGGTGGGAGCAGAAGAAGTTTAGTTTTGGAAAGGTTGAATTTCAGATAGAGAGTGGACATGATATTGGAGACTGCGGATAGACAGTCATTGCTGTTCTTTATTAGAGTAGGAGTAAGGTCAGGGAAGAAGTGTATAGTTGTGTGTCATCAGCATAAAGATGGTACTGAAAGCCAAATCTGCTGATGGTCTGTCCAATCGGGGCTGTGTAGAGAGAGAAGAGAAGAGGACCAAGGACTGAACCCTGAGGGACCCCAATAGTGAGAGGAAGAAGGGAGGAAGTGGAGCCAGCAAATGATACACTGAAAGAGCGATCAGAGAGATAGGAGGAGAGCCAGGAGAGAGCCGTGTCCTTTATGCCAATGGAGTGCAGCATAGAGAGTAGGAGTTGATGGTCGACAGTGTCGAAGGCTGCAGAGAGATTCAGGATGAATGGATCCATTATTAACAAATTCAGTTTTTCTAGGATTTACTAAAATTTTCACGCTCTAATGAATAGCAATTTTGGGGGGAGTCACCAGGATTTTCTAACATTTCGCAAGGGTTCATACAGGCAAGGAAAGGGTTAAAAAGCCTTAAAATATAATTGATACCCCAAACCCCCTCACCTATTTTCTGTTATGCTTCATAACTGGCATCCAGGCCTAATCTGGAGTGAAAGGAACGAGCGGACCAGAGACAGGGGACCGGTGGGGAACTGCAGGGGCGGGTCAGGGAACAGGTGATGTGGCGGGTCAGGGGTCAGGTGATAAGGGCAGGTCAGGGGTCAGCTGATCATGATATTTTATTGTTTTTTATTTGCAGAGTTTTATTAATTTTAAAAGGTAATTCAGTAATATAGGTAAACATTTTAGTAATCCAAAGACATACTAATAGGATGATTAGATTCTGAGCCCCAATGGGGGCAGTGTTGCAAATGTATGTTAAGTGCTATGGAATGAATAGCACTATATATATAAAGAAATAAATATTAGTATTATTATACATATACAACAGTTACTCACAGCAAATAAGATCATTATGCTGGATTTTGTATTAAATCACTAGTTGGACACTTCCTAAGCACCTAGGACTGTGTGATATATCGGCGAATGATGCAGCAGAGCCCAGTAGGGGCCTTTTGCCTTTTGCAGCTGATAGATTGTTATTTTGTCAACTCCAATTGTTTTCAAGTGCTGCCAAGGTTTTTAGGCACAGCATTCAGTGTGCCGATCACCACTTAGACAACCGCCAATGGCTTGTGACACGCACCCAGGGCTCGGGTACTCGGCTCTCGGGCTCGGGTTCAGTTCTGTCTGGGATGTCACGGGTGGCTTGCCCGTGGCCGTGGCCCTGGGGGTCAATTAAAAAGTTGTTTTGGGGGAAATTATTTACAGGGATTATGTACAATGTCTTCGTGACGCCACCTGCTGAGTCTGGTGATGCTCACCAGCTCTGCTACAGTCCTTCGGTGGTCGATGGTATTGCGCCTTGGATGGATTAGTCCCAGCAGGCGGGACTGGACCACCGGGGCAGCGATGCTGTAAGGAAGCAGTTATATGAGAAAAGATGCAGCAGAGTCGGGACTTCACTTCACCGGGTACTTTACTGAAAACTTCTCCAAAGTCATTACAGTTCAGCAGTGCAGTAGATGGTATAATGGCAAATGCTGTGGATACTGCAATTTGGATGTCTGGCTGATAGATGGATCCCTCCTTATGTACCTTTCTTGTTCCTTTCTTTCCTTGCCTCCCAGTGGCTGTGAAGTCTGACTCATAAAGACAATCTGACCTCCTGCTGCTTCTCTTTCTCTCCTTCCCTCCTGTGCGGTCTCCGGGACAACCTTCTCTAAACTGTACAGTGGCCGCTGCTCCTAGCTTCTGGCTCCCTTTCTTGAGTCACTCAGGAGACTGGGCTGTATCTGCAATATCCCCGTTCTTCGGATTCTCTGTGAGCCGTATAGGAACTCACAGTTGCGGGCTCCGGTACCCGGTTTCCTTCTTTGAACTAGCTCACTGCTAAGCCTCCGTTCCTTGCTTCTATTCTCTGGGATCTGTTCTGTTCTGGGCCCCTCAGCCGAGGAGTTCCTCCTTGCTCCAGCTCCTACTTCATCTCCGCTCTTCTCTCCTGCTCCAACGTAACTCACTGGTTCCCCCTAGAGGTCACTATAGTCCCTCCCGGGGTTCCTCCCACCTACTACTCTAGTGTGTGGGTGTTCTAGGGTTCCATCTAGTGACCATAGTTCCAATTGCAGTGGTTCCAATTGCATTCGTGTGGATCGCTTGCTCTTGGGCTGCCAGAATTAAGCTCTCTGTGTTCTTTTTTCAATGTTCCATTAGTAAGACACAACCAGGGCTTTTTCCTTGTCGACTTTACCCTGGATTGTCTCTAGGAATTGTCCATGCAGAGCTTTCTTTTGCCAGTTTTCTCTTCTGCTTTTTACTGCGTTATTACGGTATTCCTTTTTCTGTTGTTAACTTCCATCAAGGCCTGTTCTCCACTATCTTTCACATAATCTTCCAGTGCAGGCTTCTCTTCTTCTACAGTCCTCTGCCTCCTGATTTTCTTGGCAGATAAAGTCTGTCCACATCACTACGAGATTGCAATGAGTAGTGGATTGTCATCAGTTTTCTTATTTTTCTGTCCAGATCATCCAGCTCTATCTGTGTCCCGTTCACAATTTAGCATCACAAAGTATTCACTGATCTCAGGGACACCAGTCAAGGAAACACTGCGGGCAGCCGGCTAAAGCGCTCAACACAGTGAAATCCATGATGCATGACTCCACGGACTCCATTGGCCCGTTCACAATTTAGTTCACATTAAACACAAGCGCAACCTTGACGCTAGTGTGTCACAGTGTGCCCCGTTGCAATTTTACAAAAAAGTGGAATTTTGCCAGATTTGCAAAACAGCAGATCAAAGTTCAAAAGTTCAAGATCACCGGATCTGCCGGAACTGACACAACCCGCAGAGGTGAAAGCAGCCTAAGGCGGCTCCGCGTACAGTAGGGCGGATGATCCTGAGTTACCTGCGCTGTAGAATACGTGACCTTGACTATAGCTGGAAATTGTTAGAGACGTTTTCTTGACGCCTGTGATGGAGACTTTAGATTTTTCACACCATGAACTATCACCACTGACAGGATCCGCAGATCAGGACACAATGGTGGTCAGCATTGTTATCCATGGGTTATTCATTTTACCTCAGGAAAATTATAGGTTAAGTCTATTTTGATCAGATGACAGATTTTCTTTATTATTAGATCGTTATGGCACACAGGGGGCTCCTACAGACCAGCGTCTAGGTTTCTTAAGGAACAGCTTTGACTCAATGGTTCTTATCCTGCCAGCAAACACCATGGTAGAAGCACGTGCCGCGCTGTTCACCGGCTTTTGTAATGGCAGTGAAAGAATCTCTTGTAGATAAGATTTCATTCAGTTTAAGAGATCGATGAGTCCCACGAGGGCCAGTTTTAGGCACAAAGTATGAGAAGACGAGGCTATTAACACTTTTGGGGAAACCAACAGTTGAGAGGCTGCTGATGACACAGTGACAAGGCCTCAGCCTCTGTCTCCATGGAAACAGCTTAACTGCAATGTCTCCTATCTATGGAGAAAATGGCGGAGACACATGCGTCTTCACACAAGGCCTCAGCCTCCGTCTCCTAAGAAACTGCTTAACTGCAATGTCTCCTATCTATGGAGAAAATGGCGGAGACACATGCGTCTTCACACAAGGCCTCAGCCTCCGTCTCCTAAGAAACTGCTTAACTGCAATGTCTCCTATCTATGGAGAAAATGGCGGAGGCACATGCGTCTTCACACAAGGCCTCAGCCTCCGTCTCCATGGAAACCGCTTAACTGCAATGTCTCCTATCTATGGAGAAAATGGCGGAGACACATGCGTCTTCACACAAGGCCTCAGCCATCCGTCTCCATGGAAACAGCTTAACTGCAATTCTCCTATCTATGGAGAAAATGGCGGAGGCACATGCGTCTTCACACAAGGCCTCAGATCATCTGGCTCAGCATCCTCTCGGGGCGGCATCAGTCTCAGGACCTCAGCATCCATCCTAGGAAACTGTTTAACTGCAGTCGTCCTATCTATAGAGAGAATGGCGGAGGCACGTGCATCTTCACGGAAGGCCTCAGCATCAATCTCAGGGCATCAATCTAACTTTAGTGTGCACCACAAAAAAATGTCGGACATGGTCTAAAATATTCCTGGAAAGACTAATGGATGTATATGCGAAATATCCGCGCTGCCATCAGATAAACCTGACCCTAGGTTATATGGATGAAGACTGGTGGCTTTATTCAACGCGTTTTGGAGCATCAGTCTCGCTCCTTCCTTGGCAAACCAACCACATTTAAGGTAAACCAAGGCAATTTGGTTGGTTTCCTGAGGAAGGAGCTCCAAAATGCTCCAAAATGCATTGACTAAAGCCACCAGTCTTCATCCATATATCCCTATGCTCTGGTTTATCTGATGGCAGCCCGGATATTCCACATATATACAGTATCCATTAGTTTCTCTTCTGTGACCCGTTATACACGTGGCTTTGTGGATTCTGCAGCAGCCGATATCTGTGATGTAAACTGGTTGTGGCTTCCCTACCTGTCCAGGTGAGCAGTGATAGCTTACTTCCGTATGCTTTTATATGAGGAGAAGACCCTATTGCGCTTCTATATCTCCCACAGTTTTTTTTTCTTACAATATCCCTGAGGACATCCTGAGTCCAAACAGGAGATGGACCTTCACTTCTAAATTTGTATAGATCGTCACTTATTGAAGATGACCATCAGAGCACTTATACTGCATCATCCGCAGCGAGCCATGCCCCATATTACTGTATTTTAACCTCTTCCTGACTCCGTTCCTTTTATTATGATTTGGGTCTGGACACCACCAGGTATAAAGCGCGGCTTTCATTAATGGTAATCAGGGAACATTCAATTCACATAGAATAAGTTTAAATTGAAATTTCTGAAGATTTCCCCCTAGTTATCGTCTGCTCCTTCTCCATTTGGGGCTCCTCTGTCCTCCCACATCCATAGACATTAATATGGGGCCGTCTCTGTAGATATGGTGGCTCCGCTCTTCTCAGAAGGATTTCTGCAAGATTTTGGAGGTGTCTGTGGGAATTTTTACCCCTTCATCCACAAGAGCAATTGTGAGGTCAGACCCTGATATTGGTGATGCTGTGGAGAGGCCAGACTTATAATCTCTATTATTGGTGATAGATGGGGCCATATACCAAGGGCAATAGACTAGATCTAATATGCCAAGGTCAGTGGGCTACACACGAGATGTTACATACCAGGGAGCAATGGGCCAGATGTTATACACTGGGGCAATGAGCTACATGTTGTACACTGGGACATGGCTAGATGTTATACACTGGGCCAATGGGGCCAGATGTTATACAATGGGGGCAATGGGCTAGATGTTATACACTGGGGACAATGGGGCCAGATGTTATTCACTGCTGTCAATGGGGCTAGATGTTATACACTGGGGCCAATGGGCAGATGTTATACACTGGGGGAATGGGGCTAGATGTTATACACTGGGCAATGGGCCAGATGTTATACACTGAGGCAATGGGCCAGATGTTATACACTGGGGGTAATGGGGCAGATGTTAACACTGGGTAATGGCCAGATGTTATACACGGGCAATGGGGCTAGATGTTATACACTGGGCAATGGCCAGATGTTATACCTGGGGAATGGGGCTAGATATTATACACTGGACAATAGGCTGAGTAAACTGGGGAAGGGCAGATGTTATACACTGGGGGAATGGGCCAGATTTATACACTGGGGGAATGGGAGATGTTATACACTGGGAATGGGCCAGATTTATACACTGGGGGTAATGGGCAGATGTTATACACTGGGGGAATGGGCCAGATTTTAAATACACTGGGGGAATGGGCTAATTTAATACACTGGGGGAATGGGCCAGATGTTATACACTGGGGAATGGGGCTAAATTTATACACTGGGGCAATGGGCCAGAGTTATACACTGGGGGAATGGCTAGATGTTATACACTGGGGAGAATGGGCCAGATGTTATACACTGGGGGTAATGGGACTAGATATTATACACTGGGAAATGGGGCCAGAGTTTATACACTGGGGTAACGGAATGGGCAGATGTATATACACTGGGGGAATGGGGCCAGATGTTATACACTGGGGTAATGGGGCCAGATGTTATACACTGGGGGGAATGGGCTAGATATAAAATACACTGGGGGAATGGGGCTAGAATGTTAATACACTGGGGTAATGGGCTGTATATTACATGTGGGGGGAATGGACCAAATGTTACACTCAGGGTGCAATGGGGCCAGATGTTATACACTGGGGTAATGGGGCCAGATGTTATACACTGGGGCAATGGGGCTAATGTTATACACTGGGGCAATGGGCCAGATGTTATACCTGGGGTAATGGGGCTAGATATTATACACTGGGACAATAGGGCTGGAGGTTACACTGGGAATGGCAGATGTTATACACTGGAGAATGGCCAGATCTTATACACTGGGGGGAATGGGTAGATGTTATACACTGGGGGAATGGGGCCAGATGTTAACACTGGGGGAATGGGCCAGATGTTATACACTGGGGGGAATGGGGCTAGATATAAATACACTGGGGGAATGGGACTAAATATAAATACACTGGGGGTAATGGGGCCAGATGTTATACACTGGGCAATGGGCTAAATGTATACACTGGGCATGGCCAGATGTTATAACTGGGTAATGGATAGATATTATACACTGGGGAGAATGGGCCAGATGTATACACTGGGGTAATGGACTAGATATTATACACTGGACAATGGGGCGAGTTATACACTTGGCCAGATGTTATACACTGGGGGAATGGGCAGATGTTATACACTGGGATGGGGCCAATGTTCACACTGGGGGTAATGGGCCAGAATGTTAACACAGGGGGAATGGGGCTAGATATAAATACACTGGGGGAATGTGGCTAGTGTTATACACTGGGTAAGGCCTGTATATTACATGGTGAGGGGAATGGGACCAAATGTTACACGTCAGGGTGCAATGGGGCCAGATGTTATAAACTGGGGGCAATGTGGCTGTATCTTACACGCATGAAGGGCAATGGGGCCAGATGTTACACATCAGGGGCAAGGGGGCTGAATAATATACAACAGGGGGCAATGGGCCAGATGTTTCACACTACGGGCAATGGGGCGGACCTATATCCTGGAGGGAATGGGGCCATATTTATGCACTGGGGTCAAAGAGGACAGAATGTATACACCAGGGACAATGGGGCTGAGATCTTATACACTGGAGCGGAATGGGCCAAATGTTACATATCAGGTGCAATAGGGCCAGATGTTATACACTGGAGGCAATGGGGCAGAATGTTATACAATGCGGGCAATGGGGCCAGATGTTATACACTGGGGAGCAATAGTTTCAGAAGTTATTAATGGAGGAGCAATAGGGCCAATGTTATACACCAGCAAAAGTGTCCCTGACAAGAGGTCTGAATTCAATGGTCAAGATGCACCAGGATTCTCTATCTGTTGATTGTTTAGTGTCTAATAGCTACATTGCCATATGTGAAACTTACCAACCGAAACAATGGGCAGCAGTCAAACCCATTGGTTGAGAGATCAAGGATCCACCGCACATATGAGATCCCGAGTACTGCAGGCTGATCTGCCACTGCCATTCTCCATCCATAGCATCCGTGCCCCCCACAATCCGGCTATTGACCATCGGGGACCCACATACAGAGCTGTCAGTTGGGAATATCTTGTTATTTCTTTGTTGCCCGTCGGTTGTGGATGACAATGTGGACACTGAAATAACATAAATCACATAACGAGAGTTACAGAAGATTCTTTTCATTTTGACAAATATAAAGAAATCACAGATGGGTCTGATTTTCCTTTATAAGCTATGAAACTGAAAATAAACCAAAGTGAAATTTGTGGATTGGCTACATATCTTTCTAATTTCAATTTCCTGAGGCTAAAAAGATGAAAATTCACTTATTTTAATCCACCATATATGTAAAGCCTCCTTATACCACCGGAAATACAGGGTCTGATGGACCATGCTCCAGCACTTCTACCAGAACCGATTTACATCATTGTACATAGGATAAGACATCCACCTGCAGGAGCCCAAAGAGGAAAGATACAAAGGATAACACATCCACCTGCAGGAGCCCAAAGAAGAAAGATACAAAGGATAACACATCCACCTGCAGGAGCCCAAAGAAGAAATGTACAAAGGATAACACATCCACCTGCAGGAGCCCAAAGAGGAAAGATACAAAGGATAACAGATCCACCTGCAGGAGCCCAAAGAAGAAATGTACAAAGGATAACACATTTACCTGCAGGAGCCCAAAGAGGAAAGATACAAAGGATAACACATCCACCTGCAGGAGCCCAAAAAGGAAAGATACAAAGGATAACACATCCACCTGCAGCAGCGCAAAGAAGAAAGATACAAAGGATAACACATCCACCTGCAGGAGCCCAAAGAGTAAAGATACAAAGGATAACACATCCACCTGCAGGAGCCCAAAGAGGAAAGATACAAAGGATAACAGATCCACCTGCAGGAGCCCAAAGAAGAAATGTACAAAGGATAACACATTTACCTGCAGGAGCCCAAAGAGGAAAGATACAAAGGATAACACATCCACCTGCAGGAGCCCAAAGAGGAAAGATACAAAGGATAACACATCCACCTGCAGGAGCCCAAAGAGGAAATGTACAAAGGATAACACATCCACCTGCAGGAGCCCAAAGAAGAAATGTACAAAGGATAACACATCCACCTGCAGGAGCCCAAAGAGGAAAGATACAAAGGATAACACATCCACCTGCAGGAGCCCAAAGAAGAAATGTACAAAGGATAACACATCCACCTGCAGGAGCTCAAAGAGGAAAGATACAAATGATAACTCATCCACCTGCAGGAGCCCAAAGAGGAAAGATACAAAGGATAACACATCCACCTGCAGGAGCCCAAAGAAGAAAGATACAAAGGATAACACATCCACTTGCAGGAGCCCAAAGAGGAAATGTACAAAGGATAACACATCCACCTGCAGGAGCCCAAAGAGGAAATGTACAAAGGATAACACATCCACCTGCAGGAGCCCAAAGAAGAAATGTACAAAGGATAACACATCCACCTGCAGGAGGCCAAAGAAGAAATGTACAAAGGATAACACATCCACCTGCAGGAGCCCAAAGAGGAAAGATACAAAGGATAACACATCCACCTGCAGGAGCCCAAAGAGGAAAGATGCAAAGGATAACACATCCACCTGCAGGAGGCCAAAGAGGAAAGATACAAAGGATAACACATCATCCTGCAGGAGCCCAAAGAAGAAATGTACAAAGGATAACACATCCACCTGCAGGAGCCCAAAGAGGAAAGATACAATGGATAATACATCCACCTGCAGGAGCCCAAAGAAGAAATGTACAAAGGATAACACATCAACCTGCAGGAGCCCAAAGAAGAAAGATACAAAGAATAACACATCCACCTGCAGGAGCCCAAAGAGGAAAGATACAAAGGATAACACATCCACCTGCAGGAGCCCAAAGAGGAAAGATACAAAGGATAACACATCCACCTGCAGGAGCCCAAAGAAGAAAGATACAAAGGATAACACATCCACTTGCAGGAGCCCAAAGAGGAAATGTACAAAGGATAACACATCCACCTGCAGGAGCCCAAAGAGGAAATGTACAAAGGATAACACATCCACCTGCAGGAGGCCAAAGAAGAAATGTACAAAGGATAACACATCCACCTGCAGGAGCCCAAAGAGGAAAGATACAAAGAATAACACATCCACCTGCAGGAGCCCAAAGAGGAAAGATACAAAGGATAACACATCCACCTGCAGGAGGCCAAAGAGGAAAGATACAAAGGATAACACATCATCCTGCAGGAGCCCAAAGAAGAAATGTACAAAGGATAACACATCCACCTGCAGGAGCCCAAAGAGGAAAGATACAATGGATAACACATCCACCTGCAGGAGCCCAAAGAAGAAATGTACAAAGGATAACACATCAACCTGCAGGAGCCCAAAGAAGAAAGATACAAAGGATAACACATCCACCTGCAGGAGCCCAAAGAGGAAAGATACAAAGGATAACACATCCACCTGCAGGAGCCCAAAGAGGAAAGATACAAAGGATAACACATCCACCTGCAGGAGCCCAAAGAGGAAAGATACAAAGGATAACACATCCACCTGCAGGAGCCCAAAGAAGAAAGATACAAAGGATAACACATCCACCTGCAGGAGCCTAAAGAGGAAAGATACAAAGGATAACACATCCACCTGCAGGAGCCCAAAGAGGAAAGATACAAAGGATAACACATCCACCTGCAGGAGGCCAAAGAGGAAAGATACAAAGGATAACACATCATCCTGCAGGAGCCCAAAGAAGAAATGTACAAAGGATAACACATCCACCTGCAGGAGCCCAAAGAGGAAAGATACAATGGATAACACATCCACCTGCAGGAGCCAAAAGAAGAAATGTACAAAGGATAACACATCAACCTGCAGGAGCCCAAAGAAGAAAGATACAAAGGATAACACATCCACCTGCAGGAGCCCAAAGAGGAAAGATACAAAGGATAACACATCCACCTGCAGGAGCCCAAAGAGGAAAGATACAAAGGATAACACATCCACCTGCAGGAGCCCAAGAGGAAAGATACAAAGGATAACACATCCACCTGCAGGAGCCCAAAGAAGAAAGATACAAAGGATAACACATCCACCTGCAGGAGCCTAAAGAGGAAAGATACAAAGGATAACACATCCACCTGCAGGAGCCCAAAGAAGAAAGATACAAAGGATAACACATCCACCTGCAGGAGCCCAAAGAGGAAATGTACAAAGGATAACACATCCACCTGCAGGAGCCCAAAGAAGAAATGTACAAAGGATAACACATCCACCTGCAGGAGCCCAAAGAGGAAATGTACAAAGGATAACACATCCACCTGCAGGAGCCCAAAGAAGAAAGATACAAAGGATAAACACATCCACCTGCAGGAGCCCAAAGAAGAAAGATACAAAGGATAACACATCCACCTGCAGGAGCACAAAGAGGAAATGTGCAAAGGATAACACATCCACCTGCAGGAGCCCAAAGAGGAAATGTACAAAGGATAACACATCCACCTGCAGGAGCCCAAAGAGGAAAGATACAAAGGATAACACATCCACCTGCAGGAGGCCAAAGAGGAAAGATACAAAGGATAACACATCCACCTGCAGGAACCCAAAGAGGAAATGTACAAAGGATAACACATCCACCTGCAGGAGCCCAAAGAGGAAATGTACAAAGGATAACACATCCACCTGCAGGAGCCCAAAGAAGAAAGATACAAAGGATAACACATCCACCTGCAGGAGCCCAAAGAGGAACGATACAAAGGATAACACATCCACCTGCAGGAGCCCAAAGAGGAAAGATACAAAGGATAACACATCCACCTGCAGGAGCCCAAAGAAGAAAGATACAAAGGATAACACATCCACCTGCAGGAGCCCAAAGAGGAAAGATACAAAGGATAACACATCCACCTGCAGGAGCCCAAAGAGGAAAGATACAAAGGATAACACATCCACCTGCAGGAGTCCAAAGAGGAAAGATACAAAGGATAACATACTCGCCTGATGGAGCCCCAAGAAAATATCTGCAGTCATGTGGAACACAGGAGTGCCCAACAAGATAACCAGATAATGTCAGTTGGGATCAGGAGGGAGATGCTTTGATAATGATCCTGAGTTTCCAGCAGTGAGATGAAAGCTGTTGTAGTTTTCCTGTACTCCTGAGGTTCTTTCAGTGCCAAGGTCCAGACTGAGAGGAGACGTTTAGTGGATTGTATCAAGCTGTAACCATTGTCTGTGAGGAGATCTGCTACACATTGCCCGAAAAGAGCTGGGATCATCACACCATGAGGGACATCTTCCCCACTTAAAAATGGTGGGTTTATCAAACCAAGAGGGTCATCTCAACCACAGAAAGGAGCTGGGTTCATCACACCATGAGGATCTCTGAAATCAGTACTGAACTGTAATCGTCATCAGTTGTTCCAGTAAAAGTGAGTGTTTCTGTTCCACTTGAGGTCTGGCCATTGCTTATTCAGACAGGTCGCTCCTGCACCCCCAGCCAAATCTTTCACCCCTTTTTCTTCTGCCAAGGACGGACTACCAGCCAGAGAGGCCCACATGACCATTTTATCTGGCTCGATGGAGGCCAACCCAGACAGAAACTGACATCAGGAACAAGTCTTCATAGACTTGTCCAGAGCTGCTCAATGAAATCAAATAATTACAAATGTAGATAGTGACTCCGCAATAAAGACAACCACCATAGGGTGACTATACAGGTGGCAAAGCAATGCAAGGATGCCCAGACAAGAAGATGGTACTCACCGATGAAGATCATTATCAGCAGCACCAGACACATCCCCCGGACTCTGCTCTTAGCGTCCATGTCCTCGGCGGTGTAGAGCGAGAAGCTCACTGAAAAGTCGGTTTATGCACAGGCAAATGGTATTTATATATGTATTGATAAAGTCTTCTTCCTGTTCAGAACTAGACTCCTCTTACCCGAATAGCTAAAATACCGTAATCTGGAAAGACGAGTTTTCAACCAGAAATTTCCAAAAATAGCTCTTCATAGCCAATGAGAAAGTCAAAGTCATTCATAATATTTGCATAGAAAAATAACACATTAATGTACAAATATCTTGAGTAAGGCTAGGGTCACATTTGCGGCTCATTTTAGTAAACCTGATCCGGTTTTGAGCTTTCAAAAAGCTCAAAACCGGATCAGGAAACGCTCCTCATAGGAGCCCATTATGGTAACCGGATTGCATTACAAGCAATCCGATTATCGGCTCCGGGTCTGCAGCCTGCACGAAAAATCATGGAGCAGTTCTGTGACCTGCAATGCGGTTACCAGATTGCTCCGGATGTTTAATCCTGAGCAATGCGGTTACCGTCTACTTTGTTCATCCCTGCTGCCGCAGGGATGAACAAAGTGTTAACTGTTTAATAATACATTAAATATTAATATTAGTTGTGGGCAATATGTCTCTAGGGGTGCCTGCCCCCCTAGAGACATGCTGCCCACTCCTGTGGGGTTAAAGGGAACCAACCACCCCAAATGACCCCCCCGGACTGTTAATATGTGTCCCTACACCCAGCACACACATTTGGGGCAATCGTTTTTGCTAAAAAAACTGTTTAGTAGAAGCTAAGATATAGCTTTATGAAGTTTAATAAATTCAGCCGACTGGGTATTACCTAGTGCAGTGTTCCATGTGCCTGTCAGCCTCCTCTCCCCTCCTCCCTTCAGTGAAGCCCTTCTGTGCAAGCCAAAAATGCCCCGCCTATCTGCTGCTGCCTGATAAATTATGCACGCCCATCTCTGCACCTAAGAGCCTGGCTGCGTCATGAAGGCATGACGCGATCTAGCCCCGCCCCTTTCATGATGCGATCTAGCCCCGCCCCCTTCATGACGCGGCCAGGCTCTTAAGTGCAGAGATGGGCTGACAGGCACGGAGGACAAAGCTAGGTAACACCCATTCGTCTTGATTCATTAAACTTCATAAAGCTATATCTTAGCTTCTACTAAACAGTTTTTTTAGCAAAAACGATTGCCCCAAATGTGTGTGCTGGGTGTAGGGACACATATTAACAGTCCGGGGGGGTCATTTGGGGTGGTTGGTTCCCTTTAATAACCCATTTATAGTAAGCCGGCTCCTGACAGTAGAGCAGATACTGCACGTAATGTATGTATAGTATCTGTCGCTCTCCAGGTCCTGTAGGTGCGCTGCCCATAGACCAAATGTTAATGGTTACAGGACCAAGGACAGTGGCAGATACTATACATACATTACGTGCAGTATCTGCTCTACTGTCAGGAGCCGCAGCTTCATTGATAAAATTGTACAAAGCTGATAGTAGCCGGCTTACTATAAATGGGTTATTAACCCCACAGGAGTGGGCAGCATGTCTCTAGGGGGGTGGGCACCCCCTAGAGACATGTTGCCCACAACTAATATTAATATGTAATGTTTTATTAAACAGTTAACACTTTGTTCATCCCTGCAGCAGTGGATGCGATGATGATGGGAGTCAGATACCTGAGGAGCACTCACACTGTACTTTGTTTTCAGGGCAGGAAGAGGAGGAGGGTGAGAGGAGTAGGTCAACAGGATGATGAAGAGATTCTAGATCCCAAGTGGAATGAACCCGGAGTCATGCAGCTGAGTAACTCCGCAGAGAAGATGAAGAAAGCGGAAGACAAGGAGGTTATGTTGCATCTTCCTGCACACAGACTGAGTGCTGAAACCACGACAAGCACTGCATCCTCAGCGACATTTCTGCCTCTGGAGAGCAGCGGTCGCGGGTCTGCAGTTGTCAGAAAAAAGGCCCAGGGTTTCCTAGCCGGGCCTTTTTTTTAGACTGCAAAGGACGACCCAACTCATGCGATTTTCAAAGTTTAAAAAAAACAAAATGCTTCAGTAGAGGCAAAAAAACCACAATTTGACTACTACATGTATGATCCGGCACATGGTCCAACAACATGTGTTACACTGGTAAACTTACTGTGCTAAAACAGCCTAGAGACATTATATCATTTTTGCAGCCTGGGTCAATTGATGCCACTTTGATGATATCTGGCTCTAATTTTTTTAATGTGGGGTGTCTTTGTTGCGTATTTTGTGAATTTCGTACGGCTATCTTAGCACCATGCCTACACCTGTCATTCATCTCACTGTACCTGATCAATGATGAAGCTTGAAATACTGGGCTAGGCTTTGTTTTATGCATCCACAATGCACCATGATAAAAAGTTTTACATTGGAGAATAGATTGATGTAGTATTAGCTATCCTTCCGAGCTCATCATTGATAAAGATGATGAACAACACTGGGCCCAGGACAGATCCCTGTGGTCCCCACTGGAGACATTCTTCCATCTGGATGTTGAGCCATTTATGACCACTCTTTGGGTTGCCTTGTCCATTCCACACTCGGGTATTTTTTTAATAAGGATGGTGTCAGGAAAATATGGAAATATTTTCTATTTGTTATACTAGACATTCAGAGATGCAACCTTTCCTCCTCATGGTTTCTGTCTAACACAGAGACAACTTTCTCTTCTCTCACTCCCCCCATCAGGTATTTAGTACAAGCCCAATGATGTTGGTTTTGTAACCTTGAAGAATGTATCTATCAGATGAGGTTTGGAGGGAAAGAGTAGAAAGCACATGTAGTCCTTTGTTCTCTCACCTCAAAACATATTAAGGTATATTTCATACATCCCAGTAGCATCAGAATTACAAAACTTAGACTTTCAGAGTCCACACACCTTGGTGATTGCAAAGCACCGTTCTGCTTCACTGAGGGGTTGTCAGAATCTTAAGAAATTAATTTCTGCCCATCAGCAATTTACAGTCATTTGGTGTTTGATCTCAAGTAAAGGAAAAAGTCATAAGCAGAAAACTGATGTTAATATATTGTCTTTTGTAATATCTTGTATATCTTTGTAAACACTGCCAATTCTTTTAGATTAAAGCTATAAACTTTAATAGTTTGTTCTTTTCGCTCTCTAACAAAACCCCATGACCCCCGTGTAAGCCTCACATTACCAAAATGAGTGTCCAATAGGCCTGTCAAGTGATTGGTGGTGAAAGCGTATTTTTATATTTATGTGTTCTTAGTGGTGACTGGACCGAGGTATATATATATTCCTAGCTTGAACTGATGGTATATATGCATTCCGTCACATTGAGAGCCTCAATATTCTGTAGCTGCACTTATATCCTTATCCTCTGTCAATACTCTGATTTGGCAGCGGAAAAAAAGGGGGCGCCAGAGAGCTGTGTGTTCATGACAAATTGGTGGGATCATAGAGCATCTGTAATCTGGCTCGAGCAATGTGTATGGATGGTAGTGATGCAGAGGTCCCACGTGTAGATGCAAACTGCATCAGCGATCAGGGCAGCGTGGACATCTATCTTCAAATGGCTCTACAGCAATTCCCTCAGCCAATAATGAGGGACGGCTGAAGCTAATTCAGTAACACCAGAAGGCTGTGAGAGCTGAGCACCATGCCCCAGCCCAGCAATAGGCTAAGAGAGCCGAGGCCCAAGCCCAGTGAGAAGCTGCTGAGTGACAGGCCCCAGCCCAGCAATAGGCTAAGAGAGCCGAGGCCCAAGCCCAGTGAGAGGCTGCTGAGTGGCAGGCCCAAGCTCAGCGAGAGGCTGAGAGCGCCAAGCAGCAGGCCCAAGCTCAGAGAGACTGCAGATGGCCGTACTCAAGATATCGCCATCTACCCCACTGAACTGCGAGTCCAATTATGCAAAGACCTTTAAACCCCGGCCGGAACACTTTCCAGTGATGGAAAAGGATGGAAACATGGATATATTTCTGAGGGGATTTGAAAAGACTTGCCGACAGTACCAGGTGCTAAAAGACCTGATGGTGAAGGATGAAGTTCCTACATCTTTGTCCTGTGAAGGTGCGACAGTATGTAGCGGACCATGAGCCAAAGGAGATGGATAAAGCGGAACCAATTGCCGATATCTTACGAGACCAATTGAAAACCTTAGGTGCGAAGTCCGGTCGTCGCCAGCTGAAGAGGGGATAAGCAATCAACCACCACCCCTGCTCCTACCATCTGATCTTCAGGAGGCCTCATCCCTTCTACCAGAACCTGGACTGCATTTGATCCCCGCAGGTGTTTTATCTGCAGCCGCCTAGGACATGTAAGCCTCACTTGTCCGGAGAGGCAGAAGAAGAGTCCTCCATCTGAGGCCCAGGGCCTAGTGCAGCTATTTTGTTTGTGGGTGGCATGGGTGGGAATACACATGAAAATTTGCAGTCGGTTACCATGGGTGGCACCATCACTGTGGGGTTCAGGGACTCCGGTGCAGAACAGACTCTCCTCCGCCCTGAATTTGTGTGCCCTGATGAACTCATCCCTTAGAAAACCCTGTCACAGGGAATGGGGGTGTGTGCCAATCTTTGCAAAGATATATATGCAAAAATTAAATGGTAGCCAGCTTACCCAGATCACAGTTTGTCCTTGGTCCAATAATCTGCCAGGGATCCGCACGGAGATGAGCGAGGCACGCCATCCTGCAATCGCTTGGAACAAGACACAAAGTCTAGCGGAGGAACCCTTATTTTGTCATTTTTCCTTAAAATCTTTTTATTCTTCAAACATCATTTGTCAGGGTGATGGGAAAGCTTTAGCCTGAACCATTCAGGCAAATGGGAAAGTTGTACCCTTGGCTTATCCGGATAGAAGGTGGTACCCACTGCCAACTAGGGAGATAGGGAACCAATACCCATCACCTGTCAGATGGCAGTAAAGACAGCTCCCACAGCCTGTCAGGATAAGGGACATTTTTGGTCCACAGCTTGTCAGGGTGATGGAAAAGCTGTGTCCCCGGCCATTCAAGCCAATTGGAAGGTGTCGTTATCCCCCAAGGAGACAACCTACCTAGTTGCTGTCACCCACAGACTGAGTGCTGGCAATGCAGACAATGCACTGCTTTCCTGCCACTCAGCCTCCAGAGGGATATCTGAACCAACTGCTGGCCCAGCAAAGGTCCAAGAGGGTTCCTGTAAAGTTGGGGCTTCAGCATTTCTTTTGGCTAACCTCTGGCCAGGGGTTTTGTACTGTCATACCAGCAGATGCCAGTGTTAATTTGCTGAGGGGCCTCGCAGAGACGGAGACGCCCATTTCTGATTCCGAAATGAAGAGGGCACTGTGGGATCAAAGAAGGGGTGCCATGAGGGAGCATGGGGCAGTTGGTAAACCATATCCCGTGCCACCTCCAGAACAGGGAGGTATCAGGAAAATATGAAAATATTTTCCATTTTCTTATACCAGTAAGAGCTACAACCCTTCCCACTCATGGTTACTGTCTAACACAGAGACAGTTTTCTCCTCTCTCTCACACTCCCTTCCCTTTAGGTATTTAGTATAAGCCTAAGGATTCTGGTTTTATAACCCTGAAGAATGTAGCTATCTGATAAAGTTTGAAGAGAACAAGAAGAAACCACATGTGTTTCTTTGTTCTCTTACCGCAAAACATATTTATATTTCTTACACTTCAGAAGTACCAGAATAATGGAAGTTAGACTTTCAGAGTCCACATACCTTGGTGAACACAAAGCACCATTCTGATGAACTGAGGGGTTGCCAGAATCTTAACAAATTTATTATAGCCTTCAGCACATCACAGGCATATGGTGTTTGGTCTTAATCAAAGGATAAAATCAAAAGCAGAAAGAAAAGATGATGCTAATACCTTTGGCCTGTTACCTTCGAGGACAAAGATTTGGAGAAAAGGAGACATTGATAAGTGGTATTGATATGAGGTAGACAGAATGGAAGTCCTAATTTTAGATTAGAAAGATAAGCATTAGACACTGGATTTGGAGGCCATTCAGACCATGAAAAGTCAGCTAAGACCCTTTGCTGGGGTCTGAATCATAATTATTCAAAAGAGCCTTTGCCTCCCTATGTGTGGAAGCCATAACCGTGGCACAGATTTAGTACATTACTTATTTGAATCCCTTTTATTTTGATGTAACTTTCTATATCGTACTGTAAATTGTCTTTTGCTATAACTTGTTTGTCTTTGTAAACACTGCTAATTTTTTTAGATTAAAGCTATAAACTTTAATAGTGTCATTCTTCTTGTTCTTCTTGTTCTATAACAAAATCCCATGACCCCCGAGCAAGCCTCACGTTGCCAAAATGGGGGTCCAATCTGCCTGTCAAGCGATTGGTGGTGGCAGCGTATTTTTGTATTTATGTGTTATTGTGGGCTTCGTGGTGACCGGACCAAGGTATATACCGTATATTCCAAGAATAATAGAAAAATTGGAGTCCGCTTAACAGGACTGGATTTTGTTTTCTTTTTATATTTCAAAAAAAATATATATAGTGCATACAAAAGAAAAATTTACCTGGTCAACATGACCCAGTCGATACATTTTGACTGCACTAACCATGAGTAAGGCTGCTTAGTGCATTCGAAACGCGTCGACTGGGTCATGTTGGCCATGTAAATTTTTTTTTGTATGCTCTATTTATTTTTTTTTAAAAGAAAATCCATTTCTGTTGAGCCGGGCTCCAATTCTTTCTATTATCCTTGATGTGAAGCCAGTGTCTGAGCTCCAGGCAGATGAGAACTGAGCAACTAGGTGAGCTGGAATCAAGTTTCTATAATATATATTCCTAGCTGGAATCGGTGGTATATATACATTCTGTCATATTGAATGCCTCCATAGTCTGCATAAATCAGAGCAGCTGCGCTCATATCCTTATCCTCTGTTATCACGAACTAATCTGGAACTTGCAGCACTCTGGCGCCCCCTTATCCTGCTGGCCAATCAGAGGATAAGAAAATGAGCGCAGCAGCTCTGATTTATGCTGAATATTGAGGAGCTTGATGTGATGGGATGTATATATCACCGGTTCCCACTAGGTCTGGTCACTACCAAGACTACAATATCACAAAAATACAAAAATTATGCTGCCACCACCAATCACTTAAAAGGCCGTTTGGCAATGTAAAACATTGCGCGGGGTCGTGAGGTTTTGCTTTCTCTAAGAACATTGACGCTATTACATTTTATAGATCTAATTCGAAAGATTTGGCAGTATTTACAAAAAGGTATAAAATATGAAAAAAGAGACAATTTACAGTACCATGTAGAAGAGTTATGAAGGTAAAAGGGATTAAAATACAAAACATGCTAGTTCTGTGCCACAGTTATGGCTTCCTGACATAGGGAGTATAAGACTCCTGTGTAGAATTGTGAGTCAGTTTCCCCATGGATTGTAGCTGGCTTTCAATGGTCTGAATACCCTCCCAATCCATTATCTGGTTTTATCTTTCTGCCCTCAAATTGGAACTCGCACCCTGCTGACCTCACATTACTGGCCGTCTCTGGAGGTACAGATGCTTCTGAAAGCTATAAGTCTAGCTTCACATTTCAGGACGTTACGTTGCATCCCATGGCATGCGCAGCCGCAGGTGAAAACGCATGCAAACGCGTGTAACGTTGCGTTTTACATACGCATGCGCATAGCTTTGCGCACGCAGGTCCGCAACGTTCACATGCGTTTGTCTGCGTTTTGAGCCTTGCGCATGTGTTTACCATCTGCATGCGTTCGCTAAACTTAGGCTGGTTCATTGCGGAGATTATCTGGACGCCAAAAACTCTTTTGAGCATGCGCACTAAGGTGTCCGCATGCGTTTCATCCGCAGCTGTGCGCAAAACCATCCGCATGCTACAGTCTCATATGGGGCTAATGTTAATTGTATCCGCAGCGTGCGCATGCGGACACTTGCATTTTTTTTTGGACGCGCCGAAAAATGCTACAAGCCGCGTTCCCTGGCGGCAAAAATCTTCTTCTCCGTCCGCATGCGTATAGTTACGCAGCTGAACGCAAACAAACGTGCTATGTGCGGGTGACTGCGCATCCCATGTTAAAGATAGTGCGCAATCCGCATGCGGATTTCGGACACAGAGCCGCACCGTCCGTGGCGCAAACGTCCTGAAATGTGAAGGCACCCTAAATTTCCAGTTTTGTCCATATCTCTGGGCTTGAGCATGCCACGTGAAAGATATTTACATCATCTTGTTGTTGTGAATGTATCGTTTGATTGAGTCTAAACATGATATAGTTGCAATATGTTGATGGTCAGAAATTGATTTTTAGGGTTCTGCACCCCTCAGTGCAGCAAAACCTTGCCCTGTGTACCCCAAGATGAGTGAATTACAAAAATCTAATTTATGTAATTGTAACGACCAGACACCAGCCGAGGTGAATGTCGGAAATAAGGTGGCGCCACAAAGCCGCGTGTTCGTGACAGATGGTATGAGATACTTTGTCAAATGCTTTGCATATCTACTGAATTCCCCTGAAACACACATGACTTCTATACCAAAAAAAACATATATATACCATATTTATAACTATTCATGCAAATGTCCTTTCCACAAACTACTGGCAGATGTTGTCCTTGGTGAGATTAGAACCCCAGACTCTGGTGTTGTAAGGCAGCACTGCTAGCTACTGAGGCACAATACAGCGCTAACCATTAACTATATGGACACACAGACTCCCAAACACACAGGAACCTGCTTATCCTTCTGTCCTACCATCATCTTTCAAGGAAGATCAGAAGTCGCCATGAAACATTAGCCGCGTTTTTTTGCGCCCGCACCACCGCAAGTGCCAAAAACCGCACTTGCCGCACCTGCCGCAAGCCCAGCCTATACATTGTATGGGGCTTGCCACAACCATACCGCAACCGTGCCGCAAGTGCAGCCAGTATGCGGTAATGCGCGGCAGATGCGTTTTTTTTCACCGCATCTGCCGCGATTTGAAAAAAACGCTGATGTGAAAGGGGCCTTAGTCCATGAACATACTAATATATATGAATTTAATTAGAATTTTTACTACTAGTCATACAGAGGTTCTGATGAAGGCCCCAGGATCAGAAACGTTGGCAGCCGTGAATCATCCTCATGGAACATGTGAATTAATATAACGGAGGGGCAGATTTCCTCTTCCTCTACCCCACCACCTCCTACACCATAATACGACCACTGATATCATCCAGGGGGACCAACTTGATTTTTTATTTTTAGTTTACAACTTCTCGAAAAATCTCATAAGAGCAACAAATTTCATGGATACATTAGAAAACCAGAAGAAATCATTAAGATGATAAGGGATAAATGTCTGCAGTCCATAATTCTGATAAGAAGACATCAGCCGCACTCAGTGTGACCTGTGAACATGTAATGGTCGCAGTCATAATCATATGGGCAAGTTTCTCCAGCCTCGAAAAGATCATGAATGGATCTATTCGTAAGAAGTGAATCTGCAGAAAGATTAAGTAAGAAAATTTGCTCCAATTTGACTAGGAATTTCCAATTGGATTTATTCAGTGTTAATTTAATGTGGCTTTTAGTGTCTGAAGAGACATCACCACCATGGCTCTCTGTGTGGTCCTCCTCCAGCTCCTCTGGCTCTCTGTCTGGTCCTACTCTGCTCCTCTGGCTCTCTGTCTGGTCCTCCTCCAGCTCCCTCTGGCTCTCTGTCTGGTCCTCCTCCGGATCCCTCTGGCTCTCTGTCTGGTCCTCCTCCAGCTCCCTCTGGTTCTCTGTCTGGTCCTCCTCCAGCTCCCTCTGACTCTCTGTCGGGTCCTCCTCCGGCTCCCTGTGGCTCTCTGTCTGGTCCTCCTCCTGCTCCCTCTGGCTCTCTGTCTGGTCCTCTCCAGCTCCCTCTGGCTCTCTGTCTGTCTCCTCCAGCTCCCTTTGTTTCTTGTCTGGTCCTCCTCCAGCTCCTCTGGTTCTCTGTCTGGTTCTCCTCCGCTCCCTGTGACTCTCTGTCTGGTCCTCCTCCAGCTCCCTCTGGCTGTCTGTCTGGTCCTCCTCCAGCTCCCTCTGGCTGTCTGTCTGGTCCTCCTCCAGCTCCCTCTGGCTCTCTGTCTGGTCCTCCTCCAGCTCCCTCTGGCTCTCTGTCTGGACCTCCTCCAGCTCCCTTTGGTTCTCTGTCTGGTCCTCCTCCAGCTCCCTCTGGCTCTCTGTCTGGTCCTCCTCCGGATCCCTCTGGCTCTCTGTCTGGTCCTCCTGCGGCTCTCTCCAGCTCCAGCCTGGACACACACATTGTGTGATCTGTGTTGTTCGAGGACGGTCTCCTCAGCTCAGAAGTGCCGGTTGAAGAAATACATGGAAGAGGATGTTGCTTGCCTAGAAGACACCAGGGGGGAGGACCAGGCTGGGAGCTGTGGTGGCAGGACAGGTGAGCGGTGAGGTGACTATGCTATTTTTTAAACGTTCTCAAGGCCCTAAAGCAGGGTGGGGAACTCCGGTCCTCAATGGCTGCAATGTATATATACTATGTATATTTATATATGTGTTTGAGACTTATAGTCTGTGTTATAACAAACAGGTGCTTTGATACTGCCCTACAGAGACTGGTGGACAAACCATAGGCCTCTGGCCTGACGGTCTGAGGTATGGAAAAGCAAGAGACTACACACACTCCGGTAGAACAGGGCTGGCCAAAGACAGTCCTCAAGGGCTGCAAACAGTGCAAGTTTTATGGATTTCCTTAGCATTGAACAAAGTGTTGTATCATCACCTCTACAGGTGATTAAATTATCACCTGTACAATGCTAAGGAAATCTTGAAATCATATTTGCAGCTCTTGAGGACTGAATTCCCAACCCTGCTCTAAAGCAATGCAAAAAGTGAATCAACTCACATGGCCACCTAATACTATGCAAAAGCTGGCAAGATGTAGCTTGGGCATATTATTAGGTGGCCATGATGAGTTTTTTTTTTTTTTTGTGGTTTAATAATTAGATAAGGACTTGCAAGCGTGAGGATCCGTGACTATTGGGTTGTAAGCTTCCATATTTTGGCCAAAATCAACTAATACCTCACATTGTTCATGCACATTTTATACATTTTTAGCAGGGTGTAGTGGGGTTTTCTGAGTTGGCTTGGTAAACTTGTGAGTCTGTCTTGTGAGATACACTCAAATAGTGTGCACTAACCTGCCACACTGGGTGTCACTAATAGGCTATTGTTCAGACAGGGTGGATATAATCATGCAGTGTTAACTAGCCCGCTGCAACTGGCACAACATTAATAGGTTCCTATTCAGACACTGTGTGTATCTCACTTATCCATAAGACAGATTCCCAATGCAGCATCATTAGAGTGCATTATGTAAGCAGCTGTCCCAGTCATTAAAAGGTTATGAGTGGTTGTTTCATCTGCATAATGCACAAGCAGTGTCCCATCTCCACTTTGGGAAGTTCTCTACACCAGCTTGTGCACTAGTATTAGGTGGCCATGATAAGTTGTTTTTGAATTTTTTTTGTGATTTAATAACACAAAGTGAATCACTAAAAATGCAGCAATACAACTTTTAGCAAATTGAAGAAAGGCACAGAAGAGGATCTGCGGTGGCAGGATAGGTGAGCGGCGAGGTGACTAGGCGAGTTTTCAAACTTTCTCAATGCGCTAAAGCAGGGGTGGGAAACTCCAGTCCTCAAGGGCAGCAATGTATATATACTATGTATATTCATATAGGTGTGCTTGAGACTTATAGTTTGTGATAGAGTAAAGTTTTTTGTACTTTGCTCCTTCTGTGCTGGACTCTTTCTGCAAATAGGTGCTTTGATACTGCCCTACAGAGACTGGTGAGGGGACCAAGCCTCAGGTCTATGGCCTGACGGTCTGAGATATACAAATGCAAGACACTACACACACTCCTGTAGCACAGGGCTGGCCAAGTGCAGTCCTCAAGGGCCAGAAACAGTACATGTTTTCAGCATTTCCTTAGCATAGCACAAGGTGTTGGAATCATCACCAGTGCATGTGATTCAATTACCACCACTGAAATACTAAGGAAATCCTAAAAACCTTCATTGTTTGCAGCTTTTGAGGACTGGAGTTCCCCACCCCTGCCCTAAAGTAATGTCACATAATGAATCACTAACAATGCAGCATTATAACCTTTATGTAAAATCCGAGGTAAGTTCATTCCACCTCATCAATGTGCCCATCTCTAGTTTACATACGTTGGATCTATTAATGGATTTCACAGCCGTGACGTATAGATTCTGTGTTACTCAAGAAATAAACTATTGGCTTGATCTTCTTTTTCTTTTCTAAGACTTAGCTGCAGAGTTTGGAGAAAGCATTCCTGAGTAACTAGATTATGTAGGATCCTAGTGATCTCTGCGCACTGTCCCCTCATATTGTATCCTACGAAGGAAGTTGGAAGATGGGTATTTTGGGAGTTCATCCATTTCTCAAGTTACTTCTGCAAATTGTCTATTAAAGAGGAAGATGACTTGAACTCTAGTGCCACCAATTGGATGTAGCAATTATAAAAGTCAATATCAATCCTTTAACGACGCATATGAATCTCAATTTGCAGACATGTCAGTCTCTGCAAAGAGAAAGCTTACTCCTTAGACCCCACCTTAGCCTCTCATACAGCCAAATCAGATCTCATACTTTGCCCGACAAGGAGAAATACCCCAAAACAAATTGAGTTTCTAGTTTGTTGTTTTAACTTAAGTCATGCTTCCAATAGAAGTTAAAGTCTCCTTCCTCTCTGAAGAGAAAATGTGCATATTTCCTAGAGGAGCATTATGGTGTTTAAAGAGGTGCTCTAGTACAATGCATAATGGCCACATAGACTTCAATTGTGAGTGTGAGCGGCACTATCGCTGTCCGCTAAGTCCCATCATGTGACCCCCGGCTACAACAGCCTCTGATGTCCGGTGATGTCACGTCAACTTCCGGAAATGGAAAATGACCCAAAATAACAGGCCAAAGTATAGCCAGAGTCCAGACTATACCCAGCGCTAACGTGACCTAGGCTTGATAATACCCTGGATATATTATAGCCTAAGCCATTTTATACCCCTCATCCCAGATTACACCCCCTGGAAAACAGCATTGGTGAGTGATATACACAAGGATTACTTCATTTTCTTATTGGGGGTTCAGTTTTGTCAGGTAAATTATGTGAAAAGGTAACTGACTTGAGTCTTAAAGTTCTAAACTTATAGACTTCCATCCGCTAAGATAATAGGTGACAGCGCACTTCTCAGTAGGGTTTACACATTAACATAAAAGCACTGATCTTAATGGACAACAGTGTAATCTCAGATACAAATACCTTCCCACTACGTGTAAATCAGTTTTACGTTATTAAAAATGGCACCTAAAATCTATCCCACGTGTCATTAAAAAACACTTATCTCAATGGACAGTAGTGTAATCTCGGATACAAATACCCTCACACTACATCTAAGTCAGTAAAATAATGTTATCATATACAGGGTCTCATAAAATAGAGGGGTATATTGGGTGCGGTATAGTTTGACCTAGGCTACTTTACATCCATGGGTATAGTTTTCCTTAGGACAATTTATCCCCTTGGGTATACTCTGGCCTAGAGGGGTATAGCTTGGCCTAGGCTACATTACACCCTCTGGTATAGTTTGACCTAGGACAGTTTACAGTTTATCCCCTTGTTTATACTCTGGCGTGGAGAGGTAGAGTTTGACCTAGGCTGCTTTACACCCCCGGGTATAGTTTGGCCTAGGAAAGTTTATCTCCTTGGCATTGTGTGGTCTAAGACAGTTTATCCTTCGATATATACCCTTTCCTGTAAGGGTATGGTTTGACCTAGACTACTTTACATCCCTGGGTATAGTTTGGCTTAGGACACTTTATCCCCTTGGGTATACTCTGGCCTAGAGGGGCATAGTTTAGCCTGAGCTTCATTACACCCCCTTGTATAGTTTGACCTATGACAGTTTACAGTTTATGCCCTTGGGTATTGAGGTATTCCCTTGGCCTGGTAAGCTATAGTTTGACCTAGGCTGCTTTACGCCTCCGGGTATAGTTTTGCCTAGGAAAGTTTATACCCCGGGTATTGTGTGGCCTAGCACAGTTTATCCCTTGGGGTATACTCTGTTAGTTTGGCCTAAAAGGACAGTTTATTTCTGGGGTATATTCTGGCCTGGAGGGGTATAGTTTGGTCTAGGCTACTTTACAACCCTGAGTATAGTTTGGCATAGCACAGTTCATCCCTCGGGGTATACTCTGGCCTCAAGGGGTATAGTGTGGCATAGGCTACTTTACACCCCCAGGTACAGTTTGGCCTAGGACAGTTTATTCCTGGGGTATATTTGGGTCAGTGGACAAGAACGCCCACTAACCCCAGTTTTTCCAAAGTGATGTGCGGAAAAATTCCACCCACAGCCCGGTCACTCAGGGAGACTGGGTCCCGCCGCCGTGATGACGAGTCAACTTCCAGCTCCAGTTCCGGAGGTTGATGTGACATCAATGGACATCAGAGGCTGTGGCAGACGGGGGTCATATGATGGGCACTTAGCGGACAGCGATAGTGCCGCTCACAGGCACAATTAGAAATAGGAGGTATTTGGAAAAAGATTTATTTCAATCGACATGGCCATTACAAATTGTAGTGAATCACCTCTTCAAGCCTCCTCATACTGATATATCACTCTCCACAAGTAGAAACCTTACCCCTGAGATCTTAGATTACTTCTGATACACTTTTCAGAATTCATTGGAAAAGTTACTTAAATGAAAGGAATAAACATTAAAATGAAGGTAAGAAGAATCAGAGTCATCGGTTCTGGACCCAGACGCCGATCACTTCCATCTGCAACGAATTCCAGGCTATTAAATGTAAGCTCTGAGATGTATTGTTGTATCCAGCTCTGGTAGGCTGGGATGAATGTGTAGACCCCGGGGCGATTGGGCAGAGCGCAGCCTTCACCCCAGCTGACGATGCCGGCCTGGTACCAGACACCCTGTACTTTACACACCAGAGGTCCTCCCGAGTCTCCCTGGATGGAAAGAAAGCAGAATCGGTGATCAATTAGATGATCAACGTGATGGGATGAGTAACTGCAATATACAGTATTTGGTAATATAGATGAATAAATCGCTGTACCTGGCACGAATCCTGTGTCCCATAATTGTACCCGGCGCAAATCATATCATTCTGGATGATAGTGGTGCTTGGATCCACACCAGAGTTTACGTGGTACATGGCATCACATGTTTGGGAGTCAATCAGTGGCGTCATCACCTCTTGTAGAGTCCCAGGATACGGTAGATTCACTGAGGTGTTAAACAAGACATTGTGACACTTCACATCCAGACTAGACACATGATTATTGACCATAAGAAGTTGGAAATCCAACCATTTTTCAACCCTCTTTGGTATTTATGGAAAGAATAATCTTATGTGACACAGATGCCTCATTCTTATCAGGGTCGTCTAATTTAGGAAGCCCATTATTATTGGAGATTTAACATTTATTGTAATTCTCAGGATTCTTAATAGCTCTGGAGGTCTGGGATACGTGTGATAATTCGTTGCCAGCTGAGCCCAATTAAAGGAAAACTACTACACAGCCACAGGTTTCAACCAATATGGGAAAGAAAATGGATCTATCTGCTGCCAAAAAGCATCACGTAGTGCAACGCCAGGACAAGGTATGACAAGAAAAGATAACTTCATCGTGATCATCATACTGTGAAGACATTTGTGGTTGATACACAGCATAGATGGATTTGTGCAGATAAAGGCATAATGAGGAAGGTTTCTGCTAGACAAATTCAACAGCTTAAGAGAGCAGCTGCTAAAATACCAAAATACAAAGCAGCAAAGAGGTATCTGAAGGTGCTGGAGCCTCTGGAGTCTGAACTTTATGGTGCAGAATCCTCTAAAGGCTGCAAATGGGCTAAAACCTACTATTCTGCCACCCCTAAACACTGCACATAAGCAGAAATCATTGCATTGGCACTGACATACCTAAAGACCAATTTTACAACAGTCTTGTTTACTGATGAGTGCCGGACAACCCTGGATGGTCAAGGTGGATGGAGTAGTGGATTGTTGGTGGACAGCCACCATGTCCCAACAACACTGCAATGTCAGCAAGGAGATGGGGGAGTCATGTTTTGAGCCTGAATCATGTGTTAAGAGTTGGTAGGTTTCTCTAGGGTTCCCGAAGGTGTGAAAAAGACATTGGTAAATGATATAGAGTTTCTAACTGTCCACTTTCTTCCTTGGTACTGTCACAGGGATTTACAGCAGATAGGGAATCAGGAGGCAGGATGGTAAGATGGACAAAGGCGAACTGGGGAAGCAGTCTGACCCAGACTGTGGGTCCCTGGCTCACCCTGCTCCTGGAGTTACCTCTAAAAGTGAGGATGTCCAAGCCACCATCCTTGCTCTTTGCTCCTGATCAGTCCTAGGATAAGAGCCCCGACCTCAACCTACGGACCAGGTAAACCCAGCAACTCCAATGGAAGGTAACAACAAGTCCTCACTGCATGAGGTCCAAGTAGATACTGAACTCTATCTGCAACACCTGGTGGAGGGAAGTGGAACTACTTAAAGGTTGAGGGAGTGGAAATCAAAGCGGTGAAAAACCCATCCACCTGCTGAGCCCCACACAGCATCTTTCTGGCATTTGCTCTGGAAATGGAAAAGGAAATTAACTTTGATAAAACTACAGCAGCATTACATGTGGACTGCAAAGCAGTCAACACATGACAGGTACAAAAGGAAGAAACAAACCACCCGTAGCCAAATCATCTTCATCAGAGGTGTAACTTGAAGCTCAGGGCCCCGATGCGAAAGCTTCAATTATTGCAAATCTTTAATACCATTAGTCTTTTTCTATAAGCCAACGGGACTTTTGGGGCCCCCAGGCTCCCGGGCCCGGGTGAGATTGTAACCCCTGCACCTGTTGTAGCTACGCCCCTGATCTTCATGCTGACAATGCTCCATCTCATGCTGTAAAGAATACATCTGGGTCTTTGGCTGCTGCGGGCATAATAAGAGCGAAACGCATTTGAACAATGCAAACAAAAATCCTGTTATTATAGGGAGGTATGTCCAATAAAATATGATTTATCCTCTAACGGTTGATGGCTTGAACATTATACCGACTCCTCTGCATTGACTGTTTAGGAAAATCTGAGAAAAATATAATTTGCACAATAATTTGGAACACAGCATATCATGCCTATAATTGTCATATCACATATGACAACACAAAAAGTCTATATGTCGGGCCCACAACGGTATGGGGTACTCAGATCTCGGCGTTTGGGTACTGTGCTGTCACGGGTGGTCGGTGCCTGAGGCTGTGCCCTTGGGGCGACAATAAAAAGGGGATGTTTGTTGGGGAATAAAGTTAATAAAAGTCGTGACGCCACCTGTAGTTCTGGTGATAGCACCGGCGCTGCTGCAGACATCTGGGGGAAAGGATGGCAGCAAGGTGTTGTAGCTCCCTACAGGTAGAGCAGGGTCCCCCAGGGACGTGGTAGTGGGCAATGTCTATCCGAAGCTCCAGTGATGTCTCTCTCTGTCCTACCTCTGCACACTCCTTCTTCCTCACGCTGCCCTGCACGAATCCCGCTTGTGAATCAGGTCTGTTGGGTGATATGGGACACCCTCTTCTCGCTCTAAAGGCCCAACCCGGTTTGGTGCTTCTGGTGGGGACCGTGCGTAGGTCGGACGGATCATGCTCCTAAGAAGCTGTCGACCACACCGGTATCTGCGGCTCGGGGATGGACCTCTGCACCGCTTTGGAGCCGGTACCCCGCTTTGGACTGGGCCAGGGTGTTCAGACACCCTCCGTCTGCCCCTCTCTGTCTGAGCCGCCACTCTGCAGGTGCCCTCCCCTTACTTCTCCTTCTTCTCCTCTCTCACACTGTTGTACTTGTTCTGCTTCCCGCTCTTTTCCCACTCACTATATACCCTAGCTCTCCTCCCACTGGGACCGGTTACCCTGATGACGGGCTGTCCAATTAGGCCCCCTGTCTCTAAATTTAGGTATGTGGTGGGGAGCTTCAGATTCCATTACCCCTAACAGGACAAGAATACTGACCTTCTGTTCAGGGTGCAGTACCCTTTTGTAGCGCACTGACCAGCGGGCGCTACATATATATTAGAAGAATAATGTCACCGGGGCAATAGCAGACAAGCAAAAGTTGTAACAGGATGGCAATGATAGCTAAAGGAATCTGGGAAGAAACTGACCCTGCATACTGGATTTCCCATTGCTGATCTTGTTTCGAGAAGTACCTCAGAAGGTGAGGATATCTGGGCCAACACCCTTGCCCTTTTCCTGACCAGCCTTGGGCTAACACCCCTTCACCTCCACCCAGGGATAGAAACAGCAACTCTCACAAATGACTCTCTCAAAAGTATACGCTTCTGGAAGACTTCAGCAAAACTGCACAGCGTCCAAACAGCTCAAGGTCGGAGTAGTGAATGAACTCTTTCGATGACACCAGCTGATGGGCAGTGTAATTATCTAGAGGCTGGGGGAGTGGGCATCCTGCGGAGCCACAGCCAGCTAATACCAAGGACAACTAACATGCTACAGCTACTGACATTAACCCTTAAGGTACCAACAGAAATAAACTCATATAAACTACTACAGAGTAAAACACAAATTTGAAAAGCAAAGCGCCGTGAAGGAGGACTTACCGCTAGATTGGATGTTTCCCCACCGGTTACCCAACATTCCAGTCCAGAAGGGAAGGTGATGGAGGACGATGGTAAACAGATCGGCATAATATACTTGGTGAAGGGGACGGAGCTAGTCAGCTTAACCAGGGCGATGTCTCCTGGACCCTTTACCCCTTGAAATGCGGGGTGCACTATAATACTCTCTACCGAGGCATAATACTCATGGCCATTATATGTAGACATTTGATATTCCCCCAGATTAACAACATAAAAGTATGGGATGTTGAAGCTGTGAAAATAGGAAACATAAAAAGTGACATTACCCGGTGTTTTCAGGAAAAATAAACATTAACCTGTAGGACTTACCCATCAAAACAATGGGCAGCAGTCAGGACCCATCTGGCTGGTGATCAGGGACCCACCGCAGATATGAGATCCAAAGTACCGCAGGCTGATCTGCCACGGCCATTCTCCATCTGTAGCATCCGTGCCCCCCACAATCCGATTAGAGACCATCGGGGACCCACATACAGAATAGTTGGTTTGGTTGGAGGTTTGGGAAGACGTATAACTGGGCACTGTAACGACATAATGCAGATACAATGATCCCCCGGGTGGAGAACGGAGAGGACGTCTCTATCACTCTCCTATAGAAGATAACAGTCATCTCTAGATACAGTCTGCCTGTAAGGTCAATATCTGACTGTAGATAATTTGTATTCCCCTTACATATAAGCCCCAATTCACCAATCAGTTTTCCTAATTTTTTGGTTTATATTATTTTGAAATGATACAAAAAGTTAGCATTTTTTTGTCATTTTTATACCAGTCTCATCCTACTTTTTGAATGGGAAGCAGAAAGCATGGACGGATCATGGATAAGTCAGGCGGAAAATTAACTATAAATTACACAAAAAAACAAGATTTTTTTTACAAAAAACAGTGGTATGAAAATGTTATATAGAGCGCGGTGCATAGTAACTACTGTGGAGCTATGGAGTGGGTGGGGCTATCCAGAGGGGTGGGGATAACTGGAGGGGCGGATCTATGAAGTGGGAAGGTCTAAAAGGGGTGGTTTATGAAGTGGGCTTGGCAAACCAGAGGGGGTGGGGCTATGTGGAGGGGTCAGTGCTATGAAGTCAGTGGGTATCAAGGAGGCAGAGCTATCTGAAGGGGTTGGGGCTATCCAGAGGGGTGGGGATAACTGGAGGGGCGGATCTATGAAGTGGGAAGGTCTAAAAAGGGGTGGGTCTATGAAGTGGGCTTGGCAAACCAGAGGGGGTGGGACTATGTGGAGGAGTCAGTGGCTATGAAGTCAGTGGAGGGGGCAGAGCTATCTGAAGGGGGTGGGGCTATCTGGAGGGGGCTGAGCTAAGATACATACATACTCTCATGCATACCTACACTTAGCTTATATATTAGATATATACTAGCTGTAGAGCCCGGTGTTGCCTGGCATATAACTAGTCAATCTGATGGGGTGGGCTATGAACTGGGTGGAGCTATAAGAAGGGGTTGGGCTAAGCAGTGGGTGGAGCTATGTAGTGGACGGGCTATCTGGAAGGTCGGATACAAACACACAAACTTACACTCGGCTTCATATATTAGATAAAGCAATATATTTTATCAATTGTCCATTTAAAGGAGAATCGTAAATTTTAGCATGTGTGCCTAACGTGTCGGCCATCCTTCATCCAGTGGCAGCCATTGGCCAGACACATATTTGTGATGTAATGACATCTCCTCTTACCAGTTGGTGGCAATGTCCCAATAATTGTGCTGCAGTCTAGGGAAGGTGGAGGAATGTTCCCAAGGTCAGTGAAGGTCACATCGGACACATACTCTGGATCCATGATGAATAGGCTGGGACCAGGGTGTAGACTCCGGGGCGAATGGCTTCGGCACAACCAAATCCCCAACTCACAATTCCTGCTTCATACCAGACACCATTGACTTTACACACGAGAGGTCCTCCGGAGTCTCCCTGGAAAACATCAATCCACAGAGATTTCCAATAACAGGTGAGAACATAGAAAACACAATCAGTTTATGATTCACTCAAAATTATGAAAATAGTAAAAATATTCATCTTATAAAATTTTGCAAATCTGCCCGACATAGATGGTAATGAGCGGTGTGACCATCTGCCTGGACCATCTATAACAGGGGCCTCAAACTCGCGGCCCCGGCCGCATGTGCCGCCACGCTCCCCAGTGCGGCCCGGGGCACCATGAAAGAAAAAAGCATGCCCAGGGCCATTATACATGGAGCCGCCGCGGTACCACTTTACTGTGACTTCCGGGTACCACCGGCTCAAACAAGCGCCTTCGCGCCTGTACATTCACGCAAGCAGGCGGACGGCGGACCAATCAGAAGCCTCCTGTGACGTCACAGGAGGCTTCTGATTGGTCCGCTGGCCGCCTGCTTTCATGAATGTACAAGCACGAAGGCGCTTGTTTGAGCCGGAAGTCACAGTAAAGGCTCCATGTATAGTGAGCCCGGGGCATTAATGAAGTGGGCTGGCCGGGCTCTCAGTGTGCGGCCGCAGCTGCTGCCCTCTCACAGAACGGGAGCACAGCGGTGAGTGAGCGCCGGAGCTGACAGCCGTCCCACCCCCCGCTCCTCACCCGGCCAGAGCTGTCAGCACATCGCCCCCCCCTCCTCACCCGGCCAACAAAAAGACCCCCCCTCCCCCGGCCCCTCACCTGCCACCTCAGGGCTGACAGGGTCATGCCACCTCCCGGATTAAGTTCAGCCAGCCAGCCCTGATCAGGTGTGTATGAGTGAGTGTTAGAGAGAGAGAGAGTGTGTGTATATGTGAGTGAGTGTGTATATGTGTTAGTATTTGTGTGTATATGTGTATGTATGTGTATATGTGAGTGAGTGTGTATATGTGTGAGTATTTGTGTGTATATGTGTATGTATGTGTATATGTGTGTGTATTTGTGTGTATATGTGAGTGAGTGTGTATATGTGTGTGTATATGTGAGTGAGTGTGTATATGTGTGTGTATTTGTGTGTATATGTGAGTGAGTGTGTATATGTGTGAGTATTTGTGTGTATGTGTGTGTATGTGTATATGTGTGTGTATTTGTGTGTATATGTGAGTGAGTGTGTATGTGTGTGTATTTGTGTGTATATGTGAGTGTGTATGTGTATATGTGTGAGTATTTGTGTGTATATGTGAGTGAATGTGTATATGTGTGTATTTGTGTGTATATGTGAGTGTGTGTGTATTTGTGTGTTTATGTGAGTGTGTGTATATGTGAGTGAGTGTATATGTGTGAGTGTATTTGTGTGTATATGTGAGTGTGTGTGTGTGTATATGTGAGTGAGTGTGTATATGTGTGTATTTGTGTGTATATGTGAGTGTGTGTGTATTTGTGTGTTTATGTGAGTGTGTGTATATGTGAGTGAGTGTATATGTGTGAGTGTATTTGTGTGTATATGTGAGTGTGTGTGTGTATATGTGAGTGAGTGTGTATGTGTATATGTGTGAGTGTATTTGTGCGTATATGTGAGTGTGTGTGTGTATTTGTGTGTTTATGTGAGTATGTGTGTGTGTATTTGTGTGTATATGTGAGTGAGTGTGTATGTGTATATGTGTGAGTATTTGTGTATATATGCGAGTGTGTGTGTGTATATATGAGTGAGTGTGTATGTGTATATGTGTGAGTATTTGTGTATATATGCGAGTGTGTGTGTGTATATATGTGTGTGTATGTGTGTGAATATTTATGAGTGAGTGTATATATGTGTGAGTGTGTATATGTGTGTGCGTGTATATTTGTATGTGAGTGTGTATATCTGTGTGAGTGTATGTATATGTGTGAGTGTATACCTGCGCCGCCTGAGCGGCACTTTGCCGGCAGCTGGTGCCAGCTGCTGGGTGCAGGCTGGTGCCGGCCGCTGGGTTCTAGCCGGTGCCGGCTGCCGGGTGCAGGCTGGTGCCGGCTGCTGCCGGCAAGCGGAAGACTGCGAGCCACAGAGGAAGAAGCTGCCGGAATGAGAAGAATGGAGTCAGGTAAGGCGCTGTTACAGCCGAAGATAGCAGCCTGGGGGGGAACGTGACCGCTGAAAGTGCCTAGGGCAGCAGGAACTCCAAATATGGCCCTATGTAAGTGTGTCAATGTGTGAGTGCGTATGTGTGTATGTGTGTATGTATGTGAGTGTGTGTGTGAATGTGCGGGTGTGTATATATGGGCTTGTCCACACACCTGCGCTCTCAGTGTTTAGCGCTTCTGTGCTAAATACTTAGGCTTTGACAGAGAAGCGCAGGTGCGTGTATGCGGCCGCTTTCAGCAGACGCTGTCCCTGGTTATCCGATGTGTATCGCGGTAACCAGTTCATACAGCAGCCTGCATAGTGTGCGCTTATCCAGAGCGCTCAGGGAAACGCTGTAAGCAGCGTTTCCCTGTGCGCTCGGGATAAGCGGAGAGTGGGCAGCCTGCAAGCAATGCGGCCAGCCGGTATCAATTTTTTTCTACGTGCGGCCCACCAACCCAACTGAGTTTGAGACCCCTGATCTATAGACTTCTATTCTTTGTCTACTCTAGACACATGGAAGTCGATCAGACCACCCCATAGTCAGGGAGAAGAAATGTTCAGAATCTCAATCAGTGTGAATTCTGAGCTCAGATTGTCCCAGACGTCATTACAGGTCATTTCTGGGGGGTGGCCGCCCTCACCATGAGAAACATCAGTACCTGGCAGGAGTCATTGCCTCCATCTATATAACCAGAGCAGATCATGTCATCCAGGACCATGGGGACATCTATGCTGGTGTCGGAGTCCATATGGTAGAGATCGTCACATAGAGCTCGGTCAATGATTGGAGTCATCACCATCTGGAGAGTCTGAGGATATGGTAAATCCACTGGGGAAAATAAAAGAATATGAAGTCATTAGGTAAAAACCTGGAACATTCCCCCCAAAAAAAGAAGACATCAAAGCTCAACCAATAGAACCAAACCAGGAATCTGCTTCAGAGGCCATCAGGGTGCTAACTCGATGGGCTGACGTCAAGAGTAACAACATGCACCCAAAAACAGAAATGCTAAAGATAAGCCATTCCTCACTGCTGTGCTGTCACACACTATCGGTAATGTTTAATCAGTATTTTAAGACATTTTCTTCTTATCTCTATGGCTGAGCTGTGACACTCTCTCGTTATCCAGATTCACAACAAACTGGCTACTGCATTCCTTGTCTTGGCTTTTATACAGGCTATGATAGTCCCTCCTGATTGGCTGTCTAAAGGCATTCCCTCCAATAGCTGTAAAGTATTATAGGAAGTCCACATGGCTGCAATGGAGGTCATATGAATAATGCAGCTTTCTGCATTATGTAAAATGGTGGAAGGCAATTTTTTGTGATTTGTCGAATACAGTGAATTTCCTAAACGTTGACACCAAGTCAATTTGCATTGAATCATTTATTGCCAAGAAATGTCACGCCTTGGAGGTCAAACCTGTGACCCTGTGCTTTGTTGGAGGCTTTCCTTTCCACTGTGCCTTTTTCCTGGGTGATTATTGTGGCGCCCCACAAAGTCAGGCGTCACAGAGGGGTATTGCACCCGTAAAAGAGGTGTAATTTCCCCAACTGCAAGTGGACCCTAGGTTGGTGGGGGGGCCCCGTTCCAGCAATCCCACATTAATAGGTTGGTGGGAGGTTACCCGGGAGGGATATATAATCACCTCTACGGGAACAAAGGAGTGGAGGAGTCAGTAGGAAAGAATAGTCAGACAATGGATCTCTGAGAGTGGAGTAGTAGTCAGAGGACGAGGAGAAGGAGTGTGGTATGAGGCGGAAGGTTTTACCGGACGGCTCTACGCTGATCCGGAGGAAAGGAGAAAGAGGGTCTTGGGGAGATCCTGAAAGAGGGCACCCGACGCGAGGAGTCCGGGCCCTAGTGAGAAAGGGGGAACCCCAGCGTTGAGCGACCATACTCCAGGGGATTCTCCAGTCCACCACGGGAACGCTGGGCCCGAGGATCCGGCCAAGGTCTATCTTTGCAGTCGGCAACCGTTTATTGCCACAGCACCCTGCCAGACGGAGCGGTCTGCCTGCTTCCTCACCACAAGGGAGGGGACCCCCAAGTCTACCTACATGGAGCCATTAGGTATAGACTCATCCTAGGCGGGGAAGAAAGGACACGGGTTCGTCAACTAAGGAACACCACAGGTCCCACCATACCACCTGGGATCCACTTGCAGCCACCCATAGGATACCTTTACACGCCGCTACTGGCGGGTGGATACAACCAGCTACACGCTACAAATGTAGCTTGCTTCGGCAATGTACCCCGTAGTAGCGGCGTGTAAAGACGGTAGGAGGCACCCGGCAGTAGATGCATCTGTTTCCGAGCACTGCCCTGAAACAGGTGGCTACACAGGCGATTGTAGCGAGCTGTATCGGCGTGTAAAGAAGCAACAGAAGGGATGTGTCGACACCAGGCTATGTACCTGGTATGTAGCTGGGGCGTGACACAGGCTCCGGGTTACCGCGTCCCATCAGCAATCATTGGAGGAAGCTCCTGCATGACGATTGGTAGACGCTGCACAGGGCGGCATATTTAAGGAGCTGACCGGTCACACTACACAATTGCTCGAGCGTCATGTATTAATCAGCCTCCTGCGATGCCTGCCCAATCATGATGTTCTGGCTTTGTCCTATCAGCGTACGGACGTCTCATAATCCACAATTGTGGCACGCCTATGTGTTGTCCCTGCTGCACCAGGGCCGCCCATATTACCTTGTTATAGCGGTGTGTAAATGAGGTAAGGTGAGCTACAGAAGGTGACTTATGGCACCCGGCGGTGTATCCGGGGATAGATGTCACGTAGCGTAGCGCACCTTGTGGCGGCGTGTAAAGGTGATGCGTTTACCATTTGTAACCGTTTGTGCGTGCTCGTGCACGTGAAGTAGCTGGTTGTATCCACCCGCCAGTAGCGGCGTGTAAAGATACCCATAGAGCTACCTGTTACTTTAACATCTGTTGCTGAACTGTGGACTCTGTATTTGCTACAGTAAAGTACCCGGAAGAAAGTGACTTTGCCTGTGTGTGGTTATCTCCATCGACCTGTTTCCTTTCAGGAACGCTGACCCGGAGGACCAGCTCCACCTGTAGGGAGCTTTGCCAACTCAGCTGCATTACCATCAACCTCCGGAGGACTGTGGCGGCGCTGGTGACCCATCACCAGGTACTACAGGTGGTGTCACATGACAAACTCTATTCCCCTGTATACACACCCCTTCTTGAAGTGTCACCCAGGCCACGGCTCAGGCGCTGCCACCCGTGACATCCCCGTGAAAACACACTACCGATCCTGATACCCGAGTACCCAAGTGCCTGGGGCTCGACATTATCATCTGTTATTCTTGCTTTAGTCATTTAGATTAACAGGTTTCTTTATCCATTTGTCTGTCCAATAACCTTTTGGGTGCAGCTATATAAAACTTCCCAAGGTGGTGTTTCCTGCTGGTGATATTCTCACTTGGATGTCCAGCCATACTGCCATTCTTATGTCAGCAGCTGGTAATGTTTTTCACCCTGCACCTATCTTCTGTTTGCAGCTAGACAGTAGGCAGCATTCTATCTAGCAGTACATATCCTATCTTTTCTCTGGATGTTTATTATCTGTTATCCTTGTTTTAGTCTTTTAGGTTAACAGGTGTTTTGGTTTATCCATTTGTCTGTCCTATCACCTTTCGGCTGCAGCTATTCACACATGGTCGAAATTGTTGGTATGCCTCGATTAATGAAAGAAAACCCCACAATGGTCACAGAAATAATTTGAATCTGATCTGACAAAAGTAGTAATAAATAACCAATCTATGAAAATGAAGAAATTAAGCTCAGACATTGCTTTTCTGCTGCTGCTCATTAAATCAGCCTGGACAGAAATGATGTGACAAAGGGCACATGATAAATCAAGGTAGGTCCATTAATTATCATCACAGGTGTGTGCAATCTTGTAATCAGTCAGTAGCCTGCATATAGGGATACAGATACCCCCTGTACCTGTATATAGGGCTACATATACTCACTAATGTATATATGGCTACAGATACTCACTGTGCTGTATATAGGGCTACATATACTCACTAATGTATATATGCCTACAGATACTCACTGTGCTGTATATAGGGTACAGATACTCACTGTGATGTATATAGGGTACAGATACTCACTGTGCTGTATATAGGGCTACAGACACTCACTGTGCTGTATATAGGGTACAGATACTCACTGTGCTGTATATAGGGCTATAAACACTCACTGTGCTGTATATAGAGCTACAGACACTCACTGTGCTGTATATAGGGTACAGATTCTCACTGTGCTGTATATAGGGCTACATATACTCACTAATGTATATATGGCTACAGATACTCACTGTGCTGTATATAGGGCTACAGATACTCACTGTGCTGTATATAGAGCTACAGACACTCACTGTGCTGTATATAGGGTACAGATACTCACTGTGATGTATATAGAGCTACAGATACTCATTGTGTTGTATATAGGGCTACAGATACTCACTGTGCTGTATATAGAGCTACAGATACTCACTGTGCTGTATATAGGGCTACAGATACTCACTGTGATGTATATAGAGCTACAGATACTCATTGTGTTGTATATAGGGCTACAGATACTCACTGTGCTGTATATAGGGCTACAGATACTCACTGTGCTGTATATAGGGCTACAGATAGTCACTGTGCTGTATATAGGGCTACAGATACTCACTGTGCTGTATATAGAGCTACAGATACTCATTGTGTTGTATATAGGGCTACAGACACTCACTGTGCTGTATATAGAGCTACAGATACTCACTGTGCTGTATATAGAGCTACAGATAGTCACTGTGCTATATATAGGGCTACAGATAGTCACTGTGCTGTATATAGGGCTATAGATACTCACTGTGCTGTTTGGTGACATGGTGTGCACTACACTCAACATGGACCAGAGGAAGCAAAGGAAAGAGTTGTCTCAGAATAGAAAGACAATGATAGACAAGCATGTTACAGGTAAAGGTTATAGACCATCTCCAACCAGCATGATGTTTCTGTGACTACAGTTGCACATATTATTCAGAAATTTAAGATACATGGGACTGTAGCCAACCTCCCTGGACGTGGCCACAGGACAAAAATTGATGACCAATCAAAGAGACGGATAATACGAATGGTAACAAAAGAGCCCAGGAAAACTTCCAAAGAGATTAAAGGTGATCTTCGAGCTCTAGGAATATCAGTGTCAGATCGCACCATCCATAGTTGTTTGAGCCAAAGTGGATTTCATGGGAGGCGACCAATCATAAAAATGCTGGACTGGAATTTGTCAAACCACATGTTGACAAGCCACAAAGCTTCTGGGAGAATGTCCTATGGACAGATGAGACAAGGCACTTCAGCTCCATGTTCACAGACGGAAAAAGAAAGAACACTGTCCCTACTGTGAAACATGGAGGAGGCTCTGTTAGTTCTGAAGCTGCTTTGCTGCATCTGGCACAGGGTGTCTTGAATCTGTGCAGGGTACAATGAATCTCAAGACTATCAAGGGATTCTAGATAGAAATGTGCTGCCCAGTGTCAGAAAGCTTGGTCTCATCATAGGATAATATGACCCAAAACACACAGCTAAAAACAGCCAAGAATGGCTAAGAGGAAAACATTGGACTATAGTGAAGTGCCTTCTATGAGCCCGGACCTAAATCCTATTGAGCATCTTTGGAAAGAGTTTGAAACATGGAAAAGGCAACAAACACCAGACACCGGAGCAGATTGTAATGAGGAGTCACCACAATCCCTGTGGAGAGGAGCAGACGTCTCATTGACAGGTACAGGAATCGTGTGATTGCAGGGAAGCCTCAAAAGGTTGTGACAAAATATTAAGGGAAGGGACCAACATTTCTGTCCAGGCCGAATTCATGACTTTAATTAATTCTTCATTTTCATAGATTTGTTATTTATTATTACTTTTGTCAGATTCAAGTTATTTCTGTGACCATTGTGGGTTTTTCTTTTATTAAACGAGGGGAACCAACAATTTTGACCAAATGTATATACCTTCCCCCTGCTGTTATTTCCTGCTGGTAATATTCTCATGTGGATGTCCAGCCATACTGCTGTCATTTCTCCCAGTCAGGGTAAGACCAGCAGGGTTTACCTCTCTGCTTTTTTTGCTCTTCACCTTGCACCTACCTTCTGTTTGCAGCCAGGAAGCAGGCAGCATATTCTCTAACAAAACATATCTTTTCTCTTTGTTTTACGTAGTTTGTTTTTACTCACTCTGGCATCTCTTCCTCTCAGGGTATGACTCTGGTCCGAGCGATTTTTTCGTGATTTGTGTCCAATAGGCAAGGGGAGAGTCAAGCAGCATTGCTGGTCAGCAAATTGTAGAGTCAAGCTTGTTGTCGGTCAGACAAAAGTCACTGAATATGGCTTCAAGGTCAACCTGTCTCTGCTTTGCCCTCTGATTCTGTAGGAGGAACATAAAGCACTTGATGGCCATTGAGGCCGCAAAGGTCCAAGTTGCCACCGTTTACTCTGTGGTTATGGCCATTCTAGCCTACGCAGAAACCTCTAGAAACTACGGAGTCCAAATCTCTAGTCTGTACAGGAACTGGTAGGGTCAGGATCTCTAGTCTGTACAGGAACAGCAGTCTCAGGATCTCTTGTCTGTACAGGAACAGGTAGAGTCAGGATCTCTAGTCTGTACAGGAACAGGCAGTGTCAGGATCTTTAGTCTTTACAGGAGCTGGCTGGATCACGTTTTCCACTCTGTACAGGACCCAGCTGGATCAGAACCTCTAGTCTGTACAGGAACCGGCTGGGCCAGTTGCAGTTTGTTTAGTGAGTTGAATACTCAATCGTAATAATAAATACATTTTTAAAGTGTTTTTTGTTTCTCAGTCTTTACTTGTAGCTACAGATGTGACAAATTATACACGAGACTTTACCTTTCTCTTCCAAACTATAACACAACACAGATACAACCAATTTTTTCCAAAGTTCACAAAGCCGCCTCTTACCTCCTGAGTTTATGGTGCCCCAGCCGGTTACCCAGCACTCCAGGCCACAGGGGAAGGTGGTGGGAGGCGGCAGGCAGACCGGCATGATGTACTTGGTGTAGGTGACCGGACTGGAGAGCTTACCAGAGCGATGTCCCCTTTGCTTTCATCTACATTATACAGGGGGTGTATGATGATCTGCACTAACAGCGGATGTGACTGTATGATTATTTGATATGTCTAACTTGTATTCTCCCATGCGTATGGAATAATCAAGTGGATCAGTTACTCCTGGAAATAACATGAAATAATATAAAGTGACAAATGCAATACAACCATAATCATGATTTTTATACAAAATGTTTAATCATCTCTTAATAATAATAATAATAATCTTTATTTATATAGCACCAACATATTCGCAGCGCTTCACAATTCAGAGGATCATATACAAACTGTCATAAGAAACAGTTATCAGAAAATACAGCACAATACAAAATACATACTAATACAATACAAAGCATAATACAATAATGTGCAAAATAATGACTCATAAGAGCTTACAATCTAACAATGAGGTGGGGGTGACACAGTACAGGGGCTTATTTACAGTGATGGTATAGTCATAGAGGAGATGGGAACACATAGGAGCAGCATAAGTGGCCACCAGCCATTATTTGTGAGCATTGAGACTGGTGGAGCGGATAGGCTATGTCTAGATGACTGACTAGGGATCATGATAGGCCGCCCTAAAAAGATGTGTTTTTAGGGATCACCTGAAAGTATGTTAAGCCACATTACACACACAGATAATTGTGCAGATATTGGTCACAGATCTCTGGTTGCAGTGAAATCATGGACACATTGTTACATTTTGTGGCTGTGTACAAATGTAACAATGTGTCCATGATTTCACTGCAACCAGAGATCTGTGACCAATATATCTGTGTGTGTAACGTGGCCTTAAGTTGTGGATAGTCCTGATTTCTTGGGGTAGAGCATTCCAGAGAATTGGTGCAGCTCAGGAGACGTCTTGGAGCCGGCAGTGGAGGTTCGGATTAATGCAGAAGTGAGTCTAAAGTCACTTCCAGAGCGAAGAAAACGGGTGGGGTGATAGACAGAGATGAGGGAGGAGAAGTAGGGAGGTGCTGCACTGTGAAGAGCTTTGTGGGTGAGAACAAGGAGTTTTGAATTGGGAATCCTATATGTGTATGGGCAAGCCAGTGCAATGACTGGCACAGAGCGGATCCTATAGTGTATGGTCAGCCAGTGCAATGACTGGCACAGAGCGGATCCTATAGTGTATGGGCAGCCAGTGCAATGACTGGCACAGAGCGGATCCTATAGTGTATGGCAGCCAGTGCAATGACTGGCACAGAGCGGATCCTATAGTTATGGGCAACCAGTGCAATGACTGGCACAGAGCGGATCCTATAGTGTATGGGCAGCCAGTGCAATGACTGGCACAGAGCGGATCCTATAGTGTATGGGCAGCCAGTGCAATGACTGGCACAGAGCGGATCCTATAGTCTATGGGCAGCCAGTGCAATGACTGGTACAGAGCGGATCCTATAGTGTTGGGCAGCCAGTGTAATGACTGGCACAGAGCGGATCCTATAGTGTATGGGCAGCCAGTGCAATGACTGGCACAGAGCGGATCCTATAGTGTATGGCAACCAGTGCAGTGACTGGCACAGAGCAGAAGCATCTGAGTAACGGTTAGCTAGATCGGTGATCCTGGCTGCTGCATTAAGGATGGACTGGAGAGGGGAGAGTCTAGTACGGGGGAGGCCAACTAATAGAGAATTACAATAGTCAAGGCGGGAGTGAATCAGGGCCACAGTGAGGGTTTTTGTGGTTTCCAAGGTGAGAAAGGGGTGAATTCTAGAGATGTTCAGATACAAACGGCAAGAGCGGGCGAGAGATTGTATATATGGGGTGAAGGAGAGATCAGAGTCAAACATAACACCCAGACAGTGAGCCTGCTGACTAGGGTTATTGTGGTGACGCACACTGAGAGAGATGTCAGATTTAGGGAGGTTAGTGGAGGGCGGGAGCAGAAGAAGTTCAGTGTTTGGAAAGGTTGAGTTTCTGATAGAGAGCGGACATGATGTTGTAGACTGCGGTTAGACAGTCATTGGTGTTCTTTATTAGAGCGGGGGTAAGGTCAAGGGAAGAAGTATATAGTTGTGTGTCATCAGCGTAAAGATGGTACTGAAAGCCAAATCTGCTGATGGTCTGTCCAATGGGGGCTGTGTAGAGAGAGAAGAGAGAGGGCCAAGGACTGAACCCTGAGGGACCCCAATAGTGAGGGGAAGAGGGGGGGAAGTGGAGCCAGCAAAAGATACACTGAAAGAACGGTCAGAAGATAGGAGGAGAGCCAGGAGAGAGACGTGTAATGATGGAGTGCAGCATAGAGAGTAGGAGATGGTGGTCAACAGTGTCAAAGGCTGCAGAGAGATTCAGGATGAATGGATCCATTATTAACAAATTCAGTTTCTCTAGGATTTACTAAAATTTTCACGTTCTAATGAATAGCAATTTTGGGGGGAGTCACCAGAATTTTCTAACATTTCGCAAGGGTTCGTACAGGCAAGGAAAGGGTTAAAAAGCCTCAAACCCTCTCACCTATTTTCTGTTATGCTTCATAACTGGCATCCAGGCCTAATCTGGAGTGAAAGGAACGAGCGGACCAGAGACAGGGGACCGGTGGGGAACTGCAGGGGCGGGTCAGGGCACAGGTGATGTGGCGGGTCAGGGGTCAGTGATGTGGCGGGTCAGGGTAGGTGAAAGGGGCAGGTCAGGGGTCAGCTGATTTTATTGCTTTTTATTTGCAGAGTTTTATTAAATATTAAAAGGTAAAACAAGAAAGAAGATAAACATTTTAGTAATCCAAAGACATACTAATAGGATGATTAGATTCTGAGCCCCAATGGGGCAGTGTTGCAAATGTATGTAAAGTGCTATGGAATTAATAGCACTATATATATAACTAAATACATATTATTATACATATACAACAGTTACCCACAGCAAATAAGTTCATTCTGCTGGATTTTGTATTAAATCACTAGTTGGACACTTCCAAGCGCCTAGGGCTGTGTGATATATCGGCGAATGATGCAGCAGAGCCCAGTAGGGGCCTTTTGCAGCTGATGGATTGTTATTTTGTCAACTCCAATTGTTTTCAAGTGCTGCCAAGGTTTCTAGGCAAAGCATTCAGAGTGCCGATCACCACTTAGAGAACCACCGATGGCTTGTACCACTAGGACCACCTTCACTGGTTTGCACCACTAGGACTACCTTCACTGGTTTGCACCACTAGGACCACCTTCACTGGTTTGCACCACTGGAACCACCTTCACTGGTTTGCACCACTGGAACCACCTTCACTGGTTTGCACCACTAGGGCCACCTTCACTGGTTTGCCCCACTGGAACCACCTTCACTGGTTTGCACCACTAGGACCACCTTCACTGTTGTACACTGAAACCACCTTCACTGGCTTGTGCCTTTGAGTCTTTGCAGTTCGATCTTTAAGTCCTCATATTGTTCAGTTTTTCCAGTTCCTTGTCCTCAATCCTGCTGTCGCCAGGTATTGCCACATCCACAATTCACACTTCCTTTTTTGTTATGTGGCGCCCCTGTGACCATGGTGGCCACATAGGGAACTGCAGCCAGGCAGAAGGTAGATAGTTTGTGCATCAAACACCCTCACAGCACACACACCCACAGGAGCACAGCACCCAACCCCGAGCCCGGGACTCTAGGCTGCCAAGGGGTGGTGGGGTTTAGAGGAAAGTGGGTGGGAAGGAAGGAAGGTCAGGTGACAGATAGTACAAATAGAGGAAAAGAGGAGGAAGGAGTAGTAGTAGCCCAGAGTGAGCTGAGCAGCAAAGAACAGCAGACAGAAAGTGGGACATCCTGGTGAGATTGGGCTCACTGGAGACGTAGAATCCACAGACACAGATCCATGTAGAGAAAGCTTGTTCATAGCCGGCATCCCAGGGGAGTGTGAGGGCAGAGACTGGACCGTATCACCGGGTCCGAGGAACACGGCAACACCGACCAACTACCGGCGGGATAGATTCCCTGATTACAACTGGAATCACACGGGTTAGAAGGAGCCTGGTAATACCTTGAAAGACAGGGTTACCCAAAGTTAGGCTAACACCAGTGTCGGCTCTGAGGGGGACTGAAGTTACACACCGGCTCCCCAGACAAACCGGCGGGGAACACAGATTCCAGATCCATGTTCCTACTACAGGGTTGGAGGCAAAGCAGCAACCAGGAGGACCCGGCTTACCGCCCACACACATAGGGGGAAGCTTCACCATACAATCCGCAGGAAGGACAGAGAGAGAGAAAACCAGCCTGAAAGGTTAATAGAAGGAGTGAGGGGTCTCAGAGCAACAGCCTGGCTGCAGAGGGTTCAAGTGTCCGGAGTTAAAGAAGTTGTGAATTGAACTGTACCGTGAACTGTGTTGTAAACTGCTTGCACTGAAGAATTTGAAAGTAAACCCGGTGAACCCTGCTTCAGTTTCTGTGGTATACTGTGAACTGTGCATTACACACCTTTTACGCTGCCAGGAGCAGCCCGACCCGCAGAGGGCTCATCAATCCAGCTGCAGCCCATCCATCCCTACATCCTCCTGGCAGAGCTACACTGCAGCGGTGGTCCCATTACTGACCACAACCCGTGGGTGGCGTCACGACAAACTAATCCTTGTAAATACCCCTTTTACTTGTGAGAACCTGGGACACGGTCCGGACCAAGACCGCCGTGATTCTCCCGGCAGTACCCCGGTCCGGTACCGAGTACCCCATCCCAGTGGACTCCACAGTTACAATGGTAAGGTCCGGAGTATTGTGTTCCAAGACTATCAGTCTGAATTCGTAAGTCCCATAGTAGTTTTGTTCATCTTCAATAACCTTTTCAGGTTTATGTTCCCACCAGTTCATTGTGACAGGAGGATGGTGATTGTGGCACAAGTTCTCTTGAAGACTCTTGATTTTTCACACCATGAACTGTCACCACTGACAGGATCCGCAGATCAGGACACAATGGTGGTCAGCATTGTTATTTATGGGTTATTCATTTTACCTCAGGAAAATTATAGGTTAAGTCTATTTTGATCAGATGACAGATTTTCTTTATTATTAGATCGTTATGGCACACAGGGGGCTCCTACAGACCAGCGTCTAGGTTTCTTAAGGAACAGCTTTGACTCAATGGCTTATCCTGCCAGCAAACACCATGGTAGAAGCACGTGCCGCGCTGTTCACCGGCTATATTAATGGCAGTGAAAGAATCTCTTGTAGATAAGATTTCATTCAGTTTGAGAGATAGAGGAGTCCCACCAGGACCAGTTTTAGGCACAAAGTATGAGAAGACGAGGCTATTAACACTTTTGGGGAAACCAACAGTTGAGAGGCTGCTGATGACACAGTGACAAGGCCTCAGCCTCCGTCTCCATGGAAACCGCTTAACTGCAATGTCCCCTATCTATGGAGAAAATGGCGGAGGCACATGCGTCTTCACACAAGGCCTCAGCCTCCGTCTCCTAAGAAACTGCTTAACTGCAATGTCCCCTATCTATGGAGAAAATGGCGGAGACACATGCGTCTTCACACAAGGCCTCAGCCTCCGTCTCCTAAGAAACTGCTTAACTGCAATGTCCCCTATCTATGGAGAAAATGGCGGAGGCACATGCGTCTTCACACAAGGCCTCAGCCTCCGTCTCCATGGAAACCGCTTAACTGCAATGTCTCCTATCTATGGAGAAAATGGCGGAGGCACATGCGTCTTCACACAAGGCCTCAGCCTCCGTCTCCTAAGAAACTGCTTAACTGCAATGTCCCCTATCTATGGAGAAAATGGCGGAGACACATGCGTCTTCACACAAGGCCTCAGCCTCCGTCTCCATGGAAACCGCTTAACTGCAATGTCTCCTATCTATGGAGAAAATGGCGGAGGCACATGCGTCTTCACACAAGGCCTCAGCCTCCGTCTCCTAAGAAACTGCTTAACTGCAATGTCTCCTATCTATGGAGAAAATGGCGGAGACACATGCGTCTTCACACAAGGCCTCAGCCTCCGTCTCCTAAGAAACTGCTTAACTGCAATGTCCCCTATCTATGGAGAAAATGGCGGAGATACATGCGTCTTCACACAAGGCCTCAGCCTCCGTCTCCATGGAAACCGCTTAACTGCAATGTCTCCTATCTATGGAGAAAATGGCGGAGACACATGCGTCTTCACACAAGGCCTCAGCCTCCGTCTCCATGGAAACCGCTTAACTGCAATGTCTCCTATCTATGGAGAAAATGGCGGAGGCACATGCGTCTTCACACAAGGCCTCAGCATCTGTCTCCTAAGAAACAGCTTAACTGCAATGTCTCCTATCTATGGAGAAAATGGCGGAGACACATGCATCTTCACACAAGGCCTCAGCATCTGTCTCCTAAGAAACAGCTTAACTGCAATGTCTCCTATCTATGGAGAAAATGGCGGAGACACATGCGTCTTCACACAAGGCCTCAGCCTCCGTCTCCTAAGAAACTGCTTAACTGCAATGTCTCCTATCTATGGAGAAAATGGCGGAGACACATGCGTCTTCACACAAGGCCTCAGCCTCCGTCTCCTAAGAAACTGCTTAACTGCAATGTCCCCTATCTATGGAGAAAATGGCGGAGATACATGCGTCTTCACACAAGGCCTCAGCCTCCGTCTCCATGGAAACCGCTTAACTGCAATGTCTCCTATCTATGGAGAAAATGGCGGAGACACATGCGTCTTCACACAAGGCCTCAGCCTCCGTCTCCATGGAAACCGCTTAACTGCAATGTCTCCTATCTATGGAGAAAATGGCGGAGACACATGCGTCTTCACACAAGGCCTCAGCCTCCGTCTCCATGGAAACCGCTTAACTGCAATGTCTCCTATCTATGGAGAAAATGGCGGAGACACATGCGTCTTCACACAAGGCCTCAGCCTCCGTCTCCATGGAAACCGCTTAACTGCAATGTCTCCTATCTATGGAGAAAATGGCGGAGGCACATGCGTCTTCACACAAGGCCTCAGCATCTGTCTCCTAAGAAACAGCTTAACTGCAATGTCTCCTATCTTTGGAGAAAATGGCGGAGACACATGCATCTTCACACAAGGCCTCAGCCTCCGTCTCCATGGAAACCGCTTAACTGCAATGTCTCCTATCTATGGAGAAAATGGCGGAGACACATGCGTCTTCACACAAGGCCTCAGCATCTGTCTCCTAAGAAACAGCTTAACTGCAATGTCTCCTATCTATGGAGAAAATGGCGGAGACACATGCGTCTTCACACAAGGCCTCAGCATCTGTCTCCTAAGAAACAGCTTAACTGCAATGTCTCCTATCTATGGAGAAAATGGCGGAGACACATGCGTCTTCACACAAGGCCTCAGCCTCCGTCTCCTAAGAAACTGCTTAACTGCAATGTCTCCTATCTATGGAGAAAATGGCGGAGACACATGCGTCTTCACACAAGGCCTCAGCCTCCGTCTCCTAAGAAACTGCTTAACTGCAATGTCCCCTATCTATGGAGAAAATGGCGGAGATACATGCGTCTTCACACAAGGCCTCAGCCTCCGTCTCCATGGAAACCGCTTAACTGCAATGTCTCCTATCTATGGAGAAAATGGCGGAGACACATGCGTCTTCACACAAGGCCTCAGCCTCCGTCTCCATGGAAACCGCTTAACTACAATGTCTCCTATCTATGGAGAAAATGGCGGAGACACATGCGTCTTCACACAAGGCCTCAGCCTCCGTCTCCATGGAAACCGCTTAACTGCAATGTCTCCTATCTATGGAGAAAATGGCGGAGGCACATGCGTCTTCACACAAGGCCTCAGCCTCCGTCTCCTAAGAAACAGCTTAACTGCAATGTCTCCTATCTATGGAGAAAATGGCGGAGGCACATGCGTCTTCACACAAGGCCTCAGTCTCCGTCTCCATGGAAACCGCTTAACTGCAATGTCTCCTATCTATGGAGAAAATGGCGGAGGCACATGCGTCTTCACACAAGGCCTCAGCATCCATGTCGGGGCCTCAGCATCCGTCTCAGGGTAGCATCAGTCTCAGGGCCTCAGCATCAGTCCTAGGAGTCTGTTTAACTGCAGTCCTCCTATCTATAGAGAGAATGGCGGAGGCAGTGGCGTAACTTCAGGCCCAGGGGCCCCGATGCGGAAGCTCCAATGGGGCCCCCAATTATTGCAAATCTTTAATAGTAGTAGTCTTTTACTATAGGCCAAAGGGACTTCTGGGGCTGCTCTAGGCTGCAGGGCCCGGGTGTGATCACAACCCCTGCACCTATTGTAGTTACGCCCCTGGGCGGAGGCACGTTCATCTTCACGGAAGGCCTCAGCATCAATCTCAGGGCATCAATCTAACTTTAGTGTGTCACCACAAAAAATGTCGGACATGGTCTTAAAATATTCCTGGAAAGATTAATGGATGTATATGCGGAATACCCGCGCTGCCATCAGATAAACCAGACCATAGGTATACATAGATCAAAACTGGTGGCTTTAGTCAACGCGTTTTGGAGCATCAATCTCGCTCCTTCCTCGGGAAACCAACCACATTTAAGGTAAACCAAGGCAGTTTGTTTGGTTCCTGAGGAAGGAGCGAGATTGATGCTCCACAATGCGTTGACTAAAGCCACCAGTCTTGATCTATATCCCTATGGTCTGGTTTATCTGATGGCAGCGCGGATATTCCACATATATACAGTATCCATTAGTTTCTCTTCTGTGACCGCGTTATACACGTGGCTTTGTGGATTCTGCAGCAGCTGATACATGTGATGTAAACTGGTTGTGGGTCCCCCTACCTGTCCAGGTGAGCAGTGATAGCTTACTTCTGTACGCTTTTATATGAGGAGAAGACCCTATTACGCTTCTATATCTCCCACAGTTTTTCTTCTTACAATATCCCTGAGCACATCCTGAGTCCGATAGATCCAAACAGGAGAGGGACCTTCATTTCCAAATTTGTATAGATCGTCACTTATTGAAGATGACCATCAGAGCACTTATACTGCATCATCCACAGCAAGCCATGCCCCCATATTACTGTATTTTAACCTCTTCCTGACTCATTCCTTGTATTATATTTTGGGGTCTGGACACCACCAGGTATAAAGCGCGGCTGTCATTAATGGTAATCAGGGAACATTCAATTCACATAGAATAAGTTTACATTGAAATTTCTGGAGATTCCCCCTAGTTATCTTCTGCTCCTTCTCCATTTAGGGGCTCCTCTGTCCTCCCATCCTACATCCATAGACATTAATATAGGGCCGTCTCGCAATTGTGAGGTCAGACCCTGATATTGGTGATGCTGTGGGAGGCCAGACTTATAATCTCTTTTATTGGTGATAGATGGGACCATACACTGGGGCAATAGGACTAGATCTAATATGCCAAGGTCAGTGGGGCTACACACGAGATTACATACCAGGGAGCAATGGGGCCAGATGTTATACACTGGGGTCAATGGGGCTAGATGTTATACACTGGGGGCAATGGGGCTAGATGTTATACACTGGGGACAATGGGGCCAGATGTTATACACGGGGGTCAATGGGGCTAGATGTTATACACTAGAGGTAATGGGGCCAGATGTTATACACTGGGGTCAATGGGGCTAGATGTTATACACTGGGGGCAATGGGGCTAGATGTTATACACTGGGGACAATGGGGCCAGATGTTATACACGGGGGTCAATGGGGCTTGATGTTATACACTTGGGCCAATGGGCCAGATGTTATACACTTGGGGTAATGGGGCCAGATGTTATACACTGGGGCAATAGGGCTGGATGTTATACACTGGGGGGATGGACCAGATGTTATACACTTGGGGGGAATGGGACCAGATGTTATACACTGGGGGTAATGAGGCCAGATGTTATACACTGGAGGGAATGGGACCAGAAGTTATACACTGGGGGAAAGGGGCCAGATATTATACACTGGGGTAATGGACCAGATGTTATACACTGGGGCAATGGGCCAGATGTTATACACTGGGGGGAATGGGCCAGATGTTATACACTGGGGGGAATAGACCAGATATTATACACTAGGGGGGAATGGACCAGATGCTATACACTGGGGGAATGGACCAGATGTTATACGCCGGGGCAATGGGGCTGGATGTTATACACTTGTGGGGAATGGAACAGATGTTATACACTGGGGGGAATGGACCAGATGTTATACACTGGGGGGAATGGGCCAGATGTTATACACTGGGGGGAATGGGGCCAGATGTTATACACTGGGGGAATGGGGCCAGATGTTATAAACTGGGGGGAATGGACCAGATGTTATACATTGGGGGTAATGGGGCCGGATGTTATACACTGGGGGAATGGGGTCAGATGTTATACACTGGGGGAATGGGGCTAGATGTTATACACTGGCGGGAATGGGGCTAGATAAAAATACACTGGGGGGAATGGGCCCAGATGTTATACACTGGGGGAATGGGGCTTGATGTTATACACTGGGGGAAATGAGGCTAGATATAAATACACTGGGCGGAATGGGGCTAGATGTTATACACTGGGGGCAATGGGGCTGTATCTTACATGGTGGAGGAGAATGGAACCAAATATTACACATCAGGGTGCATTGGGGCCAGATGTTATACACTGGGGCAATGGAGCTGTATCTTACACGCATGGAGGGTAATGGGGCCAGATGTTACACATCGGGGGCAATGTGGCCAGATGTTTCACACTACAGGCAATGGGGCTGGTTCCTATATACTGGAGGGGAATGGGGCCAAATGTTATGCATTGGGGTCATTAGGGACAGATATTATACACCGGAGACAATGGGGCTGGATCTTATACACTGGAGGGAATGGGGCCAAATGTTACACATCAGGGTGCAATAGGGCCAGATGTTATACACTGGAGGCAATGGGGCAGAATGTTATACAATGCGGGCAATGGGGCCAGATGTTATACACTGGAGGCAATGGGGCAGAATGTTATACAATGCGGGCAATAGGGCCAGATGTTATACACTGGAGGCAATGGGGCAGAATGTTATACAATGCGGGCAATGGGGCCAGATGTTATACACTGGGAGCAATAGTTTCAGAAGTTATTAATGGAGGAGCAATAGGGCCACATGTTATACACCAGCGACAGTGGGCCTGACAAGAGGTCTGAATTCAATGGTCAAGATGCACCAGGATCTCTCTATCTGTTGATTGTTTAGTGTCTAGTAGCTACATTGCCATATGTGAAACTTACCAACCGAAACAATGGGCAGCAGTCAGGACCCATTGGTTGGAGATCAAGGATCCACCGCACATATGAGATCCCAAGTACCGCAGGCTGATCTGCCACGGCCATTCTCCATCTGTAGCATCCGTGCCCCCCACAATCCGATTAGAGACCATCGGGGACCCACATACAGAGCTGTTGGTTGGGAATATCTTGTCATTTGTCTGTTGCTCGGTGGTTGTGGATGACAATGTGGACACTGAAATAACATAAATCATGAAACAACGAGATTTACAGAAAATTATTTTCATTTAGACAAATATAAAGAAATCACAGATGGGTCTGATTTTCCTTTATGATCTATGAAACTGAAAATAAATGAAAGTGAAATATGTGGATTGGCTACATGACTTTCTATTCTCAATTTCCTGAGGCTAAAATGATGAAAAACCACTTATTTTAATCCACCATATATGTAAAGCCTCCTTATACCTCTAGAAATACAGGGTCTGATGGATCATGCTCCAGCACTTCTACCAAAACCAATTACATCATTGTACATAGGATAAGACATCCACCTGAGGAGCCCAAAGAGAAGATACAAGGATACACATCCACTGAGAGCCAAGAGGAAAGATACAAAGGATAACACATCCACCTGCAGGAGCCAAAAAAGAAAGATACAAAGGATAACACATCCACCTGCAGGAGCCCAAAGAAGAAAGATACAAAGGATAACACATCCACCTGCAGGAGCCCAAAGAGGAAAGACACAAAGGATAACACATCCACCTGCAGGAGCCCAAAGAGGAAAGATACAAAGGATAACACATCCACCTGCAGGAGCCCAAAGAAGAAAGATACAAAGGATAACACATCCACCTGCAGGAGCCCAAAAAGGAAAGACACAAAGGATAACACATCCACCTGCAGGAGCCCAAAGAGGAAAGATACAAAGGATAACACATCCACCTGCAGGAGCCCAAAAGGAAATGACAAAGGATAACACATCCACCTGCAGGAGCCAAAGAGGAAAGATACAAAGGATAACACATCCACCTGCAGGAGCCCAAAGAGAAAGATACAAAGGATAACACATCCACCTGCAGGAGCCCAAAGAGGAAAGACACAAAGGATAACACATCCACCTGCAGGAGCCCAAAGAGGAAAGATACAAAGGATAACACATCCACCTGCAGGAGCCAAAAGGAAATGACAAAGGATAACACATCCACCTGCAGGAGCCAAAGAGGAAAGATACAAAGGATAACACATCCACCTGCAGGAGCCAAAGAGGAAGATACAAAGGATAACACATCCACCTGCAGGAGCCCAAAGAGGAAATGTACAAAGGATAACACATCCACCTGCAGGAGCCCAAAGAAGAAAGATACAAAGGATAACACATCCACCTGCAGGAGCCCAAAGAGGAAAGATCACAAAGGATAACACATCCACCTGCAGGAGTCCAAAGAGGAAATGTACAAAGGATAACACATCCACCTGCAGGAGCCCAAAAAGGAAATGACCAAAGGATAACACATCCACCTGCAGGAGCCCAAAGAGGAAAGATACAAAGGATAACACATCCACCTGCAGGAGCCCAAAGAAGAAAGATACAAAGGACAACACATCCACCTGCAGGAGCCCAAAGAGGAAATGTCAAAGGATAACACATCCACCTGCAGGAGCCCAAAGAAGAAAGATACAAAGGATAACACATCCACCTGCAGGAGCCCAAAGAGGAAATGTACAAAGGATAACACATCCACCTGCAGGAGCCCAAAGAAGAAAGATACAAAGAATAACACATCCACCTGCAGGAGCCCAAAGAAGAAGATACAAAGGATAACACATCCACCTGCAGGAGAACAAAGAAGAAATGTACAAAGGATAACACATCCACCTGCAGGAGCCCAAAGAGGAAATGTACAAAGGATAACACATCCACCTGCAGGAGCCCAAAGAAGAAAGATACAAAGATAACACATCTACCTGCAGGAGCCCAAAGAGGAAAGATACAAAGGATAACACATCCACCTGCAGGAGTCCAAAGAAGAAAGATACAAAGGATAACACATCCACCTGCAGGAGCCCAAAGAAGAAAGATACAAAGGATAACACATCCACCTGCAGGAACCCAAAGAAGAAATGTACAAAGGATAACACATCCACCTGCAGGAGCCCAAAGAAAAATGTACAAAGGATAACACATCCACCTGCAGGAGCCCAAAGAGGAAAGATACAAAGGATAACACATCCACCTGCAGGAGCCCAAAGAGGAAAGATACAAAGGATAACACATCCACCTGCAGGAGCCCAAAGAGGAAAGATACAAAGGATAACACATCCACCTGCAGGAGCCCAAAGAGGAAAGATACAAAGGATAACACATCCACCTGCAGGAGCCCAATGAGGAAAGATACAAAGGATAACACATCCACCTGCAGGAGCCCAAAGAGGAAAGATACAAAGGATAACACATCCACCTGCAGGAGCCCAAAGAGGAAAGATACAAAGGATAACACATCCACCTGGAGGAGCCCAAAGAGGAAAGATACAAAGGATAACACATCCACCTGCAGGAGAACAAAGAGGAAAGATACAAAGGATAACACATCCACCTGCAGGAGCATAAAGACTCAGCAAAATTTATGCAGCCTTTTGGGACATACAAGTGCTTAACAGCCAGACAATGTCAGTTGGGATCAGAAGGGGGAAGTCTTAATATGGTCCTGAGTTGCCAGCGGTGTGAAGACTGACGAGACCCAACCAACACCCGCCTCCCAGCAAATTACGCGACACCAAGTGTTTAACTTTATCAAACTTTATTTGTGGAGAGGTAACGCTCTCATCTTTTTACCACACTTGGCATAAACAGGCTCGCAGCTTTTAAAACGGGCAAACTGCCCACCAACATAGTGTTCGGGAAGAATTACTTCCGTTGCGAATTTCTCACCACCGGATAGCTACCTCTTTTCCTCCAAGCACAACAAGCTACGACTCCCCCACCACCGAGCTACTGAAGGGCCTGTGCTACCCCTTCCCGTACACCCGCTCGAAAAATGTCCATCCCGGACTCGTTTAAATTAATCCCATCTGGTCTCATGAAACCAGAATTATCACCCTCCAACCTGTGATGTCTCACCACCACCCCGTTCTTAAATCTGATGAAGCCGGAAATCCTTTTGTTCAGCGTACGTCGGGATCTTTCCATAGCCCCGCCTTCACTGGGCCATGCCAGGCGAGACATGGCACCACCTCAGACCACACCATTTTTACTTCTGCAAAAAAAACACGGAATTTGTCCATATCTGAGCGCATAAAGATTCGGCACCTCCGCCAATGGCAAGGACGCCAAATCATTGCCTCCGGCATGTTTACTGCTCTCGAAATCCTAACCACAATACTTAAGGCCATGTCAAACCCCTGTATCCTCTCCAATTCACGTCCAAGTCCAGAAATCCCAATGAGTGCCCGCCCGGGCGGGAATCAGCATGCCTGACAGCCCAATAAATGTATGAATGCCCAATAATCCAAACGCTGGGCCAGTTTCCATCTGTAAGGAGATAACAATTAACAACCATCCTGTCAACTATGAAACCCTCCCAAATACGCCTGTTCCTTTTTTTTGTGACCACAACATTTCACCAAACTGGTAACCTAAAGAAAAATTCATACAAAATCAACTCTGGCCTGATATACCTGACGAAACATCTGGACCGCCATCTCCCAATCCGCTGAATGTCGTGTTCAGCCATGCCCCCTCAGGCGGCTTCTGTCGCCACTCCTATCCGAAAAGAGTGGGTACCACAGTCTGGTGCCGGGAAACCCAAATTAGTCAATATGCTCCGGAAAACCGGCAGAAACTGACCCACCAATAACGGGGACCAGTCTTTGTGAATGAAAAATGCGCCGCCGACACCTCTCATGTTTGCGTATGCCGTGACCAGGGCCATGGGGCACAACGGGCTCGGGATCCCGAAAAGAGGGAACCAAGTCCCTTTCCCGTCTGGATCGGTTTTCGATTTTCGCAAGCGCAGTCGTAAACCATCCCCACAAAACATGTTGTCATCACGCCGCAGACCCTCCCACCCCGCACGGGATTTTGGTAAAACTTCCCCAATCCGAAGCGCACCGAAAAAGGTGAGTCCAAGCGCTGCTGAAAATAAAACCGACTCATAAGCGGAAGCGCACACGGCAATGGTTCCCTTTATTAAATCAGTTAGCAGCTGAAATGTAATAGGCCTCCTGCTATCCGTCAGAGGATCCAGTCTCCGCCAACCCTTCAATATGCTATCTACCAGAAAACTTTTTGTAACATCCGGCCAGCTGCGCAACTGGAAATGAAAAGCTAAACCGGAAACCCGATTACGTTCCACCGCTCCCGAAACGCCGCTGCTGCGCCGATCATGCAAGTATAACAGAGTGTACCTCAACAGTGATTCGTTGGTCAACCCGACTGGGTTGTCGCCCACCATCCTACACCAGTCGCCCCAAGCCTTACCGTAAGATCTCCACGTGGAGGGCGCAACTGATGACCCGATAAGTAGCATCACGTCTCCAGTAATTCCCACATCGACGTCGGGCAAATCGATCCTGTCGCCCGGGCGGACGGGTGAAGTTCCCGAAATTTCTGAAAGTTAAAATGGGAGAGAGAATCAGCCACCTCGTTATGACAACCTGGAATGTGCTTAGCTCTAAACCACATGTTAAACGACAGACATTTTAGGACTATAAACCTAAGTAGCGTAATGACCGGAGGGGATGAAGACGATAAGTGGTTAATCGCATGAACCACGCTAGCGTTATCCGACCAAACACGCACCCGCCTGTTGTGAAGTTCCGAGCCCCATAACTCCACTGCCACCGTAATAGGGAATAATTCCAGCAATGTCAAATTTCTCGTCCAACCCCTCTCCACCCCTGCATCCGGCCAGCCGGCCGAACTATTCACCACACCATGAGGGACATCTCCACCATGAAGAGGAGCTGGGTTCATCAAACCATGAGGAGCATCTCCATCATGAAGAGGAGCTGGGTTCATCAAACCATGAGGAGCATCTCCATCATGAAGAGGAGCTGGGTTCATCAAACCATGAGGAGCATCTCCACCATGAAGAGGAGCTGGGCTCATCAAACCATGAGGGGCATCTCCACCATGAAGAGTAGCTGGGTTCATCAAACCATGAGGAGCATCTCCACCATGAAGAGGAGCTGGGTTCATCAAACCATGAGGAGCATCTCCACCATGAAGAGGAGCTGGGTTCATCAAACCATGAGGAGCATCTCCACCATGAAGAGGAGCTGGGTTCATCAAACCATGAGGGGCATCTCCACCATGAAGAGGAGCTGGGTTCATCAAACCATGAGGGGCATCTCCACCATGAAGAGGAGCTGGGTTCATCAAACCATGAGGAGCATCTCCACCATGAAGAGGAGCTGGGTTCATCAAACCATGAGGGGCATCTCCATCATGAAGAAGAGCTGGGTTCATCAAACCATGAGGAGCATCTCCATCATGAAGAGGAGCTGGGTTCATCAAACCATGAGGAGCATCTCCACCATGAAGAGGAGCTGGGTTCATCAAACCATGAGGTGCATCTCCACCATGAAGAGGAGCTGGGTTCATCAAACCATGAGGTGCATCTCCACCATGAAGAGGAGCTGGGTTCATCAAACCGTGAGGAGCATCTCCATCATGAAGAGGAGCTGGGCTCATCACACCATGAGGAGCATCTCCACCATGAAGAAGAGCTGGGTTCATCAAACCATGAGGAGCATCTCCACCATGAAGAAGAGCTGGGTTCATCAAACCATGAGGGGCATCTCCACCATGAAGAGGAGCTGAGTTCATCAAACCATGAGGAGCATCTCCACCATGAAGAGGAGCTGGGCTCATCACACCATGATGGGCACCTCTACCACAGAAAAAAGCTGGGTTCATCACAACATGAGGGGAATCTTCACCATGGAAAAAGAGTTGGGTTAATCACACCATGAGGGGCTGTAGACTTTGTACTGAATAACTGTGGAGAGCAATAATCGTCAACACCAATTGCTCCAGTAAAAGTGAGTGTTTCTGTTTATTGAGACAGGTCCATCTTGAGCCCCATCCACAAATTTCACTCTTTATTCTGCTAAGGACGGCTGCCTGGGAGACCCTCGTGACGATTGGTTGTCATTACGCCCGGTTTGATGGAGGCCAAACTAGACAGAAAACTGGTGTCACAAACAAGTCTTCATAGACTTGTCCCGAGCTGCTCAATGAAATTAAATCATTTCAAATGTGAGTCCCCAATAGAGAACCCCCATGTGGTGGATACATGGGTGGCAAGCAATGCAAGGATGTCCAACCAAGAAGATGCTACTCACCGATGAAGATCATTATCTGCAGCACCAGACACATCCCCCGGACTCTGCTCTTAGCGTCCATGTCCTCGGTGGTGTAGAGTGAGAAGCTCAGTGAAAAGTCGGTTTATGCGCAGGCAAACGGTATTTATATATGTATTGATAAAGACTTCTTCCTGTTCAGAACTAGACTCCTCTTACTCCCCCAAATAGCTAAAATACCGTAATCTGGAATTACGAGTTGTCAACCAGAATTTTACAAGAATAGTTCTTCATAGATAATGAACAAGTTGATCATTCACAATATTTACATAGGAAAATAATAGATTAATGTGCAAAGATTGTGACTTAGAGCTCAGTCCGACGTCTATTATTCTTGTAAATACTGTAGTCTACGTTGCTGTTTACATATCTGTGTTCCATACTGCACCAAGAGGTTAGTGCAAAACTATGGAGACTATTCTGACTTTGTTCTGAGTCTTGCTCCTCCTTGGTTATTCAAGGTTTCCACACAGTTTTGAGTCTAGATAGAGTATATCCCATCACTAAACTCCTCATACCTCTGAAGATGATCATTCGGAGCTTAATATTATCACCATTAAGAGTACTAGTACAAGCTTTCTATGAAAAAAACCTTTCAGAAGAAATCCGCTGCAGCTATTCTCAGGGTGGTGGACCTTTTTGAAGACATCAGCCATACTTCTGTAAATCCAAAACAGCCAAAATATTATTTTCAAATCCAAAATCACCACTTATTCCCATCAGTCTTGAGTGACCTATCAGTGGCTTATTAATTATGAAACACATGGTCCCCCATGGCCAGTGATCAGCAGGCATCGGCCACTATTGAAGGTTTCACTATGGATGGACAGGCCTTTGCTCCTCCTGACCGAAATGTACTGCCCTCCTATCAATACATGAGTCTGTGGAGACCCTCAGCTTGTCCATATACAAGCTCGAGGTAAGGTTTCCAGGTTTTTTATGGAATTGCTGTATCTGCTTGCCCTCGTCCAAAATGGAGTTTGTGTCTCACCTTGTCCTTGAACTTGCTGTCTGTCCTGTTATAAGTCTGGTTCCTGGCTTTAATCATTGCCTGAGTATTCTGTGCTAGTTGCTCTCTGAATCTCCCGGTTACAGCTGGACTTGCTGCTCTGTGCTCTTCCTCATTACTCTCAGCTGCCTGCAGTCTATTGTGCATTATCCTGATCATACTGTTGGTTTCCTCCCTTCGAGACCTCTTGGAGAAAAGCTTCATTACTTCTGGACTTCCAGTAATGAAGCTTTTCTCCAAGAGGTCTTGAAGGGAGGAAGCCAACAGTAGGATCAGGATAATGCACCATAGACTGCAGGCAGCTGAGAGTAATGAGGCAGAGCACAGAACAGCAAGTCTAGCTGTAACCTGGAGATTCAGAGAGCAACTAGCACAGAATACTTAGGCAATGATTAAAGCCTGGAACCAGACTTATAACAGGACAGACCTTTGATTCTAAATTTAAATCATCTGCGTATTTCATCCGGAACTAAATGAGTTGCACGACATGAGCAGGACTTTTCAATCCTAAGAATTACACTGATAATCTTTTGTTTGCTGGACATATTATATCTGAACATTGACATATTAGTGCTGGTCGCACTTGCATTTAATGTTAGGATTTACCTGTTAGTTTCTGTTACTTAAAACTGTTTGATTATTATTTGCAGCATAATTATTTACCCAACACCTTGGTCTCAGTTTCGTCATTATCTCACGCTATCAGATTCCTAAGTATCTACATAAGTGTTACATTTGGACTGGCCGGCAGGAGAAGCGGGAAATCCTCCAGGGGCCCCCTCAGTAGTTAGCACAATACACTTGTTTCACTCTATACAAATACAGGAAGCATCTCATCTCTTATTCATTTTTGAAAGTACCCAGATTATAATTATATTAAAGGACGGTTACATTTGTGAAGGTAATATTTCTATGTAGTTGATCAGTGGCCTCCAGAGTCAATGTTACTGGTGGACCGCCCCGTCTGACACTGTCCGCACATGGACTATAACAAACAGGCATGTAAATGCAACTTATGTCAGTAATTATCTGTAGCATTCAGGAGCTTGGATTGCATGCAATCAGCTGCTTGGAAGGAAATGGTTAAAGTGATGAGCATTGGAAATTTCATTGGTTTACTGATTTTACACATAATAACCCAAAGTCACGATACTGAAAACATTGAGAAGAGAAATGTGGTAATTCTGAATAGAATGACATAAGTATGAATGCTAAATCCCCCATGGGGACAGATGACGGGACCTGACAAAATGCAAACTTCCCCATATCTCATCCTCCGGCAGTGTCAGAGCCTGGATCAGTAGTCAGTGATGAGGGGCAAACGTCACCTGCTTGGTAAGACAAATATTACCATATCTCTCGCCTGAGATTTGCCCTTTGGTTCTGTAATGTGACCCGGTTTGTGTAATAATAACAACTGTGGTCTTTCTATACGAGTCCTCCTTACATTGTCTCCTGCCTCAGAAATTCTCCAGATGAGAAGTGACAAGTGATCAGCTAAAAAAAGCCTGATCGTGTGATACTTGGTTGGGAGATGATTATGCTATGTGTGTCCATTCATGACCGCCCAGTGGTGGGGATGTGAACTGCAGTCTGTCAGGAGTTTTGCTGTATGTGACTATAATATTATTATTATTTATCGACCTTCAGCTCAATCACGAGCCTTGGCAACTTGATGGTTGAATGATCTGTTGGAAGATTGAACCTGTGTAGCTTAGATAGGTCCCCTGGGGTCTTATCCAAGCCTAGATAGGTCCACCAGGATTTCTCCAAGCCTAGATATTTCCACCAGGATCTTCTCCAAGCCTACCTAGGTCCACCAGGGTCTTCTCCAAGCCTAGATATTTCCACCAGGATCTTCTCCAAGCCTACCTAGGTCTACCAGGATCTTCTCCAAGCCTAGACATTTCCACCAGGATCTTCTCCAAGCCTACCTAGGTCCACCAGGGTCTTCTCCAAGCCTAGATATTTCCACCAGGATCTTCTCCAAGCCTACCTAGGTCTACCAGGATCTTCTCCAAGCCTAGATATTTCCACCAGGATCTTCTCCAAGCCTACCTAGGTCCACCAGGATCTTCTCCAAGCCTAGACATTTCCACCAGGATCTTCTCCAAGCCTACCTAGGTCTACCAGGATCTTCTCCAAGCCTAGATATTTCCACCAGGATCTTCTCCAAGCCTACCTAGGTCCAGCAGGGTCTTCTACAAGCCTAGATAGGTCCACCAGGGACTTCACCGCTGTTATCTTGACAGTATCAATCCATTGGGTTGCTGGTTTTCCTCTTCACCTTGTTCCTTCTATTCTTCCATGATGTCCATCTCCAGTGATTGCTCTCCTCATATGATGTGTAGACAGTTGTATCTTGGTGATTCTTCCTTCCAGTGACATGTCTGGTTGGTTCTTACTCTTCTTGCCATCCATGGTCTTGATATCATCCTTCTCCATCTCCACATTATGAAGGCATTGATTCTTCTTTTGTCTTGTTTCTTTATCGTCCAGGTGTCACTTCCATATGTTACTACAGAATAGAGCAGACTATGTATGAGCCGTGTCTTCATCACCAGTGAAATGTTACTACAGAATAGACCAGACTATGTATGAGCCGTGTCTTCATCACCAGTGAAATGTCCCTTGATGTGAAGACCTTGTCCAGTGACTCCATTGTTCATTTGTCCATAGATTTTCTCCTATTGACTTCCGGTGTTGTCGTTGCATCTTGAGTGATCATTGATCCGAGTAGGGTAAAGTCTTTACCACTTCCAGTTCATCGTCGTCCATTCAACATGTGTCCCGTCGTACCTGGCAGTAGTCACATGTGTCCCGGTTGTACCTAGCAGTAGTCAGTATCTTTGTCTTCTTTGTGTTGAGTAGCCATCATGTGTTTGAGCTTGTCATGGAATTGGTATGATCATTGTTCATTATTTATTATTGATATACAGCCGCATCTCTATAAATTAGATTATCAACAAGATCATTTATTTCAGTAATTGAATACATAAAGTCAGTAGCGTAGCTAGCGGGGGGGCAGGGGGGGCGAGCGCCCCGGGCCCCCCCGACATCAGGGGCCCATTGTCCGCCCCCTGGGGGGCCACCGTGCCCCGTGCTGCCAGCCGGCTGCCGTGCCAGCCGGAGAGGAGGGAGGACGCAGACGGGACTTCCTGTCTTGCAGTCTGCCCACCCCTCCTCACCTCCTCCTTACAGCAGATGCACACGGCAGCCGCGGTAAGTCTGCAACGCCCCCCCAAGAGGTGTGTGAGAGAGGGGTGCTGAGGGTGTCAGGCTGTGCAAGGGTGATGAAGGATACAGGGAGGCTGGAGGATGGGATCTGCAGGGGGACAGAGGATGGGATCTGCAGGGGGACAGAGGATGGGATCTGCAGGGGGACAGAGGATGGGATCTGCAGGGGGACAGAGGATGGGATCTGCAGGGGGACAGAGGATGGGATCTGGAGGGGGACAGAGGATGGGATCTGCAGGGGATAGAGGATGGAAACTGCAGGGGATAGAGGATGGACACTGCAGGGAATAGAGGATGGAGAGCGCAGGAGGATGAAGAGCGCAGGAGGATGGAGGATAGAGAGCGTAGGAGGATGGAGAGCGCAGGAGGATGGAGAGCGCAGAAGAATGGGGACTGCAGGAGGATGGGGAGTGCAGGAGGATGGAGGACAGGGAATGCAAGAGAGGATGGAGGATGGAGAGCGCAGGTGGATGGAGCGTGCAGGAGGATGGAGGGTGCTGCAGGATGGTGGATGGGGAGTGCAGGAGGATGGAGAGCGCAGAAGGATGCAGCGTGCAGGAGGATGGAGGATAGAGAGCGCAGGAGGACAGAGAGCGCAAGAGGATGAAGAGCGCAGGAGGATGGAGCACACAGAAGGATGGCAGGAGGACAGAGAGCGCAAGAGGATGAAGAGTGCAGGAGGATGGAGCACACAGAAGGATGGCAGGAGGACAGAGAGCGCAAGAGGATGAAGAGTGCAGGAGGATGGAGCACACAGAAGGATGGAGCGCGCAGGTGGATGGGGAGCGCAGGAGGATGGTGAGTGCAGGAGGATGGAGAGCGCTGAAGGATGGAGAGTGCTGAAGGATGGAGGGTGCTGGAGGATGGAGGGTGCAAGAGGATGGAGGGTGCAGGAAGATAGAGCATGGGGAGTGCAGAAGGATGGAGAGTTCAGGAGGAGAGTGGCCATTTGGCCCAATTCTTAGGGGCGGCAGCTGCGGCAAATTTTTCCACCGCCCAGGGCGCCACAAACACTTGCTACGCCACTTGGGGTGGCACGAGAATTCTCTGACAGCACCCCCCCCCCCCCCCCCCCGCTCTTCACATGGGGGCCCTGGGTGCAGATCTCGCCCCCGGGCCCAGAGCAGGCTAGCTACGCCACTGCATATAGTAAAACCCATATATACAATTTGAATAATTAACACAAAACACCTGAAAACACTTAGACTATATTCACACGCTGTGTAATAGCAGCACTTTTTTGCAGTTGCGCTTTCTCGCTGAGCTTTCCGCAAAAAATCGCAACTGCATTCACACACTGCGCATTTTGACCTGCGCTTTTCCTGAGCCCATTTTATAATGGTGACTATGGGAGAAGTGCACGGAAAAATGCGCAATGAATTGACATGGTCATTCTTTTTGCGGATGTACTTTGCAGTGAAAGCGCGTACGCATAAAGACGGAATGTGTGAACGCATTTCAGCAAAAGCCATTGCTTTTGCTGGGATGCGTTCCAGCACTGCGTTTCACTGCATTTACGCAAGCGCTAAAAAGTGAATTACCAGCGTGTGAATGTAGCCTGACTAAGCATTTAAAATGGTCCCTTAGTCTGGTTCAGTAGCTACACAGACATGGGGAGGACTGTTGGCTTGACATGTCCAAATGGCAGTCATTGACACATTATAAGAAGGGTAATCCACAAAAGATCATTAGAAATCAAGGTTCCGGAGTCTGGAGGAAGAGTGGAGAGGCCACAATCCAAGAGTCTGGAGGAAGAGTGGAGAAGCCACAATCCAAGAGTCTGGAGGAAGAGTGGAGAGGCCACAATCCAAGAGTCTGGAGGAAGAGCAGAGAGGCCACAATCCAAGAGTCTGGAGGAAGAGTGGAGAGGCCACAATCCCAGAGTCTGGAGGAAGAGTGGAGAGGCCACAATCCAAGAGTCTGGAGGAAGAGTGGAGAGGCCACAATCCAAGAGTCGGGAGGAAGAGTGGAGAGGCCACAATCCAAGAGTTTGGAGGAAGAGTGGAGAGGACACAATCCAAGAGTCTGGAGGAAGAGTGGAGAAGCCACAATCCCAGAGTCTGGAGGAAGAGTGGAGAGGCCACAATCCAAGAGTCTGGAGGAAGAGCGGAGAGGTCACAATCCCAGAGTCTGGAGGAAGAGTGGAGAGGCCACAATCCAAGAGTCTGGAGGAAGAGTGAAGAGGCCACAATCCCAGAGTCTGGAGGAAGAGTGGAGAGGCCACAATCCAAGAGTCTAGAGGAAGAGTGGAGAGGCCACAATCCAAGAGTCTGGAGGAAGAGTGAAGAGGCCACAATCCCAGAGTCTGGGGGAAGAGTGGAGAGGCCACAATCCAAGAGTCTGGAGGAAGAGTGGAGAGGCCACAATCCAAGAGTCTGGAGGAAGAGAGGAGAGGCCACAATCCAAGAGTCTGGAGGAAGAGTGGAGAGGCCACAATCCCGGAGTCTGGAGGAAGAGTGGAGAGGCCACAATCCAAGAGTCTGGAGGAAGAGTGGAGAGGCCACAATCCCAGAATCTGGAGGAAGAGTGGAGAGGCCACAATCCAAGAGTCTGGAGGAAGAGTGGAGAGGTCACAATCCCAGAGTCTGGAGGAAGAGTGGAGAGGCCACAATCCAAGAGTCTGGAGGAAGAGCGGAGAGGTCACAATCCAAGAGTCTGGAGGAAGAGTGGAGAGGCCACAATCCAAGAGTCTGGAGGAAGAGTGGAGAGGCCACAATCCAAGAGTCTGGAGGAAGAGTGGAGAGGCCACAATCCAAGACCTGGAGGAAGAGTGGAGAGGCCACAATCCGAGAGTCTGGAGGAAGAGTGGAGAGGCCACAATCCAACAGTCTGGAGGAAGAGCGGAGAGGTCACAATCCAAGCTGCTTGAAGTCGATTGTGCACATTCAACAATCAGTGATGGTTTGGGGAGCCATGTCATCTGCTAGTGTGGGTCCAATTTGTTTTACGAAGACCAAAGTCAGCGCTGCCGTCTACCAGGACATTTCACAGCACTTCATGCTTCTCTCTGCTGACAAGCTTTCTGGAGATGGAGATTTAACTTTACAGCAGGACTTGGCTCCTGTCCACACTGCCATAAGTGCCAATACCTGGTTTACTAACCACAGTATAACTGTGCTTGATTGGCCAACAAACTCGATTTACCTAATCCCCATAAAGGATCTATGAGAGACACCAGACCCAACAATGCAGACGAGCTGAAGGCTGCTATCAAAGCAATCTTGGCTTCCATAATACCACAGCAGCCACAGGCTGATCGTCTCCATGCCATGCTGTGCATTGGCTGATCACCTCCAGGGCACGCCGCATTGTGCAGTAATTCGTGCAGAAGGAGCCCCAAACAGTTGGTCTTATATAATATAGTAATTTTCTGAGATAACGACTGTTGGGTTTTCATTGGCTGTAAGCCATAATCATCAACATTAACAGAAAAATGACATTAAAATAGATCACTCTAGTGTGTAATGACTATATATGTAAAAACTTCTTCCAGAAGAGGAAAACCGGGCACTATCCGTGTTTAGAACTGGTGTCAATCAGTACTATTGACTGAAGGTTATGGCATTATGGTGGTGCACACTATATGTAAGTACGAGCATCTTCAATGGAGGAAAAAGACAGTGGCCCGCACCATTAGAAATCTCTGATTTATTTGAGATTCCAAAATACATCTAGGAATTCAGTGCGGTGGGGGAGGGAGGTGCTTGGATGAAGGACGACGGTGACCGTTTCGCGAACCGGTAGCGCTTCTACGGGTCCTGACTGGCGTCTGACGTTGGATCCGGTCATTAAATAGCCGGACAGCTGTGGCGCCAGAGCCGTAATAATAAAAGTGAATACAATTATATACAAAGAATATTGCAACAAGGACTATATACAATAATATAATAACAAAGACTATCTGGTTGTAATAAATGAGCAGCAGATATATTATAAATATAAGCAGGCAGAGTTATCAGACTAACTACGCTCAAACCTTAAAGCACCTAAAGCGGTGACTCGGAGTGAAGCGGTAGTAGATCACATAATAGCGGGATCGATTCAGATCGTAAATAGAGAAAGGTAAATTAGCGGACTTTTTAGACTGAAACAGAGGAATCTAACCAGCATATTAGACAAATGTCTATCCCCAAAATAACAATCATGTGAGTATATTGGTTTATTTGAAGTGTGGAGCTTGTCATAGAGACAGACTATCGCTTCAGCACTAAACAAATCATAATGATCATTTTATCATAGTCTAATCATGGTCTAAGAATACCGCTCTTCATCTTATTTAATTGGTTATGGTAGACAGAAAATGAAATAAATAAGTAGAAATAAACTATAGCGGAATGTGGAAGGTAACACTGTCATGTGACATTAGAAGAAAGCCGCTAAATCATTGTTGTCATTCATACCCAGTAAAGCGCACGCTCTCCATCTAGTAATCCATCGGCACTCTTTCTGTAAGAGGGTTTTGATGTATGTCGCCTCCTCTTGCTGATGGAAATACTCTTTCAAGCCTGCAAAAGTGAGGACTTCAGCATTTCCATCATGGGATCTCTAACGTGTTTGATAGAGCCTCGGGCTGACCGACACCGGTAGTGATAGATTTACCGTGTTCTGTGAATCGTGTGCACAGTTCTCTTATAGTCTTGCCGATGTAGAATTTTCTACACGGGCAGAAGACTATATAGACCAACCATTTTAACTAATCTAAGTAGACACTTTCAAGCTGTTCCCTCCAAACAATACAGGATTATCTGTCTCATGGTATTTACACCATTTGCAGTTCCTGCATTTGAAGTTGCCTATAGGGCGTTTTTTATCGAGCCATGTTGGATCCTTAATTATTTCCATTCTGTTATTAATTAAGTGATCTCTAAGATTTCTGCACCTTCTATATGTTATTAGAGGGGGCCCCAATTCTAACGCTCCTAGTTCTCTATCTGTTGTAAGAACGTGCCAGTGTTTGTAAATTGCACTCTTAATTCTTATTGAACATGAAGAAGGTGAAGCGTTTTTTTGTCAAAAACCGGATGGTTTTTACTTTTCGTCTGTGAAAGGTTACAACTTTTTCTTTTGCCTTAACTAATACATTCCGAGGATAACCCCTCTGAGTAAAGTGCTTTTCCAACTCCGCACATTGCATATCAAATATAGAGGCATTACTGTTCATTCTTTTTACCCTTAACATTTGGCTATAAGGTAGAGCATACTTAGTGTGGTTGGCATGTGCACTTTCAAAATGTAAAAGTGTATTACTTGTGGTGGTTTCTTATACAGGGACCTCACTATGGTACTTTCTTTCACCTGTATCATGAGATCTAAAAATGCCAGCTCCTGGTCACCGAAGACGGCTGTAAAGTACATATTGTACTTATTTTTATTATTCAGATAGGAGACAAATTGTTGAAACTCTCCCTCTGTTCCCTGCCAACACAATAAAGACGTCGTCGATGTACCTTAAGTAAGTTTTTATATGTTTTAAATAGGGATTATGAGATGTGTAAATAAGCTTGTCTCCTAGGTGTGCCAGGAACAAATTTGCAAGTGTACATGATACAGGTGCCCCCATTGCGGTTCCCACCAATTGTTTGTACCCCAAACCTCCAAAAGTGAAGGCATTGTGGGATAATACAAACAATAAGGCTTCACAGATAAATTCTATTAGTTTTTTATTTTGATTATTTATTGTAAGAATATCCTTGATGACATCAATCGCTAGATCTTCAGGGATGCGCGTATAAAGACTTTCCACATCGATGGATACAAGTTTGTTCCAAGAGAACCTATTGTGATGGGTATCTGTGTGAGTGTACCTTCACCAGTAGATTTATTTTTATTTTTTTGATGCAGAAAGTGTTTAAATAGATGAACTTTCCTGACTGCCTTGAACAGATCAGCTTTAAAGTCTGTAAAAGTAAACTTCTCCTCAATACAGAAGTTCAATCCCCGGCTGAGTAACTTCTCTACATTTGCTGGTATAACTTGGCCAGTTAGATTGAAGATCTGTATTGGCTCGTCATGAGGATCATTCAGTCTCTCCACGATTAGTGATGGGCGAGTCCTAAATTACTCGGAATCGCTTGACTCTAGCGAGTCCGAGCCCGGGACTCGCTACTCGTTGCGAGTCTAGCGAGTCCAATGTTAATGAATGGGGAAGCGAGTAATAGCGAGTAGTGTACAAATCGCAGATGTGTTTCGGAAGCTTCAGCCTGAAGCAATCCTAGTTTTGTCAGAGACTCTGACAAAACTAGGATTGGCATTGACTTGCATTGGACTCGTTTACTGTGCAAGTAATCGCTGGGAAACTCGCACAATAAGGAGTCCGGCTGTCTGCTCTGTGCCGGGCTCGGGTCTTGCGGGCTGCCGCAGCTCCAGGGTCCTAGAGCCCGCCTGCTCTTCCTGTGTGTAGCAGAGCTGAGATTGTTCTCAGTCTGCTCACTCCCTGTGCATAGACATCTATATCTATGCACAGGGATGTAGCAGAGAGGACATCGCGTTTTGGACTACGTCGGACGGAAGAGGATTTTTTTAATTAAAGATGGAGTCCCTAATGGCTTTTTTTTTTATTTCTAATAAAATTTTTTCTCTATGTTGTGTTTTTTTTAAAACAATTTAATAGAAATTCATGGCGGTCATGTCTAATATTGGCGTGACCGCCATAAATTTCGGGCTTAGGACCAGCTGATAATACAAAGCTGGCCCTAACCTCTTTATTACCCAGCGTGCCACCTCCACCAGGGTGGGGGCAGCCCGTCGCTGCCTGCTGGATCCGGCTGGTTCCAGAAATACGGCGAAGCCCATGTAATTTTATTTCTGAAAAATCAATAAAACAATCCTAAAAAAGGGACTGCATCTTTATTAACCCCTCGCCCATGGTCCAGGGGTTAATAAAGATGCAGTCCCTTTTATTTACATTGTTTTATGGATTTGTCAGAAAAAAATTTCACGTGGGCTTCACCGTATTTCTGGAACCAGCCGGATCCAGCAGGCAGCGACGGGCTGCCCCCAACCCCCAGGTGCCTATTTGTACCTGGCCAGACACAAGAATATAGGGGAGCCCTTTTTTTTAATTATTTCATGAATTTCATGAAATAAAAAATAAAATGCGTGGGGCTCCGCGCAATTTCTATGTCTAGCCAGGTACAGCTAAGCAGCTGGGGGCTGGAATCCGCAGCGCAGGGATGCCCAAGCTTTCTGGGCACACCCCGCTGCAAATTGCAGCCCGCAGCCGCCCCAGAAGATGGCGCGTTCATTGAAGCGCCATCCTCTGGCGCTGAACCCCGCTCTTCCAGCGGCCCTGGTGGCGGTGGCACGCTGGGTAATAAAGGGGTTAATACAAGCTTTGTTATACAAGCTGGTATTAAGCCCGAGATTCTTAATGTCAGGCCACGTTTGACCCGGCCACTAAGAATCTCCAATAAAGGGTTAAAAAAACACAACATAGAGAACATTTTTTATTAGAAATCAAAAAAAAAGCCATTAGGGACTCCATCTTTAATTAAAAAAATCCTCTTCCGTCCGACGTAGTCCAAAACGCGATGTCCTCTCTGCTACATCTCCTGTGCATAGATATAGATGTCTATGCACAGGGAATGAGCAGACTGAGAACAATCTCAGCACTGCTACATCATCTCTGTGAGAAGGCGGGCTCTAGGACCCTGGAGCTGCGGCAGCCTGCACAGAGCAGACAGCTGGACTCGGCTCGCAAAGTAACAGCAGTTACTTTGCGTGTTTCCCTGGGATCACTTGCACAGTAATCAGACCAATGCAACTCAATGGCAATCCTAGTTTTGTCAGAGTCTCTGACAAAACTAGGATTGATATTGATTGGCATTGGACTCGTTGCTGTGCGAGTAATCGCTGGGAAATTCGCAGAGTACTGAGTCCTAGTAAGTAGACTCGCCCATTCCTAATCCAAGTGCTTCTTTTTTAGTGTGGCCTTTTTCAGAGGAGGTCGTTCATCCTCTGTGTAATCACTCTGATCATTATCACTGTTGCTGGTAATATCATTAGATTTATTATTTTTATTTTTGTTCTTCTCATTATTATTTTTGGAAATATTAGGATGCCCTGTTGGGTTACTGGAAGTTCTTGGAGTTCAAAAAAATAAAAATAAATCTACTGGTGAAGGCACACTCACACAGATACCCATCACAAAAAGGTTCCCTTGGTTTCTTTGCGAATGAATCTTCTTTAAATGAAGTAAAGGATGATACAGAGATCTTATTGAGTATGGAATCAGGAGAGCTAGATAAAATTTTAGGGGGAACAGAGGAGCCTGAGGTATTTTCCGGGGGAGTGAAGTCGGATTTTTATCCCCCCACCTCCCCGGGAAATAGCATAGACTTATTTGAAGAACTCGTAAGCAAAGAGATAGAGGCCCTTATCTATCCCGCTCCAAGGGTTAACCTTACTGCTGAAGAGCTGTTAGCTTTAGAATATATAAAAAAAATGGGACAACATACTCATTAAAAAAGCAGATAAGGGTGGGGGGTAGTCCTTTTAAATAAAGAGGACTACATAAGAGAAGCAGGGCGATAACTAGATTCCCCAGAAACTTATAAACGTTTAAATAGTGATCCTACCCATAGATTCAATGAAGAACTGAGGAACCTTTTGAGGAAATATGTGCAGTTAGGTGTTTTGGATAAAAAACAAGCTGAAAAACTTTTTGTCTGCTCCCCCAGAAAACCATATTGGTATCAATTACCCAAGCTTCACAAGTCTCTAGTGAACCACCCCAGACGCCCTATTGTATCCGAGGAGGGCTCACTGACCGAACCTTTATCAAGATTTCTGGATTGGTTGCTTAGACCAATTCTTCGTACCATCTCTTCCTTTGTGAAAGACTCAAATGATTTCGCCAAACATTTAGATCAGATAACATGGCAGGATGGATACAAACTTGTATCCATCGATGTGGAAAGTCTTTATACGCGCATCCCTCAAGATCTAGCGATTGATGTCATCAAGGATATTCTTACAATAAATAATCAAAGTCAAAAACTAATAGAATATATCTGTGAAGCCTTATTGTTTGTATTATCCCACAATGCCTTCACTTTTGGAGATTTGTGGTACAAACAATTGGTGGGAACTGCAATGGGGACACCTGTGTCATGTACACTTGCAAATTTGTTCCTTGCACACCTAGAAGACAAGCTTATTTACACATCTCATAATCCCTATTTAAAACATATAAAAACTTACTTAAGGTACATCGACGACGTCTTTATTGTGTTGGAGGGAACAGAGGGAGACTTTCAACAATTTGTCTCCTATCTGAATAATAAAAATAAGTACAATATGTACTTTACAGCCGTCTTCGGTGACCAGGAGCTGGCATTTTTAGATATAATGATACAGGTGAAAGAAAGTACCATAGTGAGGTCCCTGTATAAGAAACCCAACACAAGTAATACACTTTTACATTTTGAAAGTGCACATGCCAGCCACACTAAGTATGCTCTACCTTATAGCCAAATGTTAAGGGTAAAAAGAATGAACAATAATGCCTCTAATTTTGATATGCAATGTGCAGAGTTGGAAAAGCACTTTACTCAGAGGGGTTATCCTCGGAAGGTATTAGTTAAGGCAAAAGGAAAAGTGTGTAACCTTTCACAGACGAAAAGTAAAAACCATCCGGTTTTTTGATAAAAACGCTTCATCTTCTTCATGTTCAATAAAATTAAGAGTGCAATTTACAAAAACTGGCACGTTCTTACAACAGATAGAGAACTAGGAGCGTTAGAATTGGGGCCCCCTCTAATAACATATAAAAGGTGCAGAAATCTTACAGATCGCTTAATTAATAACAGAATGGAAATAATTAAGGATCCAACATGGCTCGATAAAAAACGCCCTATAGGCAACTTCAAATGCAGGAACTGCAAATGGTGTCAATGCCATGAGACAGATAATCCTGTATTGTTTGGAGGGAGCAGCTTGAAAGTCTCCACTTATATTAGTTGTAAAACTAAATGGTTGGTCTATATAGTCTTCTGCCCCTGTAGAAAATTCTACATCGGCAAGACTATAAGAGAACTGTGCACACGATTCACAGAACACGGTAAATCTATCACTACCGGTGTCGGCAGCCCGAGGCTCATCAAACACGTTAGAGATTTCCATGATGGAAATGCTGAAGTCCTCACTTTTGCACGGCTTGAAAGAGTATTTCCGTCAGCAAGAGGAGGTGACATACATCAAACCCTCTTACAGAAAGAGTGCCGATGCATTACTAGATGGAGAGCGTGCGCTTTACTGGGTATGAATGACAACAATGATTTAGCGGCTTTCTCATAATGTCATATGACAGTGTTACCTTCCACATTCCACTATAGTTTATTTCTACTTATTTATTTCATTTCTGGCTACCATAACCAATTAAATAAGATGAAGAGCGGTATTCTTAGACCATGATTAGACTCATGATAAAATGATCATTATGGTTTGTTTAGTGCTGAAGCGATAATATGTCTCTATGACAAGCTCCACACTTCAAATAAACCTAATATACTCACATGATTGTTATTTTGGGGATAGACATTTGTCTAATAGGCATGGTTAGAATCCTCTGTTTAGTCTAAAAAGTCCGCTATATTTACCTTTCTCTATGTACAATCTGAATCGATCCCGCTATTATGTGATCTACTACCGCTTCACTCCGAGTCACCGCTCTTAGGTGCTTTAAGGTTTGAGCGTAGTTAGTCTGAAAACTCTGCCTGCTTATATTTATAATATATTTACTGCTCATTTATTACAACCAGATAGTCTTTGTTATTATATTATTGTATATAGTCCTTGTTGCAATATTCTTTGTATATAATTGTATTCACTTTTATTACGTTACGGCTCTGGCGATACAGCTGTCCGGCTATTTAATGACCGGATCTGACGTCAGACGCCAGTCAGGACCCGTAGAAGCGGCTACCAGTCGCGAAACGGTCACCATCGTCCTTCGTCCAAGCACCTCCCTCCCCCACCGCACGAATTCCTAGATGTATATTTGGAATCGCAAATAAATCAGAAGATTTCTAATGGTGCGGGCCACTGTCTAATGGTGCGGGCCACTGTCTTTTTCCTCTATTGAAGATGACTATATATGGGTTTCACTTTATTTTTGAATTGCTGAAATAAATGAGATTTTTGATGATATTTTAATTATTGAGATGCAGCTGTATATCAAAAATAAATAACGAACGATGATCATACCAATTCCATGACAAGCTTGAACATGGGACGGCTTCTTAACACAAAGAAGACAAAAGATACTGACTACTGCTAGGTATACGTCAAGTATCTGGAAATTGCACCCAAGGATGCACAGTTCTATTCCTGATATCTTGGCTGGTTTCGATGCTGCACAAAGAAGCAGTGTGTTTCAGGTGTGCATTAAAATACATCCACAGGTGTGTCTTTGATTAACTCAGATGTTGCTAATAAACCTATCAGAAGCTTCCAAACACATGACATCATCATATAGGCTGTCCCAAATTGTTTAAAGGCAAAGTAATCTTAGTGTATGTAAACTTGTGACATTGTCGAAAGTAGTAAAAGTGTCTTAAAATATTCTCTCTCTCTCATTATTTTGGTATTTAACAAATATAAATAATTATGGTTCATCCTAATTGTCCTTAAACAGAAAAGGTTGTGTCTTTCTATATAGTGAATGGAAATTTATGCTTTGGACTATATCAAAGTTTTAAAAATATTTTCCATATTTTTCACTCCATTAAAAATAATAATCTTGGAAACTCAAATTAAAGTGTTAATACTTTACATTTTTGCAATTTTTCTTTTGATTGCACCTTCCTTTTAAATTTACATATACCGGTTATTAGCCGTTCAGCACTCCCCTGTCTGTGCTGCTTGGTGCAACTCTCCATCCCGTTGCAAAGTAATCCAGGAAAATGAGATCCAAGGCACCGGATTTCCTTCTTACAAAACTTTATTGATCCCAGAGAAATAAGAACAACGTTTCGCCCCTTCACAATGTGCACGGGACGCTGTGCAGCAGTGGCTTCTGATATCTAGTAATGTCATGTCAACGTCCGGGAACCGGAACTGGATGTTCACTCATCATCATGGAGGCAGGATCCAGTCTCCCTGAGTGACCGGGCTATTGGTGGAGTTTTACCATATGTCACCGCCCAGCATGGCGGCGCTCTCTCCTTCACTGATTTCATTTACAGAGCGCCACAATGTTGGGCTGGAGCTCTACCAACAGCCCAGTCACTCAGGAAGATCGGACTCCGTCTCGGTGATGCCGGGTCAACATACAATACAAGGAGTTGACGTGACATCACCGGACATCAGAGGCCACTGAAGCCAAGGGTCACATGTTGGGGACTGTGCGGACATACTGACATGTCACTCTCCACAAGTAGAAACCTTACCCCTTTGATCTTAGATTACTTCTGATACACTTTTCAGTATTCATTAGAACTGTTACTTAAATGAAAGGGAAAAACATTAAAATGAAGGTAAGAAGAATCAGAGTCATCGGTTCTAGACCGCGACGTTGGTCACTTCCACTTCCAACAAATTCCAGGTTATTAAATGTAAGTTCTGGGATGTATTGTTGTATCCAGCTCTGGTAGGCTGGGATGAGTGTGTAGACCCCGGGGCGGTAGGGCAGAGCACAGCCTTTACCCCAGCTGACGATGCCGGCCTGGTACCAGACACCCTGTACTTTACACACCAGAGGTCCTCCCGAGTCTCCCTGGATGGAAAGAAAGCAGAATCCGTGATCAATTAAATGGTCGACATGATGAGATGAGTGACTTCAAAACAATATATATGGAAATATAGATGAATAAATCGCTGTACCTGGCACGAATCCTGTGTTCCATAATTGTACCCGGAGCAAATCATATCATTCTGGATGATAGTGGTGCTTGCATCCACACCAGAGTTTACGTGGTACATGGCATCACATGTTTGGGAGTCAATCAGTGGCGTCATCACCTCTTGTAGAGTCTCGGGATACGGTAGATTCACTGAGGTGTTAAACAAGACATTGTGAGACTTCACATCCAGACAAGACACATGATTATTGACCATTATAAGATGGAAATCCAACCATTTTTCAACCCTCTTTGGTATTTATGGAAAGAAGAACCTTCTGTCATATGATGATGCCACATTGCTATTTGAGAAATCGGTTATTATTGGAGAATTCACATTTTTTGTAGTGCTCAGGATCCTCCGTAGCTCTGGAAGTCATGTCCTGTCCTACATTAGATAAACCATTGATGTGAATGTACAATGTGCAATGCTCACATTCTCCTATGGGGGCACTGCAGGTAGACGTAACTCCTACTGTCAGGTTGATACATTGTACAAGGGTTTCAGCCACATTTTCTACGCTCTGAGATTGTCGTCCATCATAGATTATGCTTTACTTTTGCTGACTGACCATTGAGTTCAGATGATGTGAAGCTTTTTACCTAATTACACTGCGTTCCAAATTATTAATATGTTAAAATATTGGGATAACACTGGAGCTGGCTATATTTGGGATAGCTAGGGATTAGCTTTTTAAGGCCCTTGTAGGTCCTTGAAGGGTCCTGGGTAATGGCCTGTCCAATATTACTGTTCTGGGAACTCTAAATTATTTACAATTATAGGACTCAGCGCAACTATTGTTGGTCACCATAAGTTAATAAAACACTAAGATTAATAAATATAAAAACAATCTTAATGATAAAATTCCATATACAAATTTTCACATGTTAGAGCTGAAATAAAACATAAGTTAAAATAGGGAACGGTGCTTGTTCCCGCCGGCTCTCCTCACCGCTATGTCGGATGGCGATGCTTCCAGGTTACGGCCGCGTCATCGGTCACGTGACCGACCACGTCATGGGTCACCTGATGGGCCATGTCACTCAGGAGAAGTCACTGTAGTTGCATGCGGTGGGAGGGGAGAGTCAATTCGATGCGTTTCAAAGGGTACGACCATCCTCAAGAATCCGACATAGCGGTGAGGAGAGCCGGCGGGAACAAGCATCTAACCCCTTGAGGGCACTCAACCAGTATTAGTACATCACCAGCACTCCTGCACCCTGGTACAGCCTGACAGACATATCATGCCACCATTACAAAGCAGCCCTCAGTGTCAAAACACAGCATTAAGCCAGCATGGTCTATACACCAATATAAAGGCCAGCCCCATCAAGGAGGAAGCTACAATCAAGCTAGCCACGTCAAGTCAACCTATTCATCCTCGAAGGTAAAAAGGAAACTTGATCCCGGGTTGTCAGAATCCCTGCAAACCTTTGCAACAAGTAGATTCAAGCCGGAAAACAACACCCAGGAAGAGCTGTGGATATTACCAACTCTTCACCCCCCCCCTTTTATACCCCATAGAGAGCGATTTATCAACATTCATCCCCTTTTTTAATTTTTTTATTTTATTTCAACTCTGTAAAAATTTGTATATGGAATTTTATCATTAAAATTGTTTTTACATTTATTAATCTTAGTGTTTTATTAAGTTATGGTGACCAACAATAGTTGCGCTGAGTCCTATAATTGTAAATATAAAATGTTAGTTTTCCCTATATCCTCCTGGATGTTTTGTGTCTCAGGGTCTTTGGATCACTGAAATCAATCTCAGACACCTGGGATAATTAGTTGCTGATCCCAATTAAAGGAAAACTATTTAAGAAGCACGTTCCACATTATTACGCAATCACCGGTTTAAGCTATTTGGGAAAATAAAAGGCTGTAAGAAGTAGACTGCCCCCCAGGGCAGGATCTACCAGCCATCCCCTACCTGCTCGACCACAGGGTGAAAGAATCCGTATAAGGACAGTAAGCGAGATCAGGGTACACCCTCAGGTGAGTACGGGAGATGTCCCTTTCTCCATTCCTTACCGACAGAGCCCACCATTTTTATTGTGTCCCTGGTGTTCCCTTGTGTATTGTTTAGTGCTCCGGTCACCCATTGGTCACGTTGTGTATTTGGACACATGCCAGTCCATACGTGACAGCAACCCTGGATGGTGCAGGTGGATGGAGTAGTGGAATGTTGGTAGATGGCCACCATGTCCCAACAAAACGACAATGTCGGCAGGGAGGTGGCGCAATCATGTGTAAAGAGCTGGTAAACTTCTCTAGGGTCTCTGAAGGTGTGAAAAAGACATTGGTAGAGTATATATAGTTTCTGGCTGATAATTTTCTTCCATGGTACAAAAAGACGAACCAAACCATCCATAGCAAAATCATCTTCATGCTGCAAAAAAGATTTCTGAGTCATTGGCTAAATGACGGCTCCTACGTTACATGTAACTTGGCTCAGTGGCGGAACTTGAGCCTGGTGGGCCCTGTAATAGCAGTAATACTTTTGCTCTTCAAGTTGCTGGTGAGGAGCGGGGGGGAGTGGAGGGGGGTGCTAGCAGTTCTAGGTGAGGAGCTGGGGGTGGGGGGAGTGCTAGCAGTTGTAGGAATTCGAAGTCCTATGCTAAGAACCCAATGCATGCATACACCTTTCACACCATGAGTAGAAATATGAGCGTTGAAGCACTGAGAGACCTGTTTTAGGCTGTGATTCAATGTTCCTAGCTGAGAGGAGGAGTAGAGCAGAGTGTAGAGCAAACAGGGAGAGAGGAGAAGGGAGTTTGGTCCGGGGAAGGGAGATACAAGGAGCTCTCCCCTGAAGACCACACTGCAACAGGGCTGCTCAGACATTTCAGATCCTGAGGGCAAAGGCTGTTGATCGGTGAATTCCAGATCCACTGGTCAATCGTGTGTACTCCAGAAGCAAAGTGATATATAGAGCTAAATTGCTGAGGCTGCTTACAAGGCTTGCGGCACCTGCTTTGGCTGGAAGGGATCCACACAGAGGGTGAGAGAAAAGCAGAGAGTACAGGACATTTCACAGACCCCTGGACCTCCATAAACCCATAGAAGACAGCAGGAAAGCAAATCCTCTCACTTAGCAGAGCGGACTCCAACTCCTATCAGACTGGCTGAACTGCATGCCTGCGTTTCTATGTGTTATGGATGTACTAAACCAGATACAGTAAAGGTAAAGGACTCAAAAGACTGCCTGCGATGCACTACTATCTGCTGTATCCTCACATCACTCCTCTGCACCACAACTCTTACCATCTAATCTCATTTTTCAAGGGCCTGCCCCATGCTGGAGGGGGAATTTCATCACACTGCCCTAATAACTAACCCTTGAGACTCTACATGAAGTGCCGTTCATCTAGTGGCCGAACAACTTCAGCTGGTGTCACAAACTCTTTATTTTCTTTTTTTATTTTCTCTATTTTTACTTTTCCCCTATTCAATGTAAGCCAGGGCTACAGCACTGGGTCAGCCACTGTGTTCCAGACCACTGGCCCAGCTGCTGAGTACCCCAGCCATTTGTGCCCGACACATGCCCACATTATATCACATATGGCAACCCCATGAGGAAGTTTCATATATTAGAAGAATAAGTTGGAGACTCTCAACTACGGCCGATGATCTTGTTCTTGTAGCATTTCCAATGATCACATATTGCTACTATCACAAAACTGAGAAGCAAAGCAACATGAAGGAGGACTTACCGCTGGATTGGATGCTTCCCCAGCCGGTTACCCAACAATCCAGTCCAGAAGGGAAGGTGACGGAGGACGACGGTAAACAGATCGGCATAATATACTTGGTGTAGGGGACGGAGCTAGTCAGCTTAATCAGGGCGATGTCTCCTGGACCCTCTATCCCATGAAATGCGGGGTGCACTATAATACTCTCTACCGAGGCATAATACTCATGGCCGTCTGGTATCGACAGTCGATATTCACCCAGATAAACACTATAATAGTATGGGATGGTGGAGCTGTGAAAATAGGAAACATAAAAAGAGTCAAAGTGACATTACCTGGTGTTTTCAGGAAATAATAAACATTAACCCATAGGACTTACCTTTCAAAACAATGGGCAGCACACAGGACCCATTGGTTGGTGATCAGGGACCCACCACAGATATGAGATCCATAGTACTGGAGGCTGATCTGCCACGGCCATTCTCCATCCATAGCATCCGTGCCCCCCACAATCCGGTCATAGACCATCGGGGACCCACAAACGGAGCTGTTGTTTGGGAATATCGTGTCATTTGTTTGCTGTTGGATGGTTATAGGTGAAAAAGCGATCACTGAAAAAACATAAATCACAGAACATCTAGATTTACAGAAGATTCTTTTCATTTTGGCAAATATTAAGAAATCACAGATTAATCTGATTTTCCTCAACAATCTATAGCAGAGATGGGCGAACCCGAACTGTAAAATACTTCTGGGGCCACTCACTAACTTCTGGGGACATTCACTGTACTGCCGAGAACCACTTCAGTTCTTGGCAGTGTTCGCGGTGATGCTATGATGCGCCATTTTCAGGGGTAGCTGTGGGATTCTCAGCATGGTAAGGCCCAAGCGTTCTGGGCCCCCACACTGAAAACCACAGTCCGCAGCCACCCCTGAAAATGGCGCCTTCGTCGTAGTGACATTTCCAGGCACTTTACCCGGCACTTTCAGCAGCCCTGGTGAGGGCGGCACACTGGGTAATAATGGGCTTAATACCAGCTTTGTATTGTCAGCTAGTACTAAACCCGAAATTCATGATGTCAAGCCAAATTAGACCTGGCCACCATGAATTTCTAGTAAGCAGTAAAAAGAAGCACAACACAGAGAAAAAAATCTTTTTATTAGCAATAAAACACAAAACACATTTAGAGACTCCATCTTTAATTACAAGAAAAAAAAACAGCACCCGGAGCCAAGCCATAAGTGAGCAAGAGAACACTCAGTAAGCTGTGGGGAGATGGACAAGATTTGAGTCAAGATTAAAGACGAGACATAAAAAGGTTCAAATGGGTCTTATTGTTTAGATAAGATGACTCTCCCGTGAGTGTGTGTGCTCACCTGGTTAGGTTGTGATGACCCATAACCAGTATATTCGCATAGACAGCTGCTGTTGGATCTGCACTTCCATGTGCACAGTGGTGTTGTATCCAGAAATTCAAAGAGAGTTTAGTGCCTTTATGATCTGCGCTGCTGTCGGGATGAAAAGACAAGGTAGGCAAGGCTACTTCAATGCTCCTTTATTTCCTACGCGTTTCATCCCGTACCATCCCGAAACGCATAGGAAATAATGGAGCATTTGAAGGAACCTTGCCTCCCTTGTCTTTTCATCCCGACGGCAGCGCGGATCATAAAAGCACTAAACTCTCTTTGGATTTCAAGATTTGAGTCAGTCAAGAGTCTGCCATCCAAGAAAGAGCTATGCAGTGGTGAGAGTGTTGCACCCTGCCATTACAGGTAGCCACAGTACCACCTAAAACATGGATGGAGTTCCATAGTGGGTACCCAAACACATACAACACCTTCCACCCCAGACCTGTAGGGGGAGCCCCACTTGCTGCCTTTAAGCAAGATCCCCTATAAATACCGGTACTGGGGGCGGAGTTAGTTAGTTAGTGCAGTCGCTAGGAGAACTGTGAAGACGTCCTGGTGTGTCAGAGCCGTGCTAGGCCCAAGCCAGTTGACAACTGAGCAATTATCAGCCTAGCCAGTGCAGGGGCCTAAGAGTGAGGTCGAAGGCAAGGCATAAAGTAACAGAGAAACAGCAGACTGGGGGCAGAGGAGCCATACCGGTTCACCCCAGAAAGCCACCCGGGCATCGGTGTCTGAGTCTGCAGGAGAGCATCTAGCCCAGCAGAAACACCAGTTCGACGAGGAGACTCCAGTCTCCCGAGCATCTATGTAGCAACCATGAAGGGAGCCAGGCACCGCAGGAGAGGACATAGTGGTAGTCCACACGAAGGTTTCCCACTACAACACACAGGTGATAGAAGAGCAGAGGAGGCCAGGCCAAGTTTCACACAGGTCAGGGGCTTCACTAAAGGAAGAGACAAGGAGGCCTTATCCATCACTCACTGTGGAGATCCAGAAGTGTTTCCCAACCCCTGGAGAGTACCCTGGACATTACCTGCAATTCCACCAGTAAAGGTACAGAAACAACTTACGGTGTGTGTGTCGATTCCTCAGTCCCTGACCCTGTCCGCTACATAGACTGCCACGGCTGCCCGACAGCATAGCCAACTCCCTGCTTCCATCCCTGACACCTCACTACAACCCCGGGGACCCTGCTCCGCCTGTGGGGAGCTATGCCTCCCGGCTGCCCGTCCATCATCCCACAGGCCCACAGCAGCGCTGGTGCATTCACCAGAGACCACAGGTGGCATCATGAGACATTTATTCTTTTAATCCCTTTTTATTTTTCCAAAATTTTCAGTTGACCACCAGGGCTACGGGTCCGGGCGGGCCACCAGTGACATCTCTCTAATTCCACACCCGGGTTTCGAGTTCCCATAGACCCCTGGGTGAATCAAGAGCTCAGAGCTTAAGAAGGCGCCCAGTAATAGTGTTGTGTGGGAAGCTGAGGGAGCACAAAGCAGCAAGATACAAGTAATAAATGTGTCGGTGTCTGAACCTCAGATGTTAGAAAGCTGGAGAAGGTTTTCTGAGTCGAACTGAGAGAAGGGGCAGTGAGTCCAGCGAGATGGTAAGGCATGGGGGACCCAGAAGAAGATAGGGTGCTGTCCGTCTGATGCACAAAGGGAGGAAAGGGCTGTGTTGAGTGTCCTCCTGCAAGGAATCACTGTCCAGGGTGGTATATGTATGTAAAGGGAGTCTAAATCATTTGACTAGCAAAGAAATAACCATAAGTACATGCCATCGTCAGTATCGGTTAAGATTGTGCCTCTGTGTTACACAGAAGATCAGAAGTGTACTGCCTGCTGTACAATGTTCATTCAAGCAGTTTACAGTAAAGGTTGCCTTGTTTTTACCAACTTCTCTGTCTTCCCTCCCTGGCAAACTTGGAGACTGGGTGAAGAAAGTGACCGAACTGGTCTGAAAGCACTAACAGTAATATGATTAGCGCCCAAACACCAGGGACTCATGGATTAACGTAGCGTGCCGTGTGGACCAATCACAGCACTTGCCTATGGCAACGACCACCCATGCTTCACATTTTTCTACTGGTACGTCCAAAATATATTTTTAAATTTAGTTAAAAATGAAGCAAAATGGAGAATTGCACAACTCAGCCGTCCGTCTGTCGAATGTAAGGCTCCAGACGTTTGGAGATAAATTTCATCTTTTTGTAATTTAAGAAGATGTTTAAAAATATATTTGATCAAATTTCAATATAAAAAGTTTAGTAGAAATTTTTAATTCCTTAATTTTCTAAAATTCCAAAGTTTTCTATTTGATTTACAAACAGACACTTTTTGTAGTGACACCCCTGCACGACATTTCCTAGAGAACATGACATATCTCTGCTGAGCAAATAATTACTAATTAATCAATTGTAATTACCGTAGTAATTTACTCAATTGGATTTTTCAGCACAACCAGAAAAAAATCGAAAGAATAAATCCTTATAACATAATTATTATACAGACAGTCTGCATTATGGGAACATGGTCTATCATCTCCTTACCAGGCCATGCCGTTGCCCCAATAATTGTATTGCAGTCTACGGGGGGTGGAGGTATGTTCCCAAGGTCAGTGAAGGTCACACTCGGCACGTAGCTCTGGATCCATGATGTATAGGCTGAGACCAGGGTGTAGACTCCGGGGCGATATGGATCAGCACAGCCTTCTCCCCAACTTACAACACCTGCTTGGTACCAGACATCTTGGACTTTACACACGAGAGGTCCTCCGGAGTCTCCCTGGAAGACATCAACGACTCTACAGGAATTTCCACCAACAGATCAACATTTTTCTTACACAAATTAATCAGTTTATGACTTAGTAGAAATTATGACAATAGTAAGACTAGCTGTAGAACCCGGCCTTGCCCGGGCTACAATAATAAAGGGGGAGTAATAAATGGAGCAAGGCTAACCGGAGGGTAACCGGATGGGGCAGAGCCATATGCATCCATAGGGGTGAGGTTATGAAGAGGCATTGCCCTGGTTCCAAAATAAATGGGGCGGGACTAACAGGAGGGGGCTGTGCAATATGCATCTGATGCATTATGAAGGGGCAGGGCTAAGTAGAGGGGCGGAGCCATATGAATATGGTGCGTTTTGCAGGAATGGGGGCTAACTGGAGGGGGTGGAGCTATTTGGATGGGTAGAGCTATAAAGTGGGTGGAGCTAACCGGAGGGGCATCCAGGTAGACCAGCGCATTATCAAAAGGTGGGGCTCCCGGAAGGGCAGGGCTATGTTGATGGGCAGAGTTATGAAGTGGGCAGGCTATCTGGAGGGGGAGGAGCTATGATACATACATACATATACTCAGATTTATAAATCAAATGTTCATTTTACAAAATCCTAATCTGGAGTCCAAAGGAAAGTGAAAAATATGTTATGTGAAGGTGACCACCTCCATTGCTCTCCAACCGATATCTACACTTCATAATAATGCCCTAAACAGATACTTGGAGGAGAAAATTCTAGAATCATCTGCACCAGAAAACTGAAGATACAGAGCCCAATTCATTGTTTGTGTTTTTTTTTTTAGAGATTATCCTCAAGATATTAAATTGCTTTAATTAGTTAGACAGTATGAAAATAAGCAAGTTTGCGCTTGACTTGATTTTTCTAACTGCTGACATTCTTCTATTCTGAATGCTTTTATCTTCCAAAGTGTATAGCTGGTGCTCATAGAGCTTGGTCTCCGTGTAGCAGTTACATTCTTCGAAAAAGGGTTAATTCCTAGTATCCCAGCAACTTCTCTTAAGCCAATTAATTTCTCTAAAGCAGTAATCTGCTCATCTTCTTCACCTTCCCTCCCAGCTTCTGACAAGCTGCTTTTAAGATCTTGCAAAATCACCACCCCCCAGCATCGAATGTTTCCAGAGCAGTTCTCCTAATCATGGCTCTCACTTTCTGGAACTGTGTGCTTGTTCACATGCCCTGTTATCTCTCTGTATAAATAAAGTGATAACAGTGTAAATTCCAGAACAAACTACTGGTAGCTGATTGTCTTATAGCAGAACTTATACTGAACTTTATAGCTCTACTAACGCTACAGCTTTGCTACTCAACAGTACTGTCACTCAAAGAGGAAGTGAAGAGACTATAAGGAGACGGTAGAGCTCTGAGCTGCTCAAGAGATAACTTGGATATGCCATTAAGTCTCTTTTCTGCCTGTTATCATTTGTTGATGTTTTCTCCACCAAATTCTTCAAAATGAGTTCAAGAATTTGTGTCCAAATGCCCTTTATTTGTCTCTTAGTTTTTTAGTACCTTTTTTGAAGCAAAAAATTGCACATTTGATTAAACAAAGGCACATGAAACTCCAACATTTGTGCAAACAAATTCTGGCATACATAAAAAATAACTGTTAAGGCTTCGTCACACCTGGCGACGGGGCTGGGGATGTCGGCGGCCACTGGTGGGTGCGTGCACGTTTTTGGCGCCCCGCCAGCGTCGCTGTTCCCCGTTTACACGGGGCGACATCTCCTGGCCCCCGCCGACGAGCTGTCAGGCGGCATCGCCGTCGGGGTGTCTGAAAACCCCAGCGGCGATGCAGGACAATTGGCGCCTATGGCTCCCATCGCCTGACAGGTCGCCGGCGCACGGTTACATGGGGCGATGTGTGCACATCGCCCCATATCGGTTGCCTGTTTTCAGAGCACTGCTCTGAAACCAGGCGACCGGCCGGCACCAGCAACATCGCCCCTTTACATGAGACGACGTAGGGGCGCCCCCACGTCGCCTCTGTAATGGGCGGCGATGTTGCCCCATGTGACAGAGGCTTTAGGGTGGGGAGAGGGACTGGAGTACAGCTGCAGAAAAAATTGGTGCAACTCTTTGAAAAGTTGACCATAAACATCTGTGTTCCAAAAAACAAGACCACAATGATAAATAGATAATAAAATTGATGAGCAAGAAGAAAATCGACTAAAACACTGACTCAACTGAAAAGAAGAATTTGGCATTGTAAAGACACAGGGGTCAGTGGGTGCTCTCCTCTGTGGAGACACGGGGGTCAGTGGACGCTCTCCTCTGTGGAGACACGGGGGTCAGTGGTTGCTCTCCTCTGTGGAGACACGGGGGTCAGTGGACGCTCTCCTCTGTGGAGACACGGGAGTCAGTGGGCACTCTCCTCTGTGGAGACACGGGAGTCAGTGGGTGCTCTCCTCTGTGGAGACACGGGAGTCAGTGGGTGCTCTCCTCTGTGGAGACACGGGGGTCAGTGGACGCTCTCCTCTGTGGAGACACGGGGGTCAGTGGTTGCTCTCCTCTGTGGAGACACGGGGGTCAGTGGACGCTCTCCTCTGTGGAGACACGGGAGTCAGTGGGCACTCTCCTCTGTGGAGACACGGGAGTCAGTGGGTGCTCTCCTCTGTGGAGACACGGGGGTCAGTGGGTGCTCTCCTCTGTGGAGACACGGGGGTCAGTGGGTGCTCTCCTCTGTGGAGACACGGGGGTCAGTGGACGCTCTCCTCTGTGGAGACACGGGAGTCAGTGGGTGATCTCCTCTGTGGAGACACGGGGGTCAGTGGGTGCTCTCCTCTGTGGAGACCCGGGGGTCAGTGGGTGCTCTCTGTGGAGATACGGGGGTCAGTGGGGGCTCTCCTCTGTGGAGACACGGGGGTCAGTGGGCACTCTCCTCTGTGGAGATACGGGAGTCAGTGGGTGCTCTCCTCTGTGGAGACACGGGGGTCAGTGGGTGCTCTCCTCTGTGGAGACACGGGGGTCAGTGGGGGCTCTCCTCTGTGGAGACACGGGGGTCAGTGGGGGCTCTCCTCTGTGGAGACACGGGGGTCAGTGGGCGCTCTCCTCTGTAGAGACACGGGGGTCAGTGGGTGCTCTCTCTGTGGAGACACGGGAGTCAGTGGGTGCTCTCCTCTGTGGAGACACGGGGGTCAGTGGGTGCTCTCCTCTGTGGAGACACGGGGGTAAGTGGGGGCTCTCTTCTGTGGAGACACGGGGGTCAGTGGGTGCTCTCCTCTGTGGAGACACGGGGGTCAGTGGGGGCTCTCCTCTGTGGAGACACGGGAGTCAGTGGGTGCTCTCCTCTGTGGAGACACGGTGGTCAGTGGGGGCTCTCCTCTGTGGAGACACGGGGGTCTGTGGATGCTCTCCTCTGTGGAGACACGGGGGTCAGTGGGGGCTCTCCGCTGTGGAGACCTGGGGGTCAGTGGGTGCTCTCCTCTGTGGAGACACGGGGGTCAGTGGGTGCTCTCCTCTGTGGAGACACGGGGGTCAGTGGGTGCTCTCCTCTGTGGAGACATGGGGGTCAGTGGGTGTTCTCCTCTGTGGAGACACGGGGGTCAGTGGGTGCTCTCCTCTGTGGAGACACGGGGGTCAGTGGGTGCTCTCCTCTCTAGAGACATGGGGGTCAGTGGGGGCTCTCTGTGGAGACACGGGGGTCAGTGGGTGCTCTCCTGTGTAGAGACACGGGGGTCAGTGGGGGCACTCCTCTGTGGAGACACGGGGGTCAGCGGGTGATCTCCTCTGTGGAGACACGGGGGTCAATGGGCGCTCTCCTCTGTGGAGACACGGGGGTCAGTGGGGGCTCTCCTGTGTAGAGACACGGGGGTCAGTGGGGGCACACCTCTGTGGAGACACAGGGGACAGTGGGTGATCTCCTCTGTGGAAACACGGGGGTCAGTGGGCGCTCTCCTCTGTGGAGACACGGGGGTCAGTGGGCGCTCTTGACTCACCGTAGCCGGGGGGTACACGTAGCGGGCGTTGTTTCTCCTCCAGTCACGGAACCGCGCCTGCGGTGGTGTAGGCCCGGTGGTCCAGATCAATAGGGGAATGGCGGAACAGTGGGGTGATTTGTCTTCGTGACGCCACCTGCGGGTGTTCTGGTAACTTTACCAGCGCTGTTCGGGTCTCCGGGGGATGGTACACAGCGAGATGGAACGCTCCCCACAGGATGAGCGGGAATCCCCGGAGCCGGGAGCTGCGCAAGATGTTGTGAGGCAGCTGCGGGACGCTGCGCGCTGAACCCTGGAGTAATGCACAACCACACAAAGTCTCTTTTAGGTACCTTTACTGGATGGTAGTCAGGTACACTCGGACCGGGATAGTGAAGTTGGCACTTATGGAGTTTCACAGCAAGCAGTGTTAGGCTTCCTTTCTCTACTTCTGGTGCTAAGGTCGGGTGGACGTGGAATCCAGCCGGACCGGGCAGGGTGTTCAATGGAACTTGCTTCACCTGGTTAGCAGCACTGAGGGCACTGTAAAAGGGTCTGAGCAGGATCAGTACTCTTCCCTGGGCTCTCGTGGGTAGGTGCATCAGGTGGAACAGGTGGCTAAACCTCCTGTTGGATGTGCTGGTTCTCTGTGAGGGCTTTGTAGCTTCCACAGCTTCGGTTCCAGTAACCGGTGATTAAGGAAAGAGTCGGATTAACTCTGTGTTCCTGAGAGGTGATCTCCTTCTTCCTATTATCCCAGTTGCAGGGATCTCCACTGGCTAACAGGCTAGCAGGGCCTAGTGTGTTCCTCATAGGGTGGAGGTTTCACACAGGCAGGCAGCTCTTGTAGCGTCTACCACACTCTGAAGTTTCTCCCTCCAAGACTCTTTTTATAGGGGGAACTGGTTAGAAGTCACCAGTGTTAGCTCCCCCTAGAGGCTCGGGGTGAAACCAGGTGTTCTAAGTGTTGTTTGTGTTTGTGGGTTTTGCTGTGCTGTTACTTACTCCATTTGTACCTAAGGATTTCTGTGGTGCCCAACAGGTGCCAGGGTGCCACATTCCCCCTTAGTTAAACTCAGTTCTCCCGGCTGAGCAAAAAGGTTCTTTTTACAACTTAACACTAAGCATTTATAACATTCAATTTACAAAGTCTTAAAGAAAACACAAAAATCACTGAAAAGGAAGTGAAAAATGTGGAAAAGGTGAAAAGCAGTCCGTACGGCACTAGTCCATCTGCCGCAGGCTGGAAAAAGGTAAAGTTAGTGGTCACACAAGTCCTGTGACAATTGTTCAAAGTTTATGGAAAGGGAAAAAGGTAAAGTCCAGGGATACATGGTAAACTTTATACATTCCCTACAGGTGTCTCTGCTTGGGAGGCCGGTACTAACCTTCTATACCTTACCAGGCACTTTCTGTCCCCAACTTAGTATACTTGGGACATAGCCCAGTTCCTCCACCCTTCTGTACACTACTTTTTACAGGTTTTGAAAAAACAGTATTATATACAAACACTTACAGGTTACATGTTCCACTACATTTTAAACCCATTCTCCAAGTTTATGTGGGGGTTGACCTAATGTACTACGTGTGGATCTGCGTAGTGTGGGTGTTTCCAAAGCTGTTTGTGTAGTGTACGAAGTGGTTGGTAATTCTCTATGTCTGCTTGGTGTGAGACCATAGTAAGTGCGGAGTCTATCAACTGGACTGACCTCTGTAGGTAGTTGATTAGGAATGGCTTCTCTTACTGTGGGACTAGCAGGCTGACCGATTACAGGAATCTCAGGTTCCATGATAACAGGCTGCAATTCTTGCACTTGAACTTCTTCTTGTTGGACTTGTGGAATTGGATTTGGCTTTGGCTGATCTTCTGTAGGCTGGTAGAAGTGCATAACTGGTATGAGGAATGCATCACCTATTTGTGGCCAATCAGCTGGTAAGTATCCAATTTCTGTAAGGACTAGATTTTCTTTTGTTTCTTCATCTTGAGTTACAGTAGGGTAACTGGTTGCTTGTGGGATTAACTGTGGCGGACATTTCTTCAAATGATCCCTTGAGACAGTCGCAATAGTATTCCCATTGTCTTTACTAATAACACAAGTTTTTGAGTTATCAAAGTGTGACGGCATAACGGTGTAGGGTACGGATTCCCAACTGTTATCCAATTTGTTAGTTTTTCGCTTTCTTTTCAGCACTACATCACCTATAGCTAAGGGTTCAGCTGAGGCGTGCTTGTTGAAGTCTTTTTCTTGTTTGGTCCTACTGATTTCAAGGTTCCTTTCAACACTCTCTTGTACCTTCCTGTACTTTTCTTGGCGTTGACTGACCCAGTCTTCGTCAGAAGAATCTTCTGTGGGTTCAATGGTTCCCATCTGCAAATCAATAGGCAGTTTACCTGGTCTTGCTCTCATCAAGTAAGCAGGTGTGTAATTTGTCGAACTGACAGGTATGTGGTTGTAGATGTCCACGAGATCTGGAAGTTTCTCTGGCCATTGATTTCTCTCTTCAACTGGTAAGGTCTTGAGCATGTCAATGACTATGTGGTTCATCTTCTCACATAAACCGTTCGTTTGAGGATGATAAGGTGTTGTGCGGATTTTCTTACACCCATACAGCCCTAAGAATTCTTGGAACAGAGCTGATTCGAAGGCTGGCCCTTGGTCAGTTAAGACTTGGTCTGGATACCCATGGGGGCGACAGAAGTAACTCTGGAACGCTTTTGCTGCTACCTCCGCAGTTAAATCCTTAACTGGAACGACTACCAGGAATCTTGAGTAGTGATCGACGATGGTGAGAGCGTAGGTGTACCCGGTTCGACTTGGGGTAAGCTTCACATGGTCGAGAGCAACTATTTCAAGAGGTTTGGTGGTAACGATTGGTTGCAACGGAGCTTTCTGAGTTAAGTGGTCTTTCCTTCGAAGGTGACATGGTCCACAGTTTTTTACACCATTTGTCAATGGAACCTCTCATACCGACCCAGTAGAACCGATCCTTCAGGAGTCTTTCCAGCTTCTTCCATCCAAAGTGTCCTGCATCATCATGGTATGCTTCAAGGATCATTTGGACTTCGGTTTTAGGAACTACAATCTGCCAGATGAGTTCATGGGTTCTTGGATTGAGGTATCTTCTGCATAGTTTACCTTGGTAGACGAACAACCTTCCTTTCTCCTTCCACAGGCGTTTAGCAGTTGGTGAGGCATCAGAGTCCATATTGGCGTGCTCTTGAGTGATGAGATCCCTTACCAGGCTGACATCTGGGTCGTTGGCTTGAGCCTCCTTCCAGTCGTGGTGAGGTAACGGGTTCACGGTCCTCTCTACACGTGTCTGGTTTCTCTGATGACATGTTGCTGTACCGGAACGGTGGAAAGCAGGTAGTTCAATCTCTTCTAGGTCGTCTATGTCTTCTCCCTCGTCAGGAAGATGAGGCATTCGGGACAGGGCATCAGCATTGCCGTTCTTGTGACCTGCCCGGTACTTTACAGTGAAGTCGTAGTTAGCGAGTCTTGCTACCCAACGCTGTTCTAGGGCTCCCAGCTTTGCAGTCTCTAAGTGTGTTAGAGGGTTGTTATCTGTGAAAGCTGTGAACGGGGCGGATGCCAGGTAATGCTTGAAACGCTCTGTGATCGCCCAGACCAGGGCCAGGAACTCCAGCTTGAAGGAGCTGTAGTTTTCCGGGTTCCTTTCGGTGGGACGGAGCTTTCTGCTTGCGTAGGCTATCACCTTCTCCTTGCCCTGCTGACGTTGAGATAGGACTGCTCCTAAACCTTCATTACTTGCGTCAGTGTACAACAGAAACGGTAGATTGTAGTCAGGGTAAGCCAGGATTTCTTCTCCAGTTAAAGCATCTTTTAACGTTTGAAAGGATTTGTCCTGTTCTGGGCCCCAGTGGAACGGGGGTCCCCTGATCTTGCCGTTTTTGGATTGACCTACTAAGAGATCTTGCATGGGGCCGGCTATCTTGGTATAGCCTTTGATGAATCTCCTGTAATACCCGACCAGTCCTAGGAATTGACGTACCTCCTTGTGGTTGATGGGTGCTGGCCAGTCCTTGATGACGGTTACTTTATCCGGATCCGGTGCTACGCCTTCGGCGCTGACCACATGTCCTAGGTATTGGACCTTGGGCTTCAGCAGGTGGCACTTGGACGGTTTCAGTTTCATCCCGTACTTGGACAGTGACTCGAACACTTCACTCAGGTGTTGGAGGTGATCTTCATAGGTCTGAGAGTAGACAATGACATCATCAAGGTATAACAAGACAGTCTCAAAGTTCTTATGGCCCAAACAACACTCCATAAGTCTCTGAAATGTTCCTGGGGCATTGCACAAACCGAATGGCATACTGTTGAACTCGCATAAGCCCATGGGAGTAGTGAAGGCTGTCTTCTCACGATCCTCCTCTGCAACGGCAACCTGCCAGTACCCACTAGTAAGATCTAATGTGGAGAAGTAATTGGCAGATTTGAGTGCAGCTAGTGACTCTTCTATGCGTGGTAACGGGTATGCATCTTTGTGTGTGACTTTGTTGATTTGCCTATAATCTACACACATCCTCATACTACCATCTTTCTTTTTAACCAGGACTAGTGGTGCGGCCCAGGGACTACAGCTATCCCTAATGACTCCTGCATTCTTCATGTCCTGAAGCATCTCTTTTGCTTTCTGGTAGTGTGTGGGTGGTATAGGCCTGTACCTTTCTTTGATAGGTGCATGGTTGTTTGTGGGGATATGATGTTGTACCCCTTTAATCCTCCCAAAGTCAAGTGGGTGTTTGCTGAACACTTGCTCATACTCCCGAACTACCCGGTATACTCCATTTTTCTGGTGAGAGGGTGTATTGTCAGTCCCTACACTGAGGTCTTGACACCATTTCTCTAACTGATCTTTGGAGTGAGGGGGTTCATCAGTGACTATTTGGTTTGAGGATTTTACATCAATCACAGCATCATCTTTTACTTGGTACAATTTAGCAACAGTTGCATATCTAGGTAGTCTGACTTCGTCATCACCATAATTCAATATGCGTACGGGGACTCTCCCCTTTCTTACATCGACTAACCCTCTGGCTGTCAAGAGCGTAGGACTACTGTCGGACATTACAGGTTCTACTACAGCTTGGTAGTCCTGCCCTCTGAGGCCTATGGCTGCTCGACACCAGATCATCATTTCACTTCTGGGTGGTACCACAATTGGAATGGGATCTGTGACCCTTACTCTGCCAATCTCACCATTTGACAAGGTTACCTGTTGTTGATACACCAGAGCTCTGATCTGCTTTTGGATAGCCCTCTTTTCTCTGGGTTTACCGGCTTCAGCACTCTGTTGGAGCAAAAAACAACACTTCATCGAGGCATTTGATCATGACATTGGTACCCAATATGACATATGGATCCTTGTGGTTAGGCTTATCCTGAACCACTAAGATACCCTGGTTTTTCAACTGCACCCTCCCCACCTTTACTGTAGCTTCCCACTGTCCCTCTATGGTAACCGGAATACCATTAGTGGCTTCAAGGTTCATCTCGGGATTTGGGGGTTCTAACTTAACATCGGGCCAGAACTGCTTGTAAAGGGTACTGGGGATGGATGTCACCTGGGATCCAGTGTCTATCAAGGCGGAGATAGCGATGCCATCGATGACGATTGGTAAGTATGGACAGTCTCCCACATACTTGTGTTCCCAGCTGGACGTAGGGCCTGCACAGTCTACTCCTGGGGTTGGCCCTTCTCGCCCAGGGGTCGCTCGTTTAAAGGACGGGATTGCAGGTTGCGTCCTCCTAAGTCGTTCTGCTGACTGTTGCGGCGTCTGTCAGGACTGCGGCGGTCTGCAGGTTTTCCTCGCGACGGCTGTGTCTTTCTCCTCATCCACGGGACGTCGTCAGGACTGTTGGCGAGTAGAATCTTGTCCGATGGCCTTGCATCTGTCTTGGGTCTTCTCCCAGCTTGTAGCTTGGCCACGTCCTTCATCAGCTGCTCGACATTAGCACACAGTTGATCAAACCGGTCAGGTGTCACAGTCTGTGCACTGGACTGAATCGCAGGGATTGGAGATGTTGCTGCCGGCACGGAAGGGGTGTCAGCGTACTGCTGCTGCTGCGGTGAAGCGGGATCAGGTACTTCAGCGAGTCGCTGTCCCCAGACTGTTAAGTCTCTCAAGGTATCAAACTCTGCGCCTGGGTTTTGTATGGACCACCAGCTTGCTTGCTTCCTATCCTCAGATAGTTTAAGGCCCACAATAAATTGTCCAATTAACGCTTTGTTCTCATCTCGAGCACTGTCAGGATCGACTTGTTTTAACAGTCTGTATGCTTCTTGCAAGCGCAGTGAATAATCAAGGACAGTTTCTTGTGCCCCTTGGTTACAACGATAGAATGACAGTCTTAATCCAGCTTCGGTATGGCACTCAAAGACCCGGGTTAATCTAGCGAATATCTGCTCCACAGATTCCTGAACTTCTACAGGCCAGCTGCGGCTCTGCAGTTCGGCTGCACCGGTTAACTGTCCCATAATAACTGAAGCTCTTTGCTTACCGGTCATCGGGTACATGTCCAGGGCTTGGCATATCTTCCTCTGGAAGTTTTCCAAGGTGCTGGGTACGCCGCTGTATTTGGGTAACCAGGTCGCACTAGGAACGTAGGGTAGAGACATCGGCATAATCGGAGCGGGTTGCGGTAGCATACCGCCGACTTGTTGCTGTCCATCAAGTTGTATATTTTGAGGTGCCGCTTGGTCTAGCGGGGGCACCGCGTGATCGGGAGCCGGGTTACTCATGGTCGCTCCCCCTTAGTTGAGCGTAGCCTTTCCCTCGGTTGCAAACGGAAGTGTCGGCCTCGCGGTGAGGAGTGAGGCACCACGGGAGTTTCCGGTTCCTGCTGCGTACAGGGGAAGTCGTCAGAGCATGGGGGCGGGGTCAATCTTCGCGCCCTCTGCACAGTCACGCCCCTTGTTTTCCCGCCTTTTCGCGCAGCAATGGCGGACCAAATGTACAGTTCGATATTTACAGTCAATAAATAGCACACAATACCCGAGATAACGGGCCTGCTCGTATCCTGTTCGTGACGCCAAATTCTGACTCACCGTAGCCGGGGGGTACACGTAGCGGGCGTTGTTTCTCCTCCAGTCACGGAACCGCGCCTGCGGTGGTGTAGGCCCGGTGGTCCAGATCAATAGGGGAATGGCGGAACAGTGGGGTGATTTGTCTTCGTGACGCCACCTGCGGGTGTTCTGGTAACTTTACCAGCGCTGTTCGGGTCTCCGGGGGATGGTACACAGCGAGATGGAACGCTCCCCACAGGATGAGCGGGAATCCCCGGAGCCGGGAGCTGCGCAAGATGTTGTGAGGCAGCTGCGGGACGCTGCGCGCTGAACCCTGGAGTAATGCACAACCACACAAAGTCTCTTTTAGGTACCTTTACTGGATGGTAGTCAGGTACACTCGGACCGGGATAGTGAAGTTGGCACTTATGGAGTTTCACAGCAAGCAGTGTTAGGCTTCCTTTCTCTACTTCTGGTGCTAAGGTCGGGTGGACGTGGAATCCAGCCGGACCGGGCAGGGTGTTCAATGGAACTTGCTTCACCTGGTTAGCAGCACTGAGGGCACTGTAAAAGGGTCTGAGCAGGATCAGTACTCTTCCCTGGGCTCTCGTGGGTAGGTGCATCAGGTGGAACAGGTGGCTAAACCTCCTGTTGGATGTGCTGGTTCTCTGTGAGGGCTTTGTAGCTTCCACAGCTTCGGTTCCAGTAACCGGTGATTAAGGAAAGAGTCGGATTAACTCTGTGTTCCTGAGAGGTGATCTCCTTCTTCCTATTATCCCAGTTGCAGGGATCTCCACTGGCTAACAGGCTAGCAGGGCCTAGTGTGTTCCTCATAGGGTGGAGGTTTCACACAGGCAGGCAGCTCTTGTAGCGTCTACCACACTCTGAAGTTTCTCCCTCCAAGACTCTTTTTATAGGGGGAACTGGTTAGAAGTCACCAGTGTTAGCTCCCCCTAGAGGCTCGGGGTGAAACCAGGTGTTCTAAGTGTTGTTTGTGTTTGTGGGTTTTGCTGTGCTGTTACTTACTCCATTTGTACCTAAGGATTTCTGTGGTGCCCAACAGGTGCCAGGGTGCCACACTCTCCTCTGTGGAGACACGGAGGTCAGTGGGCGCTCTCCTCTGTGGAGACACGGGGGTCAGTGGGTGCTCTCCTCTGTGGAGACACGGGGGTCAGTGGGTGCTCTCTGTGGAGAAACGGGGGTCAGTGGGGGCTCTCCTCTGTGGAGACACGGGGGTCAGTGGGTACTCTCCTCTGTGGAGACACGGGGGTCAGTGGGTGCTCTCCTCTGTGGAGACACGGGGGTCAGTGGGTGCTCTCCTCTGTGGAGACACGGGGGTCAGTGGGTGCTCTCCTCTGTGGAGACATGGGGGTCAGTGGGTGCTCTCCTCTGTGGAGACACGGGGGTCAGTGGGGGCTCTCCTCTGTGGAGACACGGGGGTCAGTGGGTGCTCTCCTCTCTGGAGACACGGGGTCAGTGGTCTCTCCTCTGTGGAGACACGGGGTCAGTGGGTGCTCTCCTCTGTGGAGACACGGGGGTCAGTGGGTGCTCTCCTCTGTGGAGACACGGGGGTCAGTGGGGTCTCCTCTGTGGAGACACGGGGGTCATGGGTGCTCTCCTCTGTGGAGACACGGGGGTCAGTGGGTGCTCTCCTCTGTGGAGACACGGGGTCAGTGGGGCTCTCCTCTGTGAGACACAGGGGTCAGTGGGTGCTCTCCTCTGTGGAGACACGGGGGTCAGTGGGTGCTCTCCTCTGTGGAGACACGGGGGTCAGTGGGTGTCTCCTCTGTGGAGACACGGGGGTCAGTGGGTGCTCTCCTCTGTGGAGACACGGGGTCAGTGGGTGCTCTCCTCTGTGGAGACACGGGGGTCAGTGGGTGCTCTCCTCTGTGGAGACACGGGGGTCAGTGGGGCTCTCCTCTGTGGAGACACGGGGGTCAGTGGGGGCTCTCCTCTGTGGAGACACGGGGGTCAGTGGGGCTCTCCTCTGTGGAGACACGGGGGTCAGTGGGTGCTCTCCTCTGTGGAGACACGGGGGTCAGTGGGTGCTCTCCTCTGTGGAGACACGGGGGTCAGTGGGTGCTCTCCTCTGTGGAGACACGGGGGTCAGTGGGTGCTCTCCTCTGTGGAGACACGGGGGTCAGTGGGTGCTCTCCTCTGTGGAGACACGGGGGTCAGTGGGTGCTCTCCTCTGTGGAGACACGGGGGTCAGTGGGGGCTCTCCTCTGTGGAGACACGGGGGTCAGTGGGTGCTTCTCCTCTGTGGAGACACGGGGGTCAGTGGGTGCTCTCCTCTGTGGAGACACGGGGTCAGTGGGTGCTCTCTCTCTGTGGAGACACGGGGGTCAGTGGGTGCTCTCCTCTGTGGAGACACGGGGGTCAGTGGGTGCTCTCCTCTGTGGAGACACGGGGGTCAGTGGGGTGCTCTCCTCTGTGGAGACACGGGGGTCAGTGGGGGCTCTCCTCTGTGGAGACACGGGGTCAGTGGTGCTCTCCTCTGTGGAGACACGGGGGTCAGTGGGTGCTCTCCTCTGTGGAGACACGGGGGTCAGTGGGTGCTCTCCTCTGTGGAGACACGGGGGTCAGTGGTGCTCTCCTCTGTGGAGACACGGGGGTCAGTGGGTGCTCTCCTCTGTGGAGACACGGGGGTCAGTGGGGGCTCTCCTCTGTGGAGACACGGGGGTCAGTGGGTGCTCTCCTCTGTGGAGACACGGGGTCAGTGGGTGCATCTCCTCTGTGGAGACACGGGGGTCAGTGGGTGCTCTCCTCTGTGGAGACACGTGGTCGATAGGAATGTGCTCTCTTTACGGCAGATGTTAAGCCTCTTGAAGACGGGATTTCCCTAGTGAGAGATCAGGTGGAGATGGTCGGGCTTTTGCTGAGACAATAGGAGGATACATGGAGCTCCAGCTACTGGCAGAACGAATGGATCTACACTGAGAAAGCGGTCGGTATCAGTGGCACTCCTTGGGGACTTCAAGATTGGTGGAATAAGACTGTGCTCTCATTGGCTAGATTTTAAGCCTCTTACATAATATCCCATGACAGAAGGGGAGAGGGTCGGGTAATTTACATAAAATTATATTATACAATTTACCAAGCTTGACTCCAAGTCTGAAGAAACATGGATTAGCAAACATGAGATAACAAGCAAAAGATTAAAACATCTGGTCAATTTAAGAAACCTAACCCTTGCCATACATTAAAAGAGTACATGTTGTCACAGACATAAACAAAGGCAGCCTTATATGGGGTTAAGGCAAGTTAATAGCACTCTAAAGCTGCCCAGAGCCCAAACTGAGAGCCCCGCTGCCAGGAGTAATTTAACTTTATTCCTCTTGGCAGCCTCTGGTTTTCAGTCATAGAGGCGCAGATGGTGCAGCTTCAGTCACTGCTCAATTCAGAAGGACCTGATAGAAAGTGATGATGGCATTCATCATCAGACATATTAGTACCTGGCAGGAGTCTTTGCCTCCATTTATGTACCCAGAACAGATCATGCCATCCAGGATGATGGAGATGTTGCTGCTGATGTTGGAGTTCACATGGTAGAGATCATCACATCGGGCTCGGTCAATGATTGGAGTCACCACCTCCTGGAGAGTACCTGGATACCCTAAATCAACTGCAAAAGGAGAGGAATGGATGAACATTCAAAATGGACATAACTTAACTGGAGTTAATTACAGCAAGGAAATGGCTCTGTGAGCCACCTCCCTCTTTTATGACAACGGACTGAACAAAAAATGTGTCTCAAAGCTCACCATCAGCATGTTGAAGACTCTCAGGCTGCACGGACATTTGCCGGGGATCCACAGACTGTTGGTATGCACTTATCAACTCACACAGGTATAAAGAGAGAGGAAGTCTACCACACTGTAGACGCGCTCACACCCTACTGGTCCCTGTACAGACTAGAACATCAGTGACGTATTACTGTACTGACAGTGGTTCTGGTGATGTACTGCCAAGGGTTCTGGTGATGTATTACTGCATTGACAGTGGTTCTAGTGATGTACAAACGGGGGTTCTGGTGATGTATTAATGTATTGGCAGTGGTTCTAGTTATGTATGGACAAGGGTTCTGGTGATGTATTAATGTATTGGCAGTGGTTCTAGTTATGTAAGGACGGGGGTTCTGGTGATGTATTAATGTATTGGCAGTGGTTCTAGTTATGTACGGATGGGGGTTCTGGTGATGTATTAATGTATTGGCAATGATTCTAGTTATGTACAGACGGGGGTCTGGTGATGTATTACTGCATTGACAGGGGTTCTAGTTATGTACGGACGGGGGTTCTGGTGATGTATTAATGTATTGGCAGTGGTTCTGGTGATGTACTGATGGAGGTCCTGGTGATGTATTATTGTACTGATGGGGTGATGGTGATGTAGTCATACGGATGTTGTAATCTTTACCTTAAAAAACTTGATCCTAAAACATTATAGGGTAAGTGTGCTTGACTAAAAAATACAGCTGAATGTCAGCCAAACAATTAATTGACTAAAGCCCCCAAACACTTTAGATAGGTGTCCAATCGCTCAGTTGGCAGCAATCTAGCTCGGTTCTCCCATATACAGGAGCGCTCATTCTTCCCAGTGTTCCTATACGTCTCTGCTACACGTCTCAGGCTGCAGCTTATCACTTAGAGGACAAAAGGATCTACAGCTGGTAATCAGACATCCTGGATCCTTATTTCCCTTCACCAATCATCAGTTAGAGCCCCCATACATTAGAATGTCCTCACAACCTGTTTTAGCTAACTTTAGTCTCAGGTGTATAGAGGTCTTACCTACTATCTTAAGGCTACAGGCACTCTCAGACGTCTGTGAACCCCTGAGTGCTGGAATTCACACAAAGGATGCTTCAGGACACACAGGTAAAAAGAAAAACCTCGAAAGACTGAACATATGAACAGCAAGTTGTTTTTACATTGCCGCGCATGAGTTCATTCGTTTTAGCATGTATTTGTAGCTTTTTCAGGCGGGACACAGAGCAGATATACCTGAAAAGTAATATTCTGTGTGCACATACGCTTAGTCTGACTCATCAGTATGAGGGCGCGACCATTGAAAGTGCCTAGGGCAACAGGAACTCCAAATCCGGCCCTGCCTGGAGGGATGAAGTCTCTCGCTGACGCAGCCGGTAACTCCTTTTCTTGAACGTCCACATGTCCGGGAGCCAAGTTTGACGAGAAGATTCTACCAAATTAGATTCTTGGAGCTCCTCATCACCACGCCTCTCACAGGCGAAGCATGGTACTTCTTTTCATACTGTTCTAATTTTGCAAACCCAATTTGTTCCCTAAACTCCACCCCTAAGAGGTGTACAAACCAACCAACAACCATTAACCCTAGTTATCCCAAAGACACCAAGGAAGCGGTTATTTACACACCGGCCACTAGACAGCTACATCACATAGGTTTAACACTCAACACTTACAGTTCACAATAACATGAAATTAACATAGTACACCCTTCTAGGGTAGGGATGGCAGTGCCCCCCAAACACCAGCCACATAAGAACCTATCACAGCCTCCAAGTGTCACAATAGACAGTCACATTCATCCCCTGTAAATATCTCTTAACTGCACGACAAGGGCCACGGAGCCAGGTCACAGCCACCGTAACCTCTCCAAGCACCAATGGCCCACCTACCGAGTACCCTACAGCCCTGGCGGCCCATTCCACAAGTATTTAAAGGGATACATCTATGCTAGATATGCAGTACAATACAGAGTGCAGAATATGAGCACAATCTTTGGATATTTTCCAAACAAAACCCTATCAATTTGTCAAAGTCTAATTATTTTCTTTGTAATTGATAAACCGCTTCTTACCTCCTGAGTTTATGGCGCCCCAGCCGGTTACCCAGCACTCCAGGCCACAGGGGAAGGTGGTTGTGTTGGCGGGCAGGCAGATGTGCATGATGTTCTTGGTGTAGGCGATCGGACTGGCGAGCTTCAACAGAGCGATGTCCCCTTGGGTTCCATTACTTGAAATATACAAGGAGTGTATGATGATATCACTAACATCAGAGGTGATTGTGTGATTATCCGGCACTGACAACTGGTATCTCCCAGCTGTATGGTGTAGTCGGAGACATTGAAATGCCTGTGGATGACATGAGAGGAAACGTTGGGTGAATGTAGCCACCAACTTGTTGTCTGCGAGATTATGTTATACGCGTAATTGGTGAACCACAATAGGTGCGGGGGTTGCAATCGCACCCAGGCCCTGGAGCCTAGAGGGCCTCAAAAGTCCCTTTGACCTATGGAGAAAGACCAATGCTATTAAAGATTTGCAATCATTTGGGGCTCCATTGGAGCTTTCGCATCAGGGCCCATGAGCTTCAAGTTATACCACTGGCGACTGCTACGTTTGATGAAGGTAAACTAACACCCAGCAGTGTAACTAGGTTTCATGGCGCCGGGGCAAAGATCTATTTTGGCGCCCCCCCAGAGTAGGTGAGGAGCTGGGGGGTGGGGAGTGCTGTCAGCTTTCAGCCCCTCCGCCTCTGCACCTTAGGTGCGGAGCTGGGGGGGGTTGTGGTGATGTCAGCTTACAGCCCCGCCGCCCCTGCAGCCTTGATTGAGGAGCGGGGTGGGGGTGGGGTGTCAGCTTTCTGCCCCGCCACCCCTGCAGCCTTAGGTGAGGAGCAAGGGGGGGTGCTGTCAGCTCCCAGCCTCGCCGCCTCTGCAGCCTTGGTTGAGGAGCAAGGGGGGGGTGCCACCGGTGCCCCCTCTGAGTTGCGCCCAGGGCAAAGGATCCGGCTGCACCCCCCTAGATACGCCCCTGCTAACACTACCCAATGTTATACATCATTAGTAACATCATAACATTATAGATCATTAGTAACAAACAATTCTTCACAACATAAAAAATCCACATACAAAAATACCACAATATAGTGAGAATGCATATACCTCCTACATAACTGTCCTGCCGTTATACTCAACTGATTAGGAGTTAGCTTATGGGTTCCTAGAAAATGCCGGCACTGACAGCTTCCACCAGAAAATAATTTTTACATTTAGCTTCCTCTAAAAAAATGGTGCATGGACTTCCCGCCATCTCACGTCCTTCACCAGCCCTAGTGATCACTCACCTTGAGAAGCAGTGAGCTGCGGACATCACCCACTGGTCGGAGATCAAGGACCCACCACAAATATGGCTGTCATATTGACGCAGGCTGATCTGCCAGGGCCACTCCCCATCCAGAGCATCGGTGCCTCCAACTATCCGGTTGGAGAAGACCGGGGAGCCGCACACCGGTGGGGAAGACGTTGTGTTATCAGAGGCAGAAGGAGGAACTGTAATGTGAAAAATATCATCTGGTTAACAAATATCTTCATAAACTTGTCCGGAGCTGCTCAATAAAGTGTAGATCGTGACTTCCGAAAACAGACAACCCCCAAGTGGTGGATGCACGAAACAAAGGCTAGGGTCACATTCGGGAGGTTGCATCCGTTTGATGGATGCATTAAGGTATGCCTTTATTTTCTGTTACATTCACATGACATGTGTTTGCATGGCGGATGCAAGGCGCTACTCTGACCCTAGCCAAAGCATGTCCAGGCGATAAGATGGTACTCACCGATGAAGATCATTATCAGCAGCACCAAACACATTCCCCGGATTTTGCTCGTGGCGTCCATGTCCTTGATGGTGTAGAGCGAGAAGCTCACTGATAAATCGGGTTTATGCACAGGCAGGTGGTATCTCTGTATATTTATAAACTCTTCTTACTCGCCCAAATAGCTAAAATACCGTAATCTGGAAAGACGAGTTTTCAGCCAGAAATTACCAAGAATAGTTCTTCATAGACAATGAGAAAGTCAAAGTCATTCACCATGTGTGCATAGCAAAATAATAGATCAAGAAACAAAGATTTTGATGTAGGGCTCACTCTGACGTCAGTTTCCCTCGTACCTCTTATAGTCTGTATTGCTGTTCACACGTCCGTGTTACACAGAGCACAAAGAGCTGCAAAATTATGGAGACTTTCCGAGTCTATGGTCCATCAAAAAAATCAGATGCCACCCGAGGGGACACTTCTGTGGCAGACAGCGTGTGGCCCCCAGACTGTTAAGGGACCCTGGCACCGGCCCTGCACCCATGACCTGTCATTTTACATATGCTATTTAATAGGAGAAGCTGGAGATCCCTATTTTTGGTAGAAGACTGATGGTTAATCCTTCAAGGATGGAAAATCAACAGTTGGTGTGGGTCGGGGATTTATTTTTTAGTCTTTGTGGGTTTACATCCCAACCCTAACACATTTCTTCAACCTTTCACAGGGGCGGACTGGCTGGTGGTCTAGCCCACATTTAGGGCCCCCCCCCCCCCACAGAAATGGGCCGGCCGTCGGCGCTTTGCGGCCGGCGCGGCGATGCAGCAGCTGACAGCGGTGGGGAGATGGTAATTGAGGCGCAGTCCTGCTAGCACCAAAACCCCCCGCACCCCCCCCTGGTCATCAAAAAATTTTGCTAGCACCCCCCCCCATCATCCCCCCCCCGGTGAATTAAAAAATTCTGCTAGCAACCTGCCCCCCCCGGTCCTCAAATCTGGGCTGGCAGACCAAAACTGCCACCCAGGGCCAGAGGCGCCAGCCAGCCCTTGACCTTTCACTTACAAATGGTGTCTTCCCCTCCTTCCCATCCTCAAAAAGTCCTCCCTCGACCCATCCTCTGTGTCTAACTATCGCCCGATATCACTTCTCCCTTGTGCCTCAAAACAGGAACAGCACGTCCATCTTGAACTGTCCTCCCACCTCTTTGGTTACAATCTGGGTTCCATCCGCATCGCTCTACTGAAACTGCCCTATCTAAAGTTACCAATGACCTACTAACCGCCAAGAGCAAGCGACACTACTCTGTTCTCCTCCTCCTAGACCTGTCCTCCGCCTTTGACACTGTAGACCATTCCCTACTGTTACAGATTCTCTCATCTCTTGGCATCACAGACATGGCCCTGTCCTGGATCTTGTAGTATGTATCAGACCGGACATTCAGTGTCTCCCTCTCTCGCACAACCTCCTCACCTCGCCCCCTGTCCATCGCTGTTCCCCAAGGCTCAGTTCTAGGACCCCTACTCTTCTCCATCTACACCTTTGGCCTGGGACAGCTCATAGAGTCCATTGCTTTCAGTATCATCTCTACGCTGATGATACGCAGATCTACCTCTCTGGACCTGACATCACCTCCTTACTGACCAAAATCCACAATCTCTGTCCGCTATTTCAGCTTTCTTTTCTACTCGATTTCCAAAACTGAACATGGACAAAGCAGAATTCATCATCTTTCCCCCATCTCACTCTATCCCTCCACCAGACGTATCCATCAAAGTCAATAGTTGCTCACTTTCCCCAGTCCCACATGCACGGTGCCTCGGGTGATCCTCGACTCTGCCCTCTCTTTCAAACCACATATCCAAGCCCTCGCCACCTCCTATCGACTCCAATTCGTACATTTCTTGACCAAGAAACAGCAAAAACAGTCGTGCATGCCCTCATCATCTCACGCCTAGACTATTGTAACCTCCTACTCTCTGGCCTCCCCTCTAGCACTCTTGTGAGTCGGTCGCCAGGGTAGGGGGTACTCGGATACCGGGACAGGTTGCTACTTCAGTGGGGATCACGGTTGGTCGGGTCCCGGTCCCGTGCCCTGGACACTCAATGGCAGATGGGGGAAATTATTTGGTGAAGGGAAATTATACGTGACGCCACCTGTGGTATGTAGTAATGTGGCTAACAGCGCTGCAGCCGGCCGCTGAGGTGATGGTAATGCAGCTTTGGGTAGTACAGCTCCCCACAGGCGGAGCTATACCTCAGGGCAGCAGGGTGGATTAGGGGAGTAGTAGTCCTTATTTCTCAGGTGTTGTAGAGATTTCCCAGATGACGAATTAAATAGAGTCAGAGTCCAGATTAGCTCAAACAGATATTTTACTGGTACCAGCTGGGTCAATATGAGTACACGGTACAATATAGTTTACTGGAGATTTGTTGCCACAGGTTTCAGGGGTTCACTACAGAGTCTGTTAGAGGTGCCTTTCTTATCACTTTCCTGGTCCTGCTCCTTAGGGCTCTATGGCTCCCTTCACTCCGACTCTTAAGTCTGATCTCTTGTCCTCGGGGTCTGTTGACTAAAGTCTCTGTACTTGTACGCGTCTTGAACCCGGCTATGGGACAGATGTTAGTTTGTTTGATGGGTGCTGTGGCTCCTTATTGTTAGGAACACAGACTGCCGGTCTGCAGTTTGGGGTAAACCTTGCAAACTACCTCGGTTCTGGTATACCGGTGGTGACCTGGAAACTCCAGATGGTTGTCACCAAGCCTGGGGTGTCCCCTGTGTGTCTGGGTTACCTCATTAAAGTTGAGGTACCCTCCTCTCAGAGCTGCAGGCTCTGCTGCGTCCGTCCTCTCTGCTCTCCTCACACCGCCTCACTGACTTGTCAACTGTCACTGACGTCACGTCTCCCGCTCAGCTAAGCTCCACCCCCCTGTGACCTACTGAATATACAGTCCCTGGTGCTAGGGTGGCTGTGATTGGGATCTTGTGGTTTTGTATACAGCCTCTGCAGTTTCCCCCTCTACCTGTGGCTACGGGGGCACTACACCTCCTATCTGGGGTGCAGTACCTCCCTGTGGCATCCCGCCAGATGGCGCCACACTTGCACCACTCCAATCTATCCTAAACTCTGCTGCCCAACTAATCCAACTGTCTCCCCATTATTCCCCATCCTCTCTTCTCTGCCCTTCACTGGCTTCCTAGTGTCCAGAGGCTCCAGTTCAAAACCCTAACTATGACATACAAAGCCATCCACAATCGGTCTCCTCCATACATTTGTGACATGGTCTCCCAGTACTTACCTACACCCAACCTTCGATCCTCTCAAGATCTCCTTCTCAGCACCCCACTCATTTCTTCTATCCACAATCGCATACAAGATTTCTCCCGTGCTTCCCTCGTACTCTGGAACTTTCTCCCCAACACATCAGACTCTCCCCCCATGGAAACCTTCAAAAGGAACCTGAAGGCCCACCTCTTCCGACAAGTCTACAACCTGCAATGATCCTCAGTCTACTGAACCGCCGAACGACCAGCTCAACCCTCTCCTACCGTATCCTCTCCCGTCTCTTGTAGACTGTGAGCCCTAGCTATTTTCCGGGTGGTGAAGCTTTGAAGCTTTTTGATAAAGTCAGCCATGCTTGGTAAACCTGGACAATCCAAGTAGCCAAAATCACCACTTCTGCTCCTACCAGACTCGGTTAACTCACCGGCAGCTTATCGAGTGTAAAACACATGATCCTCCCGGCCAGTGATCAACAGTGATCGGCCACCAACTAAGGTTTGTCTGCTCCTCCTGACCAAAACTCACCATCCTCCTATGAATATGTGAGGCTGTGGAGACCCTCAGCTTGTCCGTACACAGGCTCGGACTGGCCGGCAGGGAAACAGGGGAATCCTCTGGTGGGCCCCTCAGCAGTTAGCACAATACACTTGATTCACTATTTACAGATGAAGGAAATATCTCATCATTCATTTTTCAATCGACCCAGTACATTATCACATAGAAGCATAGGTAAATCTGTGAATGTAATATTTCCATGTAGCTGATCAGTGGCCCCAGAGTTAATGTTACTGGTGGACCGCGCCCGTCTGACATAGACTATAACAAAACAAAGTATTCACTGATCTCAGGGAGACCAGTTCAAGAAAACACGCTTAAAGATATGACAAGGGAATACCAAGGCCAGGTATCCATCCACAGACAGCTGTTTCAGGGTGTTGCCCCTCATCAGTGTGGAGTAGGATTCTGGCTAGGTGGGAGCAATGCCTAGTAGACCAAAAAACAAAGTATTCACTGATCTCAGGGAGACCGTTCAAGAAAACACTGCGGGCAGCCGGCTAAAGCGCTCACACAAGAATTCCTAGGCCCATTGCCCCTGGGAATTTTGAATATGCAAATAGAGTCTGTGGAGCCTCTTTTAGGAGTCTCAACACAGGACTAGCCAGCTCTTCTTCTAGTGAAGGACCTAGCCATGATAACCACCATATTAAGTGGCCCTTTGAGTCAATATCCAGCTCTTTACAAGCTTAAAGATATGACAAGGGAATACCAAGGCCAGGTATCCATCCACAGACAGCTGTTTCAGGGTGTTGCCCCTCATCAGTGTGGAGTAGGATTCTGGCTAGGTGGGAGCAATGCCTAGTAGACCAACAAAACAAAGTATTCACTGATCTCATGGAGACCCGTTCAAGAAAACACTGCGGGCAGCCGGCTAAAGCGCTCAACAGTGAATTCCTAGGCCCATTGCCCCCTGGGAATTTTGAATATGCAAATAGAGTCTGTGGAGCCTCTTTTAGGAGTCTCAACACAGGACTAGCCAGATCTTCCTCTAGTGAAGGACCTAGCCATGATAACCACCATATTACGTGGCCCTTTGAGTCAATATCCAGCTCTTTACAAGCTTAAAGATATGACAAGGAATACCAAGGCCAGGTATCCATCCACAGACAGCTGTTTCAGGGTGTTGCCCCTCATCAGTGTGGAGTAGGATTCTGGCTAGGTGGGAGCAATGCCTAGTAGACCAACAAAACAACAGAGATGTTCCCTGAGGAAGGAGCTCGGGAGTAGGCTCCGAAACGCGTCGGAAAATAAAGGCTGTAGCTGTACCAGACATTCCCGTGTCTGTGTTTCTTTGGTCTCGGAGCAGCAGCGCGGACACTGAGGCACTTTGTCCAAGAATCAACAAACGGAAATTAACAGGTCAAACACAGGACAAAAGCACAAAACAGGATTGAGGATCTATTGACTGGTGGTGGGAGCTGGCTCATGAGGCTTAAATAGAACAGTCCGCCCAGTGCTGACAACAGACAGATAAACCTCTGTAGCTTTCAGAATGGGCAGAACCAAACTTACAGGAATAAAATAGGATTGTTGCCATCAAGCTTCACCGCAACAACAGTGTGGCGCTGCCTAGAGGCCGAATTAGAGGCTGGCACAGATGTTAAACCGTGTATGGGAGTTAGAATCTGCCGTAAGGAAGAACAGAGAACCTGTCATGGTGGCATCTAATGATGTTAAACTGGAGCAATCCTCCTCTGTTTGAGGAGGTGACTTCTCCGCACCTCCAAGAATTCTCCCCATACAACACGGCGGTGTCTGGATTATGTCTTATTTCACTGAAGAGTTGGGACAAGCTGTAAATCATGGATAATTTGCTGATTCCGGGGACCCCAACCCATCCTGAGAGGTTTTCTGAAGTGCCCAGTTACGATAGAGCCACGGCCACAGATGGTCACCACCGCTTCACCACTACAGCAGCTAATGCCTTTGGAACTTGTTGTGAGAGAATTCCTAATTACTGAGATTTGTATTGGTTTTAGTGAATTACCCGACATTGTTACTGACATCAGACATTTTATTGTTTCCCTTCCGGCTTCTTACACATGATGAGTGTGACCTACGTGTAGCCTAATATTAGTATCCCGGCAGACAGAAGTATCCACCTAGTATCCAGATGACTGAGGCTCCCTGCGCACGTGATGTTCTGCCCTGCAATGTCCGCCATTGTGGTGAACTTGAATTCTGGAATGTAACTCTGGATCCATGACTGGTAGTAGACAACCAGGGTGTACACAGGTGGGTAATCTGGGAGGGCACAGCCAACCGTCCAGCTCACAATACCAATCTGGAACCAATTTCCCATAGCTTTACACACCAAAGCGCCTCCCGAGTCTCCCTGGAAGAACAATGTGATATCGTAAGTAATCTTCACAGTCAGAAAAGTGAATGATAAACTTTTGTTGTTTGCACCCACCACTAGAAGGAGCTCTAGACCATACTGTATAGTTATTATACATTACCAACACAAGAAGCTCTGGAACTCAGGATCAGTAATGTAATGTATGTACACAGTGACTGCACCAGCAGAATAATGAGTGCAGCTCTGGAGGATAATACAGGAGGTAACTCAGGATCAGTAATGTAATGTATGTACACAGTGACTGCACCAGCAGAATAGTGAGTGCAGCTCTGGAGTATAATACAGGAGGTAACTCAGGATCAGTAATGTATGTACACAGTGACTGCACCAGCAGAATAGTGAGTGCAGCTCTGGAGGATAATACAGGAGGTAACTCAGGATCAGTAATGTAATGTATGTACACAGTGACTGCACCAGCAGAATAGTGAGTGCAGCTCTGGAGTATAATACAGGAGGTAACTCAGGATCAGTAATGTAATGTATGTACACAGTGACTGCTCCAGCAGAATAGTGAGTGCAGCTCTGGGGTATAATACAGGAGGTAACTCAGGATCAGTAATGTAATGTATGTACACAGTGACTGCACCAGCAGAATAGTGAGTGCAGCTCTGGAGTATAATACAGGAGGTAACTCAGGATCAGTAATGTAATGTATGTACACAGTGACTGCACCAGCAGAATAGTGAGTGCAGCTCTGGAGTATAATACAGGAGGTAACTCAGGATCAGTAATGTAATGTATGTACACAGTGACTGCACCAGCAGAATAGTGAGTGCAGCTCTGGAGTATAATACAGGAGGTAACTCAGGATCAGTAATGTAATGTATGTACACAGTGACTGCACCAGCAGAATAGTGAGTGCAGCTCTGGAGTATAATACAGGAGGCAACTCAGGATCGGTAATGTAATGTATGTACACAGTGACTGCACCAGCAGAATAGTGACTGCAGCTCTGGAGTATAATACAGGAGGTAGCTCAGGATCAGTAATGTAATGTATGTACACAGTGACTGCACCAGCAGAATAGTGAGTGCAGCTCTGGAGTATAATACAGGAGGTAGCTCAGGATCAGTAATGTAATGTATGTACACAGTGACTGCACCAGCAGAATAGTGAGTGCAGCTCTGGAGTATAATACAGGAGGTAACTCAGGATCAGTAATGTAATGTATGTACACAGTGACTGCACCAGCAGAATAGTGAGTGCAGCTCTGGAGTATAATACAGGAGGTAACTCAGGATCAGTAATGTAATGTATGTACACAGTGACTGCACCAGCAGAATAGTGAGTGCAGCTCTGGAGTATAATACAGGAGATAACTCAGGATCAGTAATGTAATGTATGTACACAGTGACTGCACCAGCAGAATAGTGAGTGCAGCTCTGGAGTATAATACAGGAGGTAACTCAGGATCAGTAATGTAATGTATGTACACAGTAACTGCACCAGCAGAATAGTGAGTGCAGCTCTGGAGGATAATACAGGAGGTAACTCAGGATCAGTAATGTAATGTATGTACACAGTGACTGCACCAGCAGAATAGTGAGTGCAGCTCTGGAGTATAATACAGGAGGTAACTCAGGATCAGTAATGTAATGTATGTACACAGTGACTGCACCAGCAGAATAGTGAGTGCAGCTCTGGAGTATAATACAGGAGGCAACTCAGGATCGGTAATGTAATGTATGTACACAGTGACTGCACCAGCAGAATAGTGAGTGCAGCTCTGGAGTATAATACAGGAGGTAACTCAGGATCAGTAATGTAATGTATGTACACAGTGACTGCACCAGCAGAATAGTGAGTGCAGCTCTGGAGTATAATACAGGAGGTAACTCAGGATCAGTAATGTAATGTATGTACACAGTGACTGCACCAGCAGAATAGTGAGTGCAGCTCTGGAGTATAATACAGGAGGTAACTCAGGATCAGTAATGTAATGTATGTACACAGTGACTGCACCAGCAGAATAGTGAGTGCAGCTCTGGAGTATAATACAGGAGGTAACTCAGGATCAGTAATGTAATGTATGTACACAGTGACTGCACCAGCAGAATAGTGAGTGCAGCTCTGGAGTATAATACAGGAGGTAACTCAGGATCAGTAATGTATGTACACAGTGACTGCACCAGCAGAATAGTGAGTGCAGCTCTGGAGTATAATACAGGAGGTAGCTCAGGATCAGTAATGTAATGTATGTACACAGTGACTGCACCAGCAGAATAGTGAGTGCAGCTCTGGAGGATAATACAGGAGGTAACTCAGGATCAGTACAGAATCAGTACTTAAGGATTAATCACCTGGCAGAAGCCTTTCTGTCCTTCTTTATATCCAGCACATATCATGTCATCTAGAATCTTGGCATTACTCTTGTTCCCCTCCTGATACATCTCCTGACATGTAGTTCGGTCGATCAGTTGAGCCGGAACCTTCTGGAGCGTCTTTGGATCGGGTAGTTCCACTGTTAAGTTAAATACGCATCATATTTTAGGGCTGTTCTTATATTGTTTGATGTCATATTATGCAGAGGGTTCTGTTATCAGTTTTCTACTACAACACCGACCATAGACCCAGTGTATTCCCTTAGTAAATGTTCTGAGTGATGAGTGAGCACTGCAATGCTCGCTACTGGAAACAAGGTCAGATGTGTGGATGGGTGTGACTCCAGTGTAATGGAAGTCAATGAGAAGAATTTCCGGAAAAGTGCTTGAGTTTTCCATTGACTTCCATTATACTCGAGTTGAGCCTGTCTGAGTGTCCGTCCTGCTTGTTTTGAGTATCGAGCACTCGAGCATTGTAGTGCTTGCTCATGACTAGTTCTGATGCACCTATTATTCCCATATTGGGGCAGGTTTTAGTCACTTATGTGTGTGGTTTCCATTGATTAGAGCTATAGAGAAAAAAAAATGTATTGTATATGCAGGGGAATGTATGATCACAGCAGTAAATTAACATTTGTTCACAGGCTACATCTCTACACAAAAGATTGTGACCTATATACTTCTGTACAAAGGATCTGAGACCTCAGGGGGTCTTCCTGAGAAGGCTCAGAGGTTGAAGCTGTTCACACCTCAGATGGCTTCAAATGAATCAACAAATGGTTGTCTTACATTCCATATTTTCTATGGAGATTCCAGTAAAGCTAGGCATTTGATGCATTCATTGCTAAATTAGCCATGGCCCAGTCACAGACCTGGGATTAGATTATTAAAATTAAAAGAAAGTTCTAGGAACTCAACCTCAAGCTTAAACCTATAAAAAGGGCCACCCGGACAAAGGGAGTTTGTTCACAGATTGGGGTCGGTCATTGCTGATGGGATCCATATTTCCAAATCATGTGCTAAGAAGCGAGCATGTGACAAGAGCTTAGACTGATTTCTCTCGTGACATTTTCCCTGTGTCAACTCTCACCACCGATGTGGATGTTGCCCCATCCGGTTATCGAACATTCCATGCCAAAGGGGAAGGCGGAGGCAGCAGAGATGGAGGGCAAACATATTGGCTTTACGTCTTTGGTGTAGGTTACAGGACTGGTGAGTTTTAGTAAAGCAATATCTCCTCCGCTGGTTACGCTGGTGTACTGGGAATTAGAGATGACGCTCTGCAGATGGTGAAACACTCCCTTAGAATAGAGATCCTGAAGTCTGTACACACCCAGGAGGACATAGGAGTTATCCAGGGTAATGCTGCAGAATAGAAAATAATTCATCATAACAATGAGTCCAGGGCAGGTGAATGTGGTGGGTTGGGGTGCACTTACTTAGTGACACAGTGGGTAGCGGTCAGCACCCACTGAGCCGTGATCAGGGAGCCCCCACATATTTGGTAGAGGATCTCATGCTTTTGGTAGAGTAGACTCACTTGCCACGGCCATTCTCCTTCCACAGCATCTGTACCCCCGACTATTCGGCCGGAAGGTAGTGCGGAACTGAGTCCGGAAAGTGAGAGCGAAGCAAAGACTGGAGAGATAAAATATGGACCAAGGTATGGACCGGTCCGACGACATCACGGGGGGAAGGGTATACAGGCAAGTAATGGGCTGACCAAATGTTACTCACCGCTAGTAAAGAGGATCCGCAGCAGCAGACCAGCCAGGGGCATGGTTCCCTCCACATTGTCACCCTCCTTCCTTGTAGAGATGTTCTTCAGCTATTTGTTTGCACGAGCCGCTTGGATGTCTTTGTTTCTAATAATATCACAAATGCCGTTCTTCTTGTAGGGCGAGTCGGGCGTCTCGTTACCGGATGCATGGTTTCCTTTAAAGACATCACGTATGGAAGCCTTGGAGCTGAGAGACTCTTGTGACATCACGTCTCAGAGATGAGGGATCCTTTCTCAATGTTTTATCCTTTTCTATATTCTTGCTTTGAAATTACAGGTTGATTCCACATAAAATGAAGAGATCTGGGGGGCCAGGATCTATTGGCGCTCTTGGGTTCTCCTTTAGCCATGGTGCCATGGTGGCAAAGTGCCCGGTAAAGCTCAGAGTGCCGAGTCCCACAGATCCTGTCCTGTTCATTGGTCATGATGTCCCACCCGGAGCTCCTGCACGGTCCCAGGACAAATCCCTGGATTGCATTGGCCAATTCTGACTATACAGATCCGGCAAGTCGTGGATTCCGCTTTCTCAAGGCAGAGTTTCTTTATCATTTCTCCATACCGAAATTTCACGGATCATGGACGGTACCGGTCTGTTGCTTGAATCTCTTTTTCCTTACTGTGCAAGTGCAAGGGGAAGATTCCCAGCCCAGGTGTGAAAGTAGATCAGTTATCGATGTGCTCCAATGGCCAATTCCATTTTTTGGTTTATTTAGTCTAGTTTCACATTTCAGGACGGTTACGTTGCGTCCCATGCGCATGCGCAGCCGCAGGTGAAAACGCATGCGAACGCGTGTAAACGCTGCGTTTTACATACGCATGCGCATAGCTTTGCGCACGCAGGTCCGCAACGTTCACATGCGTTTGTCTGCGTTTTGAGCCTTGCGCATGCGTTTTCCATCTGCATGCGTTCGCTAAACTTAGCCCAATTTTCAGTGACCCTGCCTACAGACACGCCCATGGGCTTTTAGAGCATGCGCACTAAGGTGTCCGCATGCGTTTCATCCGCAGCTGTGCGCAAAACCATCCGCATGCGTACAGTCTCATAGGGGGCTAATGTTAATTGTATCCGCAGCGTGCGCATGCGGACACTTGCATTTTTTGGACGCACCGAAAAATGCTACAAGCCGCGTTCCCTGGCGGCATAAAATCTTCTTCTCCGTCCGCATGCGTATAGTTACGCAGCTGAACGCGAACGAACGTGGCTATGTGCGGATGACTGCGCATCCCATGTTAAAGATAGGTGCGCAATCCGCATGCGGATTTCGGGACACAGAGCCGCACCGTCCGCGGCGCAAACATCCTGAAATGTGAAGGCACCCTTAGTTCTTTTGGAGATGGTGAGTCGGTGAGATTGGCCCCCATCTGCCAGGACGGTCGATTTTCCCTATCAAACAGCGTAGTATCTGTAAACTTGGCACAAGCCAATCACATGGTGCCAGATTGATCTTTTCAGTCTTCCAGGTATTTGATAGGCCAATCAATGAAGCTGACCCACCATGACCTTGGGTGCTGTCGATTTACCCTCTTGCCCTCTGTGAGGTAGCACTCACTCACTTACTACATTGTAGGTGCCCTCAGTTACTTGTGTAATTCGAAAACTCTGCCACAGTTTCTATAAAAGTTGGTCCATCCGGTTTATTAAGGGTCATATCAACTGCTACTCCGGCTATATATCTGATAACAATGACAGCAGTCCACAGGAAGTGTACATATCACACAGTCCTTAACTCCAGGTATTCTGTGATGGACTCCCCCTGCATGCACACACACTTCCCAAACTCTGATCAGTGAGCTGGGCACCTAAGGCCTGTTTAGGGCTGTGACAGACACCGGTTGGAGGGAGGGCCTAAACTGCAGTGAGGTGTAGGAGGGAGGTGTGGTACTCAGGAGTTACTTCTCAGAGGCAGACAGTGGATGAGAGTGTGGGCCTGCAGACAGCCTTCGGGCTGTGCAGGACACAGGCTGTGGATGACAGCCAGAGTCCCAGGCTGTCTGGACTTCATGCCTGGCAGCAATCTGGAGACTGCTGGGTTGCAAGCTTAGCAGTCACACTGTGGGACCACCAGAGGCACAGTGACTGACATAGGGCTAGAAGAACCAGTGTGGGTCCGGCGTCTCAAGAGTCTGTGGTCACCTGCCTGGCTGCTAACCACCAAGAGAAAGGAAGAGGCACATAGGGAAGCAGATAGTACCTAGAACCTCAACAGAAGGAGAGAGACAGCAAAGGAGGCCATATAACGTCCCATCACAGCAGTGCTTAGTTCTTCTCAGACTGGCCAGATCGCCTGGCCCGGTGAACCAATACCGTGGATCTGCTGATGACTGCAATACCGAGTAAAAGAACAGAGACTGTCTACTTGCTTTTATCTGCTCCGTCCTTCAGCGTTCCTAAAGACCGCTCTTTGTATCTGTATACTGTGTTCCCCTTTGGGGGAAGTTCGGCAGGAGCTGCAGGAGGAAAAAGGAGTAGAACGAGATTACCATAATCGTGTCCCGAGGACTGGAGGACCTGCGGATGCCAGGTAACTGGGAACCAGCAATGCAGGACCTGTGGTGACAAACTTCTGGTCACGTGATGGTTCCCACTGGAAGGAGTGGCGAAGCGGCGGCTGGAAGCCGGTGACGGTGCCTGAGGCAGGGGGTTCTGAGCACAACCTGGTGTTGTGCGGGGGCGCACAACACCCCAAGGTGAGCGGCCACATATTGCCTATAATAGCCATAATTTCCCCACAGTTACTCCTCATTGCGCCCCTAATCTCTTTTGTTGCAAGAGAAAGAAAGAGGCACATAGGGAAGCGTATAGTACCTAGAACCTCAACAAAAGGAGAGAGACAGCAAAAGAGGCCATATACCCTTCCATCACAGCAGTGCCTAGTTCTTCTCAGACTGGCCAAGTCGCCTGGCCCGGTGAACCAATACTATTGATCTGCTGATGACTGCAATGCTGAGTAAAAGGTAAAGAATGGAGACTGCCTACTTGCTTTCTTTCTGCAACTTCCCTGCACCGCTGCACTGCTGCTTTCAACATCTACAACCCCCACCATCTCCTCTACCAACACTTACTACTACTCCGAGGGGCCGCTCATGCTGAGGGGAGTGATGCACCTTGCTACACCACCATCTATCCTCTGGGGACTACTATCTGCAGCGCTGGTCACCAGATGCCCCAGCTGGCGTCACGATACACTTTCTAAATCCCTTATAAAAAAAACCCTTAACATGTCCAGTCAGAGCCACGGCTTCTGGGGACGCCCCCGTGAACTATAGAATGGTTGCCCTGGATTGTCTGAGTACTCCGGCCCTTGCGACCATGACAGGTCCATCTCATGGCCACGCTGGAAACGGATGAGAACTTACCCAAAAGCAAGACTTCACTGCAAAACCTAATAGCTGGCTGAAGCAGAGAACGTTTCCAGATATGATTCATGACATGGAATTTTCCAACATCCGGTAAGATATGGACGGGGATTCTCGGTTATGGTTCCATTGCACAATAACAGATCATCAGTAGGGTAAAAGTAACCTGTCTCACTACGGTTCAATTGTACAATAAAATCGACTTTACATCTTCTAAATTCGTGTTTGTGACTTCATTATAGCTGCTGTTCTGTAGGAAGGTGAGGAGCGGAGACGTGTAATGGATGACAGACGACTGTTCAGTCACAGCCGCCTGTTCAGTCACAGACGCCTGTTCAGTCACAGACGCCTGTTCAGTCACAGGAAGGGTCATTTCTTTTCACAGCTTTGTGTTTACTCAAAAAATGTTGCAATTTACAGAATTTCGACTTTTGTATAGTGGGATAGAAGAAATGATTCAGAAAGTGACAATGATCCTGACTAAACATTCCTAGAAGCCAGTAAAAGGAGATGTGCTTGTAGATAAGAGGCTTTCTGGAGCACATGGCACCTGCAGGGCAGGACTTGAGATACCGGTTTCAGAATGGTGGAACACATTGTATATTTGTGCCATGAACACATTGATGTAGATTAGAATGAATATGAGACTCTTAGTAGTGAAGAGACTGGGATGTACAGAATGAGAAGAGAAGAATTAAAGGGAAGAGTTACACAATTGGCTTTAAGCCACTTACCTTAAAGGGATCCTGTCACCCCCAAAACACCTTTAAACCTATTAAAACCTGTCCCTAGAGCATATTAACACTTACCCTACACTCCTTTTAGCTCCTATATGCACATAATCAAAGTGTATAAAAACGTTATTATAGTACCTCATTAGTGATGATAATGAGTGACTATGCTATTCATAGTCACTCATTCAGGCTGCCCCTCTTCTTCATACTATGACGCCTCCATAGGCGTGATCTTCATGATAGATTCAAATTGCCGCCTCCCTGCGCGCCTCCCCGCTGTGGCTTGTGTCGGCCGGGCTTCAGCGTGGGGCTGTATGACGCGATCCGCGTCATTTCCGGCGCCGGGTGACGTATACAGCCGCGCCGCTCTGTCAGCTACAAAATGCGCACTGCGCATGCGCAGTGCGGGACTTGAAGCCAACAGCGGCGCCGGTGTAAATACGTCACCCGGCGCCGGGAATGACGCGGATCGCGTCATACAGCCCCACGCTGAAGCCCGGCCGACACAGGACGCAGTGGGGAGGCGCGCAGGGATGTGCGATTTTGATCTGTGATGAAGATCACGCCTATGGAGGCGTCATAGTATGAAGAAGAGGGGCAGCCTGAATGAGTGACTATGAATAGATAGTCACTCATTATCATCACTAATGAGGTACTATAATAACGTTTTTATACACTTTGATTATGTGCATATAGGAGCTAAAAGGAGTGTAGGGAAAGTGTTAATATGCTCTAGGGACAGGTTTTAATAGGTTTAAAGGTGTTTTGGGGGTGACAGGATCCCTTTAATTTGCAGTCAGGTGAAGGGACAAGCTGAGCGGCCGGGGGTCTACACCAGCGGACAGTACATGGTATACAGCGGGCGACCAGCAGCTGTGAGTTTAATAGGCTATGCTTAGAGATTATACCTATGGCTAATAACTGATAAGCCCAATGACTCAGCTGAAGTGTAACTCTCAAGCTCTGTGCCTTAGCTCTGACGTATGACCATCAAGCTCTGTCCTTTAGCTCTGAAGTGTAACCATCAAGCTCTGTCCCTTAGCTCTGAAGTGTAACCATCAAGCTCTGTCCCTTAGCTCTGAAGTGTGACTATCAAGCTCTGTGCTATAGCTCTGAAGTGTAACCATCAAGCTCTGTCCCTTAGCTCTGAAGTGTAACCATCAAGCTCTGTCCCTTAGCTCTGAAGTGTGACTATCAAGCTCTGTCCCTTAGCTCTGAAGTGTAACCATCAAGCTCTGTGCTATAGCTCTGAAGTGTGACCATCAAGCTCTGTGCTATAGCTCTGAAGTGTAACCATCAAGCTCTGTGCTATAGCTCTGAAGTGTGACCATCAAGCTCTGTCCCTTAGCTCTGAAGTGTAACCATCAAGCTCTGTCCCTTAGCTCTGAAGTGTGACTATCAAGCTCTGTGCTATAGCTCTGAAGTGTAACCATCAAGCTCTGTCCCTTAGCTCTGAAGTGTAACCATCAAGCTCTGTCCCTTAGCTCTGAAGTGTGACTATCAAGCTCTGTGCTATAGCTCTGAAGTGTAACCATCAAGCTCTGTCCCTTAGCTCTGAAGTGTAACCATCAAGCTCTGTCCCTTAGCTCTGAAGTGTGACTATCAAGCTCTGTCCCTTAGCTCTGAAGTGTAACCATCAAGCTCTGTGCTATAGCTCTGAAGTGTAACCATCAAGCTCTGTGCTATAGCTCTGAAGTGTGACCATCAAGCTCTGTGCTATAGCTCTGAAGTGTGACCATCAAGCTCTGTGTTATAGCTCTGAAGTGTAACCATCAAGCTCTGTGCTATAGCTCTGAAGTGTGACCATCAAGCTCTGTCCCTTAGCTCTGAAGTGTAACCATCAAGCTCTGTCCCTTAGCTCTGAAGTGTGACTATCAAGCTCTGTGCTATAGCTCTGAAGTGTAACCATCAAGCTCTGTCCCTTAGCTCTGAAGTGTAACCATCAAGCTCTGTCCCTTAGCTCTGAAGTGTGACTATCAAGCTCTGTCCCTTAGCTCTGAAGTGTAACCATCAAGCTCTGTGCTATAGCTCTGAAGTGTAACCATCAAGCTCTGTGCTATAGCTCTGAAGTGTGACCATCAAGCTCTGTGCTATAGCTCTGAAGTGTGACCATCAAGCTCTGTCCCTTAGCTCTGAAGTGTAACCCTCAAGCTCTGTGCCTCAATTCTAAAGTATAATTATCAATTTTTGTAATGCACTCTGCAATGCAACCCTCAAGCTCTGTGTGTCAGCTCTGAAGAGTAAACCTGAACCTCATTCCCTCAGCTCAGAAGTGTAATTGGTAAGCTCTGTGCTACATCTCTGAAGCCTAATCATCAATTTTTGGATCCAGCTCTGGAGGGTAACCCACAAGCTCTTTGCTAGAGCTCTAAAGAGTAAATCTGAAACTCAGTAACTCATCTCTTAAGTGTAACCATCAAGCTCCGTGCCTCAGCTCTATAATGTGACAAGCTATGTTCCTCAGCTCAGAAGTATAACTATCAAGCTCTGTGCTTCAACTGTAAAGTATAGCAATCAATCTATGTACCGTACTCTGTATTGTAACTGTCACGGGTGTGTCAGGAGACATGGATGAGACTGTAGAGGTCACTCGCAGAAGGTCCCAGCGTTTGGCCAAACAGTACACATCCTAAATAAAAATGTCTCTGTCGCTTTAACAGGCATTTCCCGTTTTAGTTAATGCTGGAGGTCACTAGGACCCAGCTGATTCCTTACCTTGGAGCTGCCTATATATTCCCCTTGCCTCCCAGGATGCACTGCTGGTGATAGCTGTTCTGGTGTTCCTGGTTGCATCCTAGCTCAAAGCAGTGTTTCCTGGAGTCTGCTGGTTTGCTGCTTGGATCTGCTAAAGCTAAGTGTATCTCTTCCCTCTTTGTATGTTTCCCTTGTGTGTGCTTTCTAGTTGCTAGCCGGGCTGACTAGTGATCACCCGCTCTGATCCCTGTGTAGTGGTAGTCCAGGGACAGTCAGGGAATAGGTATCCTGGCGGCGACAGTTGCGGAAACTGTATAGGGACGTTAGGGGAGCCAGGTGTCAGCGCTAGTTGTTCTAGGGGTCACCATCCCCTCTTTTTGCCCTTAGCATCAGGCACTCCTTTCCCCTCCCCTGTCGTCGTCCAGCGCTGGGTGTCTCCCTACACCCAGCGTGACAGTAACCCACAAACTCTATGCTTCAGGAAAATCAAGCTCTGTGTGTCAGTTCTGATGTGTGACCTTCAAGCTCTGTTCCTCAGCTCAGAAGTGTGACCATCAAACTCTGTGTCTCAACTCTAACATCTAACCATCAATTTGTGTAACCATCCCTGGAGTGTAACCCTCATGCTCTGTGCCTCGCCTCTGAAGAGTGAATCTGAAGCTCGGTACCACAGCTCAGAAGTATAACCATCAAGCTCTTTGCCTCAGCTCTATACTGTAATCACCAAATTGTGCACCTTAGCTGTACAGTGTAACAACCAAGTGCTGCTTCAACTCTGAAGTGTAACCATCAAGCTCACTGCCTGTGCTTTCCTCATGTAGAATATTGTGTTTAGCCTGAAGGGACAATAGACACTGATACTTTTACATGTTGTTCTATATCATAGTCATAGACTACAGCTACAACTAATAGGTAAAAAAGTGCAAGTAATGTTGTGCTGCCGAACGCCTCGAACCACAGTAAGAAGCATTCAGGAGAGACAGCAAGAGGCAGTGGATGATCCGAAGATGTCATGGGTGGGGTCAGGTCCTAATGGGGCAGTTGATGGTTGGGTGCAGCAGGTGATGGTTGAATGCAGCGGGTGATGCTTGGGTACAGCAGGGGATGGTTGTGTGCAGCAGGTGATGGTTGGGTGCAGAAGGTGATGGCTAGGAGCAAGTGATGGTTGAATGCAGCAGATGATGGCTGGGTGCAGCAGGGGTTGGTTGGGGGCTGGTGGTGGTTGGGTGCAGGAGGAGAAGGTTGTGTACAGCAGGTGATGTTTGGGGGTAGGTTGTGGTTGGGAGCAGCGGGCAATGGTTGGGGGCAGGTGATGGTTGGGTGCAGCAGGTAATGGTTGGGCGCAGGTGATGGTTGGGCACAGCAAGTGATGGTTGGGTGCAGAAGGTGATGTATGGTGCAGCAGGTGATGGTTGGAGGCTGGTGATGGTTGGGGGCAAGTGATGGTTGAGTGCAGCAGGTGATGGTTGGGTGCAACAGATGATATTTGGGTGCAGCAGGTGATGGTTGGGTGCAGCAGGTGAAGGTTGGGGGCTGGTGATGGTCGGGTGCAGCAGGTGATGGTTGGGGGCAGCAGGTGATGCGTGTATCAGGTGATGTTTGGGGACCGGTGATGGTTGGGTGCAGCACGTGATGGTTGGGGGCTGGTGATAGTTGGGGGCAGGTAATGGGTGCAGCAGGTGATTGCTGGGTGCAGCAGGTGAAGGTTGGGGACTAGTGATGGTTGGGTTCAGCATGTGATGGTTGGGTGCAGCAGGTGATAGCTTGGTGCAGCAGGTGATCATTGGGGGTAGGTGATGGTTGGGTGTAGCAGGTGATGGCTGGGGGAGGGTGATGGTTGGGTGAAGGTGATGGTTGGAGGCAGGTGATGGTTGGGTGCAGCAGGTGATGTTTTGGGGCTGGTGATGGGTGGGGGCAGCAGGTGATGGTTGGGTGCAGCAGGTGATGGTTAGGGCAGGAGATAGTTGGAGGCAGGTGATAGTTGGCTGCAGCAGGTGATAGTTGGGTGCAACAGGTGATAGTTGGGGGCAGCAGGTTATGGTTTGGTGAAGGTGATGGTTGGGTTCAGGTGATGGTTGGGTGGAGCAGGTGATGGTTGGTTGCAGCAGTTGATTGTTTGTTGCGGCGGGTGATGGTTGGGTGCTTCAGGTGGTGGTTGGTGCAGCAGGTGATGGTTGAGTGCAGCTGGTGATGGTGATGGTTGTGGACAGGTGATGGCTGGGTGCAGCAGGTGATGGTTGGGTGCAGGTGATGGCTGGGTGCAGCAGGTGATGGTTGGGGGTAAGTGATGGCTGGGTGCAGCAGGTGATGGTTGGGGGCAGCACGTGATGATTTGACACAGCAGGTGATGGTTGAGTGTAGGTGATGGCTGGGTGCAGCAGGTGATGGCTGGGTGCAGCAGGTGATGGTTGGGTGCAGCAGGTGATGGTTGGACATTTGACCTCTGCTTCACATGTTGAAGACGTTTTTATATTTTGCTCAAACTATTTATATACCAGTAGAATAAGACGAAGAAAACAATGTCATAAAACCTAACAATAAAAAAGACGGTAAAAGTCATTCCTTCTAGAAAAAAGATTTAGTGTAAGGAGAAGCAAAGAGGAAACATGGAGAGGAGTCTACTGTGTGCGCTGATGACCCTACACATGGGTAAGAGAAGGCTAATATCAGCATGTACCTATGGGTGTTACGTGGGACTGCAGGTGACATCTACTACATTATCTGTACTCAGAGATATCCCTGTGTTATCTGTGGTGTTACATAGGACTGCAGATGACATCTACTACATTATCTGTACTCAGAGATATCACTGTGTTATCTGTGGTGTTACATAGGACTGCAGGTGACATCTACTACATTATCTTTACTCAGTGATATTACAGTGTTATCTGTGGTGTTACATAGGACTGCAGGTGACATCTACTACATTATCTGTACTCAGAGATATCACTGTGTTATCTGTGGTGTTACATAGGACTGCAGGTGACATCTACTACATTATCTGTACTCAGAGATATCACTGTGTTATCTGTGGTGTTACATAGGACTGCAGGTGACATCTACTACATTATCTGTACTCAGAGATATCCTGTGTTATCTGTGGTGTTACATAGGATGCAGGTGACCTTACTCATTATCTGTACCAGAGTATCACTGTGTTACATAGGACTGCAGGTGACATCTACTACATTATCTGTACTCAGAGATATCCTGTGTTATCTGTGGTGTTACATAGGACTGCAGGGGACATCTACTACATTATTTGTACTCAGAGATATCACTGTGTTATCTGTGGTGTTACATAGGACTGCAGGTGACATCTACTACATTATCTGTACTCAGAGATATCACTTTGTTACTTACATAGGACTGCAGGTGACATCTACTACATTATCTATACTCAGAGATATCACTATGTTATCTGTGGTGTTACATAGGACTGCAGGTGACCTCTACTGCATTATCTGTACACAGAGATATCACCATTGCCGGTGGTGTTACATAGGACTGCAGGTGACATTTACTACATTATCTATACTCAGATACTGTATATCACTGTGTTATCTGTGGTGTTACATAGGACTGCAGATGACATCTACTACATTATCTGTACTCAGAGATATCACTGTGTTATCTGTGGTGTTACATAGGACTGCAGGTGACATCTACTACATTATCTGTACTCAGAGATATCACTGTGTTATCTGTGGTGTTACATAGGACTGCAGGTGACATCTACTACATTATCTGTACTCAGAGATATCACTGTGTTATCTGTGGTGTTACATAGGACTGCAGATGACATATACTTTATCTGTACTTTATGCTCATGTGCAGAAGAGTATTATAGTATTGTTAATCTGGTATTATTGTAAGAAGATGGACATGCTGCCTTGTTCCCCCTTGAAGACAGGAGTACTGTTGTGGTACATAATGTGCATTGTGACTTGTGTTATTAGTGGTAGATTGTGTTCTAGCACAGTAGGGAGACTAAGAGTTAATGTTTAGGACTAAGCCCAGAGTGGGAGGGGCTAGACTGAAGACCAGAGACAGTTTCCTGTCTGGAGGGCAGATAGGGCCCAGCATGAAGTAGTGACAGACCTATGGTCAGACTAGAGAAAAGAGCTGCTCAGGAAAGATTTGCTGCTATTACATTACACGGTATAGTGCAGCCAATGAAGAGGGACTGTCAGAGCCTGTAAAAAAGCCCAGGAAGGGAATGCAGATGAGCTTTTGTGGATTAATTTGTATAGTAATACAATGTCATAACTTAAAATAGCTCAGATGGCTCAGCAGTGAAGATTTGTATGAAAATAAAATAAGGCAATATAATGGGTGTATCTGGGCCAAGGATGAGGCTGCTGAGGTAACTCGCAGAAGGTCGCAGCGTCTGGCCAAACAGCTAAATTTCTAAATTGTGGTTCTTTCCCTTTAAGGGGTTTTCCTCTGCTTGGTTATTGCTGGAGGTCACTAGGCCCCAGCAGGCCTCCGACCTGCCTACCTTTCAGCTGTCTCTATTTATACCCCTTGGCTCCTATGATGCATTGCTGGTGATAACGTGTTTAGAGTTGGTGTTGCTTCCTGGCTTTTCAGTGCATCAAGGATTTTGGTGTTGCTTGATGTCTTTCTCTTCGTTCAGCTAAGTGTTTCTCCCTCTCCCCATTGTTTGTCCCTGGTGTTTCCCTTTAGTTGTTGGCTGGATTGACCAGAGTTCACCCTGTCTGATCCCTAAGTAGTCTTAGTTGAGGGACAGACAGGAATGAGGTATCCTGATTGGCGACAGTTGTGGAGACTGTATAGGGTGTTAGGGGAGCCAGGTGTTAATGCTACTGTTTCTAGGGGTCACCATCTCCCCTTTGCCCTTAGCGTCAGGGTCTCCTTTGCCCCCCTTGTTGTCCTGCGCTGGGTGTCTCTTTAAGCAATCACAGGACAAAATTATGGTGATATCCCTGGCAGTCTGGGGTGGTGAAGGTATCACTGATGTGGCTCGTGTTCACACACGGTGTCCAGGAATCTCTTTCCAGGTTCTAGTGTTTGCTGCATTTCCCATTGTAGTAAACCCATTTTAACCTGTTAATTATTGACCCACATGGGCCAACAAGTACTGTATGAAAGCAGTAAGATAGAGCACATGTGGCCTCGTAAAGCCTCACAGAGAAGATGTGGTCCAAGCTCCTCCATGGCTTCATGCTACCAGTCTTCTTCTTCTTGAGAAGACACATTGTATCATTGATTCTGTTTCTCTTTCCTCCAGTCATTTCTCCCTCCACATCACAGTCGGTGTGCGGCTCTCCAGCCTTCTCCGGCCGGATCGTTGGTGGTTCGGATGCAGTGGAATGGACAGTGGCCCTGGCAGGCCAGTATACAATATCTGGGCACACATTTCTGCGGTGGCTCCTTGATCTCCAGCCAGTGGGTGCTGAGTGCTGCTCATTGCTTCGAACCGTAAGTTTTCTCATCTCTGACACCTCACGTATCAAGTATACATCAGGATGGGGAACATATATAACCAAAAGAGGCCCAGGATGGAGAACATATATATACTAGGATGGCCCAGAATAGAGGACATATATACCTGGATGGGCTCAGGATGGAGGACATATTTATCATGATATGCACAGGATGGGGTCCATATATACCAGGATGAGGGATATATATACCAGGATGGGGGACCTATATACCAGGATGAGGGACATGTATACCAGGATGGGGACATATATACCAGGATGGGGGACATATATACCAGGATGGGGGACATATATACCAGGATGGGGACATATATACCAGATGGGGGACATATATACCAGGATGGGGACATATATACCAGATGGGGGACATATATACCAGGATGGGGACATATATACCAGGATGGGGGACATATATACCAGGATGGGGACATATATACCAGGATGGGGGACAATATACCAGGATGGGGACATATATACCAGGATGGGGACATATATACCAGGATGGACATTTACCAGGATGGGGGACATATATACCAATGGGACATATATACCAGGATGGGGGACATATATACCAGAATGGGGACATATATACCAGGATGGGGGACATATATACCAGGACGGGGGACATCTTTACCAGGATGGGGGACATATATACCAGGATGGGGACATATATACCAGGATGGGGGACATATATACCAGGATGGGGACATATTACCAGATGGGGACATATATACCAGGACGGGGGACATCTTATACCAGGATGGGGGACATATATACTGGTGGGGACATATATATGGTGGGGTACATATATGCCAGGATGGGGACATATATACCATGATGGGGGACATATATACCAGGACGGAGACATATATACTAGGATGGGGGACATATATACCAGGATTGGGGACATATATACCAGGACTGGGGACATATATACCAGGACGGGGACATATATACAGGACAGGAGACATATAGACAAGGATGGGGACATAAATACCAGGATGGGGGATATATATACCAGGATGGGGACATATATACCAGGATGGGGACATATATACCAGGATGTGGACATATATACCAGGATGGGACATATATACCAGGATGTGGACATATATACCAGGATGGGGGACATATATACCAGGATGGGGACATATATATCAGGATGGGATCATATATGTTAGGATGGACCCAGGATGAGGGACATGTATATCAGGATGGGGGATATATATACCAGAATGTGTAGTGAAAGAAGGTGAGTATAATTGTTTAATTTTTAATGTATTAAAGAACAGGGATATATATACCAGGATGAGGAACATATATACCAGGATGGGCCCGGGATGGGGGACACTAGTATAGAATGGGGGGGCATCACATATGTCCTTATGGGATTTAGAACAATGCAGGGGCTCATACATCTGACAAATGAGTAGGTGGGTGACAGGTTACGCTGATTGGTCTTGAGTTCTACCACTGGATAAGGACACTTGTCATAACCAGATGAATAACCATTAATAGAATCTGTTGTTATGTTGTGATTTATGTTGTTACCCGTTGTGCAGATCGCGATGACGTAGAGATGGAGTCCTGCTCTGTAGATTCTATAAGTATTCTCTCTCCGGTCACTTTTCAGGTTAGGCCCCCTAGATAACTATAAGGTGCAGATGGGGGTGCACAGACTGTCAGCGGACAATCCGAACAGTGTTTGGAAGAAAATCGCCTCCATCCAAATCCATCCGGACTATATAAGTAGCGCGGACACCTGGGACATCGCTCTGGTGAAGCTGGACGGTCCGGTCACCTACACCAAGTACATCCAGCCCATCTGTCTACCCGCCGCCTCCGTCACCTTCCCCAATGGTCTGGAGTGCTGGGTAACCGGCTGGGGAGATATACGGAGTGGTGGTAAGTGATAGTGATGAGTGAGCACTGCCATGCTCGAGTGCTTAGTACATTCGGACCAAATATAATGGAAGTCAATCGGAAACTCCGGTATTCTGGAATAATCTTCATCATGAAAAATTCTTTCCTTCCCCAGTAACTTTTTAAGTCATTTTTGCTCTTTAGTTTTATTGCATATTTGGCTTTTCCAGGCTTTATGTTTTCCTGCACATTCACTCACTGACGGCTCTCAGAGCTCCACCACTTTCTTATATTAGTGCAGCGGCTGCTGGAGGAGGGTCATGTGACCAGATCCGCCCATCTTCCTCCTCTAATAGAACAGCAGCTTTCCTATGTGAGTGTTTTGCAATTGGAGGATTCCGATGGGCGGGTCTGGTCACACGATCCTCCTCCAGAGCCGCTGCACTAATATAAGAAAGTGGCGGAGCTCTGACCGAGGCCCCATCAGTGAGCTCATCTAACCGAGACCCCATCAGTGAGCTCATCTAACCGAGGCCCCATCAGTGAGCTCATCTAACCGAGGCCCCATCAGTGAGCTCATCTAATAGAGGCCCCATCAGTGAGCTCATCTAACCGAGACCCCATCAGTGAGCTCATCTAACCGAGGCCCCATCAGTGAGCTCATCTAACCGAGGCCCCATCAGTGAGCTCATCTAACCAAGACCCCATCAGTGAGCTCATCTAACCGAGGCCCCATCAGTGAGCTCATCTAACCGAGGCCCCATCAATCAGCTCATCTAACCGAGGCCCCATCAGTGAGCTCATCTAACCGAGGCCCCATCAGTGAGCTCATCTAACCCAGACCCCATCAGTGAGCTCATCTAACCGAGGCCCCATCATTGAGCTCATCTAACCGAGGCCCCATCAGTGAGCTCATCTAACCAAGGCCCCATCAGTGAGCTCATCTAACCGAGACCCATCAGTGAGCTCATCTAACCGAGGCCCCATCATTGAGCTCATCTAACCGAGGCCCCATCATTGAGCTCATCTAACCGAGGCCCCATCATTGAGCTCATCTAACCGAGCCCCATCAGTGAGCTCATCTAACCGAGGCCCCATCAGTGAGCTCATCTAACCGAGGCCCCATCAGTGAGCTCATCTAACCGAGGCCCCATCAGTGAGCTCATCTAACCGAGGCCCCATCAGTGAGCTCATCTAACCGAGACCCCATCAGTGAGCTCATCTAACCGAGACCCCATCAGTGAGCTCATCTAACCGAGACCCCATCAGTGAGCTCATCTAACCGAGGCCCCATCATTGAGCTCATCTAACCGAGGCCCCATCATTGAGCTCATCTAACCGAGGCCCCATCAGTGAGCTCATGTAACCGAGGCCCATCAGTGAGCTCATCTAACCGAGGCCCCATCAGTGAGCTCATCTAACCGAGACCCATCAGTGAGCTCATCTAACCGAGACCCCATCAGTGAGCTCATCTAACCGAGGCCCCATCAGTGAGCTCATCTAACTGAGACCCCATCAGTGAGCTCATCTAACCGAGGCCCCATCAGTGAGCTCATGTAACCGAGGCCCCATCAGTGAGCTCATCTAACCGAGGCCCCATCATTGAGCTCATCTAACCGAGGCCCCATCAGTGAGCTCATCTAACCGAGGCCCCATCAGTGAGCTCATCTAACCGAGGCCCCATCAGTGAGCTCATCTAACCGAGGCCCCATCAGTGAGCTCATCTAACCGAGGCCCCATCAGTGAGCTCATCTAACCGAGGCCCCATCACTGAGCTCATCTAACCGAGACCCCATCAGTGAGCTCATCTAACCGAGACCCCATCAGTGAGCTCATCTAACCGAGGCCCCATCAGTGAGCTCATCTAACCGAAGCCCCATCAGTGAGCTCATCTAACCGAGACCCCATCAGTGAGCTCATCCTGACAGGCTGATGAGAACTCTTCCAGCTCTTTGTCAACAGAGAGAAAGTAAAGCCGTGGTCATAAGAGCGCTGTGTCGCCATTTTTGGTTGTTGAATAATTTTCCTCCAAAGTTTTCCTTTAACGACGTCTTCGGTGCATCGGGGCAGACCTTGGGGGTTGAGTCTTCTTCTCAGCTCTTTTATTTCTTTAACTCCTCTATTGATCTTGTGGTTCCTTTTTCAAATTCTGCACCGCCACTGCTGCCATCATTGCGCATCATTGGGCGCATGCGCAGTGTGATTCTGTGCATGACATGCAAGTCTTCAATAAAATGGCGCCAGAGGCGACGCAGAGTAAAATTTTAGCTCAATGACCTCTTCATTTGGCTGAAATCTCCATTTATAATTCTACAGTCTTCAATAAAATGACACCTGAGGCGGCGCATGCGCAGATCGAGATTGTAGCTCACTGACCTCTTCATTGACCATGAAGTCTCAATCTACACATGCACCTCCAGTGCATTTTTATTAAAGCCAGTCTGTAGAATCACACTGCGTATGGTTTTCAATAAAATGGCACCTGAGGCGGCGCATGCGCAGATCGAGATCATAGCTCACTGACCCCTTCATTAACCCTGAATCTTGATCTGTAATTTTATGATCATCAATAAAATGGCACCGGAGGCAATGACCTTAATGACGGCGAGCTCAATGACCTCTTCATTAAAACAAAATCTCAATCTATGCATGCACTTCCAGTGTATTTTTATTAAAGCCAGTCTGTAGAATCACACTGCGTATGGTCTTCAATAAAATAGTACATGAGGCGGCGCATGCGCACAATGGGATTTTAGCTCAATGACCTCTTTATTAAACCAAAGTTCGATCTGCGCATGCACCACCTCTGATGCATTTTTATTAAAGCCGGTCTGTAGAATCACACTGCGCATGGTCTTCAATAAAATAGTACATGAGGCAGCATATGCGCAGAATGGGATTTTGGCTTAATGAAGAGGTCAGTGAGCTCAAATCTCGTTCTGTGCATGCACCACCTCGGATACCATTTTATTGAAGATCATACGCAGTGTGATTGTACAGACTGGCTTTAATAAAAAATGCATCATAGGTGGTGCATGCGCAGATCAAACTTTGGTTTAATAAAGAAGTCATTGAGCTAAAATCCCGATCTGCGCATGAGCCGCCTCTGGTGCCATTTTATTGAAGACCACAAAATTACAGACTGAGATTTCAAGTTAACAAAGAGGTCATTGAGCTAAAATCCCGATCTGCGCATGCGCCACCTCCAGCATCATCTTATTGAAGACCTGGAAGCTGGGCACAGAATCACACTGCGCCGCCCACTGCAATGATGACGCAGTGAAGACTTTCAAAAAGAAAATTGTTCTCCAAGGTATTTGGCAGTACCGACGTTCATGAATTAGATCAACTCCATGAGCTCGATGGTTGATGTCCGCTTCTGGTGGAAGCTGAGGATCTGGATCACTGCTTCTTCTCTGATCTTTTCATTAGTTCATTTACCTTATCCGGAAACTCTTCAGAATGTGAAGGTGCCACTGATTGATCATAAGACGTGTGACGAAATGTATCACAAGAGTTCGGGTATCAGCAGCTCTGTAACCATAGTGGACGACACCATGATATGTGCGGGATACACGGAAGGAGGGAAGGACTCTTGTCAGGTGAGACGCCGTGTTCTGATATATAGAAGCTACAGCCTTTGCTTAATGACTTTCTAACTTTAAAGAGACTTTCCCAGGATAGAGGATAACTTGCTGCAGATGGGATCCAACCATTTGGACATGCACCAATCCTGATCTATAGCTGAACCATGTACTCAGCTTTCTTTAGCACCCACCTGTCACGTGTTGGCTACTTTGCAATCCACGTGTAATGCTCCTGTGATATAAAGCTGGGTTTATTTCCTTTAGCACATCCAGAAAGCTGCTATAGTGTATGCAGTGTGAAGGTTTGTGTCAGAGAATTCAGATGTCCACTCCCTCAGCCTTAAAGTAGTTCCACTTCCCTCCACCGGTTGTCACAAATAGAATTCATTCCTTATTTGGACTCCGTGCAGTGAAGACATGCTGTGCTGCTGCTGTTCCCTTCCATTCAAGCGGCTGGCTTTTCCTGGTCTGTGGTGGAGGCAGGGCTCTTAGCCTAGAGCTGATCAGGAGCAAAGGACAGGGGTGGAGGTCCAGACATCCTCACCTTCAGGGGTAGTAATTGCAGGGTCAGGGTGAGCCAGGGATCCCAAGTCTAAGTGTCAGACTAGTTCCCCAGTTCACCTTTGCCCATCTTACCATCTTGCTTCCTGATCCTCTATTTGCCATACCACCCTGCAACATCCCCATACACAGTGGATGGAGTGGAGGCAAGAATGCTCAACATCTATTCTGATGGGTCTCTATAGAGCCCCATCCTCAGGATCAGTGGAGGTCCATCCACTTGGACCTGCACCAATCCTGATCTATACCTGAGCCGTAGTCTGGTGTCAGACGTGTCTGTCCTGACATTCAGGATGGAGATTGTACAGGTGAGGGAGAGACAGCAGTCTGGTGCTGACATTATATGGCCGGGCTCCTGCGCTGATGACTGGGTATTCCAGTAGACATGCTCCGGTCTGGGGTTTGCACCAGGGCGCACTCACTGTCAGCCGGACAGTGTGCTGCTGACCACTAATGAGACCCTGCTACACTATCTGGAAGGGATCTATCATCTCAGTTCAATGTCAGTGATCATTATGGAGCGCCGCCAGCATCGCACAGACTCGGGGTCCTGCAGATTAACTTACTGCACATATACTCCCTCCGCTCCTCACCATCACTGCTTGTTCTTTCTAATAATACATCATTTGATGATGTTTGGATTATAATGTGATACAATGTAACTATTGTTTGTTGGCATACATTATAATGTGATTATACAATTATAATACAATGTTCCCTCCTATAACAGCCTGGAAGATCTAGGCCCCTTTGGTCTGTGCAGACATTATAGTCTCAGCTGTCTGTGTATAACTCCGCCCACACCCCTAAAGTGCAGTGTTCTCTTTATAACTCCGCCCACACCCCTAAAGTGCAGTGTTCTCTGTATAACTCCGCCCACACCCCTAAAGTGCAGTGTTCTCTGTATAACTCTGCCCACACCCCTAAAGTGCAGTGTTCTCTGTATAACTCCGCCCACACCCCTAAAGTGCAGTGTTCTCTGTATAACTCCGCCCACACCCCTAAAGTGCAGTGTTCTCTGTGTAACTCCGCCCACACCACTAAAGTGCAGTGTTCTCTGTATAACCCAGCCCACACCACTGATTGGCAGCTGTCTGTGTATGACCCCACCCACACTAACTGATTGGCAGATTTCTGTGTGTAACTCCGCCCACACTACTAAAGTGCAGCTTTCTCTGTATAACTCCCCCCACACCACTAATTGGCAGCTGTCTGTGTATAATCCCTCACACCACTGATTGGCCACTTCTGTCTATAACCCCACCCACACCAACTAATTGGCAGATTTCTGTGTATATCCCCACCCATACCACTGATTGGCAGTGTTCTGTGTATAACCCCGCCCACACCACTGATTGGCAGCATTCTATGTACAATCCCACCCACACCACTGATTGGCCACTTTTGTGTATAATCCCGCCCACACCACTGATTGCCACTTTCTTGTACAATCACACTCACACCACTGACTGGCAGCTTTCTGCTGCATTGTGCATAGACAGAAAGTTGCTATTCATTGTTGTGGCAGAGCTGAACTAGGAGGCATGAGACATCTAGTCCTGTAGTGATAATCACCTGCTGATAAAACAATGATTGTATTGAAACACACACAACCCAGTAAGTGACACATTGCTGGAATCAAGTTCTCAGCCTCTACACATACATAGCAAAAACCTCCTGATAGATTCCCTTTAAAGAGCAAATAATTGAGGCGACCTCTTCACTGTAATTAATATGTTGTGAATGTTGACATGTGCTGGACGTTGATGTCTTGCAGGGAGACTCCGGAGGACCTCTGATGTGTAAAGTCCAAGGCGTCTGGTACCAGGCCGGTGTTCTAAGTTGGGGAGATGGATGTGCTCTGTCGTATCGCCCCGGGGTGTACACCCTGCTACCGCTCTATACATCCTGGATCCAGAGCTACGTGCCAGATGTGACATTTTATGCTGTAGACGTTCCCTCCACCACAACTCCGAAGCCGACAGGTAATGGATTGTCCTCATCACTTCCACTTTATTCTGCTCTCATTTTGTTTTTTTCACTATGTTTAGTATAAACATTTCCCAACATCATCACAAGGGCCGGGGTAGTCAGCAGCTGGGCCGGAGGTCAGTTCATGATAGCCGTCCCCAGCAGCTGTGGTCCTAACCGTACATGTAAAGGGGATAGTAGCAGGGATAAAGTTTGTGACGCCAATTTGGATAATCAGCCTGGGCATACCTGGCACTGGAGAGGGTCCTTGGGTGATAGGTGGTAGGAAGGAGTGCAGATAGTTAACCCTTCCCAACCAAGGCTGGCTCCCAGGGAGATGATGAGGGTAGTGATTATAGATGTAGTGCAGGAAGTAGATAGCAGGAGACAGTCGTTTGCTTTACCTTATTACTGAGTCTCTGTAGCAGGTTCAGGGATGGTAGCCTAGCCAGTCTGATGAGAACTGTAGTCCATTCTGCTGGGTGAGTAATATCTCCTTCCTGCTGACTTTCCTTGAGTTTTAGGCTTCTTAGTTTTCTTGAGCTTTCAGTACTCCCTCTAGATTGCTGTAAGCTAACTCCTGGCAGGCTGGTAGTGTGATGTTTCACCAGCGCCTCCACAGTCCGCCGGAGGTAGATGGTAGTGCGGCTGAGTTGGTAAAGTCCTCCACAGGTAGGACTGGACCTCCAGGGCAGCGTTTCTGAAAAGGGGAACAAGTCCATTCAAAAGAAATGCAGGCAGAGGCAAGATCACTTCTCCTCCGGGTACTTTACTGTTAGTTGCAGCAGTGTAGCTACAAGTCACAGTTCGGTGGCTGCAGGTGGATCCCAGGTGGTATGGTGGAACCCTTGGTGGAACCCTTGGTGTGCCTTCTTTCAGTAACCCTGTCTGCTCCTTCCTGATTTCCAGTTTGTGCTGTGAAATCAGCCTGGCCTCCTTTCCTTTCTCACCTTCTCTGCCATTGAGTGACTCTCTCTTGGCTGGCCACTCGTTCCTTTGGCGGTGCCTGGTACCCTCTTTTTGGTCTGCTCAAGTGCCCGGGAGAATTGAAGACTCCACGGGAATCCGGATTCCCTGTGGTCCTAAAGTATACCACAGGTGTGGGCTCCGGTGCCCGGTAAGCTGTCTGGGAGAACCTGACGACGGCAGTCAGCACACCTCTGCACCAGATTGGACAACTGAGCTGTCAATCAGCATACCAACAGCTCAGCACACCTCTGCACCAGATTGGACAACTGAGCTGTCAATCAGCATACCAACAGCTCAGCACACCTCTGCACCAGATTGGACAACTGAGCTGTCAATCAGCATACCAACAGCTCAGCATACCTCTGCACCAGATTGGACAACTGAGCTGTCAATCAGCATACCAACAGCTCAGCACACCTCTGCACCAGATTGGACAACTGAGCTGTCAATCAGCATACCAACAGCTCAGCACACCTCTGCACCAGATTGGACAACTGAGCTGTCAATCAGCATACCAACAGCTCAGCACACCTCTGCACCAGATTGGACAACTGAGCTGTCAATCAGCATACCAACAGCTCAGCACACCTCTGCACCAGATTGGACAACTGAGCTGTCAATCAGCATACCAACAGCTCAGCACACCTCTGCACCAGATTGGACAACTGAGCTGTCAATCAGCATACCAACAGCTCAGCACACCTCTGCACCAGATTGGACAACTGAGCTGTCAATCAGCATACCAACAGCTCAGCACACCCGAAATATATAGTGCAACAAATAGTCACATTTTTCATCCAAGATGTACAGGAGGGATGGTGACAGTCTTCTTCTAGATAAGTTCCATTGTATCACTGATTCTTTTGTGTTTCTCCTCAGCCATATCCACCACCACATCACAGCCGGTGTGCGGCGCTCCAGCCTTCTCCAGCCGGATCGTTGGTGGCTCGAATGCAGTTGATGGACAGTGGCCCTGGCAAGTCAGTATACAGAATCTGGGCAGCCATATCTGCGGTGGCTCCTTGATCTCCAACCAGTGGGTGCTGAGTGCTGCACATTGCTTCATACAGTAAGTGTTTTACATTAAATATTTGAATAACTGAATATTATTCTGCATTTTTGGTGTACTTTTCTATATTTTGGATGTCCCGGTCTGTGCTTTTTCTGGGATATCTTTTCCTGTTGGATGTTCACTGTTGCTCTATTCACACTGTGGACTTTATGCCACGTGTTTATTAATCAGCAAGAGTCCGAGGAGTTGACTCTTAGTTATTATACATGTATCACCTATCCACCAGATACTTAATATATTGAGAAAACTCATTTACAGACGCCCTGCCACCAGCTTAATTGTGGACAGTTTTTGCTGTTATTTAATTCCTTAAAGTTTTCACTTCTCACCTGGTTGTAACTCTTCCACCTTCTTGAATGAACATTAAGCATCAGGTAGTGATGCCCGGTTGACACACAAAGGGAGTAAAGGGCTGTGTTGCACGTCCTCCTGCAAGGGATCACTGTCCGTGATAGCATCTTTAAGTGAAGTGAGCCTAATTCTCCTGACTAGCAAAGAAACGTTAACAAGTACATGCCTGTAACCATTAAGATTGTGCCTCTGTGTTACACAGAAGATCAGAAGAGTAACACAGAGGCACAATCTTAATGGTTACAGGCATTGTGCCTCTGTGTTACACAGAAGATCAGAAGAGTAACACAGAGGCACAATCTTAATGGTTACAGGCATGTACTTGTTAACGTTTCTTTGCTAGTCAGGGGAATTAGGCTCACTTCACTTAAAGATGCTATCACGGACAGTGATCCCTTGCAGGAGGACGTGCAGCACAGCCCTTTACTCCCTTTGTGTGTCGGCCAGGCAGCACCCTGTCTTCTTCTGTATCCCCCAAGACTTACCACCTCGCTGGACTCACTTCCCCTTTTCTCATTCATCTTACAAAACCTTCTCCAGCTTCCTGGCATCTGAGGTTCAGTCATCCACACATTTCTTACTTGTAACTTGCTGCTTTGTACTCACTCAGCTTCCCACACACCAGTAATGGACTCCTTCTTCAGCTCTAAACTCTCACACCTGCACAGCTGTTTCTTGACTGCATACTCCTGACTCACTAAAATTTTGTCTGTCTCCTCTCACTTACAGACTGGGACATCCCCCTGTGAGCTCATCCCAGCTTTAATGCCCTGCAATCAGTCTGTACAAACTTTCACCTTTCCTCTATATTCCTAGATATAACTTACATTATACTATTGCAATGGGCAGTAAGGGCCGGGGTACTCGGTAGCCGGGCTGTTAATGCTTTGGGAGGTCACGGTGGCTATGGCCAAGCTCCGTGGACCTGGTTTGTGCATTGAAGGGGTATTTACAGGGGAATTTTAATTATGCCAGCTGTGTTATTCGGCCAGGGATGGCCGATGCTGCTAGTTGGGCCTCTGGGGCAGGTGGTGCTGCAGTGCAGCTGAGATAGTATTGCTCTCCACATGTAGAGCAGGGCCTCAGGGACAGTATGAGAGTCCTTCAGGAATGATGGTGGTGATGGTGCAGGCGACAGCGGTGAGGCGCAGGTGAATGATTAGAGGACACTATAAATTAAGTTTAATATCTTTTACTTGGTGATCAGGCAAGTACGACCCAGCCTGGTGTTGTGCTTTCCCAGGACGCAGTTTGGCCAGCTCTCAGATGATTCGGAACCGCTCTACCAAGACACCCTCTATAAGCCTTTCCTGGTTGACTCCCGCACTGATCTCTCCTGCGTCTTTGTGGTCTACCACATCCGATGGCAGGCAGCCGCAGGCCCTATCGAATAACTGCCAGGCACGTCCTCTGCCCTAGTATGGCCACTGTGCCTGGATGGGTCCACAGGTTCGGTCACCGGACTTGCAATCCGGAGGCCTCCAGTTTCCTAGCTAAGGCATACAGTCTTTCCACTAGATCGGGGCCAGTCCCTTCCTGCAACCTAGTCCCTCCACACGCCTTCAGCTGGCGGTGGATTTGAGGTGCCACGGGTGGTTCTTCAACTTCTGTGTCCCTTAAGAACTCCTTCCTTCCTCATCTGTCTCTTCAGACTCCACTCCTCGACTCCCTTACTCTCCTCTTTGTACCCACCCCCTCTACCTATTCCCTCCTCCTGGGTTTGCCCATCATGGGGTATCTTCCATCTCGGGATCTCCCAGCTTGGAGTTAGGATGGTGTTGAATGCAAGTGTATGTGTCTTGGCTTTACACCTGAGGGTGGTGACACCACACCTGTGGAGTAGATGCAGTATCACTGTGGCGACCGATCCGCAGTAGCGCCACACTCTCTGCACATAAACTGCTTCACACTACACGTTATATTGTACCTACAAACAGTGCAACACATCATACCTTATGACATACCACTATCTCCTACATTATTCCTATCACTATAATACAGTTTGCTTAATACAATCTACATAATGAAATCACACACAATACAATTAAATCATCAATGTATTCAGGGGGGCACAGGACTGCAGGTCCACCCTCTTACATTAGGCTCAGATCGTATGTCCAGTAATCATCTGTTAAAATAGATCCATCAGCAATACGTTGGAAAGTTCTGCAAACACAACTTTTTTATCCAATTTGAAAAAATTAATATCTGCAGCTCGCCTTATGGCTGTAGTAAAAGGGGGCGGGACATGATCACAAGTTTGAGCCTTCACTCCCCCCCTTCTAGGCATTTACAAAAGGGTAAGAAGTCTAGGATCACAGTGCAGAGAGATCACTGGGACTAGTGCGAGGTGATAACGAGATGTAGACCGCGTCACTGAAGACGGTGCAGTGCTGATTCTGTTAGTTGCCGCACTTCTCACTGGTGTTTACAGAGATCTGAGGGGAGCAGTCATGTTATTGCAGCTGCAGCGCTCAAATTGCAGTAGTTCCACAGCACGGATGTGTGACTACTCTACACTTGAACTTTTCTTTAGCAACTTTTATGAAAAGTGAGTGAAGTTTAGGAATAAGTCATAGCGGCTGAGCACTGCCACAAGTTTACCCCACAAAAGTGTCATGAACTATGTCTGGTGTGTTGCAAGCTAAAGTTTGTTACACTCAGCAGCTGGGCCGTCAGTCTGGATCACAGTAGCTGAACCCAGTGCTGTAGCCATGGCGGACAATGAAAAAGGGGAAAAAGTAAATAAAAATAGAAAAATAAAGAATGTTCGTGACGCCAGCTGAAGGTTACCAGCTACTAAGTGGCCGCCACTGCATAGAGAGTTCTCAAGGGATAGATGTTTTTACAGTGTGATGAAATAATCCCCTCCAGCATGGGGCTGGACGACATTGAGACGTAAGGTGATAATGGTAGTTGTAGTGCACAGGAGTAGTGCAAGGTTGAAGAAGAAAGCAAGGCACTGCAGACAGTCCTTTACCTTTACTGTAGGTTGTTCAATACATCCAAGACATGTGCAGAACCAGGCAGACGACTTGGCTAGTCCAGAAAGAGCTGAATTTCCCTCTGCTGTAACATGCCCTTCCTGCTGACTTCTGTCCCCAAGCTCATGATTCTGTGGAAAAGTGACGCAGACCCTGCGAGCAACTTCTTCAGTCCTCTGGTCCTCCTTACCACTGTGCCCCGGATGGGCCCACAAGGGTGGCTACTGGACATGAAATCCAATAGCCTCCAGGTTCTGTGGCCGGGTCCTGGAAACCTGACCACTTAGGGTCTGGTTCCCTCCCTGCAGCTTGTCCCTTTGGCCGACCACTCACAGCCGGCTGCAGATGCGTCCTTCAGCACCAACTAGAACAACTCCTGTTGCCTACTTTTCCCAATCCGCCCTCCAATGAGAACAATTACATTATGACATAAGTGATGTCATTCCGGCCCCATAGATGTGTTTTCTTCAGGTCATCCCACAAAAACATCACATGACTCTCCTGAAATACTATGTGCTGCTGTGGACCTTCCATCATTCGCTAGTTCTCAGTCTATGACCCCTGGTCAGATTAATGTACTCCTTTCTTTTTATTGCCTAGATAAAATAATGTATTTGTTTCCTGTCACTTTTCAGGTCTCGCCCCTTAGATAACTATAGGGTGCAGCTGGGGGCGCACAATCTGTCACTGGACAGTATTCATAGTGTTCGGAAGAAGATAGACTCAATCTATAAACATCGGGACTTTACAAGCACCGGTCACAGATGGGACATCGCTCTGCTGAAGCTGGACAGTCCGGTCACCTCCACTAAGTATATTATGCCCATCTGCTTGCCCGCTGCCTCCGTCACCTTCCCCGGTGGCATGGAATGCTGGGTAACCGGCTGGGGACGTATAACCAGTGATAGTAAGTGACACTTAGTCCTTCACCAAAGGGTAAAGTCTGACACTCCTTCATCAAAACCCCACTTTTTGTAGTTAGTCTCATCCTCCCAGCCCCGTATTCTCTGGTTACTGGTAGAAGCTAACGTGACGCCCCCTGCGGTTCGGTCACCACTATGGTACTGCACCTATCTAATAGGCGTGGCATCATGCTCACAGGTAAGAAGGGAAAACTTTGCTGAGATCACCAACTCACACCCAACACTAGCCAAACTCCAGAGACTCAATGATAGAGCAGTCCCCATCTGCTGGCTGGAGGGAGGAGTTAGGTCAGGGTGGAGGAGTTAGTCAGGGAGTTACTGAGAGTTGGATAATAAACAACTTGGGAGGCAAAAATGGAGGAGTGAGTTCTAGGGGAAGTCGGGAGCTGGGGAGAGAGCAGGACCATGCTCTAGTCAGCTGCAAATTGCTAGGCCTGAGGACCCTGAATCTACAACTGACCGTCCAGGTCGGGTAGAGGATTCAGCTGCCCCGTGGACCAGCCCCAAGTCGGTCTGGACATCTTCAGGATCAGCCGAGGAACTGGAGGTCACTGGACTTCAAGTACAGTGCCTACCTTCATGGACTCTCCCAAGGCGAAGAAACTGTATAGGGTCAACAGTACTTGCAAGGCAGTCGCTCAGAGGACCCGTAGACACCTTCCTTTGGACTTGTAACCACAGAGACACTAGAGGAAGAGGAGTAGTAGCATTAGTCAAAGGGTAACAAGGAAGGCCATATTCCTGTGTCTCAGCTAAGTGGACCCGGACTACTTGTGAGCTGGCCAAGCGGCAATCTTGGTGAATACGCTACCCTGGCTGGGTTATGTTTGCAATGGACTGCAAGCAAAAGAGACTGGTAAGAACTGCAGAAGCTGTGTCTGTCTACTCCTTTATACGCCTCCCTGCACCTTCATTACTACAACCACCATCATTCTCACTTCACCACCAATGCGCCCCAGGAGTGCGCTCCTTTTAAGGGGAGTGCTCCAATTAGCTGCTACACCACCTATCCCCTAGGGACAACCATATGCAGCGCTGACCGTCACTGACCAGAAACCTCAGATGGTGTCACGACAAATGTTTCCCCTTTAAATAACCTCCTTTTCAATGACCGGTCGCGGCCACGACTTTCAGGGACAGCCACTGTGACAGCCCCAAAACTGATGAGCCCTGGAGAGTCGAGTACCCCTGGCCCCATGATCGCTGCACTAAGGATCTTGCTTACTGCTCGACAACCCATTGTAGGACCTGTAGCTCAGCATGGGGTGGTAGTCGTGGGCGATGTAGTTGTCTGCCGCATCCTGGCATACTGCATGAATATGGAGGTCATAGCTGGGTGTTGTCACGTGTTGACTGTCTTGCAGTCCATGTGTGTTGCTGATGTGAGTTAAATCTGAGTTAATTTCTTTTGGCACACTGAGTGTTAATCTCAGAAAGCTGTTGTAGTGTGCAGCTCTGTAGGTAGAGGTGGAGGGGTGTCAGATCTCTGATCTCCACTATCTCAGTCTTTAAGTAGTTCCACTTCCCTCCACCGGGTGTCACATATAGAGTTCAATCTCTACTTGGACCCCGTGCAGTGAGGATGTGCGTGCTGGTGCTGCTGTTCCCTTCCATAGGAGTTGCTGGATTTTTCCCGGTCCGTGGACTGAGGTAGGGGCTCTTAGCCTAGGGCTGATTAGAAGCAAAGCACAAGTGTGTTGACCCAGATCTCCTGACCTTCAGAGGTAACTCCAGGATCAGGGTGAATCAGGGACCCCCAGTAAAGGTCAGACTTGTTCTCCAGTTTGCTTTTGCCCATCTTACCATCCTGCCTCCTGATTCCTTATCCGCTATACCACCCCATGAGAAGAGTATGGTGTTGCACTATGGAGACGATACGCCTTTGCAGGCAACATGTTGCCAATAGTTTTGGCTGGCCAGGACCAGATGTGCGCAGTTCATTGAGAGCACCACAAGTTCAGTAGTTTTACTGAACACAAACTTGAATACAAGAATGTAATGTCAACTGTCTCTGTCCCTGTACACTATCTCATCCCCTCTGGGCTAATCCCAACTGTCTCTGTCCCTGTATACTATCTCATCATCCCTGGGCTAATCCCAACTGTCTCTTTCCCTGTACACTATCTCATCCCCTCTGGGCTAATCCCAACTGTCTCTGTCCCTGTACACTATCTCATCCCCTCTGGGCTAATCCCAACTGTCTCTGTCCCTGTATACTATCTCATCCCTCTGGGCTAATCCCAACTGTCTCTGTCCCTGTACACTATCTCATCCCCCCTGGGCTAATCCCAACTGTCAACTGTCTCTGTTCCTGTACACTATCTCATCCCCTCTGGGCTAATCCCAACTGTCAACTGTCTCTGTCCCTGTACACTATCTCATCCCCTCTGGGCTAATCCCAACTGTCTCTGTCCCTGTATACTATCTCATCCCCTCTGGGCTAATCCCAAATGTCAACTGTCTCTGTCCCTGTACACTATCTCATCCCCTCTGGGCTAATCCCAACTGTCTCTGTCCCTGTACACTATCTCATCCCCTCTGGGCTAATCCCAACTGTCTCTGTCCCTGTACACTATCTCATCCCCTCTGGGCTAATCCCAACTGTCTCTGTCCCTGTATACTATCTCATCCCCTCTGGGCTAATCCCAAATGTCTCTGTCCCTGTACACTATTTCATCCCCTCTGGGCTAATCCCAACTGTCTCTGTCCCTGTACACTATCTCATCCCCTCTGGGCTAATCCCAACTGTCTCTGTCCCTGTACACTATCTCATCCCCTCTGGGCTAATCCCAACTGTCTCTGTCCCTGTACACTATCTCATCCCTCTGGGCTAATCCCAACTGTCTCTGTCCCTGTATACTATCTCATCCCCTCTGGGCTAATCCCAAATGTCTCTGTCCCTGTACACTATTTCATCCCCTCTGGGCTAATCCCAACTGTCTCTGTCCCTGTACACTATCTCATCCCCTCTGGGCTAATCCCAACTGTCAACTGTCTCTTTCCCTGTACACTATCTCATCTCCTCTGGGCTAATCCCAACTGTCAACTGTCTCTATCCCTGTACACTATGTTATCCCCTCAGGGCTAATCCCAAATGTCTCTGTCCCTACACTATCTCATCCCCTCTGGGCTAATCCCAACTGTCAACTGTCTCTATCCCTGTACACTATGTCATCCCCTCAGGGCTAATCCCAACTGTGTCTGTCCCTGTACACTAACTCATCCCCTCTGGGCTAATCCCAACTGTCAACTGTCTCTGTCCCTGTACACTATCTCATCCCCTCTGGACTAATCCCAACTGTCTCTGTCCCTGTACACTATCTGATCCCCTCTGGGCTAATCCCAACTGTCTCTGTCCCTGTACACTATCTCATCCCCTCTCGGCTAATCCCAACTGTCTCTGTCCCTGTACACTATCTCATCCCCTCTGGGCTAATCCCAACTGTCAACTGTCTCTGTCCCTGTACACTATCTCATCCCCTCTGGGCTAATCCCAACTGTCTCTGTCCCTGTACACTATCTCATCCCCTCTGGGCTAATCCCAACTGCCTCTGTCCCTGTACACTATCTCATCCCCTCTGGGCTAATCCCAACTGTCTCTGTCCTTGTACACTATCTCATCCCTTCTGCGCTAATCCCAACTGTCTCTGTCCCTGTACACTATCTCATCCCCTCTGGGCTAATCCCAACTGTCTCTGTCCCTGAACACTATATCATCCCCTCTGGGCTAATCCCAACTCTCTCTGTCCCTGTACACTATCTCATCCCCTCTGGGCTAATCCCAACTGTCTCTGTCCCTGTACACTATCTCATCCCCTCTGGGCTAATCCCAACTGTCAATTATCTCTGTTCCTGTGGTCTATTGTTGAGCTAGCTTAACTTTTCACTGACATTTGTATACACACAATACAATTACAGGCACTTCACTCTATCTTATCCTATATAATATAACAATTCCCTCACTATGTATCATATTTTATTACATATACATGTAAACAGTATACATCATAATAACACAATACACATTACACTTCACATTAATGCATGACACAATTCACATTACATTAACACTGACGAAACTGGTGTCTTAAGGGGAACACGATGACAAGTCCATATCCTAACAGACCTTCCTATAGAAGATATAGAGCCGTAGATCTCAGATTGGATTGAAGGTTGGTGCATGACTCAGACATTTACCGACTCTTCTATTGTTTTATTAGTTCCTTTACCATTTCCGAAAACTCTTCAGAATGTGAAGGTGCCGCTGATCGATCACAAGACGTGTGATGAAATGTATCACATAGGCTCAGGAATCAGCAGCTTTGTAACCAGAGTGTATGACACCATGATATGTGCGGGATACACAAAAGGAGGGAAGGACTCTTGTCAGGTGAGACGCCGTGTTCTGATAAAAAACAATCTACCAAATGGAAAAATGGGTTTTCTTACAGACTTTCTGACATCAAAGAGGATCTCCAGTATATAACATGGTGGAGAGCATGCTCGATCTCCAGTATATAACACGGTGGAGAGCATGCTCGATTCCAGTAATAACACGGTGGAGCGCATGCTCGATCTCCGTGAATAACACGGTGGAGATATGCTCGATCTCTAGTGAATAACACGGTGGAGAGCATGCTCGATCTCCAGTAATAACATGGTGGAGAGTATGCTCGATCTCCAGTGAATAACACGGTGGAGAGCATGCTCGATCTCCAGTGAATAACACGGTGGAGAGTCATGCTCGATCTCCAGTGTATAACACGTGGAGAGCATGCTCGATCTCAAGTGAATAACACAGTGGAGACTATGCTCGATCTCCAGTGAATACAATGGTGGAGAGCATGCTCCATCTCCAGTGAATGACACAGGTGGAGAGTATGCTCGATCTCCATTGAATAAAACGGTGGAGAGATGCTCGATCTCCAGTGAATAACACTGTGAGAGTATGCTCGATCTCCAGTGAATACAATGGTGGAGAGTATACTCGATCTCCAGTGATAAACAGTGGAGAGCATGCTCGATCTCCAGTGAATAACACTGTGGAGAGTATGCTCGATCTCCAGTGAATAACAATGGTGGAGAGCATGCTCGATCTCCAGTGAATAACACAGTGGAGAGCATGCTCGATATCCAGTGAATAACACGGTGGAGAGCATGCTCATCTCCAGTGAATAAACAGTGGAGAGCATGCTCGATCTCCAGTGAATAACACGGTGGAAGCATGCTCGATATCCAGTGAATAACACGGTGGAGAGCATGCTCCATCTCCAGTGAATAACACAGGTGGAGAGATGCTCGATGTCCAGTGAATAACACGGTGGAGAGTATGCTCGATCTCAGTGAATAACACGGTGTAGAGTATGCTCGATCTCAGTGAATAACACGGTGGAGAGTATGCTCGATCTCCAGAGAATAACATCGGTGGAGAGCATGCTCGATCTTCAGTGAATAACACGGTGGAGAGCATGCTCGATCTCCAGTAAATAACACGGTGGAGAGCATGCTCGATCTCCAGTGAATAACACGGTGGAGAGACACTCGATCTCCAGTGAATAACACGGTGGAGAGTACACTCGATCTCCAGTGAATAACAGGTGGAGAGTACACTCGATCTCCAGTGAATAACACGGTGGAGAGTACACTCGATCTCCAGTGAATAACACAGTGGAGAGCATGCTCGATCTCAAGTGAATAACACAGTGGAGAGCATGCTCGATCTCCAGTGAATAACACGGTGGAGAGCATGCTCATCTCCAGTGAATGACACAGTGGAGAGTATGCTCGATCTCCAGTGAATAACACAGTGGAGAGTATGCTCGATCTCCAGTGAATAACACGGTGGAGAGCATGCTCGATCTCCAGTAATAACACGGTGGAGAGTACACTCGATCTCCAGTGAATAACACAGTGGAGAGCATGCTCGATCTCAGTGAATAACACAGGTGGAGAGTATGCTCGATCTCCAGTGAATAACACGGTGGAGAGCATGCTCGATCTCCAGTGAATAACACGGTGGAGAGTATGCTCGATCTCCAGTGAATAAAACGGTGGAGAGTATGCTCGATCTCCAGTGAATAACACTGTGGAGAGTATGCTCGATCTCCAGTGAATAACACTGTGGAGAGTATGCTCGATCTCCAGTGAATACAATGGTGGAGAGTATACTCGATCTCCAGTGTATAACACAGTGGAGAGCATGCTCGATCTCCAGTGAATAACACTGTGGAGAGTATGCTCGATCTCCAGTGAATACAATGGTGGAGAGCATGCTCGATCTCCAGTGAATAACACAGTGGAGAGCATGCTCGATCTCCAGTGAATAACACGGTGGAGAGCATGCTCGATATCCAGTGAATAACACGGTGGAGAGCATGCTCCATCTCCAGTGAATAACACAGTGGAGAGTATGCTCGATGTCCAGTGAAAAACACGGTGGAGAGTATGCTCGATCTCCAGTGAATAACACGGTGTAGAGTATGCTCGATCTCCAGTGAATAACACGGTGGAGAGTATGCTCGATCTCCAGAGAATAACATGGTGGAGAGCATGCTCGATCTTCAGTGAATAACACGGTGGAGAGCATGCTCGATCTCCAGTAAATAACACGGTGGAGAGCATGCTCGATCTCCAGTGAATAACACGGTGGAGAGTATGCTCGATCTCCAGTGAATAACATGGTGGAGAGCATGCTCGATCTCCAGTGAATAACACGGTGGAGAGCATGCTCGATCTCCAGTGAATAACATGGTGGAGAGTATGCTCGATCTCCAGTGAATACAATGGTGGAGAGATTGATCGATCTCCAGTGTATAACACGGTAGAGAGTATGCTCCATCTCCAGTGAATACAATGGTGAGAGTATACTCGATCTCCATTCAGATGGGTCTGTGCAGAGCTCCATTCTTCATTTTTCTGGACGAGCTCTTTAGTAGTAAGGATATGATTTAGTCCTGTGTTCTTGGATCTTTTTTGGATTAAACCTACAAACCTGACACTTTGCATCAAGATCAGTGGCAAAAAAGATGCGGGAAGTAAAATAAAAATACAAGTGAGAGCAATGATCACTGCAGAGTAAACATGATCACATAAGATCCTCAGAGAGTGGATCATAGAATGTTCTAATATGTTGTGAATGTTGACATGTGCTGGACGTTGATGTCTTGCAGGGAGACTCCGGAGGACCTCTGATGTGTAAAGTCCAAGGCGTCTGGTACCAGGCAGGTGTAGTAAGTTGGGGAGATGGATGTGCTCTGTGGTATCGCCCCGGGGTGTACACCCTGCTACCGCTCTATACATCCTGGATCCAGAGCTACGTGCCAGATGTGACATTTTATGCTGTAGACGTTCCCTCCACCACAACTCCAAAGCCAACAGGTAATGGGATCATAAAATGTTCTAACATTGGGGCCACATTGTCATGTCTGACATAGATAGAGCCGTATCACAATCTGTGCAAGATGGAGATGTCTCCTACTAGCAAAATCACACTGAACGATAAGCGGTCAACATGGTAATAAATGTGGAAAAATGCTTGTAAATACTATTTCTGTATGTATTATTGGCAGTGTGGGAAGGAAGGAAGGAAGGAAGGAAGGAAAGGGAAAGGAAAGGTAGGAAGGAAGGAAGGAAGGAAGGAAGGAAGGAAGGAAGGAAGGAAAGGAAGGGAAAGGAAGGAAGGAGGGGAAAGCAAGGGAAGGGGAAGGAAGTAAGGTATGAATGGAAATGAAAGGAAAGAAAGGGAAAGGAAAGGAAGGAAGGAAGGAAGGGAGGAAGGAAGGAGGGGAAAGCAAGGGAAGGGAAGGAAGTAAGGTATGAATGGAAATGAAAGGAAAGAAAGGGAAAGGAAAGGAAGGAAGGAAGGAAGGAAGGGAAAGGAAGGAAGGAGGGGAAAGCAAGGGAAGGGAAGGAAGTAAGGTATGAATGGAAATGAAAGGAAAGAAAGGGAAAGGAAAGGAAGGAAGGAAGGAAGGGAGGAAGGAAGGAGGGGAAAGCAAGGGAAGGGAAGGAAGCAAGGTATGAATGGAAATGAAAGGAAAGAAAGGGAAAGGAAAGGAAGGAAGGAAGGAAGGGAGGAAGGAAGGAGGGGAAAGCAAGGGAAGGGAAGGAAGCAAGGTATGAATGGAAATGAAAGGAAAGAAAGGGAAAGGAAAGGAAGGAAGGAAGGAAGGAAGGAAGGAAGGAAGGGAGGAAGGAAGGAGGGGAAAGCAAGGGAAGGGAAGGAAGCAAGGTATGAATGGAAATGAAAGGAAAGAAAGGGAAAGGAAAGGAAGGAAGGGAGGAAGGAAGGAGGAAGGAAGGAAGGAAGGAAGGAAGGAAGGAAGGAAGAAGGAAAGGAAGGAGGGGAAAGCAAGGGAAGGGAAGGAAGCAAGGTATGAATAGAAATGAAAGGAAAGAAAGGGAAAGGAAAGGAAGAAAGGGAGGAAGGAAGGAAGGAAGGGAGTGAGGGAGGAAGGAAGGAAGGAAGGAAGGAAGGGAGTGAGGGAGGAAGGAAGGTAGGGAGGGAGGAAGGAAGGAATGAAGGAAGAAAGGAAGGAAGGAAGGAAGGAAGAAAGGAAGGAAAATAAGGAGAGGAAAGCAAGGGAAGGAAAGTAAAGGGATGGAAGCAGGAAAGGAAGAAAGGAAGGGAAAGGAAAGGAGGGAAGGAAAGGAGGGAGGAAGGAAGGAAGGAAGGAAGGAAGGAAGAAAGGAAGGAAAATAAGGAGAGGAAAGCAAGGGAAGGAAAGTAAAGGGATGGAAGCAGGAAAGGAAGAAAGGAAGGGAAAGGAAAGGAGGGAAGGAAAGGAGGGAGGAAGGAAGGAAGGAAGGAAGGAAGGAAGAGTGGAAGGGAGGAAGGAAGGAAGGAATGGAAAGGAAAGGAAGGGAAAGAAAAGGAAGGAAGGAATGAAGGGAGGGAGGAAGGAAGGAGTTTGAAAATTCCTAGAATGACCTCTCTTCGGGAGTTCCCCACACCAGTCCTGCCACCATCGATCCTCTTATTGACTTTTCTATCCCATCTTCTTCTCGGCCAGGGTCTTCTGGTCTCTGCTACTCCCATCAACACTTGGATTGTGTATGTCAGGTGCGGGGTGTCATGAAAGTGGGGTCTAATTAAAGGAGGACCGTGCCTAAAGCAAGACAGGGAACCCCATTGTCCAGAGCCAGCAGAGTCAAGGAGGGCCATGATTTTTTTAACCCCTTCCCACCCCTCTAAGATTAACAAGGGCGCTGCCATTTCATTGGCTTTAAGATTCACAGAAAGAAGTGGGTATTTTATATTATGACAAATTTGTTACATTCTTATACATTATACTCCCTATTAGTGTATGGATATTTACAAATTAGATTAAATTGCTCAACATGCTACAACATTTGGCAGTGTAGGAATTAATATCAGTTTCTGTTGCTGCAATGCTCCTTAGTTCTATCTTCAGGTGTGGCTACTTTGTGATCACTCCCATCTCCTTTGTATGGTCACATGATCCAGCATTCCTAGCCTGGCTACCTGAGGTGAAGGTTCTACTATGGAGAGCTAATCTACAAGCCATCTGCTGCCAAGCGTGAAGCTGTTTATTGTTCCCCTGTCTGTCTTTCCTTCCCCTCTTGTTTACTTTAGTGTATTGGTTGGGACTAGTGCTCCTGCCGGCCACCTCAGGGCCAGCAAGTGACTAAGTATCCTGCTCGGTGATGGGGTGAAAGACCTTGTATAGTAATGGTAGGGAGATCAGGCACAGCCTCAGGTGAGTGCAGGAGGTGCCCTCTCCCACGTTCCCTAATACAGGGTCCTCCGCTGTATTGTCCCTCCTGGTGTCTCCCTGTCTGTTGTTTTCTGTAGTGCACTGGACACCATTGGTCTATGCATCCCTGTCATGCTGTATCCGGACGCTCCCTGTGCCAATAGTGACAACATAATGGAGTACCATATTCTCAAAATGTCAAAGTTTCTCTTGAGAATATAGTCTTCCGTTGTGTTTTGTTACATTTTATTGGCTTCACCCAAAGCAAATCATAAAAAAATTAATTCTACTGAATTCATGTTTTTGGTAAAATCTGAGATTAATTCTATTCACCGTGAATCGATTTGCTCTTCCTAACAATATTATATTGTGTAATGGTAAAGTCTGGATTTTTGCTTCTTCCAGTTGCGCCCACCCCGGTATGTGGCTCCCCGCAGGTCTTTCAGCGGATAGTCGGCGGCATCAATGCTTTGGAAGGGGAATGGCCGTGGCAAGTCAGTGTGTACCAGTATAATGACCATGTATGTGGCGGCTCTCTGATCGCTCCGGAGTGGGTGATGACCGCCGCACATTGTGTCTATGAGTAAGTGATCTGTATTACATGTCAGAGCTAAGAAATGCAGAAGTGTTACATATTCAGAACGGTTCAGGTCTCGTTCACATGGAGGAGACCCAAGTGTGGAGAGAGTCCATAGACCATGGGAGGTCATGCAGATGGGACAATCCCTACAATTGAAGACCAGTAGTGATGAGCGAGGACTACCATACCCGGGTGCTCAATGTTCATAATGACCAGTCGATGCTGAGTCGGGCGCAACTCAATAACCAAGTATAATGGAAGTCAACGGGGAACCGGATTCTTGAGTTCCCATTGACGTCCATTATACTCAATACTCGAGTTGAGCCGACTGAGCATCAACTGCTCATTATGAGTATCAAGTTTAATGGATGTCAATGGGAGCTCAAAATCTTTTCCTGCTCCGGTTCCCCGTTGACTTCCATTATACTTGGTTATTGAGTCACACCCAACTGAGCATCTACTGGTCGTTATAAGTATCCAGCATAATTGAATCCGGTCACATGTTGACTGCTTTTGCAGTCTATTATGGTACCTTTACACGCCGCGACGGCAGGCTGGATACATCCCGCTACTTCACGTGCACGAGCACGCTCAAACGGCTACAAACGGTGAACGCATCTCTTTACACGCCGCGACAAGGTGCGCTACGCCACGCTACATCTATAGCTAGCTACATCGCCGGGTGTCTCAAGTAGCCAGCTGTAGCTCATTTACACACCGCTACAACCAGCTACTATGGGCGTACCTGGTGCAGCAGGGACAGCACATAGGCGTGCTACAATTGTGGATTACGAGCCGTCCGCACGCTGATAGGACAAAGCCATAACATCATGATTGGGCAGGCATCGCAGGAGGCTGAGTAATACGTGACGCTCGAGCAATTGTGTAGTGTGACTCGTCAGCTCCTTAAATATGCCGCCCTGTGCGGCGACAACCAATCGCAACGCACCATCTTCCACCAATGATCGCACATGGGGCGCGGTAACACGGAGCCGAGGTCACGCCTTAGCTACATTGCAGCTACATCGCAGGGTGTCCGGAGTTCCCTTCCGTTGCTTCTTTACACGCCGATACAGCTCGCTACCATCGGCGATGTAGCCATCAGTTTTCGAGCAGAGCCCATAAACAGATGTATCTGTCGCCGGCTGTAGCGTCGCGTCTTCAGACGCCGCTACGACGGGCTACATTGACGCTACAAGCTACATTTGTAGCCTGTAGCGGGCTGTATCCAGCCTGCCGTCGCGGCGTGTAAAGGTACCATCAGTGTTTAAACTGTGTATTTTCCTTAGTCTATGTGAGTCATAGCATTTAGGTGGAGGGGTGTGTCTTAGTACTCAGATCTCCACTCCCCCTGCCTTGAAATAGCTCCACTTCCCTCCACTAGGTGTCGCACTTAATGCTCATTTCTACTTGGACCCCGTGCTGTGAAGTTGTGCTGTGTTGAGCTTTGTTAATGCTGCCATTGACTTCCATTGAAGCAGCTGAGTTTTCCCAGTCAGTGGGTGGTGGTGTGGGCTCTTAGCCTAGGGCTGATCAGGAGTGAAGGGCTAGGGTGGCGACCCAAGCCTCCTCACCTTCAGAGGTACCTTCGAGAACATGGCTAGTCAGGGACCCCAAGTCCAGGGCCAGACTAGCTTCCCTGAATGCCCTTGACCATCATACCATCTTGCCTCCTGATTCCCTATCTGTTATACCACCCTGTGACACTTCCCCATTGACTTCCATTATACTCGATACTTGAGTCGAGCTCGACCGAGCACACTACTTGTTAACGGATTATCAAGTGTGGTGGTGCTCGCTCATCACTGATGGTACCTTTACACGCCGCGACGGCAGACTGGATACAGCCCGCTACAGGCTACAAATGTAGCTTGTAGCGTCAATGTAGCCCGTCGTAGCGGCGTCTGAAGACGCGACGCTACAGCCGGCGACAGATACATCTGTTTATGGGCTCTGCTCGAAAACTGATGGCTACATCGCCGATGGTAGCGAGCTGTATCGGCGTGTAAAGAAGCAACGGAAGGGAACTCGGGACAGCCTGCGATGTAGCTGCAATGTAGCTAAGGCGTGACCTCGGCTCCGTGTTACCGCGCCCCATGTGCGATCATTGGTGGAAGATGGTGCGTTGCGATTGGTTGTCGCCGCACAGGGCGGCATATTTAAGGAGCTGACGAGTCACACTACACAATTGCTCGAGCGTGCTGTATTACTCAGCCTCCTGCGATGCCTGCCCAATCAGGATGTTATGGCTTTGTCCTATCAGCGTGCGGACGGCTCGTAATCCACAATTGGAGCACGCCTATGTGCTGTCCCTGCTGCACCAGGTACGCTCATAGTAGCTGGTTGTAGCGGTTTGTAAATGAGCTACAGATGGCTACTTGAGACACCCGGCGATGTAGCTAGCTATAGATGTAGCGTGGCGTAGCGCACCTTGTCGCGGCGTGTAAAGGAGATGCGTTCACCGTTTGTAGCCGTTTGAGCGTGCTCGTGCACGTGAAGTAGCGCGATGTATCCAGCCTGCCGTCGCGGCGTGTAAAGGTACCATAAAGACCAGAGAATTACAAGAGGTAATAAATATTCGTCTGTCACTTCTAGAGGATTAAAGTTTGCAGCTCAACCTCAATTTCCAAACTCCACAGGGATCCTGACATTGGAGCTTATACTTTACGAATGGGAATAGTCAAGCTCGGGTCTTGGAGCAATTCATATGAACGTATGGCCCGATTGACGGAAATCATCATTCACCCCCAGTATATGGGAAATGTGGCCAGCAGAGGGGACATTGCACTACTAAAGCTGGACACTCCGGTCACCTACACCAAGTACATCATGCCGGTATGCCTGCCAGCCTCCTCCACCACCTTCCCCTGTGGTATGGAGTGCTGGGTAACCGGCTGGGGACGAATCACATCAGCAGGTGAGAAAAAACATAAAATTCAACTTCTTAGATTTTACTACTCCAAATAAAGTTACTGGTGACCAGCAGGGGCAATGCAATCTCACCCGGAGCCCCTGAGCTTCAAGTTACGTCACTTGTGTCTGTATCATATAATTTACCAATAGAAACAAGGAGACAGTACTGTCTGTTCCAGATTACACAGAAAGCCGGGAGGACAAAGCTGTATGTATCACATTATTCATAGGTAGAAACAAGGAGACGGCACTATCTGATCCACTGTACATAGAAAGCCAGGAGGACAAAACATTATGTATCACATTATTCATAGGTAGAAACAAGGAGACAGCACTATCTGATCCACTATACATAGAAAGCCAGGAGGACAAAGCTGTATGTATCACATTATTCATAGGTAGAGACTAGGAAGCAGTGCTATCTGTGCCTACATCATGTACAGGAAGAGACAATGTCCGCATCATAAAAGCTGAATACCGAAAAGTCAGAAATGATTTACAATATGAAGTAACAAAATTAATAATGAAAACCAACAAATATCTCATTTACAGAGCCTCTGCCATATCCTCAAAACCTACAGCAGGTGAATGTCAAACTGATAGACCGACAACGATGTCACAAGATGTTTCGTGATGGAAACGCACCTGCAAATGCCCAGATCCTAGATGACATGATATGTGCGGGATATAAAGAAGGACAGAAGAGTCCCTGCAATGTAAGCGATACATACAGTCTGTACATAGGGAAGCATCACTGTGCATACACATTATATTAAACTGGGTAAGAGTAGTGAGTGCAGCTCTGGAGTATAATACAGGAGGTAACTCAGGATCAGTAATGTAATGTATGTACACAGTGACTGCACCAGCAGAATAGTGAGTGCAGCTCTGGAGGATAATACAGGAGGTAACTCAGGATCAGTAATGTATGTACACAGTGACTGCACCAGCAGAATAGTGAGTGCAGCTCTGGAGGATAATACAGGAGGTAACTCAGGATCAGTAATGTAATGTATGTACACAGTGACTGCACCAGCAGAATAGTGAGTGCAGCTCTGGAGTATAATACAGGAGGTAACTCAGGATCAGTAATGTAATGTATGTACACAGTGACTGCACCAGCAGAATAGTGAGTGCAGCTCTGGAGTATAATACAGGAGGTAACTCAGGATCAGTAATGTAATGTATGTACACAGTGACTGCACCAGCTGAATAGTGAGTGCAGCTCTGGAGTATAATACAGGAGGTAACTCAGGATCAGTAATGTAATGTGTGTACACAGTGACTGCACCAGCAGAATAGTGAGTGCAGCTCTGGAGTATAATACAGGAGGTAACTCAGGATCAGTAATGTAATGTATGTACACAGTGACTGCACCAGCAGAATAGTGAGTGCAGCTCTGGAGGATAATACAGGAGGTAACTCAGGATCAGTAATGTAATGTATGTACACAGTGACTGCACCAGCAGAATAGTGAGTGCAGCTCTGGAGTATAATACAGGAGGTAACTCAGGATCAGTAATGTAATGTATGTACACAGTGACTGCACCAGCAGAATAGTGAGTGCAGCTCTGGAGTATAATACAGGAGGTAACTCAGGATCAGTAATGTATGTACACAGTGACTGCACCAGCAGAATAGTGAGTGCAGCTCTGGAGGATAATACAGGAGGTAACTCAGGATCAGTAATGTAATGTATGTACACAGTGACTGCACCAGCAGAATAGTGAGTGCAGCTCTGGAGTATAATACAGGGGGTGACTCAGGATCTGTAATGTAATGTATGTACACAGTGACTGCACCAGCAGAATAGTGAGTGCAGCTCTGGAGTATAATACAGGAGGTAACTCAGGATCAGTAATGTAATGTATGTACACAGTGACTGCACCAGCAGAATAGTGAGTGCAGCTCTGGAGTATAATACAGGAGGTAACTCAGGATCAGTAATGTATGTACACAGTGACTGCACCAGCAGAATAGTGAGTGCAGCTCTGGAGGATAATACAGGAGGTAACTCAGGATCAGTAATGTAATGTATGTACACAGTGACTGCACCAGCAGAATAGTGAGTGCAGCTCTGGAGTATAATACAGGGGGTGACTCAGGATCTGTAATGTAATGTATGTACACAGTGACTGCACCAGCAGAATAGTGAGTGCAGCTCTGGAGTATAATACAGGAGGTAACTCAGGATCAGTAATGTAATGTATGTACACAGTGACTGCACCAGCAGAATAGTGAGTGCAGCTCTGGAGTATAATACAGGAGGTAACTCAGGATCAGTAATGTAATGTATGTACACAGTGACTGCACCAGCAGAATAGTGAGTGCAGCTCTGGAGTATAATACAGGAGGTAACTCAGGATCAGTAATGTAATGTATGTACACAGTGACTGCACCAGCAGAATAGTGAGTGCAGCTCTGGAGTATAATACAGGAGGTAACTCAGGATCAGTAATGTAATGTATGTACACAGTGACTGCACCAGCAGAATAGTGAGTGCAGCTCTGGAGGATAATACAGGAGGAAACTCAGGATCAGTAATGTAATGTATGTACACAGTGACTGCACCAGCAGAATAGTGAGTGCAGCTCTGGAGGATAATACAGGAGGTAACTCAGGATCAGTAATGTAATGTATGTACACAGTGACTGCACCAGCAGAATAGTGAGTGCAGCTCTGGGGTATAATACAGGAGGTAACTCAGGATCAGTAATGTAATGTATGTACACAGTGACTGCACCAGCAGAATAGTGAGTGCAGCTCTGGAGTATAATACAGGAGGTAACTCAGGATCAGTAATGTAATGTATGTACACAGTGACTGCACCAGCAGAATAGTGAGTGCAGCTCTGGTGTATAATACAGGATGTAGCTCACAATCAGGACAGGGTACACCATAAACAAATGTATGCCGTTGTAATTATTATTATTATTTATTTATAGAGCTCCATTGATTCCATGTTCTGTACATGATAAAGGGATACATACAAACAAGTTAAAAATACAACGAGCAAAGTAACAATGACAAACTGGTACAGGGGAGTGAGAGGACCCTGCCCTTGCAGGCTTACATTCTACAGGGCAGTGGGGAGAGAGACAGGAGGTTGGGTAAGCTCTGGTGGTGGAGCGCCGGGTCCAGTGGTGGTGGAGCGCCGGGTCCAGTGGTGGTGGAGCGCCGGGTCCAGTGGTGGTGAGGTGGGACCATTGTGATAGCATGTTCATTCATTTCTTCTCTTACAGGGAGACTCGGGGGGCGCTCTGGTGTGTAAAGTGAGCGGAGCCTGGTACCAGGTTGGCATTGTGAGCTGGTCAGTGGGTTGTGCTCTTCCGAATCTCCCGGCTGTCTACACCCTGGTGACCTCCTACCAGTCGTGGATAGAGAGATACATCCCAGATATGACATTCCTCAAAGTGACGAACATCCCAGAGCCGACTGTGAAGTGTTCAGGGAACCTCAGTGTCCCAGACGCCGTGTGGACATTGCTGTGTCTGGTGGCATTAATAATCCAGTATGTGTAGCTCACCGCCATCATTATCCTCAGAGCAGAACTCCTGTCCTGTGATTTGATATTCCCCATGAATCAGTCTCCTATGAGCGGGAACACGCTCAGACTTCCCACATCTGTGAATTATGATTAATACTTTGCTTAGTTTGTTGTGTCCTCGGTATGGAGACCGGCTGCCAGGTTCACCGCAATTTATTGTTGCCATTTTAGAAGCTTTATGTCTTCTCCTATCCTTTGGTTGTTTTGTTTCAACCAAAATTTAAAAAAAAATGAAAAAATAAACACAATAAAAATTGTGTAAATGAGTGAACTTGTGTTCTAGTGCAGACTGACTAATCTATCCATCTCTTCCTAACAGGTTATGTCAGGCAATGGAGCTTAAAGGGATCTGAGCAAAATAATATATAGGAACAATATTTTCTACTAGAAGTAAAACTAGGAGAGTCACATGTAGAGAGGGATCTGATTGTAATAATCTGTGTAAACCATATACTCTAGAGATAGTAAACTAGGAGAGTCACATGTAGAGAGGGATCTGAGTGTAATAATCTGTGGAAACCATATACTCTAGAGATAGTAAACTAGGAGAGTCACATGTAGAGAGGGATCTGATTGTAATAATCTGTGGAAACCATATACTCGAGATAGTAAACTAGGAGAGTCACATGTAGAGAGGGATCTGAATGTAATAATCTGTGGAAACCATATACTCTAGAGATAGTAAACTAGGAGAGTCAAATGTAGAGAGGGATCTGATTGTAATAATCTGTGTAAACCATATACTCTAGAGATAGTAAACTAGGAGAGTCACATGTAGAGAGGGATCTGATTGTAATAATCTGTGTAAACCATATACTCTAGAGATAGTAAACTAGGAGAGTCACATGTAGAGAGGGATCTGATTGTAATAATCTGTGTAAACCATATACTCTAGAGATAGTAAACTAGGAGAGTCACATGTAGAGAGGGATCTGATTGTAATAATCTGTGTAAACCATATACTCTAGAGATAGTAAACTAGGAGAGTCACATGTAGAGAGGGATCTGATTGTAATAATCTGTGGAAACCATATACTCTAGAGATAGTAAACTAGGAGAGTCACATGTAGAGAGGGATCTGATTGTAATAATCTGTGGAAACAATATACTCTAGAGATAGTAAACTAGGAGAGTCACATGTAGAGAGGGATCTGATTGTAATAATCTGTGGAAACCATATACTCTAGAGATAGTAAACTAGGAGAGTCACATGTAGAGAGGGATCTGATTGTAATAATCTGTGGAAACCATATACTCTAGAGATAGTAAACTAGGAGAGTCACATGTAGAGAGGGGTCTGATTGTAATAATCTGTGGAAACCATATACTCTAGAGATAGTAAACTAGGAGAGTCACATGTAGAGAGGGATCTGATTGTAATAATCTGTGGAAACCATATACTCTAGAGATAGTAAACTAGGAGAGTCACATGTAGAGAGGGATCTGATTGTAATAATCTGTGGAAACCATATACTCTAGAGATAGTAAACTAGGAGAGTCACATGCAGAGATGGATCTGAGTGTAATAATCTGTGGAAACCATATACTCTAGAGATAGTAAACTAGGAGAGTCACATGTAGAGAGGGATCTGATTGTAATAATCTGTGGAAATCATATACTCTAGAGATAGTAAACTAGGAGAGTCACATGCAGAGAGGGATCTGATTGTAATAATCTGTGGAATCCATATATTCTACAGGGAGTAAAACATGGAGAGTCACATGTAAAGAGGAATCTATATTTAATAATATTTGAGGATCAAATGGCCTAGAGGTAGTAAAACTAGGAGAGTCACATGAAGAGAAGGATCTGAGTGTAATAATATGTGGGAACCATATGGTCCAGAGAGAGTCACTTGTAGAGAAGGATCGGGACATATATTCTATTGGAACTATATTTCTAGGTGGAGTAAACCATGAGAGTCACATGCAGAGAAGGCTCTGAGTGTAATAGTCTGTGGAAACCATATACTCTAGAGATAGTAAACTAGGAGAGTCACATGTAGAGAGGGATCTGATTGTAATAATCTGTGGAAACCATATACTCTAGAGATAGTAAACTAGGAGAGTCACATGTAGAGAGGGATCTGATTGTAATAATCTGTGTAAACCATATACTCTAGAGATAGTAAACTAGGAGAGTCACATGCAGAGAGGGATCTGATTGTAATAATCTGTGGAAACCATATAGTCTAGAGATAGTAAACTAGGAGAGTCACTTGTAGATAAGAATCTGAGTGTAATAATCTGTGGGAACCATATGGTTTGGAGCAGTGTTCCCCAACAGGGAATGTTTTCAGGGTTTCCTATTATTGCTTCCCAGGTGATAATTCCATCCCCTGTGCAATCCTAACAAAATTCTGAAAATCTGCACTGTTGGCTCCTCCTGATGACTGGAGGTGGGAAACACTGGTTAAGAGGGAGGGAGTATAACTAGGAGAGTCACTTGTAGAGAAGGATATGAGTTTAATAATCTGTGGCAACCATATTCCTAGGGGGAGTACAACTAGGAGAGTCACTTGTAGAGAAGGATATGAGTTTAATAATCTGTGGCAACCATATTCCTAGGGGGAGTACAACTAGGAGAGTCACTTGTAGGGAAGGATCTGGGTGTAGATCACAGACTAAACAGGCCATCAGGATATTGTCATGTATTAGAAGAATATACTTATCATGTTTACGTCACTTGACGTCTGATAAGGTTTTTAATATTTAATGCTAGGTAGGACCGTCCCGATGGGGGGTTACCTTGACGTGGTGGGATGGCTTTCACCTTTTTTTGATCAAAATAATGTTATAAAGTCCCTTATTTTTATTTTCCTGCACTATTGTAATGTATTTATTTAGTTCATTTATTTATTTAGCTCATTTTTGCTTCTTTTCTTTGTGGTTGATGTATCAGAAGAAACCTTGACTTGCAGGACAAGGTTGTGATACGACCACTTTACGAAGCGTTAGTGCGACCTCATCTGGAATCTGCAGTACAGTTCTGGGCTCCAGTACAAAAAGGAGAAAACTAATAAGGGGCAGGGAGGTCTTAAATATGAGGGAAGATTAAAATAATGACCTTAATTTATTTATGACAAGGGACGTCTATGGGGGGACATCACTAACATCTCCAAGTATGTAAATGGACCATACAAAAAAATCTGGTCAAAAGCTGTTTCATGAGAAACCTCTCAAAAGACAAGAGCGCCCTCTGCGGAGAAAGGTTCAATCTGTGAGGACTGTAAGTCTGCTGAGTAATCCCCTCTGGAGATGGTTCTTTAATGTTGGAGCAGGGGATTTATGGAGTGGATCCTTGAGGAATCGAGTCTGATCATCAGTTAGGATTGGTGTGTTCCTTATGGCTTCTTTCAATCTCTTGATTGTTGAGGCAGTGGGAACTTTTGCAATCATACATCTGTAGTGAAAACCTATAAAAAGGTCCAAGATTAACCAAACAAGAAATTCCCCATTGCTGCTATCACCCACCGCGGTCTGGTAACTAACGGCAAACTGATAGCTCCGATGGTTGGAAGAGATGTTCCCCGTGAATATTCCTCCTGCTGTATATGATTGCAGAGGGACTAAGTAATGGATAACTCATGGACAACTCATGGGCAACTCATGGGCAACTCATGGCAACCCCATGGGCAACTCATGGACAACTCATAGACAAATCATCGACAACTCATGCATAACTCATGGATACCTTATGGATACCTCATGGACACCTCATGGGCAACTCATGGACAACTCATGGACAACTCATGGACAACTCATAGACAACTCATAGACAACTCATCGACAACTCATGCATAACTCATGGATACCTTATGGATACCTCATGGATACCTCATGGACACCTCATGGACAACTCATGGACAACTCATAGACAACTCATAGACAACATGCATAACTCATGGATACCTTATGGATACCTCATGAATACCTCATGGATACTTCAGGAATAACTCATGGACAACTCATGGACAACTCATGGACAACTCATAGACAACTCATGCATAACTCATGGACACCTCATGAATAACTCATAAATAACTCATAGACAACTCATGGACAACTCATTAATAACTCATTGATAACTAATGGATAACGTATGGATAACTCACAGATAACTCACGGTTGATATTTTTTATTTACACATTTCGAAAAGATATTAAGAAAAAACAAAATTCATAGTTATAAAAAATGGCCTTATTTACAAACCCCGGATAACTTCTTACACAATGTCCAAAATTCTGATCAACACAAAGACCCCAACCAAAATACTCAGCTTCTTTCCAGTTGGGGCGGCACCTCGGTTACACAAGGAGTTGGAGGAGGGTAGGCTTAGCATCACTGCTTCCTTCTTAACATCCGAAGCCGTGGTCACCCCAGAATTTTCTTCTATCCAGGAGTAATAGCTGCTGACTCTCGTGTAGACTCCCGGCTTGTTTGGCCGGGCACAGCCATCGCCCCAACTCACAATTCCAACCAGTGTCCAGACGTCACCATCTTTGCCCACTAAGGGTCCTCCAGAATCCCCCTGTAGAATGCAAAATCATAAAGTTATACGGGGGAGGCCACGCAGAAGGCGATCTACACCCTCCGAATAGATGACGTGTGCTCACCTGGCAGCCATCTTTCTTGCCTTCCGGGTAGCCGGCGCAGATCATGTCACTTGTTACTGAGTTAATAGGAGTGCTCTGGTTTAAAGCTGTTTGGAACATTTTGTTACAGTCCTTGTAGTTGACCAGAGGGAGTTCGACCTTCTGTAGGGTTTTTGGAGCCGGCAGAACAGCTGAAACCAAACAAAGGACGTATTAATACCACGGCACGCCACGGGCCCAGAGCCTACATACAGAATCGGTGATGACAACTATCCAAAATGTCCTGGATTCTCCATCCACTTTTTCATGGACTATCCAGGACCTTTTGGAGAGGTGACATCACCGAGGTCATCACCAATTTGTTAAAAATTCATAAAGTCCTGAACTGTCCATAAAAAAGTAAGTTTACTGAAAAATCATTGATGGGACCTGGGTTTGTTTCCCTTCTTGACCAGTCACTTTTCCTTACATGCAGATTTTAACAGCTCAATAATTGTTTTTATTTTATTTTATATTATATTATATATAATATATTCCTATATTTACTTATATATTTAGAATTTTAATTAGTTCTTAATTATTTTTCTGTGATATATTGGGCTTAATTATACCATTTTTATATATTTTTTCAGATATTTGAGTAAAAGCTAAAGAAAAATAAGAAAAATAAATGTATTTTTCACATTTTTTTAAGACTTCAAAGGACGGCTAAATACATTTAAAATTACCTTCACTTTTCCATAGAAATTATTTAAAAATATTGGATATTTTTTGGGGGGGGAATGTGGCATTTTAACACATCGATGCTTTCTATTTTTCAGCTGATTTCCCCTGTAACTGGTGATGGCATATTAGCCTCAGTTACAGGGGAACTTCAGCATTCTAAAAACGTTTAAAATTGTGTTCTGTATTCCATAGAAATTATTTAAATATATTAGATATATTTTTGGGGGAGAAATGTGGCATTTTAACACTTAGATGCTTTCTATTTTTCAGCTGATTTCCCCTGTAACTGGTGATGGCATATTAGCCTCAGTTACAGGGGAACTTCAACTTTCTAAAAACGTTTAAAATTGTGTTCTCTATTCCATAGAAATTATTTAAAAATATTGGATTTTTTTGGGGGGGAATGTGGCATTTTAACACATGGATGCTTTCTATTTTTCTGTTGATTTCCCCTGTAACTGGTGATGGCATATTAGCCTCAGTTACAGGGGAACTTCAGCATTCTAAAAACGTTTAAAATTGTGTTCTCTATTCCATAGAAATTATTTAAAAATATTGGATATTTGTTTTGGGGGGAATGTGGCATTTTAACACATGGATGCTTTCTATTTTTCAGCTGATTTCCCCTGTAACTGGTGATGGCATATTAGCCTCAGTTACAGGGGAACTTCAGCATTCTAAAAACGTTTAAAATTGTGTTCTGTATTCCATAGAAATTATTTAAATATATTAGATATATTTTTGGGGGGGAAATGTGGCATTTTAACACATCGATGCTTTCTATTTTTCAGCTGATTTCCCCTGTAACTGGTGATGGCACATTAGCCTCAGTTACAGGGGAACTTCAACTTTCTAAAAACGTTTAAAATTGTGTTCTCTATTCCATAGAAATTATTTAAAAATATTGGATATTTTTTGGGGGGAATGTGGCATTTTAACACTTCGATGCTTTCTATTTTTCAGCTGATTTCCCCTGTAACTGGTGATGGCACATTAGCCTCTGTTACAGGGGAACTTCAACATTCTAAAAACTTTTAAAATTGTGTTCTCTATTCCATAGAAATTATTTAAATATATTGGACATCTTTTGATAGGAGTGGGGGCTCGAAACAGTGATTTAGGCTGAAAGAGGGTTTTTTCTTCTATTTTTCTATATTTATTCCCTTAATTTGTTTTATACACTTTACCCACTAATGAGGTTAAAAGCCTTTTTATAGGGAAGGGGGCATTTTAACACATTAATACATTTTTTTTTGCTGATTTCCCCTGTAACTGGTGATGACATATTATTAGCCTCAGTTACAGGGGACTTTCCGCCTTCTATTTGAGTTTTCTGCTCCCTCCCTACATCCAGTGCAGGAGCAGAAAGCAGCACAGAGCACCAACCAACGTACACTTCTCCATGGAGCTTTTGGGTTCTTTTCAAGTTTTCTTTCATTTGCTATGGTTAAATATTTTTGCCCTGTAATCTGACAGCAGCATGATGTAAGGACAGAGACCCTTATTTCAATGATGTATCACTTAGTCAACTGGCTGTAGCAGTTGTGATAAAATCACAGTTTTGCAGAGCTCCAAATGCTGAGTTTTGTATAACCCCCCCCACAATACTGATTGACA